>CM040117.1:187702213-188421190 GCA_022559845.1 Amorphophallus konjac | reverse complement strand
TCAATGCATGTTTGCCCGCATATAAGTCTTCAGAGTCAGTGCACGTTTGTTACACGCGTGGTATAATGTCTGTTCATGTCTACCCTCAATGCATAAGCAAGTATGTGCATGTTTGCACATTACACCATAAAGTCCGTGCATTTCTCTGTTTAGAGTCTGTGCACGTTTCTACCGTCGAAAAGTAAAGGCAGTGCATATTCATAGTCTGTGCATACCTTCTCTTATGCGTAGTACGGTCTGTGCATATATCTTTCATGCATCACAAGGTCTGTGCAGATTTTTCCTTGCATACGCACGGTCTGTGCATGTTTTGTTCTACCCACTAAGTCTGTGCATTTTATGCTATGGGCTAAGCAAGGTCAGTGCATACACCTCCTGCGCTTACACAACGTCGGTGCATGCCTTTGTATAGAAGGTATGTGCATGTATGGAAGTCTGAGCATGTTTTTCTCTTTCATACATAACATCAGTGCTAGCTGTGTTATATGCTATACAATAATCGGTGCATGTTTTGCCTCTTGCATGAATAAGTCAATGCACATTTGCCTTGTGTTAAAACAAGGTCGGTGCACATCCTTCATTAGGCAAAACAAGGTCGATGCATAGTTGCTTCATGCAGAACCAAGTCAATGCACACTTGCACACTGCACAGCTAAAGTCAGTGTACATTTCCTTTGTGCACACTGAAGGTTTGTGCATGATTTGCTGAACACGTGCATAGGGTCGGTGCACGTTGCGATTCATAAGTGCAAAACGTTTCATCAAGTCTATGCACTTCTCATAATCGTCTGAGATGTCTTGTGAACCACCAATGCTAACTAAGTGTTTGACATATTGACAGGGACCTTACTGAAAAATGCTCCAGAGAACCAGGACAAATGCTCGTGAACTTTAAGGAAGGCACGTGGTCCCAGATTCATCCACAATAATGATTGGGCATGTGATCCAAGAAAAAGCAAGACTGATATAGTGACACGTGGAAAGCCATCAAGCCAAGGACCTGACACGTGGCCAGAGCAAATAAAATCTGGACGAATTTTTGAGCGGGAAACGTGGACTCCACGCACTCGTCATCTGCTACCTATAAGAAGACGAAGATACGAAGAAAGAAAGGGATGACGGAAGCAGAGCAAAAATCGAGAGCAACATAGAGTGATTCATGAAAGAAAAGGAGCAGAAGAAAGGAAGATAAGAAGAGAGAAGTTCGTGAGAGCCTGTGAAAGAATACAAGAAAGTGTGATGAGAGAATAGTAGAGTGCCGTAGCTGCGAGAGTGAGGCATCTGTTTATGATTCTGGCTTCTGGTTCAAAACCAAGCCAGTCCGCTCAGATTGAGCTACATTGTTTCGTTTCAGTTTTCTAGTTCTCTTTTTCACTTTCTCGTTTGAATCCTTGTTTCTCAAGCTGTCAGTCAGTGGTTGTAGCAAGCTGTAAGGCTCAGCGCAGAGGAGGATTCCTCTGGGTAGCATAAGCTGTAAGGCACAGCAGGAGCAAGCTGTGAAGCTCAACGGTCTGGGATTGATTCCCCAAAGATGTGGATCAGCGGTCTGTAGGGATCTAATCCCCAAAGCTGTGGATCAACAGAGCGAAGCTGTGAATCAGCAGTAAGCCACACTTGGTTTAAGTGTGGGGTGGATGTAGGCTTGTGCCGAACCACCTAAAACCTCTGGTGTTCTGTGCGTTTGGTTCGTGACCCTGCTCATTCGCTTGCTTATATGGTGTTTGCATTTTTGCTTCAATATCGCATAGATGATTGCTTAGGATCTCTTCGGTTCATTCGCATTCATCTTCTTCCGTGAGTTGAATTTAATTTGTAGTAATCTTTTATCTTTTCGCTTCTAGTTTGACTGTTGTAGCTATTTTAGAGGGTAGATCTATTCACCCCCCCTCTAGATCTTTGCATCCATCCTATACATCACGTGTATCAGAGCCTAACTCTCCCATAGGGCTTCACATCCCGGAGAGATTAGAGATGGATTCTAAAGGATTGGTAGCTGAGGGCCATTCAACTAGTAAACCACCATTCTTCAATGGTAGCGATTATGCCTACTGGAAGAACAGGATGCAAGTGTTCCTCCGTGCTAAGGATTATGAGATCTGGAAGGTCGTGAGTAAAGGTCCATTCGATTTACCTCCAGATAAGGAGTTCTGGACTAAGGAGCATATCCGAAAGTCCACTTTGAATTGGGGTGCCATTAACGCTATTCAATGTGCACTCCATCCAGCTGAGTTCTCTAGAGTATCCTCCTGCAAAACGCTAAGGAGATGTGGGATAAGCTGGAAGTCATCTATGAGGGGACCTCTCAGGTTAGAGAGACCAAAGCAAATATGCTTGTCTCTGAATATGAGGCCTTCAAAATGAAGCCTGAGGAGTCTATCTCAGACATGTATGCTCGTTTGAATGTCATCACCAATAGTTTGAGAAGTCTGGGAAAGTCTACAGTGATTATGAATTAGTCAGAAAGATTCTGAGGTCCTTAACTCCCGTTTGGCACACCAAGGCTACCGTAGTTGAGGAGTCCAGGGACCTAGCTAAAACCACTGTAGATGAACTCATCGGTTCTCTCATGACTTATGAGCTGAACCTTAAGAAAGTAGATGATACTGAGAAGAGAAGAAAACCCCTTGCTCTTAAAGCTAATCTAGCAAAGGTCATCCAGTGAGTATAGCAGCACTAGTTCTGAGGAAGATGCTGATGAGTTTGCTATGTTCACTCGGAAGTTCAAAAATTTTCTGAAGAACGAAGGGAAAGGGCTGAGAAGAAAGTATTTCTCTGGAAAACGGTAGCCCAAACACAAGTCAGAAACTGCAAAGAAAATTGACTCTATTGTTTGTTATAATTGCAGAAAAGAAGGACATCTCAAGGCAGAATGTCTTGAACTCAAAGAGAAGCAGCCCAGGTGGAAGAACAAAAAGGGAAACGCTATGATTAGCACCTGGAGTGACGAAGAAGAAGAAAGTCAGAGTGGCTCCTTTGACGATGAGAAAGAAGAAAGGATTTGCCTGATGGCAAAAGGCGATGATGAGGTAACTTCCCCGTTTGATAATTTTACACAAAGTGAATGGGAAAATGCATATGCTGAAATCCTTGAAAAATATGAAGACATGCGTAGGGAAAATAAACATCTGAAAAGGAAAGTGAATTCACTTGTTAATGATACTTCCCTATCTGATAAAATTGCTTGTCTAAAAACTAAAAACTTAGAGCTGAAAAACTCCCTTGATGAAGCTGAATGTGGAAACAGTATGTTAAATAATTTGAGAAATGAAAATGAAAATTTGCAGAATACCATCGAAGAGCTGAAAGTGAAAATACACAAATTCCAGGAAGAAACAAAGATTGCAATTGAAAAATATGAAGATGTCAATGGTGTGAATGAGGAACTGAAAAGAACAATTGAAAAACTTGAAAAAGAAAATCATGATAAGCAAACCTCCCTTGAAAGCATGACCCAAGGAACTAAAAACTTGAATGCCATCTTGGGAACAAAAATGAATTTTAGAAAAGAAGGATTGGGTTTCAACCCAACTAATAAAAAGAGGTTTCATGTGAAAACCACCTCTTTTGTGGTAGAAAAGGGGACATTTCAGCCCCTGATAAAAATGACTTCTGGAGGGAGTCATGATGAGAACAAAAGAAAAACATTGAGACAATTATGCCCAGTGCCAATGACAAAGGCAAAGGGAAGATAGGGGTGGCTAGTGAATCATGCTCATATACTTCCTCACCTCAGACCAAAAGCCAGGATAAGGGTCAGTCCACTAAAGCCAAAGTTCAAAAGAAACCCAAGGCCAAAGCCACAAAATTTCCACAGAAGGGTCTGGGTAGAACCACCTCTGGTCTAGCGTACTACCAGAATGCTCCAACTTACTCTGCACTCTACAACTCGAATCATCAGCAGAGCTGGAAAGGTCAGAGTCACATGAGTCCATGCAGTATTTTCAAAATTATCATAATCAGTCACAGTGGGCTCATCCTTGGAATTCTAATAGGCAGACCATGAACAATAACTTCAGGAGTCAGAACTCCTATGACTATGTTAATTTCATGACCAGTCAGTCTAAGGTCTATAGGTCACCCACTACTCCCAATGTCTATTGGACCAGACGCTGGCAAAGAAACTCTCAAAATGATTTGAAAAAGAAAAGGCAGACCAAGCTGAATAACAAGAAATCCACAATGCCTGAAAAGACACCAAAACAAATGTGGATACCAAAACATCTTGTGTCTAGTCTACATGAGATAAATACTTTTATGGGACCCAAGAAACTCTGGGTTCCAAATCATTACACTTGATTTCCTTGCAGGTATGCCTGGCAGCCAAACAAAATCGATGGTATCTTGACAGCGGCTGCTCCAGGCACATGATCGGGGATAAAGACAAATTTTGCATACTAGTGAAGAAGGATGCAGGTCATGTTACATTCGGAGGTAATACCAAAGGGAAAATCATTGGATCAGGTAAAGTAGGTAAGTGTTCTTCTTGCTGTATTGATGAAGTGCTGTTGGTAGAAGGCCTTGCCTATAACCTGCTCAGTATTAGCCAGTTGTGTGATAAAGGCCATAAAGTGATTTTTGACTCTCTTGCTTGCACAATTTTTGAACCAATTCTGAATCTGTCAAATTTTTCGGTAAGAGAATAAATAACATCTACATAGTAGACTTAGATGATGCAGCACACTCTAATCTCTACCTTAGTGTCAATAAAGATGACCTAGCTTACCTGTGACATCGTAGATTAGGTCATGCTAGTTACAGTGTGCTTCATAAACTGAATAAGAATAGCATGGTAAAAGGACTACCTGAAATTTCATTCAAAAGTGACAATAAAATTTGTGAGGCATGCACCAATGTAAACAAACTAGAAAATCGTTTAAATCTAGAACTGAAAATCTATCTTCCAAACCTTATGAGCTAATTCACATGGATCTATTTGGACCCACAAGATCTGTTAGCTTATCTGGTAAAAGATATGGCTTTGTGCTTGTCGATGACTTTTCTAGATTCACTTGGGTTTTCTACTTGTCTCACAAGAATGATGCCTTTGAAGAATTTCAGGAGTTCTTTTATAAAATAAATCAATCTAATGAGCATGCTATCTTAAATATCTTATCTGATCATGGTGGTGAGTTTGTTAACTCACAATTTGACAACTTTTGCAGAGAAAAAGGCATCACTCACAGGTTCTCCTCACCAAGGACTCCATAGCAGAATGGAGTGGTGGAAAGGAGAAATCGACCTTAGTTGAGATGGCTCGAACCATGCTGGTGGAAGGTAACTTACCAAGAAAGTTTTGGGCAGAGGCTATCAACACGTCATGCTACATAATTAATAGAGCCCTGGTAAGACCCAAAACACAAATGACTCCTTATGAGATTTTGAAAGGTAAGAAACCCTCACTAGCTCACTTCAAGGTGTTTGGCTGTAAGTGTTTTGTTCACAATAATTCTAAACGAGACCTTGATAAATTTGAACCAAAAAGTGAACCTGGAATTTTTCTAGGTTACTCTAATCAGTCTAGAGCCTATAGGATATTTAATCTCAACTCAAAAACTGTTGAATAATCTCCTCATGTTGTCTTTGATGAGTCTGTAACTAAGACTGAAATTGATCTGTGCAGGAACAAAGATGAAGGAGAAATTCTAAAGAACGATGAAGATCCAAATGAAGAGTCTGCTGAGGAAGCTGAAGTAGAAGCTCCAAAAACTCAGGGGGAGGTAAATGGGAATTCAGGTAATCAGGTCATTAACCTTAAATTTCTTAGAGACCATCCCCTTGAGAACATAATTGGTGATGTTAATGAACCAACGAGAACTAGAGCACATTTAAGAATTGAAAATGAACTGAATTCATTTGCTTTAGTATCTCAGATAGAACCCAAGAACATAGATAGTGCCCTTCAGATGAACACTGGATTAATGCCATGTATGATGAACTTAGTCAATTTGATAGGAACAAGGTATGGCATTTAGTTCCTAATCCATCTCATGGCAACATAAAACGCACTAAATAGGTATTTCGGAATAAAACTGATGAGCAGGGTAACATTGTTAGAAATAAGGCTAGGCTAGTTGCTCAGGGGTACAACCAAGAGTTTTGTATTGACTTTGAAGAATCATTTGCCGCCGTAACTAGGCTAGAAGCCATTAGAATCATGTTGGCCACTGCATGCAGTCTAGGAATAACTCTACAGCAGATGGATGTCAAATCTACTTTTCTAAATGGAGAAATAAAAGAGGATGTATATGTTAGGCAACCCCTAGGCTTTGAGTGTCTTGAATTTCCTGACCGCATGTACAAACTTGATAAGGCTCTTTACGGTTTGAAGCAAGCTCCCGAGCTTGGTATGACAGGCTGAGCAAGTTCCTCACGGAAAAGGGATTCACCAGAGGTAGGGTCGACCAAACACTATTTACAAAGGTATGTGAAAAGGAAATCTTGATCATTCAAATTTATGTAGATGATATAGTATTTGGATCAACCAATTTATCCATGTGTGAGGAATTTTCGGCTTTAATGACCAGTGAATTTGAGATGAGCTCAATGGGAGAGCTGAAATTTTTTCTTGGGTTGCAGGTATGTCAGACTAAAGAAGGAACTTTTATAACTCAAGAGAAATACATCAAGGACCTTCTGAAGAAATTCAAGATGGAGAACCTCAAGGCTATAACCGCTCCAATGGGAACATCTACCAGTCTTGATTCAGATCCTGAAGGTAAAACGGTAGAACCCAAATTATACAGAGGTATGATCGGATCCTTGCTATACCTTACTGCTTCTCGACCTGATATACAATTCTCAGTATGTTTGTGTGCTAGATTTCAAGCTTGTCCTAAGGAATCTCACTTAATAGCAGTGAAACGGATTTTTAGGTATCTGTCTGGCACCCTAGACTTAGGCTTATGGTATCCTGCTAAGTGTGAGCTAGATCTGATAGACTACACTGATGCAGATTATGCAGGGTGCAGGGTAGATAGGAAAAGCACTAGTGGGTACTGCCATTACCTAGGTGGTTGTCTGGTGTCTTGGGCTTCTAAAAAGTAACACACTGTTGCTCTATCTACAGTTGAGGCAGAATATGTTGCAGCTGGGAACTGTGCAGCCCAGGTTCTCTAGATCAAGCATCAACTTATTGATTATCAGATAAAATTGGATGTATTCCAATTCTATGTGATAATACTAGTGCTATTTCACTTACTAAAAATCCGGTTCATCACTCGAGGACTAAGCACATAGAAATCAAACATCACTTTCTTAGAGATGAAGTCAGTAAAAAGGAAATTGAGCTTGAATTCATAAATTCTGAAAAATAAATAGCTGATATATTTACTAAACCTCTAGGTAATGAGAGATTTAAATTCCTGAGAAGAGAATTAGGTTTATGTAAATTTCAGCATGGCAATTAATATCTATTTCATGTTTGGATAAAGCATCTGATATGATTTGAGAATACATGTTTGTTTGTCGTGGAATAAATTTACTGGTCTGACTGCAATTGACTCATGGTCTATCTGGTTGAACATCCCTGTTTGAATAAATCCTCTAAATAGATAAGTCTCAATTCACTAAACTGAATAAATGACCTGATCTGGGTAAGAATGATTGAATGTTTGACTTCATTAATAAAGGCTCAGACCTTGGTCGCGTGATTACCTCATTAATATCACACATCTGTTATCTTGATTTCAGAGGTATATCAAATGGTATGTGGTGGAAAGATAGATTCAGTCTGTCTGAAAACCCATACTATATGTTGAGGATTTACCTTCACCTAGTACCCTGAATCAAGAGTTCATCTAAACATTGCATTTCATTCCATACCATGTTGTGTCTAAAGTCTCATTTTTCACTGCATGTCATGCATACTTGCATCTGAATTTGTGCACAGTCATGCATCTAGAACAGGTGATTGCACTACATTTAGACAAGGATAGCTCCTTAAGTAAAAGGGAACATCTATGCATGCTGCAAGGTGTCAGGGGGAGTATTAACCATTTCTATCTGTCTGTCCCTCAAATCCCTTCCACTCTATTCTGGTTGATCTTCAAATTCCATTCCCTCTCTTACATATTGTTGACTCTTATGCAGAAATTGTGAGTTCTCAATTATCTTTCCTATCTGACATAATGGCAGTCTGATAATCAGTTCAAAATTTTAAGCAACAGAAATCAGACATCTTCTATTATAAGAATCCAACTTGCTTCTTGTATGAACTGATGGTTTAAATCTTATAATCTTTAGAATCCAAGACTGCATTCAGTAAATAGGAATGTTGCTAACTGATAATAGTTCTCAACCCTGGTCTCATTACATGTTCGATAAAGTTTTCTTGTATCTGAAACTCGTTAAATTGATGAAATAATGGTAGAGAAATCTGAGTATGTGTATTGGCTTTAAACAAGTCTCTCTGAATAATAAAAAGGACAATAAACCGAAAGTATGAAAAATAAAAATGGCAGAGCAATGACTGAGTAAGCACCGAGAAACTGAGTGCTCCATCAAAGAAATGGAGAATACTTAGGTCATGAAGTGGCTCAGGTTATCTCTGATTATATGGTCAAAATAATAAGCACTGAGAAACTAAGTGCTCCATCAAAGAAATGGAGAACACTTATGTCATGAAGTGTATCTAGTTACTTTGTTCATATGGTTAAAACATTATTCCTCAATTAAAATTCAGGATTGTCATATTGTTTAACTTCAATACATATCCTGGTCACTCCCAAAGATTATCTCTATTTTTCGGAGAGTAAGATACCATTAAACAATTTCTCGAATGATTAATGTGATTATGGTTTATTAATATTATCAGGCACAACAAACTTATCCAATGAATGAAGTGTATAAATTCTAATTTTTATCACCTTTAAACCTGACATCCATCAAGAATGCATTGTGTTGATTCCTATATCTGAAGACTCGAACTTTGTAATGCTTAATTCTGAACTATTGACCAGGGTGTCAGTCAGACTTCAGATATCTTCACTTTCAGTCAGAGAATGTCTTCTACTCTCAATCTTCTTGGTCTAAAGGGCATTGATCTTATATGATTTCACACCTTGTACTTCTCATCATTTCCTTTTTGCTAATGGCAAAGGGGGAGAATATGTTCTGTTGACAGGGAGAGATTATCTGTATTTGGTTAGTTTCAGACTGTTGGGGCATTGGCATTTAGCATTGTACTGCATTATGTCTGCATGTTTAAAACCTTCATGTTTTCATCAAAATACATCTAATATAAACTGTTGCCATCATCAAAAAGGGGGAGATTGTTGTGCCTCCTGATTTGATGATGATTGGGGAAGAATGTTCTGACTCCTCTGAACATAATATCTGTAAGGAGTTAGTGTGTTTTAGTATGTTTTGAATGATGGGCAACAGGTTAATTAGATGTGTGTTTATTAGCTAAGGTCAATGCATGTTTGCCTGCATATAAGTCTTCAGAGTCGGTGCACGTTTGTCACACGCGTGGTATAATGTATGTTCATGTCTATCCTCAATGCATAAGCAAGTCTGTGCATGTTATCACATTACACCATAAAGTGCGTGCATTTCCCTGTTTAGAGTCTGTGCACGTTTCTGCCTTCGAAAAGTAAAGTCAGTGCATATTCATAGTCCGTGCATACCTTCTCTTATGTGTAGTACGGTCTGTGCATATATCCTTTATGCATCACAAGGTCTGTGCAGATTTTTCCTTGCATACGCACGGTCTGTGCATGTTTTGCTCTACCCACTAAGTCTGTGCATTTTCTGCTCTGGGCTAAGCAAGGTCGGTGCATACACCTCATGCGCTTACACAACATCGGTGCATGCCTTTGTATAGAAGGTCTGTGCATGTATGCAAGGTATGTGCATGTTTCATCTCAAACATGTATAGTCGGTGCTAGTTGCTATTTTTGCACACAAAGTCGATGAAATGCCCTCACTGCACAAGCAAGGTCAGTACAAAGTATTCCTTGGCACTAGCACGGTCGGTGCAATGTTTGGTTGTCTGCAAAATGGAAGTCTGAGCATGTTTTTCTCTTTCACACATAACGTCGGTGCTAGCTGTGTTATATGCTATACAATAGTAGGTGCATGTTTTACTTCTTGCATGAATAAGTCAGTGTACATTTGCAGTGTGCTAAAACAAGGTCGGTGCACATCCTTATTAGGCAAAACAAGGTCGATGCATAGTTGCTTCGTGCAGAACCAAGTCAATGCACACTACACAGCTAAAGTCAGTGTACATTTCCTTTGTGCACACTGAAGGTTTGTGCATGATTTGCTGAACACGTGCATAGGGTCGTGCTCGTTGCGATTCATAAGTGCAAAACATTTCATCAAGTCTATGCACTTCTCATAATTGTCTGAGATGTCTTGTGAACCACCAATGCTAACTAAGTGTTTGACATATTGACAGGGACCTTACTAAAAACGCTCTAGAGAACCAGGACAAATGCTCGTGAACTTTAAGGAAGGCACGTGGTCCCAGATTCATCCACAATAATGATTGGGCACGTGATCCAAGAAAAAGCAAGACTGATATAGTGACACGTGGAAAGCCATCAAGCCAAGGACCTGACACGTGGCCAGAGCAAATAAAATCTGGATGAATTTTTGAGCGGAAACGTGGACTCCACGCGCTTGTCATCTGCTGCCTATAAGAAGATGAAGATACGAAGAAAGAAAGGATGACGGAAGTAGAGCAAAAATCGAGAGCAACATAGAGTGATTCATGAAAGAAAAGGAGCAGAAGAAAGGAAGATAAGAAGAGAGAAGTTCGTGAGAGCCTGTGAAAGAATACAGAAAGTGTGATGAGAGAATAGCAGAGTGCCGTAGCTGCGAGAGTGAGGCATCTGTTTATGATTCTGGCTTCTGGTTCAAAACCAAGCCAGTCCGCTCAGATTGAGCTACATTGTTTCGTTTCAGTTTTCTAGTTCTGTTTTAACTTTCTCGTTTGAATCCTTGTTTCTCAAGCTGTCAGTCAGCGATTGTAGCAAGCTGTAAGGCTCAGCGGCAGAGGAGGATTCCTCTGGGTAGCATAAGCTGTAAGGCTCAGGCGGAGCAAGCTGTGAAGCTCAACGGTCTGGGATTGATTCCCCAAAGCTGTGGATCAGCGGTCTGTAGGGATCTAATCCCCAAAGCTGTGGATCAGCAGAGTGAAGCTGTGAATCAGCAGTAAGCCACACTCGGTTTGAGTGTGGGGTGGATGTAGGCTTGTGCCGAACCACCTAAAACCTCTGGTGTTCTGTGCGATTGGTTCGTGAACTCTGCTCATTCGCATGCTTATGTGGTGCTTGCATTTTTGCCTCAATATCTCATAGAAAATTCATGGGATCTCTTCGGTTCATTCGTATTCATCCTCTTCCGTGAGTTATTTTTAATTCTGTAGTAGTCATCTATCTTTTCCGCATCTAGTTTATCTGTTGTTGTTATTTTTAGAGGGTAGATCTACTCACCCCCCCTCTAAATCTTAGCATCCATCCTATACATCAGGCTTCAGACTTACGGATAGGCTAGATTGACGGCGTGGAGTCATCCTTGTATGACGATCTTGACCTGAGTCGTGTGACTCAAGGACCGTTGGGTTTATTAGGTCTAGTGGACCATCCAGAGTCGGGTGGCTCCGAGCCACCTGTTACTCTGCGTTACTCGCGATGGGTGCGTACGTGGCTTTCCGTGTTTACGTTTAGTGACATCCCACTGGTCATATCCTTCTTACGGCACGCGTATGCTGACCCACCAAGAGCGGTGGAGTGGCTTACCTGAGAGAGACTATTTTTTGGCTGGTTACCGTAGTGCCCCCACGCGCAGCCTGAGTCCGGGTTCGGGGGAAGAACCAGCTAGAGGATCTGACCTAGGGCGCATGGTCTATGTGTGCACACTTATTTGGGGGCTATCGGACTCACGCTGACGAGCGTGACCCCAGCTAGTCCTTGTTCGCGGTACTGGTTACTATTGTGTCTCTGTCTCCGCCTAGGGCGTCACAGCGAGACACTTGAGGCGTGGACTAAGTCGTCAGTGGACGCATCCGGCTTTGCTTCTGGTGGGCAGTGCTCCCGTCACGTGACGTGAGTTTCTTGTGACTTGAGTTTTCATTTCCCGTCTGCGAGACGGGGATTTGCGTGAAGTTCCGGGTGTTTTCCCGATGCCGATGTCCAAGGCTTCCGGTGAGCGTCACCGAGGGCTTCCCCCTAGACAGCGTTGAGTTTTCGTCGGCGTGGTCGTTTTCCCCCGTAGCATGGCTAGGGTGGTTTGTAGTCTGGTGGTCCCCGACTGGGAGAGCGGGACGTGTTTTTCGATACAGTAGGAGTAGCTGTAGAGTCAAGATTTTATCGGCCACCGTGTTTATTGTTCGTGTTGTTACTGTTATTCTTACTGTTACTGCTTTCCGTGCCGCCGTTGTTTACAGTTGGGGTTCCGCGGGACCCATACTGAGCCAGTGACAGAAGGCTCACCCCTGCTTTTCAGGTGCAGTGGTTCTTCCTCGAGATTTGAGGGTGCTATGCTGAGGTTCTTAGTTGTCAGCTCGCTGGGCCGAGTGTTCACTCAGTGTTGGGTACATTCTTCTGCCTTACACTATACTTTTATTGGACTGGACTCTATTGTAGTTAGATTATTTGTTTCCGTTAATTATTGAATTGTCCTGCCTTATTTCCTTTTTCTTTATACCTCTACACTCCTTTTTAGCCCTTCCGAGCCCTGGCTCGTGGGCGGCGGGCCAAGATTCAAATGGTATCGGGTTCCTTTCCCGGTATCCGGATCTTGGGTCGTTACAGTTGGTATCAGAGCATGGCTGTGGACGTACGTGGGAATTCAAGATATTGCAGTGATCAGAGTCCATAAGGTCCAGTGTAGTCGACAGTTGGCATAGAGTTTCATGTATGTTTTTTGCTTGGTTTCTCGCTTGAGAGCTTGTGGGTGCGGTGTTGGCACTGTGAATGTGGTTTCTGTTTCGTGGAGTGCCGACGTGGGGCTTGAGGAATGAGATAGAGAGATTTCTTCCCAATGGGTGGTGGCCCCGGTTGCGCTGTGTGCACTGAGAGTTCGTTGGCAGGTGTGTTGTTGCGGTGCTGCGATTAAGGTATTTGCAGCGAGGTCAGGTGGCTGCCAATGATTGTTCGTGGTTAAGTGGCCGTGAGCGTGCTCTGAGGGAGCTGTTATGGAGTTTGGCCACTCCAGCTTGAGATTTATCCAGCCCCTGAGGCGTCGAGATTATGGTTTGAGGTGTCGGAGCGGGTGCTCTGGTCGAGAGGTGTGCTCGGGCGAGCGGAGGATCTTCTATTGAGCTGCTGATCGTTGGGCCCGATGTTCTTGTCATGCTCTGTGACGTCAGAAATGACGTATCGGTCCCAATTATTTTTATGAATTTTGAGGCAAGATTTGGCGGAGATGTCCCAGTAAGTTCTTGCTCTTGTGCTTCTGCGTGTGAATGGGTTGTGTTCGCTCTGGATTTGGGTTGAGATAGGGAGGTTCCATAGCGAGTTCGAGACTCGAGGATGCCCGTTGGCGGTTGCCGGTTATGGCTCGTGCCCCAGCCCTTGGCGTGGCGTGTTGCAGTTCACGAAATTGCAGCGGTGGTGCATCGAGAGATGCTGTGATATGGTCCGACGAGACACTTGGTGAGTGTTGTCAGAGGAGCTGACCTGACAATGGTAATGGTTTTCCTATTGCTGGAAGGTGTTGTTCCCAGCATGTGCAAGGTTGAGGTCAGGTCAAGCGTGGAGTTTTCCTTCCGTTGGTTGGAGGAATGATTGGGTTCCCCTTTGGTCGAGAGAATCACGTTTGGCTAAGGTTTTTCATCTTGCATCGTGTGTCCGGATTAGTTGGCCTTCTGTGTGCTATGAAGTCCGTGCGAGACACGTCCTGTGTTTTGGCAAGGTGGTTGCCCGTGAGAAGCATTGCCCGTTCCCTTGTTGCATGAGGGTGTGTTGGCACTATTCCGGAAGGACGAGTGCCTGTTGGGCGGTGTTCGTGAGAATTTGTGGTTGGTGTTGTGGTTTTCGATGTGTTGAGAATCGAAGCCTGCGGAGTTCTAGAGTTTTATTGGGATGGTGGATCCCGAGTTGTCGTCGTGTTGGCTGAGCATGTGGATCAGAGTGCACGGATCGTAGCGTTGGTTGCTACAGGCGAATTTCTGAGGATGTGTTGAGCATTGGAGGATTGGTTCCTCAGTATGAGATTGTCTTGGGTTGTGTGAGACGTGTTGTTTCTGTGCTGTTGCTTGAGGCATTGTGGTTCGTGGCACTGGCAGGATGGAGAGTTGGGGAAATATGTTGCCAAGTGTGCCGCATGAGTATCCTGTTTTGTGTCGGAAGCTGTGTCCGCGGATGAGGCTGTGCTTTTGGAGAAGTGATCTCTGAGAGATTATGGGTCCCAGTTGGTGGCTGCGAGTGGCTGGTCAGGCTAACCGAGTGGTCGACCATGGTAAGATGTGTATTTGTCTGGGGACCCGTGTGTATTGGTCGTGGCGTCGTTGACCAGGTCGCTATCATGGCATGAGGCACGTGGTTGCCGTGGAGTTGTGTGCTGTGAATTGTTCGGGTTGTGTCCCGTGGCTCTGTGGTAAGAGTGGAATCAGGATTAGCAGGCGTCCACTTAGAGTAATTGAGATGAGATAGGATTTGATGATACAGGGTGATGGACGATGCCTGTGTATGGTGGTCTCTGAAGAGACGTTGACGTTGGATGGTGATCTCTAGTCTGTGACCAGCAAGGGAGGATTCCCCTGTAAGTCTGAGTCGAGTGATGTGAGGATCGAGGAGAGATCCTATTGTGTGGTTTCGTCGTGCTCCCCTGAGAGGGTAGAGTTGGCATGATGATAGGTCTGGATGTGGTGTTGGTCTGCGCGTGAGTCAGCAGATGGCCTGTCATGAGTCGGATCGTGCCTGCTGGGCCGGTGGAGATTCCCCGTTGACGAGTGTCTGGTGACCGACAATTGGTCTTTCACAGATAGAAGATGCTGGTGGTTGCGCATCGAGAATGGCAAGAGCCGTGTGCAAGCGAGGCCTTTGGTGGCCGTTTCTGTGATGTGCCTTTATCCCGGATGGGATCTGGGCTTTGTCGAAGTTTGAGTTTTGGCAGAGTTAGTTTCCATGCAGTTGAGGTGATACTAGACTTGTATTTTTGTTGTATGCTTGCTCAGATGAACGACGTGTGTTGGGTCATGAGCGAGGTGCCGTTTGTGATAAAGGTCTAGCTGTATCCCTCCGATTTGGTGCTTTCGTAAGAATCGAGGTTTTTTATGATGGGCTCTGACTGCGTTGTCAGTTGGTTCAGTGTTCTTCCCCTGTGACTTGGTGCTAGTCCTGAATTTCGAGGATGAAATTTCTTTAATGGGGGAGGGTTGTAACGCCCTGGATTTTTTAGATTATTTATCAGGTCAGGATCCGTGGGTTTCGGATCACTTTTGTGGGTCCCGGATTGAGTTTTACTGTTCACACGTGTTTTTATCTGTCGGGCCTTCGGAACCCCGTCTAGGGCGAACCATTGCGTTCTCCGACTCCGGGACATTACCACTGCATTGTGCGTTTTCCTAGGATCGTGGGGAGTATTTTTTTTCTATTTTTTCTATTTTTTATAATTTCTAGATTTTTCTATATGTTTAACCCCTTTCTCTCTCTCTCCTCTCATTTCTCACTATCTCCCTCTCTCTTCTCTCACGCTCTCTCTTCTCACCCTCTCTTCTCCGGCGGCCGACGGAGCGAGGCAGGGGCAATGCGGGTGAGGAGGACGGCGAGGATGGGTCGAGGATCGAGGGACGGAGGCTCGGTAAAGCTCGACCGTGAGTTCGGGGTGCCGCGGCGTTCGTGCGGCGTTTTCTTCGTGGATCGACGTCCACGGCGTGTCAAATCTTCGGTGGAGATAGGGGGACGGATCATTAATCCTTGTACTTCCATTCCCGTGCTTTTGGTAGGCCGTGGTGAGCCGAGTGGGCTTATTCTTACATTTTGGAGAAAATACATGATTTTGGGGTGTGAGCCCGATCTAGTGTTTTGATCGCGTTTTTGAAGTTTAAATGGGTCCTCTCGGTGCTAGAGAGGCTGGGGATTAGTTTTACCTTGTTTTCCCCTTCACACGGGTGTGAATGGGGCGTGGAATGGATTTTTTCCCGTGATTTATGCCATTTTTGGTTCGGGTCGAGAACGCGCTCGACGCAGAGGTTGCATTCTTCAAGAAGGTGACGTATCGCGACGCCGCATTCATCGAGGGAGATGAACAGTAGGGCAGTTAGGGTCACGCCCCGTTGACCAGGTGCGACCAAGTCGCGCTCGCCATGTCGGTTGCGTTCACTGGGTAACGTGTCCGGTGTTTCTGCCGCGTCTATGGGTTAACGCGCTCAGGAGACCAAGCGTGTCAACGGTCATCGCCGTGTCACGCCTGGGGTATCAGGCGCGTTCATTGTTGATCGCGGTAGTTATTTCCATCGCGTTCATTGAGAACGCGCTCGAGTCTTGCGCCACGTTCATTAACACGCCCTGAGTGGTGCGTGCGTTAGTGAAGGTGACCTGTTTTGTGGGCCAGAGTGGGGGAGAGCCGCCGGGCGTGCTTCCCTTGGCCTGTGTGAGTCCCAGACACCCTTGGGTTCTGTGACCGTGTTTCTAGGTGTCCAGAGGTATCGTGTTATCTCGATTAGCATGCCTGTGGGTTTGGTAGGTCCGGGTGACCCCACGTATTCTGGGCTTTCACGTTCTCGCTAGATTGAGTCGTCGTGAGTCGGCATGAGTGCGGAGGGCTGCTCCCGCATGTCATTGGTCTTCCAGTAAGTGTTTTTCGAGTGGGCCATGCTTGTGGCCTCGGGCTGTAAGCCCAATTAACCAGCCTGTGCCTGGAGGTCTTCCGTGTGTCCCTTGGATAGGGAATTGTCTCGGCGGCTTGTGAGCTACCTCGGTATTTATGTTACCCTAGCTTCAGACCTAGGGATAGCCTAGATTGACGGCATGGAGCCATCCTTGTACAACGGTCTTGACCTGAGTCGTGTGACTCAAGGACCATTGGGTTTATTAGGTCTAGCGGACCATCCAGAGTCGGGTGGCTCCGTGCCACCTGTTACTCCACGTTACTTGCAATGGGTGCGTACGTGGCTTTCCATGTTCACGTTTAGTGACCTCTCACTGGTCGTAGCCTTCTTACGGCACGCGTGTGCTGACCCACTGGGAGTGGTGGAGCGGCTTACCCGAGAGAGACGGTTTTTAGGCTGGTTACCATAGGGCCCCCACGCGTAGCCTGAGTCTGGGCTTCGGGGGAAGAACTAGCTAGAGGATTTGACCTAGGGCGCATGGTCTGTGTGTGCACACTTTGTTTGGGGCTGTCAGACCCGCGCTGACGAGCGCGACCCCAGCTAGTCCTTGTACGCAGTACTGGTTATTGTTGTGTCTCTGTCTCCGCCTGGGGCGTCGCAGCGAGACACTTGAGGCGCAGACTAAGTTGTCAGTGGATGCATCCGGCTTTACTTCTGGTGGGCAGTGCTCCCGTCACGTGACGTGACTTTCTTGTGACTTGAGTTTTTGTTTCCCGTCTGTGAGACGTGATTTTGCGTGGAGTTTCGGGTGTTTTCTTGATGCCGATGTCTAGGGATTCTGGTGAGCGTCACCGAGGGCTTCCCCCTAGATAGCGTTGAGTTTCCGTCAGTGTGGTCATTTTCCCCCATTGCGTGTGTAGGGTGGTTCGTAGTCTGGTGGTCCCCGACTGTGAGAGCGGGACGTGTTTTTTGGTACAGTAGTAGTAGCTGTAGAGCCGAGGTTTTATCGGCCACCGTGTTTAATGTTCCTGATGTTACTATTGTTCTTATTGTTACTACTTTCCATGCCGCCATTGTTTACGGTTGGGGTTGTGCGGGAGCCCTACTGAGCCAGTGATAGGAGACTCACCCCTACTTTTCAGGTGTGATGATTCTTCCTCGAGGTTCGAGGTTGCTGTGCTGAGGTTCTTAGTTGCCAGCTCGCCAGGTCGAGTGTTCACTCGGTGTTGGGTACGTTCTTCTACCTTAGATTATACTTTTGTTGGATTGGACTCTGTTGTATTTAGATTATTTATTTCTATTAATTATTGAATTGTCATGTCTTGTTTCCTATTTCTTTATACCTCCACACTCCTTTTTAGCCCTTCCGAGTCCCGGCTCGTGGGCGGCGGGCCAAGATTCGAATGGTATCAGGTTCCTTTCCCAGTATCCGGATCTTGGGTTGTTACAATTAGGTAGGGAGTGTGTGGCAGCATCTAGCTCAACCGTTGTGGCATAGTGTGGCTGGCGATCCGCAGGGCCCATGCTCGAGGCGTGGTGAATCGTTGTCTGGCGAGTTATTATGATGTGCAGAGAGATGCTACCAGTGTGGTCCGATGGGACACTTGGCGAGTGATGTCGGAGGAGCTGACCTTATGGTAGTGATGGTTTTCCTAGTGCTAGAAGGTGCAGTTCCCAGCATGTGCGAGGTTCAAGGTCAGGTCAAGCATGGAGATCTCCCGCTTTGTATGTTGGTTTCTCCTTGGTCGGAGAGAATCACGTTTTGCTCAATTCCATCGTCTTGCATCGCATGTTCAGATTGGTTGGCTTCCTCTTGTGTAAAGTCCATGCGAGACGTGTTCCATGTTTTTCCAATATGGTTGCCTGTGAGAATTCACGCCCATTCCCTTGTTGCGTAAGGGTGTGCTGGCATTACTATGGGAGGATGAGTGCCAACTGGGCTATGCGTGCAAGGATTCACGGCTAGTGTTGTGATTTCTGATGCATTGTGGATCGGAGCCTGTGGAGTTACAGAGGATTGCCAGATTAAAATAGAGAATTTGTGCTTTAGGTTCAAGGTATTTGAGCTTTCCTCACCCTATTTTTTGGAGTTAGCCATCCAAGTTGAGGATTGTCTGGATGGCAGATCCCGAGTTGTCTGTGATGATTGTGCGCGTGGTGCAGAGGGTGCAGCGGAAGCGTGGTGGGCCCATAACCCACAGGTTCAGGATCATGTTGATGGTAGAATTTGGAAGGATCCCAGAGAATTAGTAGAGTGTTGGAGGTCTCTGACCGATGAGAGAAGGTCATTTCCTCGGTGCGAAGTTGCATTTGGCCGTGTGAGCCATGCCGATTGTCGTGCCGTTGCTTGAGGCCTTATGGTTTGTGGCACCGACAGGATGGAGAGTTGGGGAAATATGACGGCAAGTGTGCCGGATGAGTACCCCGTTCATTTGTTGGAAGCAATGTCAGGTGTTTGGTGCTAGACCCAGTTGGGGGTTGCAAAGGAATAGCCTGACAGAGGATGAGGACACGATGTTCGGAGTCGGTAAGCTAAGCGCTTGACTCGTGCTGAGAGCTATGTCCTTGGGATGGAATCGTGGTCCTAGATATGTGATCTCTGAGAGATGATTATGGGTCCCAATTGATAGCTGTGAGCGGTTGGTGAGGCTAGCCAAGTGGTTAGCGGTGATAATGTCTGGAAGAGGCCCAGTTGAGTCCAAGAGTTTGGAATGTTGTAGGAAGGACCCAGCTGTGGTTAGAATCTATGATGTTTGGAGATCCCAGTGCATTGGTCATGGCATCATCCACCAGGTTGCTATGATAGCAAATGGCACTTTTCTGTCCTAGAGATGTGCGCCGTGATTTGCTAAGATGGTGTCTTGTGGCATGGTAGTGAAAGTGAAGCCGGGATTGGCAGGTGTCCATTTGGAGTAATTGTGATGAAGATGGGATGAGGCTGTGTAATGGACGATGCCTGTGTACGAAGTCCCTGGAGGGATGTCGTCAAATGGAGATCCTTGGTCTTGTGACCAGTATGGGAGGATTTCCCTGTAAGCCTGAGTCTAGTGCTATTGGGATCGAGGATTGTGGAATCTTGTCATTTGATTTTACTGTGCTCCCCTGAGAGGGTAGAGTTGGCGTGAGAATCAGGATCAGATGCGGTGTCCGAGTGAGGATCGACTCGAGATGCAGTAATGGTTAGTGTATGAGTCAACGGATGGCCTGAGATTTGGAATGTGCTTATCGGGCCTAATGAAGGAGTAGGAAAGAGGAAGTTGAGCAAGTGAGGGTTTCCTGTTGATGAATAACTGGTGACCGGCGAATGGATTTTCACAGATAGAAGATGCCGGTTGTAGTGAATTGAGAATGGCAGGAGTCGTGATCAAGCGAGGCCTTGGGTGACCGATTATAAAATATACCTTTTTCTTGGAATTGGATCTGAGATCTGTTGAAGGTTTGTGTTCGAACCGGAGCTGGTCCAGTGCTGTTATTGGCATTCGGCTTGCTAGGTATGAGTTAGTTCATGGCATAAAGTCGATGGATCTGTGGCAGTCAGTTGAGGTGACTGTGTGAGTCGGTCGAGGCTCAGTGATGGTTGTCCCTCATAAAGGGCATGAGATCAGTCAGCATGTAGCGAAGCTGATGTTTGATTGGTCTGCCAAGCATGGGATTTTAGCAGTGGCAGGTTTTTGTGACACAGGTTGCGTCTCCTCGGTGAGCGAGTTGGTGGCAGCGATGCTGTGGTTGGAGTTCTGATGCAACTCAAGTGACGCCAGACTTATATTCTTTTGTGTGTAATGCTCGCTCTGAGAATTGGTGTGTATTAGGTTATGGAGCGAGATGTTTCTGTTCGTGGCAATAGTCTGGCTGTGTCCCTCAGGAACGGTGTTTTAGCCAGAATTGAGGTTTTGGCTGGAGCTCTGGGACCATTGCCAGCTGGATAAGTAGTTCTTCCCCTTTGAGATGATCATTGCTTGAATTTTGAGGATGAATTTTTTGTAAGGAGGGGAGGACTGTAACACCCAGATTTTTCGGATCAGAATCTATGGGGTTCGAAGAACTTTCGTAGGTCCCGGATCGTGTTTTACCATTAAATTAGATTTTTGGCTGTCGGGCCTTCGAACCCCTGTGTAGGGTGAACCGGTGTGTTTTCAGGCTCCGGGACATTGTAGGCACGTTGTGCGTTTTTCGAGGATCGTGGGGATGATTTTTTCCTATTTTTGTATGTTGTGTGTCTTGCATATGTTTTTGATGATAACTAAACTTTATGTCGGCTTGCATATGTTCTTGATGCTTGCATATGTTCTTGATGACAGTGTACATTCATGATCATTGCTATGATTCATAAGTCTAAGTATCAAGAAGTCTTGCTACATGGTTTTGTGATCTATTGAGCCTCTGTGCTCTTATTGTTTAAATGTGGATAACCTTGTCTGCAAAGTGTACTCATGCACCTTGTACATATGACTGTTTATGATGCAAGTTGACTCGGTTGTCTGGGAAGTCGACTTGGCCTCATGTGTGTTTGGTTTTTCAAGGTTTTGGTTTCATGATGCTCATATATTCTGTGAATGTATGGTGAGTCTACTACAATTTTTGCTCAAGAAAAATTGATTTCCTCAAGAGTTTTCTTGCTGACATCTTGAATGGACTTTCATGCATATCTATATGAACTTAACCTTTAGATGTGGTCAATCCAATTTTCAAAGTGTTCACATGTGCTTCTGTCATGGCTGTAGAGGCTCACAAGTACGTCAATCTTTTATATCATTCATGGTGAAATTAGGCTTCATGATGCTCATTCAAATTGCATATGTGAATGGCTATATAAAGTTGTTTTTTGGTTGAGCATGGCTTGACATCTCTCATGGAATCGACCCCTTGCTTGGTTAGCATCAAGGCAATACATCTTATGCATGGTTTTGTGTAGAAGATGAGTGTGCACAACCCTCATTTCACTCATGATCCATGATTTTGATATCCATGTAGATCTCATGTTCTACTTTATCTTTTACAGGAGAGAGATGGTTGGAAGACACCTAAATATCACATTGATGCATGGTAATATCTATTTATGTTAATTTTGGTGGAAAGAGGTTGATATGCGGTTTTATATTGATTAAACTCCAAGGAATACTTGGTTTTTGTGTTTAAACATTTAACCTCCTCCTAGTCCCTTGTGCTATCCATGTTGCATATATTCATTTCGTACCTTCATGTATATTCTTCATATGGTTTTTATGCTAGCTACAAGGTTTGAATTCCTCATGAAAACCTTGGCATAAATGTGTTGAATGATATTCCCATGAAGTATGAAGCTTAGGTGAGTGATGCTATCTTATTGCACAAATTGTATATCTATGTGATCTTAATCTTATGCATGGATATATATAGGTGACAAAGTGTTCAAATCATCTACATCATTCATTTGGAGTTTGTTTTCATGTTTATCCATCATGTAGATCTTTATTTTAGACTGAACTTCTGCATTTCTGGAGAACTGCAGAGTTCGGTCGATCGAACTGGGCAGTTCGGTCGACCGAACTAGCCAGAGTTGGCTAGTTTTGTGCATGTAAAAGTTTGGTTGACTGACGGCCAATTTCGGTCGACTGAATACGGCAAATACCCTAAAATGTGGATTCAAAAACTATCTGAACTCAATTCATTTGTGTTTAACTTTTACCCATTATGCCCCTGGGTTCTTGGTAGACCTATTGGGGGTCTTTTGGAGGATTCTAGAAGGGTGATATGGGTCTTTTGCACTCTTTTATATATGCATACACTTGAACTCCGAATTTGGAGAAGGAGGAACCCTAATGAGCTTATTCTTTCTATCTTGCAGGTGAAGAAGAGGGAAAAGGAGTGGAGCTACAAGAGAAAGGGAGATTTCATCTTCTTCAAGTGATTTCCAGGGTTCGAGGAAGAAGAAAAGGAAGAGCGGAATGAAGAGATGATCAAGAAGATGCTGAAATCGTGTTGATCCGTTCTCCCTCCGACTTGTGCTTCAAGGAATATGTTCAACCGGCTATTGGAGATCGAGGGCAATTATTTTTACATCCTTTCTACATTGTTTATGATATACTTTATGATCTATATCTTGGGTTAAGCATGTTTTGAATATTTTTGTTGATTTTTCTGAACTAGAGATATTTGTGTGTGTGGACCGTCTGCGTGCAGTTGTGTTTATTGTGATACGGTTGTTGCAGCTTGTGTGTGTGTGTGTGTAGATCCGCTGTCGGATCATGTTGGAGACTCCATCTCCGTGTGTGTGTTGGGGCGTGTCCCCGTGTGTGTGTGCAGGCGTTGTCTTGTGTATGTGTTGGAGCATTGCTCCGTGTTGGAGATTTATCCCCGAGTGAAGCCTTACCGGTTTGGTAATGGGTGGACGTAGAGAGCCCGTCATGGTCCCGAAAAAATTGTCATGATCATTTGATATGTGTGTTTGTGGGTTTACATGTTAACGTTGTTTATCTTGATCGTGTGTGAATGGTGAGATTGAGAGAACTATGTTTACCTTGCTTAGTTTAATTTCTTCAATCTCGTTAAACTTGTTAATTCTGCTTAATAAAGTTTTAATTTGTCATATCGCGTGGGGAACAATTCAACCCCCCTTCTTGTCCGCTTGCCTACCCCGGGACCAACAATTGGTATCAGAGCCACGACTATATCTACTTGAGGTCTCACGACCTATAGAGAGATCCCTCGGCAAGCTTTATTAGCATCATGTCTGATAGTGTTTTGTTATCTCTCCCTCTGCACTTTAATGGTTCAAATTTCACTAAATGGCTTGGGCACATGAGTCGTTATATTGATACCATTGATCCCAAACTCTGGGATTTAGTTATGCATGATTCATATGGGTTGCCTAGTGATGAGTCTAAGTGGACTGACGAGCATGTGAAGAGAAGCACAGAAAATGTTATATTGTTAAATGTTTTTAATGGTTCAATTGATCTTAACAAATTTCCACATGTTTCTTCGTCAAGGACGGCCAAGGAAATATTGAATTGCTTGATCAAGGACTATGAAGGAAAGAAGGAAAACGAGTGCTTGATGGCCGACACGCAGGATACAACAAGCAAGGAAAGCTCAGAGTTAGACTCTGAAGGTGAGGAAGTTTCTTTCGAAGAGCTTATGGATCTATATGATGAATTGGTTGATAAGTATAAGAAGGTGAAATCTGAAAATAGAAAACTGAAAAAGAAATATGAAAACACCTTCCTTGAGAATGGTTTGTGTAATAAATGTTCTAAACTTGAAGAACTTAAAAAGGGAAATAGTGTGATGTTAATTCAGATTTCGTTTCTTGAAAGCTGTTCTAAAAATCTTGAAAATTCTTCTTGTGATAGATGCTTAATTAGAATTCAAAATTAAAAATGAATCCTTCATGATTGATATAAAAAAATATGAAGAAACCATTTCATGTATGAGAGAAGAGAACGAAAAGTTGAAACATCTGAATACAACCATGTCTGAAAAATTACTTGCATTTGAAAAGGGAAAAAGTATGGTTATTGATGAATGTGAAAAATTGCATGTGTTAGAACAAGAACTTGAAAGTTATAAAACTATAAATAGAGTGCTGAATGAATGTGTTGTTTGCAGTGAACAGGAGATAGCTAGTTATGAGTTACACATTGCATCTCTTGAAAATGAAATTCTTGATTTGAATACTGCATTGTCTAAATTTATCGAAGGGAAAGAAAATCTTGACAAAATGTTGGGAACCAAAGTGAACTTTCAAAAGGAAGGCCTAGGCTATAATCCGGTGAACAAAAAGAATTTTGAAAATAAATTATATACATCTTTTGTCTCGAGTTCGGATGTAGCTAGTACCTCAAACACTCACTCGGTTCAACATGTTAAAAAGAAAACCTAGAAATATGATGTTAAGTAGAAATTGAACCAAGATTTGAAGTTGAAAAATAATTCTACTTATACAAATGCCAATGCTAGGAAGCACAATCATGCTGCACATACACATACATCCACAAGGAAAATCTCATATTTTTATTGTGACAAAATTGGTCATATGATACATGATTGTCTTGCTTTGAAATATGATGAATTCGGAGCATGCAAGAAAATGTATGATTTCAAAAACTCAACGAAGTCTTCAAAGAAAAGAAATGAATTTGAAAATTCACATGTTCATGAAAGAAGACCATATAGAAAAGTTGCTTCATTGCATTGTTACTATTGTGGGAAATATGGTCATTTGATGAAAACTTACTTTCAAAAGAAAAATGACAACCATCATGTCAAGAAGAAGAAAATTTTTCATGTTGAAAATAAAAACACTTTTGTTAAATCACAGAAATTCAATGCTTATGCATATAAGAAAACTGTGAAGTCTTTTGATTGTTGTCATTACTGTGGTGAATTAGGACATGCTATGCATGATTGCTATTGGATGAAAATTGATGATTTGAATGCCTCAAAGAAATTGAATGCTCATGTTAACCATCAGGGACTCAAGAAGGTTTGGGTACCCAAAACTATTGAATGAGAACTTTGTTGCAGGGATGTCTTGAGGCCATATGGAAGGCTTGAAAATAATGGATTCTCAAGGCACAGATTTTGAAAAATAAATTTCTAAATTCTCTTTGAATAACTGAAATCTATTCTAACTGAAATTCCATTCATGAAGATCATGAAAAATCTATTTTCATTATGAGTTTGCATTACATTTATCTGTTCATCATTACATGACTACATGGTATATTGAATGGTGATTTAAGGAAAGGCAGGTCATTCCTGTCTGAAATCTATCACCATGCGTGAGAATGTGCCTCCGCCTGGTACCATGAGTCACATGTTCATATAAGTCATAGGATGCATGATATTTTAAAAATGTCAATTGTGAAATTCATGCACCTAGTAAGGGAGAGTTTTTGAATAAATGACTTGGAATTGTGAATCTAACTCATTTTTGTGAAAATTTATCTCATGCAAATTGCTATACCTGAATTGATCATGATGTTGTTATATGATTTTTGGATCAACCATTGTACTTAACAACTTGATTAAAAATATCTGAAATCTCTGCAGTAGCTTATGGCACTTGGTGATGTTGTTCTTATGACAGGTATTGATTCTAAAAACTTGAACTGTTATTCATCTATTCTGTTGTGATGAATTTGCCAAATGTTTGAATGGATTGAATATTCATCTATTGGATGTGCATGAGCCTATGAGATTAACTAAGTTTCTGATATATAAAATGGTGTGATAGTGGAAGAGTGGATCACGTCCACTTGGAAGCTCTCACCATGTGTGAGTCGGGTCTTCGGACCTCAAACTCCGCCTTGTACCAGAACTTGGAAAAATCAAATGGTTATCTTGTGATTGGATTCTTTTTCTTCTGAAAAGTCATTGAAAATCTATTTTTGAATGTCTTTTGAAAATAATTGGGTTGCATTACTCATTTCTGATCATTTCTACACCCTTGTTTATAAATGACATGCGATGAAAAATGCTTGTTGTTCATCATTTAAAACTGAATGCTTTCCCGTGGAATCTGTCAAAATGTTCTGAAAATCAAGCTTTTGCATCTTACATTACATTCTCATGTTGTTATAAGTTGCATGCATTATAAATCATGCATTAGGTGCATTTAGATCATTCAAATAAAACTGAACTTTCACATTTTGCACACATGTTAAATTCATAAATGCGTTTGGAACATTGAAATAAAATCTAAAATTTTACATCACATTGTATTTTGCATTACATTTTACATGTTTTCCTCATTGTGTGCTTGCATGTTATATATGCTATTACCCTCATCCTTGGAATTTCTAAGATCTCATAATTCTTGCTAAATAATGTTATAATTGAGTCATCATTGGAGTGTTTCATGTCATACACTCAGGGGGAGTCAATATTTGATAAGTGCATCTAGATAGGGGGAGCTGCACTGTTATGTGTTCATATATTTTCGGTATACATGCTGAATCAAATTCATACACTTCTTGCACAAAATGTGAAAATGAGTGTTAAAGATAAGGATATAAGAATTTCTTTTCAACACTCTAGAGATATTAAACTTGCTACATGAATGTTAAAGAGGTAGTTAAGGAAAAAGTTACCTGCCTATTTTTGTAGAAAGAATCTAAAAAGAATGGCAGAGCAATGCTCAGTCTCACTGAGTAAACTGGATACACGTCACCTGAGACATGATGTGGTTCATTTATGAAAAGTGTTGTACTGAAGTATCTCTGTTCAAGTGAAGTGAAATGGTCAATGTTCTAAGTAACCAGGGAGTCTGGCATGAGCTCCATGTGCCTCCTCGCGTAAAAAAGGAATTATTTGAACATGATCACTCTTGAAAAATTTTGATTATAAATGTGAATTTGCTTGACTTGAAAAATTATGGTGAAAATTCTTTGTGACAGAGCGTAGCCTCCAATACGTTGTTCTCATAAATTGCAGTGCAGTCTGTATAATCTTTCAGTGTGTTGATCTGAAAATCTGAATATCCATAAGGTAACAATCTATTTTCATGTTATTCACTTACACACTTGAAAATTTGATTTAATATGTATTCAAAAAATTGATTGACTGTATTAGTTTTTGGATGACTCCTATATATGATTGCACAAACTCCTAGGTGTTACACATGAGCATCCTAGTTGTTTTGACTCTCATGCACCTTTCTTATACCTATTCCCTTCTTAAATAAGTAAGGGGGAGCTGTGTTGCAGGTATATATACGTATATGTTTGGTTGCATTGCATGCATTTCAAAAGAAAATTTAAAAATCTGAAAATCAAAGAAAAGCTTTTGTTGTTTCAATTGTTATATTTTGTTTTGGCAAACATCTTGCCTTTGCCTTGCTAGTGCATCTTGCGAGTCTTAAGTCTCCACACCTTCTTGTCTCCATAATCAACAATTGGCATCACAAATAATCCACATGTTTTGATCATCTTATCATTGCTTTGCTATTGCCTCTTTTAAACTTCTGAAGTGGGCTCTTATTGATTCATTAATCTGTTTTGTTAAAATTTGAACTTCATTGTCTTCCTCCAACTTTTTGATCATGTCAAAGGGGGAGAAGAATATGATCTATCTATGTCAGTCATAAAGTTTGTCATCATCAAAAAGGGGGAGATTATTGTGTGCCTTGCATATATTTTTGATGATAACTAAACTTTATGTATGCTTGCATATGTTCTTGATGCTTGCATTTGTTCTTGATGACAGTGTGTATTCATGATCATTGCTATGATTCATAAGTCTAAGTATCAAGAAGTCTTGCTACATGGTTTTGTGATCTATTGAGCCTCTGTGCTCTTGTTGTTTAAATGTGGATAACCTTGTTTGCAAAGTGTACTCATGCACCTTGTACATATGACTGTTCATGATGCAAGTTGACTTGGTTGGCTGGGAAGTCGACTTGGCCTCATGTGTGTTTGGTTTTTCAAGGTTTTGGTTTCATGATGCTCATATATTCTGTGAATGTATGGTGAGTCTACTGCAATTTTTGCTCAAGAAAAATTGATTTCCTCAAGAGTTTTCTTGCTGACATCTTGAATGGACTTTCATGCATATCTATATGAACTTAACCTTTAGATGTGGTCAATCCAATTTTCAAAGTGTTCACATGGCATTCTGTCATGGCTGTTGAGGCTCAAGTACGTCAATCTTTTATATCATTCATGGTGAAATTAGGCTTCATGATGCTCATTCAAATTGCATATGTGAATGGCTATATAAAGTTGTTTTTTGGTTGAGCATGGCTTGACATCTCTCATGGAATCGACCCCTTGCTTGGTTAGCATCAAGGCAATACATCTTATGCATGGTTTTGTGTAGAAGATGAGTGTGCACAACCCTCATTTCACTCATGATCCATGATTTTGATATCCATGTAGAACTCATGTTCTACTTTGTCTTTTACAGGAGAGAGATGGTTGGAAGACACCTAAATATCACATTGATGCATGGTAATATCTATTTATGTGAATTTTGGTGGAAAGAGGTTGATATGCGGCTTTATATTCATTAAACTCCAAGGAATACTTGGTTTTTGTGTTTAAACATTTAACCTCCTCCAAGTCCCTTGTGCTATCCATGTTGCATATATTCATTTCGTACCTTCATGTATATTCTTCATATGGTTTTTATGCTAGCTACAAGGTTTGAATTCCTCATGCAAACCTTGGCATAAATGTGTTGAATGATATTCCCATGAAGTATGAAGCTTGGGTGAGTGATGCTATCTTATTGCACAAATTGCATATCTATGTGATCTTAATCTTATGCATGGATTTATATAGGTGACAAAGTGTTCAAATCATCTACATCATTCATTTGGAGTTTGTTTTCATGTTTATCCATCATGTAGATCTTTATTTTAGACTGAACTTCTGCATTTTTGGAGAATTGCAGAGTTCGGTCGATCGAACTGGGCAGTTCGGTCGACCGAACTAGCCAGAGTTGGCTAGTTTTGTGCATGTAAAAGTTTGGTCGACCGACGGCCAATTTTGGTTGACCGAATATGGCGAATGCCCTAAAACGTAGATCCAAAAACCATCTAAACCCAATTCATTTGTGCTTAACTTTTACCCATTATGCCCTTGGGTTCTTGGTAGACCTATTGGGGGTCTTTTGGAGGATTCTAGAAGGGTGATATGGGTCTTTTGCACTCTTCTATATATGCATACACTTGAACTCCGAATTTGGAGGAGGAGGAACCCTAATGGGCTTATTCTTTCTATCTTGCAGGTGAAGAAGAGGGAAAAGGAGTGGAGCTACAAGAGAAAGGGAGATTTCATCTCCTTCAAGTGATTTCTAGGGTTCGAGGAAGAAGAAAAGGAGGAGCGGAATGAAGAGACGATCAAGAAGATGCTGAAATCGTGTCGATCTGTTCTCCCTCCGACTTGTACTTCAAGGAATATGTTCAATCGGCTATTGGAGATCAAGGGGGATTATTTCTACATCCTTTCTATGTTGTTTGTGATATGCTTTATGATCCATATCTTGGGCTAAGCATGTTTTGAATATTTGTGTTGATTTTTCTGAACTAGAGATATTCGTTTGTGTGGACCGTCTGCGTACGGTTGTGTTTATTGTGTTGCAGTTGTTGCAGCTCGTGTGTGTGTGTGTAGATCCGCTATCGGATCATGTTGGAGACTCCGTCTCCGTGTGTGTGTTGGGGTGTGTCCCCGTGTGTGTGTGCAGGTGTCGTCCTGTGTGTGTGTTGGAGCGTTGCTCCGTGTTGGGGATTTATCCCAGAGTGAAGCCTTACCAGTTTGGTAAAGAGTGGACATATGGAGCCCGTCGTGGTCCCGAACCACCTTAAAAATCGCCGTGCCCATGTGATATGTGTGTTTGTGGGTTTGCATGATAATGTTGTTTATCTTGATCGTGTGTGAATGGTGAGATTGAGAGAACTAAGTTTACCTTACTTAGTTTAAGTTCTTCAATCTCGTTAAACTTGTTAATTCCGCTTAAGAAAGTTTTAATTTGCCATGTCGTGTGGGGGACAATTCCACCCCCCTTCTTTTCCGCTCTCCTACCTGGGGACCAACATTATATTTTCTGGATTTTTAAAACCCAAAATTATTTTCCTATAAATAAAACCCCTCACCCCCCTCTCCCCTCATTCTCACACTCTCTCCCTCTCTCCTCTCGTTTCTCTCTTTCTCTCCCTCTCTTCTCTGGGCGGCCGTCGGAGGCAGAGGCGGGCCAGGCGGAGGCGACGCAAGGGTGGCGAGCGGCGAGGATGGAGCGAGGAACAAGGCGGAGGCACGGTGGAGCTCGCTCGCGAGTTCATCATGCCAGCATGGGTTCGAGGTGCGTTTTCGCATGGAATCGACATCCTCGATGCGAAAAATCTTCGGTGGAGGTAGGGGAATGGATCCCTGGCCCTTGTACTTCATTTCCCCGTGTTTTGTAGGCTGAGGCGAGGCAGAGAGTGGGTTGTTCTTCATTTCGAGGTGATTTTTTCATGTTTAGGGCGAGTGACAATTTTCATCGGACCGGGCGACATTTCACCATTTTCTTTCATGCATTTTGTGGTTTGGGATCTGGGGGTATGGTCCCCAATGTTTTCCCCCTCAATCGAGATGGAGTGGGTGTGGAATCGGACCCCACGGTTGGGGTCAGATCTCTACTCTACCGATTTCGGTCGACCGACCGGTGAGGACCGGTCGACCGACTGGCTTGCCATGAATAGGGAGATTCTGGTGGGTTCGGTCAACCGAACCCAGAGGGTCGATCGACCGACCCCCTGCTGGGAGGTCGATTGACCCCATGGGGTAGGTCGATCGACCCTAGTTTCTTTAGCCTGTTTTGGCTTTCAATTGACCCGGTTGTGACCCTTTGGTCGACCTTTGGGCCCGTGGATGTCCCGGACACCCCGTGGGGGACAAGACCGTGTTTTTGGGTGTCTATAGGAATCATTGTACCTCGATTAGCGTGTTAGTTTGGTTTAGAGGGTTCGGGTGACCCCGTGTGTTCCGGGCTTTCTTGCTTTGCTAGATCGAGTCACCGTGTGTCGGTGTAAGTGCAGAGGGCTATTCCCGCACGACGTTAGCCTCTTCAGAAAGTGGTTTCCGTATGAGCCTCGCGTATGGCCAATGATCGAGCATTCTGTGACCCAACATGGGGCTAGAGTTTTCTTGTTTTCCCTTAGAAGGAGAATGGACCCGGCGGTTGGGAGACGCCTTAAGAGTACTTGTGACCATGATTTCTAACCCTTGGACTAGGGTGGTTTGACGGCATCGTGCCGTATGGTACAATGGCATTGGGATGAGTCGCGTGATTCTACGGTCGTTGGATTAGCAAGTCTAGATAGTCGTCCTTAGTCTGGTGGTACCGAGCCACCCTGTGTTCTTTGATACTCACGACGGGTGCGTGCGTAGCCCGTTAGTGCTTCGGTGTTTCTTCTACCGAACGTTTTACCTCGAGTGACCCTGCCACTAGACGTAGCTGACCTGGGCACATAGTTGCTTACCCACCTGGGAGTGGTGGAGGCTAGTCCTGAGTCGATGATTTTTAAGCTGGTTACCGTAGGGCCCCTTGCCTTTGCAGCCTGAGTCTGGTTGGGGGGAAACCAGCTAGAGGATCGGACCTAGAGCAGATGGTCTGTGTGTGCACACGTAGTTGGGGGTGGTGGATGCATGCTGATGAGTGCGACCCCGACTAGTCCTTGTTCTATGGTACTTGTGTACGGTGTCTCAGTTTCGGCTTGGGGTGAGGTAGGGAGACACCTGAGGCTGCAGTATAAGTCATCGGAGGACGCATCTGGCCTTGTTGCTAGTGGGCAGTTCTCCTGTCACACGAGACGAGTTTCTTTGTGGTTCTTTGGGTGATTTCTGAGCGTTTTCTCGACTTTCAAATTCGAGGGTTCCCGGTATAGTTACCGAGATTTCACCCGTAGATAGTGTAGGGTTCATGATGGTGAGATCGTGACTATGCCTTGGACCGTGTGGTCTTAAGTTGGGCCTTCGTCAGTGAGGAGGGGCTTGCACGATGGAGATGTCGTGGTTTCCCTTCCTAGTAGTGTAGCCAGGGTTTCCCGTTGGTTCGGCTGTTCCCGACTGTGAGATCGAGGTTTCCTTTTTGTTCCGTTAGGAGTAGCTTAGAAAGTCATGGTTCCACCGGCTGCCGTTGTTACTATTCTTACTACGGTTGTTACTTCCGTCGTTGTTGTTGCTGTTGCTACTCCTATTACCATTGTTATTGTTGTTATTGTTAGCGCTATTATTTACTACCGTTGTTTAGTGGTGGGGATCCGTGGGACCCCTACTGAGCCAATGAGATGAGGCTCACCCCTTTCTTTTCAGGTGTAACAGTTCCTCTTCGAGGTTCGGGAGGTGCAGTGCGGAGGTTCGTAGTTGTCTGCTCGCTAGAGTCGGGGGCGTACCCGGTGTTAGAGTATATTTCTTTCCCTGTAGAATGTACTTTGTTCGACTGGACCCTGTAGTTAGATTATCAAATTGAAAAATGTAATTTTATTTCCTATTATTTAAATAGTTAATTATATATTTGTTGCCTGCTTTATTTTAAATTTCAATGTACCTCCACACACCCTAATAACCCTTCCGAGCCTTCCGGCTCGTGGGTGGCAGGCCAGGATTCGAATGGTATTGGATATTTCTCGATATCCCGACCTTGGGTAGTTACATCTGGGGCCATGAGCATGGGGTTGAGTAGCGCACCCCAGGGCATGGGTGTGGGCATAGGTCTAGCGTGGGCTCACCCTAGGCCAGGCTACTGCCCTGGGACATGACCCGAGGGTTGGCCGTTGTCTTTTTGTGGTGCTGTGTGACACGTCGAAGCTCCTTGGGGCACGGGATTAGTCCTGGGGTGTCCGAAGCTTGGTGGTGTTGGTGTCACCCACAAGGTGTTCGGTAATGGTACCCACACCCAAGGGGATGTTGAAAGGCGCTGCTAATGGACCCCGGAGCTTGCACATAGCAAAGTAGTCAGGGCTGGTAGCACTTGGCCGTTGAAGGAAGGCATTTTGGGTATGAGAATCGGCCTAGGTGTGGGGCGCCGTGCTATACGGCGGGTTGCTGTTGATGTAATGCCACATGTTTTTTGGATATATTTCGGATCGAGATCCGTGGGTTTCAGATCGCTTTTAGGGGTCCCAGATAACATTTTACGATTTACGCATATTTTTCCCTGACAAGGCTTCGGAACCCTATACGGGGCGAACTGTTTCCTTCTCCAACTCCGAGATGTTACCAGCACGTCGAGCGTGTTCCAAGGATCGGGAAAATGAATTTTCCTAATTTTCCACATTTTTTGGATTTTTTGGATTTCTATATAATAAACCCTTTTATTTTTTCTTTTTCTTCTTTTCTTCTTTCTTCTCCTTCCCTTTCTCTCCCGTTACACCCTCGCTCCCCTCCCGACCATTGCCCTCTCCCCCGTGCGCGGACACGGTGCCCTCTCCTCCTCCGGCTGTAGATGGCGGATCGAGGTGGTGGCGTGGTGACGATGGTGGTGATCTCGCGGCGTGGGTGTGGAGTTCATAGTTCGATCAAGATTTAGAGATCGGCGGCAATCCGGAGGTTTTGAAGCTTCCTTGAGGTAGGGGGACGGATCCCTCCTCTTTGTATTTCCATTCCCACGATTTCTAGGCCGAGGAGACGTCGAGAGGGGCGTGTTTCATGCCGGGAAGGAAAAATCCATGATTTAGCGTTGAGCACTGGATCTAGTGTTTTTCGAGGTTTTAGACCGATCTATGGGCATGGAATGATGCTAGGAGGGTAGGGGAAGAGTTCTCCTTTGTTTCCCCATCATCTAAGGGTGATTGGGGTGTGGTTTGGATTTTTTTACCGTTCACACCATTTTCATGCTCAGATCGAAGTAGTGGTCCTTCCAGAGACCGCCTTCTTCATGGGGCGGTCCTTTGGGGGGCCGCTGTTGTGCTCCTGATTTTGATGATGATCACCATGATATGAAAGGGAGTATTATTATCTGACAATATGGTAAGTGGCAAGAATTTCTGTTGAACTTTAATGCAGGCAATAGTCAGCGTCAACGCCACAAGATCAAAGGGTCGACGCAGCCTTCAGTTCCTCCAAGTTGAAGCATACTTCATCTAAACTGCGTCTACGCCTCAAGCAAGATAACGTCGACGTTGTGACTAGATCTCAAGATGTTTGAGTCATGCGCATGCTAACTGCGTCAACGCCACTCGGATGCAGCGTCGACTCGCATGCCTCCAGAAGATATCTTCACACAGCGTTGACGCTACCAGCTACCAGCGTCGACGCAGCGGGTGCCAAAAGACTAAGAAGCTATCTTCACATAGCGTCGACGCCACCAGTTATCAGCATCAACGCAGTGATAGCCTGAGGTCGTATATCGAAGGCAGATAAGAAGCTGTCTTCACACAGCGTCTACGCATTCAAATGCTGGCGTCGACGCACCCAGTCCCAGACAAGTGCTCGGGCAAAAGGACTGGATAAAGTGGGCCAGCCACGTCTGCAAACGAACTACACTCTCCCTCCTTCAGTCCAGAAGCTTCTCCACACGTGAGCGAATGATTGGGAATCTCGTGGGGCCCAATCTTGCGCGGGAAAAATGAAAAAGGAAATGTAGAAGTGGATCGAAGTGAGAGGAGTAGAGTAGATTAATAGAAGAGACGAAGAAGGTCTAACATACAGTGAAGAACGTGGAGAGCCTAGCATCGTGAAGAAGGTCCAGTGCGTGGATTGAAAGATAGGCTCGTTCTCCTGGTGAAGAAGATCAGAAGCTGAAGAACCATGAAGGCTTTAGACTGATCTAGTCTCAACTGAAGGGAAGATCATACTCAGATCATACTGTTCATCTCTTCGGGCTCTACTCTCTTCTGCTGCGTAAGAAGTCTGAAGATCCATTGATCAGCATATTCTGAGTTTACCCCTTACCTTGTATTTTCATTTTCTTATACAATTCTATTCTCGGATTACTGTTCCACTGGGATTCAGTGGTCAGGTGTGTTCTGATCCAGAGAGTGTTCTGAGATCAGAGTGTGTATAGACTCTGTGTCTACAAGCTGTTCGACAGCGGTTCTAAGACAGGATATAGTTGTCTTCTGCAGATTGGATCTGCAGGTCAGAGAAGGATTCTTCTCTGGTGTTAGCTAAGCTGTAAAGCTCAGTGGTGATCCCCACCGGTTTGGTGAGGCGGTGGACGTAGGTCTCGAGATAGAGACTGAACCACCTTAAAAAACTCTGATCTACTGTGGCTTGTGCTTGTGGTTTGTTATTGTGTCTATTGTCTCGTTAGACCGCTTAGATATTGCGCTAGCTCTTTAGAGATTCACTAACTGGATTTTTGTCTGTGCTATCACAGAGAGTGCAATTGTCTTATTCCGCTTAAAATTTTTAAGTGGTCAATCTATTCACCCCCTCCCCCTCTAGTTTGACGATCCTCTGCTCCCAACAAGTGGTATCAGAGCTCCAGGCTCTCTTGAACGGTTTAACAGCCTAGAGAGAAGTAATGGAGAGCAAAGGATTTATGCCAGAGGGTTATGCTGTGAATAGACCACCATTTTTCGATGGCACTAACTATTCCTATTAGAAGAATCGCATGCAAGTTTTTCTCAGGGCCCAGGACTTTAAAGTATGGAAAGTTGTGAGCAAGGGGCCCTACATAATAGAAGGCGACGAAGAATTATGGGTAAAGGAGCAAGTAAGAAAATCAACCGTCAACTGGCAGGCAATGAACATTATGCAATGCTCCCTGCATCCCAAGGAATTCTCGCGCGTCTCCTCATGCGCAAGTGCGAAAGAAATGTGTGATCGACTCGAGGTAATATACGAGGGTACCTCGGAGGTAAGGGAGACCAAGGCTAACATGCTAATTTCTGAATATGAGTCGTTCCATATGAAACCTGAAGAAAGTATTTCTGAGATGTATGCTCGTTTAACCGTACTTGTCAATGGTCTCAAAGGTCTAGGGAAGGCCTATACAGATTATGAGCTGGTGAGAAAGATTCTTAGATCTTTGACATCCGTGTGGCACACAAAAGCCACAGTGGTCGAAGAATCTAGGAATCTTCCCAGGACCACTCCTGACGAGTTGATAGGTTCCCTTATGGCCTATGAGCTAAATTTGAAAAGATCTGATGAGGAAATAAAGAAGAAGAAACCCCTAGCTCTCAAGGCTGCTCCAAGCTGCAATGAGAGCTCAGATGAGAATCTGACCTCTTCTTCAGACAGTGATTCAGGTGAGATTGCGATGCTCACTAAGAAATTTTGAAAATTCTTACGAAGGGAAGGTAAAGCTGGTCGATTTAGAAGCTATCAAGGTAAAATGAATGCTAAATTTAAATCTGACCAAACTAAGAAATCTGACAAAGTTGTGTGTTATCAATGTAGGAAACAGGGACATATCAAGTCAGAATGCCCCGAAAATTCTAAGAAAGCGTACTCCAAGTTCAAAAATAAAAAGCCCAAGGCCATGATTAGTACATGGAGTGATGAAGAAGAGGAAGAGGAGGATAGCACATCAGAGGAAGAAAAAGAAGTAAAGCTATGCCTAATGGTCAGGGGAGAGGACTCTACTGAGGTAAATTCTCCACTTGATGAATTTACTTGTGATGACTGGGAAGAAGCTTTCAATGACCTTATGGATAAATATGATATTGTGAAGAAAGAAAATAAAATGCTTAAAAAGAAGAAAAACCCTGGAAGTCAAGAAAATTTGTCCAATGAAAAGGTTAAAATGCTAGAAGATGAAATTGCTTGTCTAAAGAAAACTCTGAATGAAGAAAATGAATACAGATCTGAATTGATTAAATTAAAAAGAGAGAATGACTTCTTACTAAAAACACATGATGAACTGAAGTTAAGAATGCAAAAACTTGAAAAGGACACCAAAATAGCTGAAGAGAAATATCAAGCTGTAAATGGTGTCAATTTGAAACTTCAGGAAGATTTGAAGAAAGTTGAAAAAGAAAAATTGGACAAACAAACTTCCCTAGAGAAAATGACACAAGGCAAACATAATCTTGATGCCTTAATGGGAACAAAATGCAATGTCGGCAAAGAAGGACTTGGATATAATCCAAGCTCAAAGAAAGAAATTGGACTTAAACTGGTGACCTTCATATCAGAAGAAAAGAAAGCTGAGGAGAAACAGGTGGCTGAAGTAAAAAATGCTGAAAGAGACAAAGGGAAACAGATTCAGAACAATGAAGTGACAAAGGAGAAAGGAAAAGAAAAGATTAATGAATCTCCTAAGGCAAAATTTGCAAAGAATTTAACCAGCTGCAAGCATGTCATTTCATCACCACCTAAGGCCTCCAGCTCCAGACCCTTCGTTCACCAACATAGCACCAGAAAGATTGAAAATACCAAATCTGGCCAGAGTCAGATGCGTCCACGCAAGACCAGTATTGTGTCAATGCAACCTTCATACAATAATAGGTCTTCTGCATATAGGTCTAGGCACTCAACTCAGATGCATCAACGCTACGAACATGTGGCGTCGACTCGGGCCGAATTCCAAAGAGTCCATAAGAATTGGAACGACCACATGGGTCGACGCATGCAGGGATATGCGTCCACGCACCCATACCACCATGGCCAACACTACAATCAATCTGGGTGGATGGGTCAACGCACACACCACAATGCGTCCACGCATCCTACATTCTATCAAACACATAGGAGCAACTATGGATGGGTGAGTCCACGCATTCATTCAGGAAGGTCGACGCATCCCATGTATGCATATCCTATAAGACAAACACATGTTCTTAGGGCAGTCAACCCACATCACCAAGAGGCTCTGTGGAACCAAAATAAACGATGGTTCAATAAAGCAGCTAAAACAACCTTAAAATCAAATCAGAAACCAGCTGCCTCCTCAACTAAAAGCCATCAAAAACCTCAACAAAGACAAATGTGGATTCCTAAGAACCTACTGAATTTCTTGAAGTCTTCCAGTGATCCAATGGGACCCAAGTGTGTTTGGGTTCCAAAATCTTTTGTTTGATGATTCTTGCAGGAATGCCTTGCAGCCATGCACAACAGATGGTATCTTGACAGCGGCTGCTCAAGGCATATGACAAGGGACAAGGCCAAGTTTTGTCTCCTGGTTGAGAAGGATGGAGGATTTGTTACCTTTGGTGGAAACAATAAAGGAAAAATAGTTGGTAAAGGTACAGTTGGCAAAAACCCTTCTACTTCCATTGATGATGTTCTTTTAGTAGAGGGTCCAGAGTATAACTTGCTCAGTATAAGTCAGTTGTGTGATAGAAATAATAAAGTAGTTTTTGATGCAAACACATGCACCATTTTAGAAGAAAAATCAGAAAAAATTAAATTTGTTGGAAAAAGAATAAACAACATGTACATGGTAGATTTAGATGATCCTGCACATAATAATCTTTGTCTCGCTATAAATAAAACTGAACTAGCTTGGTTGTGGCACCGTAGGCTAGGACATGCTAGCTATAGTGTACTGCATAAGTTAGCCAAACACAGCATGGTGAATGGCCTGCCTGATGCTTCGTTCAAGAAAAATGACAAAATCTGTAATGCATGCACCCAAGGTAAACAGACTAGGAAGTCATTTAAGTCCAAGATAAAGAGTCAGTCCACTAAACCTTTTGAACTCATTCATTTGGACTTATTTGGACCCACTAGAACAGCAAGCATTAGTGGTAATCGATATGGATTTGTCCTAGTAGATGATTTTACTAGATTTACCTGGGTATTCTTTCTAACTCATAAGAATGAGGCATTTGAGGAATTTCAGGCATTCTTTAAGAAAACACAGCAGGACGGTAAGTTTGTCATTTCTTCCATTATATCAGATCATGGTGGAGAATTTGACAATTCTGAATTTGGAGATTTCTACAGAGCAACAGGGCTAAATCACAGGTTTTCTTCCCCAAGAACACCTGAACAAAATGGAGTCGTGGAGAGAAGAAACCGAACCCTTGTGGAGATGGGCAGAACCATGCTGATTGAAGGGCAACTCCCAAGGAAGTATTGGGCAGAGGCTGTGAACACTGCATGCTACATTGTAAATCGGGTAATGGTAAGACCACAGTCCAAAAAGACTCCTTATGAAATGCTGAAAGGTAAGAAGCCCTCTGTTGCTCATTTTAAAGTTTTTGGTTCAAAATGCTTTGTTCAGAATAATGATAAACGAGCCTTAGATAAGTTTGAACCCAAGAGTGAACCCGCCATATTCTTAGGATACTCCAGTCACTCTAGGGCTTATAGGGTCCTAAATCTGAAGACTCAAACAGTTGAGGAATCTCCTCACATCGTTTTTGATGAGCTAATTGAAAATTCACAAGTTGAATCTTCATGCAGGAACAAGGGTGATGAAGACTTCCTTGACAAGCCTGAGGAGGAAGAAACTTTGGAAGGAGATTCAAGACCAAAAGAAGATGAGCCAGAGTCTAGTAATCAGGGCAATGCAGATATTAATGGAGGTGACTCTCTGATTAACATTAGGTTGTTAAGGGATCACCCCTCATCTAGCATAATAGGCAATTTGCATGAACCTGTTAGGACACGCTCTCAAATACAAGAAATGGATAACATGGCACTTGTGTCTCAAACTGAACCCAAGAATGTTGTGGAAGACTTAAAAGATCCCAACTGGATAAATGCAATGCATGAAGAACTCAACCAATTCATAAGAAATAAAGTATGGCATCTAGTGCCCAGACCCAAGGATCAATCTATAATAGGAACTAAATGGGTCTATAAAAACAAACAAAATGAAAATGGTGTAATTGTTAGGAATAAGGCTAGACTGGTTGCACAGGGTTACAATCAAGAGTTCGGTATTGACTTCGAAGAGTCCTTTGCACCAGTAGCCAGATTAGAAGCCATTCGTTTGTTGCTTGCATATGCTGTAAGTCATGGAATAAAATTACAACAAATGGATGTAAAAAGTGCTTTCCTAAATGGAATAATAAAAGAAGAAGTATATGTGGAACAACCTCCTGGATTTGAATGTGCAGAAAATCCTAACCACGTATACAGATTGGACAAAGCATTGTATGGACTCAAGCAGGCACCTCGAGCCTGGTACGACCGGCTCAGCTCCTTTCTCACTGAAAAAGGTTACTCAAGAGGTAAAGTGGACCTGACATTGTTTACAAAGGTAAGGAATTCAGATATCATTTTAGTTCAAATATATGTTGATGACATTATCTTCGGTTCCACTAAACCTAGTATGTGTAAGGAGTTTGCTAACTTAATGACAACAGAATTTGAAATGAGTCTCATGGGTGAACTTCAATTTTTTCTAGGTTTGCAGATCACCCAACGCAGAGAAGGATGCTCTATTAGTCAGACAAAGTACATCAAGGAGCTACTGAAGAAGTATAAAATGGAAAATCTGAAAGTAATCAGCACTCCCATGTGTACAAACACAACCTTGGATGCAGATCTGAAAGGTACACAAGTTGATGCCAAGACCTATCGAGGTATGATAGGGTCACTTCTATATCTTACTGCATCAAGGCCTGATATTCAATTTTGTGTTTGTATGTGTGCTCGTTTTCAAGCTGATCCTAGAGAATCCCACCTAAGTTCTGTCAAGCGTATTTTTAGATACCTTGCTGGAACTCAAGACCTAGGGATTTGGTATCCTACATCCTGCACCTTTGACTTGGTATCATATTCGGATGCAGACTATGTTGGATGCAAATTGGACAGAAAAAGTACTAGTGGCTACTGCCAATTTTTGGGTGGGTGCTTGATCTCTTGGGCCTCCAAGAAACAACACTGAGTGACACTGTCCACTGCAGAGGCAGAATATGTCGCTGCAGGGAGCTGTGGCACTCAAGTGTTGTGGATCCAGCATCAGCTCCAAGATTACCAAACTGATCTTGGATGTGTCCCAATATTGTGCGATAACACAAGTGCTATAAACCTGGCCAAGAACCCCATCCAGCACTCTAGGACCAAGCATATTGAAATCAGACATCACTTCTTAAGAGATGAGGTCAGTAAAGGTAGTTTCAAGCTTGTATTTGTAGAATCTGAACGTCAACTAGCTGATATTTTTACCAAGCCTCTCAACAATGAGCATTTTTCATATCTTAGGAGAGAGCTTGGACTCTGCAATTTGCATTCTGAATCTTGAATTGACTGCATGGCCTCATATCTGAATGCTGCTTGATTGCTTTTGTGATGATCATTTGAAGTCCTGCTATGATAAAATTGTCAATGTTTGAATAAGTCATACACTTAGGGGGAGTATAAATTTTTTTTTTTTTGGTATTTTGTTCATCTGAAATAAAACCTCAGCATGCTTACAAATTCATCTGTTTTAATCTCCTCTTTCATGCTTGAGTTAAGGGGGAGTAAGGTTTTATGCGGTAACGCACCCGTAAGGATGCGTCCACGCTGCAATGGATTGACTTTGTTTAAATGTTAACCAATCCGTGCAGTATGGCATAGTGCGTCGACGCTTCAGGGATTCTGCGTTGACGTTATGCAAGTAACAGTGTGGTGTGATGGTGATTATGACCTCTCGTCTAGCTTATAGGATTCTCTCATTCATCCTTCTTGCTAGACTTGTTCTTCTTCAAGTATCACCTTACACTCAATCTTGTTCACCTTCTTAATCCCAAGATTTCTTGATGTACTCTCCTTCTATTCCTGAATAAGGGAATTGTCTCAAATGTCCTGGTGAAAAGTTAATGCCTCACATTCAGGGGGAGCTAAGGGAATAATTTCTAATGAAAACAAGTTTCTCTTAGCATAACTTCACACTACTTAATGATATAAAATGTGTGTCCTTCAATGTTTGAACTCACCAGAACTTGAACCTAAAAGTGGTTGAATCTGGAATAAGAACTAAACAAGTTAATGTGACTTGGTTCCTATCATTTTTTTTCCCCAATTGATCAAAAGTAGAAGGATCTTTCAATATATGGAAATTTAATCGGTATTGTTGCTAAAGTTTACTTAGGTCTAAAAAGAGCTTCAAGAAAAAGTGAATCACACAGTGTATCTGTTCCTTGCAGAGCAATGGTAGATTTCCACAGAGAAACTTGCTCTAGGCACCAAAGAAGTGTTAAAGAGCAAGTCATGGAGTGGACTACTATCTCTGTCCTTTAACGAAACTTATCCATGTTAGAGCAATGGTGATTCTCAACCGAGAAACTACCTTCCTCACCAATGAAGTGTTGGAAGGCATGTCATGAGGTTGATCACTACCTCTGATTCTAAGCATAATGATTAGCTATGCTGAGTAACCGGGGACTCTGGTGCCTGATAAGCATGTGTACTCGTGTCACAAGGCTAGCTATATTTGACTTCTAATGGATGGAATCAATAAAATAAATACTAAGACTCATGTGTGATGGTATGAAATCAAAGGCTCAAAAGATCTAATGAACTTATCCTCAATGCTTCTTAAACTTCTTTCTTCAAAGATTCTTTCAAAATTGAGTAACGAAGGATAAAGTTATGAGAAGATCTCGAGTATGAAGCTAGTTTAGAAATTACTCCAATTCTACACTATTACTGTTCATTTCTGTGCTTCAAACTTCGCAGAGTATCAACATTTTATGTCACTAAATGGTTCGAAGCTAATCTAAGAAAATTTATTTTTCATGGGAATTTGAACTGAAGCTATTAAAAATCCCTGAGTTTGAGTGTTTTACATTATGAAACCAGGCTTCTAATGACATTTCCCAATTTCTGCTCTTTTAGCTGCATCTTCTATTTTTCACAAATCATGGTCTTGCAGCGTGTATTCACATTATGGCGTCGACGCATCCTATCTCTTAAGGTCGACGCCTCTGTGTTTTTCCTATACACTTTTGTGCATAAGTGCTCATAGCGTCGACGCTTTGATTTCCTCGCGTCGACGCATCCACTCTATCTAGGTTCTTTTGATTGTGATCTGGATCCGTTACCCGATTACCCAATAACAAGATTGGGGGTTTCGCGTGTCACCCGGTTAAAACCCTCAACCGAGGGAACAGTCGGCTACTTTTCATTCATCCTTCTGAGGCACGACAGTTCCTCTCCTTCCTCTGTCACACCTCTTGACTGTTCTTCTTCTCCTCTATCCATGAAAACGGCTCTTGCCTACTCCAGGAAGGGTAAGAAGCCTGCTGAGGAACCATCTTCGGATCCTCCAGCTCCTGCCATCGTTGCTGAAGCCCAAGCTTATGAATCACCTGCGGCGGCTCCTCCTCCTACATCTTCTTCTTCGCTTAAACGCAAAGACAAGGGGAAGCGTCCACGCAGCCCCTCCCCTCCTTCCAAGAAGAAGAAGGTCCAATCGTCCTCCAAGCCTTCATCTTCACAGAAGAAAGTCTTCTCCAAAAAATCCAGGTCTGGGGTTTCCGTCTCCGCTCCTTCTTCTGGTAAAGACGAACCCCTGAAGGTTTTAATTCCTCGATATATCCTTGACTCGGACGAAGCCTTTCATGCTGTCTTCCCTGAGATTAGACCCACTTTGGAGTTTCAAGGTTGGTGGGGTTTTGCCACCAAGTACTCCGTTTATTATCCTACTTTTGTCAGGGAGTTTTACCGCAATTTATGCCATCAACCCGAACGTGGTAGACTGATCAGCTCTGTTCAGGGAGTTAAATTTGAACTTACTGCTAGTTTGCTCGCCAAAGTATGGAAGATTCCTATGAAGGGGGCCGAACTTCACTCATTTCCATTGAATGAACATGAAGCGTTTGTTGTTTTGACCGGCCAGTCAGAGGACCCTTCAGACATTAAGCAGACCCATTTGTCTAGCTTAAAAGCTAACCAGTTTTCACCTCATGTTCGACTCCTGCACCATATATGCACTTCCATCTTTACCCCTCAGAGCAGTGGTCGTGAAAGGGTTACAATCATGCAGAGATTTTTACTATACTGCATGTTGAAAGAAATCCATGTGGCGTTGATTGATGTAATCATCCAGACAATGGGGACTTGCCTGGACAACTCTAGGACTCTGCCCTACGCAGCACATCTCACAGCCTTGTTCAGAAAGGTTGGAGTTCGGTTTGGCAATGAAAAGAAGTGTGTTGTTCCTAGAGGCAATGTGTACTCCATGTCGTTTGTTCAGAATTTTATGGGTGTCAAAATTGTAGATGGCAGGCCAGTCAGAGTGCTGCCAAGTCAACAATCTTCTGACAGGGCAGCTGCTCCTCCTCCTGAGCCCGAACCAGAGTCAGTCAGGATATCTCCTGAACTTGTTGCTTCTCCTCCACATTGGGAGGGTCAGGAAAGAGTTGTGGACTTTGAGGTCCAAGGTGCAACACAAGCTCCAGCCAGGTCACCTCCACCTTTTGACACTCAGGATAGGCATGCTCATACTGTTGATAGTGAGCAGGTTTTTCCTTCGTATGTGGTGGAGTCTCCCAATGATGCTGATGAGGAAGGATTTCAATCTACAGTACCCCCTTTTCAAGATGATGAGCCTGAATGGTTTGACATTAGAGGGGAACCCAAGACTCAGTGGGAACAAGGTGAGTCTAGCTCACATAATCTGAATAGAGAACTTGGGTCCAGTAGCCAACAACCTCAGGATGATTATTTTCAGGCTCCTCCTGGTGCAACTGAAAAGGAATTACTTGTTCACCTCATCCGAATGATGCAGCATCAAGGGGATAAGCTTAACTCCTTTATTCTGTATACTGACTTTCAGCTGGAACGACTGTATAAAAGAATTGTCTTATCTGACATTTCGATGATGGTCTTCTGGAGAGACTATATGAAGGCCAAGCAGAAAACTGACAAAGCAATGAGGAAGGTCCTGCAGAGTGTTGCAAAGATTGTCAACAAGATTGCAGAGTTAGTTTCCAATATGCACTCTACACAGTTGTCTTCTCTTCAGACCATGGCCAAGATGCAATCCATGTGTTATGATATTCAAATTGCTATGGTTACTTTGCAGTCTCAAGTCACCTCAACTCCCACAGGTTTTCAAGCCGTGTTTAACAAGCTGTCTAGTCTTTCATCCTCGATGGAAACTATGTGCGATACGCTTGAGTCGTCGACACGAGGATCTGACGATGTCCGCTCCGAGTTGGGAGGTCTTAAAAGCACTCTTTTATTTCAGTTGGGCGAGCTTTCACAGGCAATTCAAGCTCTGCATGCCCAGCAGACCTTCTCATCTCATCGTCCTCCACCTCCACCGGGCCAGTCCTCTAGTCACTCCTCTAGGAGACATTCTCAGTTTTTCCCTCAGTAATGGTCTGAATATTCTATTTTTCTTACTTGACTTCTAGCCTCCCCTTCTTGCTGATGTCCAAGGGGGAGACAATCACAATCTTGTCTTGTGAATGCACTTCGTTCTGTTTTATAATTAAAATTGATCATGTGCGTAAGTGAATGATGAATGAGCTGAATGTGATACCTATGGTTATGCATGCCTCTGCTTAGTTGATTATTGTATTGCATGATCATTAAAGTGCCAGAACTTCATCATGGTTGCCATCATCAAAAAGGGGGAGATTATTGTGCTCCTGATTTTGATGATGATCACCATGATATGAAAGGGAGTATTATTATCTGACAATATGGTAAGTGGCAAGAATTTCTGTTGAACTTTAATGCAGGCAATAGTCAGCGTCAACGCCACAAGATCAAAGGGTCGACGCAGCCTTCAGTTCCTCCAAGTTGAAGCATACTTCATCTAAACTGCGTCTACGCCTCAAGCAAGATAACGTCGACGTTGTGACTAGATCTCAAGATGTTTGAGTCATGCGCATGCTAACTGCGTCAACGCCACTCGGATGCAGCGTCGACTCGCATGCCTCCAGAAGATATCTTCACACAGCGTTGACGCTACCAGCTACCAGCGTCGACGCAGCGGGTGCCAAAAGACTAAGAAGCTATCTTCACATAGCGTCGACGCCACCAGTTATCAGCGTCAACGCAGTGATAGCCTGAGGTCGTATATCGAAGGCAGATAAGAAGCTGTCTTCACACAGCGTCTACGCATTCAAATGCTGGCGTCGACGCACCCAGTCCCAGACAAGTGCTCGGGCAAAAGGACTGGATAAAGTGGGCCAGCCACGTCTGCAAACGAACTACACTCTCCCTCCTTCAGTCCAGAAGCTTCTCCACACGTGAGCGAATGATTGGGAATCTCGTGGGGCCCAATCTTGCGCGGGAAAAATGAAAAAGGAAATGTAGAAGTGGATCGAAGTGAGAGGAGTAGAGTAGATTAATAGAAGAGACGAAGAAGGTCTAACATACAGTGAAGAACGTGGAGAGCCTAGCATCGTGAAGAAGGTCCAGTGCGTGGATTGAAAGATAGGCTCGTTCTCCTGGTGAAGAAGATCAGAAGCTGAAGAACCATGAAGGCTTTAGACTGATCTAGTCTCAACTGAAGGGAAGATCATACTCAGATCATACTGTTCATCTCTTCGGGCTCTACTCTCTTCTGCTGCGTAAGAAGTCTGAAGATCCATTGATCAGCATATTCTGAGTTTACCCCTTACCTTGTATTTTCATTTTCTTATACAATTCTATTCTCGGATTACTGTTCCACTGGGATTCAGTGGTCAGGTGTGTTCTGATCCAGAGAGTGTTCTGAGATCAGAGTGTGTATAGACTCTGTGTCTACAAGCTGTTCGACAGCGGTTCTAAGACAGGATATAGTTGTCTTCTGCAGATTGGATCTGCAGGTCAGAGAAGGATTCTTCTCTGGTGTTAGCTAAGCTGTAAAGCTCAGCGGTGATCCCCACCGGTTTGGTGAGGCGGTGGACGTAGGTCTCGAGATAGAGACTGAACCACCTTAAAAAACTCTGATCTACTGTGGCTTGTGCTTGTGGTTTGTTATTGTGTCTATTGTCTCGTTAGACCGCTTAGATATTGCGCTAGCTCTTTAGAGATTCACTAACCGGATTTTTGTCTGTGCTATCACAGAGAGTGCAATTGTCTTATTCCGCTTAAAATTTTTAAGTGGTCAATCTATTCACCCCCTCCCCCTCTAGTTTGACGATCCTCTGCTCCCAACAGCCGCTATCTGTTTCAAATGTCGATTGAGGGTTGCGGTCCCGGGGAGACCACCACCCTCAGTTGCGGTATCGCGACTGACCGCTACCCTTGGGGTAGTGGCCAGCCGCCGACCGTTTCTCTGGTCGGGTCCACGCACCCTTGCGGTGCGGGTTTTTGACCGTTGGGGGGACCCTGCCAGGTTACGACCAATGCATGGCCGTTTCCTGGTGGGTGCGGTCAGAGGGTGACCGCCCTATTGAGGTAGCAGCCTAGCGATGGGCCGCCACTCAACCCCAAGGTTCGCCTAGTGGCGGCCATGGAGATGGCCGCCTCCTCGTCCTAGCGGTCTCAGGGAGACCGCCAGGGCCATGTTACGGCCCAGGGCTGGCCACCACTTGGAGTGACGGTCGAGGGAGGACCACCACTCTGTTTCCATTATGGCCGGAGCTTCTATTGCGTCGAGTGAGCCTCTGAATGAGCTAGATTTGGGTCCCATGTGGCGTGTGGTCCGAGGGTTGCCTCGAGCACCCAGTGAGAGCCATAGGTACGCCAAGGGGTCCCCGAAGGAGTAAGTCACCTCGATTGGCGAGCCCATGTGACTTGAAGGTCGATTAGACCTTGTCCGTGTCTCGGGCACCTGTTTTCCCCGGTTTGTGTCACCGAGAGTCAATGTTGGTATGAAGGGCCGTGTCCGTACCTTGTCTATCGTTATTTGATGGTTTCCGTGTTGTGTCCCTGAAGTCATTTGAGTCATTCTGTGGTCACTTGGGTCATTCGACATCATTCTATGGTCATATGCATTATGTGGTATTCTTGGTTTTGATAATGGCTAAACACTATTAGTCATTGTTATTTTTCACTCTTATATGACTGACATATGTGCTGTTGTGTTCATGACAGATATGCAAATGAATGGACAAGTGAAAGCTCAATGTTGCGCCCTCGCACGCGGATCGACCTGCGCGGTCAGGTCGAGGGGGTCAAGGGGGCAGCGCCCCTTGTGGGGGTTTCCAGGGGCGGAGCCCCCGGAACAAAAATCCGATTGAAGACTCAGTAATAAAACTTCAAGATAGTCAAAGTTGTTGCCACAGACATGAACGGACTACTAAAGGAGTTAAGCGGCGGAGCTAAGATAGTTAACGGACCAACCCGGGAAAATCTGGGTTCTGCCCAGCTAGCGGTCGACCGCCAGCACAGGGGCGGTCGACCGCCCCAGCCAGCAACTGTCAGCCTGCACGAGTTTCAGTAGCGGTCGACCGCCAGCCAGTAGCGGTCGACCGGAAATCCCAGGGGCCATTCGTCTACAGCATTTCACAGTAGCGGTCGACCGCCAGGAGCTGCAGGTCAACCGCCAGCCCCGAGCCTTCAATGTTGACTTTGTTTCCAACTTCGAAAAGGGCCATTCAACATGGATTTGTTTAATCCAAAAGTCACCTAAACACCCACAAATTGTGGATCTGGTCTGAGGCTTGTCTATAGACCATTCAAGGTCTATAAAACCAATACAAGAGGGTTGGAAACCCTTATGCTTCAAGGCTTCAAGGGAGATCAAGGGAGCTCACTTTCGAGGTATTGTAGCACCTCCGTGAACAGTGTTTCGGGAGGAAGTTTTTCATCCATTCCAAGGCATTCAAGTCCAGATCTGAAGCCATCTCAACCTCCAAGGAAGAAGAAGGAATCAAGGCTCTCAAGGGTGATCTAAGCTGCATCCTACATCTTCTACATCCTCTTCATCGACTCAAGAAGATCAAAAGGAAGATTGAAGCTACATCCATCATCTTCTTCATCAACTAGAAGAGGTTCAAGGAAGATCATCCCGCAAGAAAGAAGACACCGTCAAAGCATCCGATTCAAGATTCTACAACTCAGACAAGATTCTTTTCTTTGAGCATACTCTATATCTTGTTTGAGTGATTTCATATTTGTTCTCTTTTTCATTTCATACAAACAATTGAATCTGAGAATCGTCCCTACCAGTGGTTAGTAGGAAGGCAATCGGAGATTTTCCGATCTGCGTTGTTGACGTCCCTACCAGGTGGTTAGTAGGAAGGCAATCGGTGGTCTTTTCGATTTGCGGTTCAGTGCGTGGCACTAGTGGAGCCTCACCGGATTTGGTGAGGGGTGGACGTAGGACTGGGGATTCAATCCGAACCACCTTAAAATCTCATGTGTTGTGGTTTGTTTGTGTGATTGTTTCGTTCTAAATACATGCTTAGGTTCGAATCGATATATTAGTAATTATCTTGCTAAGCAAATCGTTGTGTCCTTCGTTTAGCTAGTTATATTCCGCTGCAATTTATCTCATCTAGCTATATAGAGGGTTACATTGCGAAAAGAGGGGCAGATCTATTCACCCCTCCCCTCTAGATCCGCTGTCCACTACACAACATTCCATTGTTTAGTGAGTCCATACCTCCAGTGACACGTCCACTAGACGTAGCCTTCTTACAACATGCGTGTGCTGACCCACCCGGGAGTGGTGGAGCGGCTTACCCGAGATAGACGGTTTTTAGGCTGGTTACCGTATGGCCCCTTCGCGCAGCCTGAGTCCGGGCTTTGGGGAAGAACCAGCTAGAGGATTTGACCTAGGGTGCATGGTCTGTGTGTGCACACATAGTTGGGGGCAGTCGGACCCGCGTTGACGAGCGTGACTCCAACTAGTCCTTGTTCATAGTACTTGTTGCGTGACTCAGTCTCCACCTGGGGCCTGTAGGAAGACACTGGGGCACGGTGTAAGACGTCAGGGGACGCATCCGGTCTTGCTTCTAGTGGGTGGTGCTCTTGTCTTCTGGCAGGTCTGGACATGTTTTCCCATCGGACCGTGGTCATTTTGTTTGGTATAGTACGTAGTCAGTGCGGTTAGTCATGGTGAGATTTTCCATTTTTTATTGTTGTTACTACCGTACTTCTGTTATTTAGTGTACTTTCCTTGTTGTCTTATTTTCCTCATTGTAAGGTGAGGGTCTGCGGGATCCCTACAGAGCCAATGAGATGAGGCTCACCCCTGTGTTTTCAGGTGAGGCGAGGTTGGCGGGGAGTGCGACTGAGGCTCTGCGTGGTTCCAGCAGCCAGGGTTAGTTACCAGCTGCCAGAGTTGGGGTATGCCCCGCGTACTTGTACCTTTCTTTCTGTTAACTGTATTTATTTTGGGAAATGAGATATTCTGGACCTAGTAGCTATTTATTGAGTACTTGATTAATTCCATGCATTTTATTTCGTTAATTGTGCTAACTCTGTAGTTATTTTAGATTCTCATGTACTCTCACACCATCCTTTAACCCTTCCGAGTCTTCGGACTCGTGGGTGGCGGGCCGAGGTTCGAGTCGTACCGATTCCTTTCCGGTACTCAGATCTCGGGTCATTACAGTTGGTATCAGAGCGGGGTTATGGAGGTACATAAGAAGCTGAGATGATTGCAGTGGTCTAGAAGGTCCATGAATGTCCTGTACAGTCGGCAACTGGCTTAGGTTACCATGTGTTTTATTGATTCTAGTGGTTATTTTCCTATTATTAGGGGGGTGATGGCGCAGAGAAGGAGGACTCGCTCCTAGCAGGGAGAGTCAGGTGAGGGTCAAGAAGGGGAGAGTAGAGCATCGCTTCCGGAAGATGCGGCTAAAGAGGCACGAGTTCCTGGAGCAGATGAGTTCATCAGGGGCATGTATCATTATGTTCTTCAACAGCAAGGGGGTGATGCTGGGGCGAGGGTTCGTCATCTCGGGTGGCCGTGGTCATGTGCTGAAGGAGTTCTTGCAGTTCTAACCTCCCCTTTTCAATGGACAGTCGGATCCCGAGGTGGCCAGAGAGTGGCTGGATGATATGGAGAGGATGTTCAGTTTCATGGAGTGCGCTAAGGAAATAAAGGTGATGTTGGCCAGTCAACGGTTGCAGGGATCAGCTCAGACCTAGTGGACAGCAGAGTGGGGAGCTGCCTTCCAGTCATGTCTGTTGCATCTCAGTAGTTTTGATGATGACTAACACTATGAATCAAATTATTTTTATGATAATTATCTTGATGCTCCTTGATGAATGATAAAGATCCTGAATTGTCTAAATATTCTTAGGATCTAATGTTGTTGTCTTGCATGCACATCTATGGATCAAATGCTTTTTTATCATGTTTTTCTGATTTAATGCTCCTCTATCATGTTCACCCATGAGCTCATACTTATTTGCCTTGTTTATATGGGTTCTGTGCATTTAGTGCGTTGACGCACTTGGCTGGCTGCGTAGACGCAACAGTGCGTCTTTCGCTTGCTGTTTTGTCCACTGCGTCGACGTTGTCACTGGATGCGTTGACACATTGGCCTGTTGCCAGGGGCGTGAGCATTTCGTTTAAGCAGTTGATTCGACGCTGTCACCTGAAGCATTGACGCATTGGCTTGGTGCCAAGGGCTTGAGCGTCTCGCCTATGAAGCTGAGTCGACGCTGTCACCTGAAGCGTTGACGCATTGGCTTGTTACCAAGAGACTGTGCGTCTCGCCCAAGGAGCTGAGGCGACGCTACACAATGGAAGCGTCGACGCCTTGAGTTTATGACCAAAGGTTCTTTTGATCAACCACCAAGCAAAAGCGTCGACGCTGTCAACTGATGCGTTGATGCATTAGTATGTTTTGTCAAGGGACCTGTTCTCCATTATATCCATTGCGTTAACGCCTTGGCTTTAGTGCGTTGACACGTTCCTCTGTCCTTTGATAAGTCCCGTGCAATCTGTGTGAACAATGTATGACTTGAATATTTCTGAGATTGACTGAATGTTCTCTGAAACCTTACAGGGACTTAAAGACAAATTGGAACTTTATTCCAATCATGTGAGCACGTGATCCGAGGGAATAATCGTCTAACACGTGGCTCGGTTCATCTGGAAGCATGACTTCGCGCGTGTCTCCCAAACCCTCACTCTCTCGTGAGGTTGGATATATATATGAAGGCATCTGCTCCTGAAAAGCTGTCGAAGCCACAAAGAAAAGGGTGAGGCCAGAGCGAGAGGAAGGAGAGGAGAAGCCATCCTGATCCTTTCATTGAGCGTACCTGGAAGAGAGAGAGTGATGAAGGAGAGGATAGTTTTCTGCTATATTTTGTCTATGCTTCTTTAAGAAGCTACATTGTTTCTCCGTTCGATTGTCTTCGATATTTCTTTATGTTTTCAGTTGTTTGTTCTTAAATTCCGATACTCTGTTTTATCGTTCCCTCTAGGTGTAGAGGAAGAGAGGTGAATCCTCTGGGTTGCATTGTGGTTCCCTCTGAATCAGATCAGAGGAAGGGAGGTGGTCTCCAGGGTTGTTGTGTTCAGATAGTGAGGAGGCTATCTGGGTTGTTCCCTCCGGCTGTGCAGGAAGAGAGATAGTGTCTCTGAATTACAGTGAGGGTGAGTCACTGCTGGGTTCCCTCTTGTCTAAGAGGAAGGGAGAGTTATCTCCGAGTCAGGTCTTGTGGTGTGAGACCTGGGTGCAAGCTGTGAGTTCAGCGTCTGTAGGGATTTCGATCCCCAAGCTGTGGATCAGCGTGTTGTTGGCAGACTGAGTCTGCGGTTCTTTCTTGTGAAAGGGAAGCCTCACTCGGCCTTGAGTGAGGGATGAACGTAAGTCTGCAGGTTGCAGACTGAACCATCTAAACCTCTTGTTCTTCGTGGTGTGATTGTGCGCATCTTTTCTCTTTATGTTTTTGTCTGGTTTCATGAAGTAAGTGTGATTGTTGATGATCGAAACCTTGGTCTGACTACTCGCTTAGTGCTTGTGCATATGTGCTGATGAAATTCTGAGTGATATATGTTCTGCGCTCGTGACCTTCTTTATCTTGGTTGAGGTTTCGGATTATTTTACATATAGTCAGTCTTCCTAGCCTATCTCATCTTCTAAGATTTCCTCGACTAGGACAAATATTTTTTAAACGGTGATCTATTCATCCCCTCCCCTTCTAGCTCACCGTCCTCTTGTTTAACAGTTGGTATCAGAGCAGGTTTACCCGAGATGTGGTCCAACGACCAGGGTAATCCTGGAACCAGTGGTCCTCACAGCTACATAGCTGAAGGACAGTCAATCTCCCGTCCCCCATATTTTGATGGTTCTAATTATTTCTTTTAGAAAAACAGGATGGAAGTTTTCATCCGATCTCAGAGCCACAAGCTGTGGAGAGTCATTACAACTGGACCTTATGATTTACCTCCGAATGAGGAGATGTGGTCTGAAGAACAAGTCAAATTATCCGGACTGAACTGGTCGGCGCTCAACATCATCCAGTGCGCAGTTCACCCTGAAGAATATGCCCGAATTTCGGCGTGCAAGACAGCTAAGAAGATGTGGGATGAACTAGCGCTGATTTACGAGGGTACCTCTCAAGTCAGAGCTACCAAGGTAAACTACCTAACCTCTGAGTATGAATTATTTAAGATGAAGTCAGAGGAGAGCGCGACTGATATGTACGCTAGGCTGTCACTGATCACAAACAGCCTCAAGGGGTTTGGAAAGGAAATATCTGAAGGGGATATAGTCAGGAAGATCTTGAGATCTTTGACTCCAGCGTGGCACACAAAGGCCACTGTGATAGAGGAATCGAAGGATTTAACAACCATGACTGTCACTGAACTCATAGGGTCTCTTATGACCTATGAGATGAATCTCAAGAAAACAGGAGAAGGAAGTGACAGAAAGGGCAAGAATGTTGCTCTTAAAGTTGAACGACATAGTAGTAGTAGTAGCAGCAGCAGCAGCAGCAGCAGCAGCAGTGGAGACTCTGATGGAATTCCAGACCTTGACAGGAGTGAAAAAGCTCTGCTCACACGTCAGTTCAGGAAATTTCTGAAACTGAAGGGAAAATCATATGGGAGAAGAAGAAACTACTCATCAGGTAAATATCCGAACAATGGCAATGACAAGGATAGGAATGCTAAAAGTGTGATGTGTTATCATTGCAGGAACTTTGGGCACATGAAGCAAGATTGCCCTGAGCTTCAGAAGAAGACACTGGATTACCATAAGAAAGGCTCCAAAGTGTACAAGAAAAAGCCAAAAGCTATGGTATGCACTTGGAGCGATGAAGAAGAAGACTCGGAGACTAATTCCTCAGGAAAGGAGACTGAAGGAGTATGTCTGATGGCCGACAAGGAAAATGAGGTAATCAATCCCTTTGTGACTTACTCTATTGATGACTGGGAAGATAAGTATGGTGAACTGCTAGATATGTACAATGCCTTAGCTAAAGAACATAGAGTCACCAAACGCAAACTCAATGTGGTTAATGAAGAACAAGAACTCATCAAGACAGAAAATTCCAAACTGATAGCTGAATTAGCTCAAATGAAAAATGTAAGAAATGAGAACAATCTTGTTAAAAATGAGCTTGAAAAACTTAGAAAACAGCTTGATGAAACCAATCAACATACTAAAGGAAACCTGAGACAAAATGACTTACTCAGGGAAGGGTATGAAGCTGTTAAAAGGGTCAATGATGAATTGCTGGAAAATAATATATGTCTGCGGAAGGAGTTGGAAGATAAGAAGAAAACCCTTGAGAGGTTTATTTTGGGAGAGAATAATTTGAATGCCTTGTTAGGCACCAAAGTAAACTTTAACAGAGAGGGGTTGGGTTTCAACCCAAGTAAGAAGGAAGCATTTGGGGTAAAAATCACTACTTTCTGCACTGAGAAAGGAAAAGAGAAACTGGACATTCCATCCAGTTACAAAACTACTGAACAACAAAAGAACATCCATAGACAACAGGCTGATTTTGGAAAAAATATCTTCAAGAAATTCAACAAGCCCACGCACCAGAAGCAAGGTGTCTGTCAATTCAACAACTATGACTCTAATAAAAGAATGGGCTATTTTAAAAGAAACATGGGAACGTCTAACTACACACAGAATACTGTCAATAAAATGCCTTCATCTAGACAGGTTAAAAATTATGGTCTGGCTGGGACCCAAACCTTTATCAATAGAAACTGGACACACCTTGAGAAACAAAAAGAAACAAATGAAATGCACATCAATAACAAAATTGTCAACTCTCAGCACAGAAAGAAAAAGGGGTTGAAACAGATCTGGATTCCCAAGACTATGCTTAATGAATTGAACGGTATTTTTGGACCCAACTTACCTTGGGTTCCAAAGCACACAACTTAAATTGTTATTGTGCAGATGAGCCTAGCAGCCGAGAACAACAAGTGGTATCTCGACAGTGGCTGCTCGAGGCACATGACAGGGGATCAAAGAAAGTTCAGCAAGCTTGAATTGAAAGCAGGAGGGTCAGTTAAGTTTGGAGGTAAAAACAAAGGTCAAATCATTGGGACCATAACCATCGGTAAGAAAACCTCCAACTCTGTTGAAAAAGTCTTGTTGGTTGAAGGTCTGCAACACAATTTATTGAGTATTAGTCAGTTATGTGACAAGGGTCACAAGGTTCTTTTTGATGAGCATGCTTGCAAAATTTTAGAACCAAACTCCGATAAAATAAAGTTCATTGCAAATAGAGTCAATAATGTCTATATTGTGGATCTTGATGTTGAGTCTGAGTCTAATCTGTGTCTCACTGCTGATTCAGAAAATAACATGTGTGACTGGCATAGGCGACTAGGCCATGCTAGCTTTAACACCTTGCATAAATTAGCTAAATTTGATTTAGTTAGAGGCATGCCTAGCTTAAAGTTCAAATCAGTTTCTAAGAATTGTGAGGCCTGTGCTCTAGGCAAGCAAACTCGAGCTTCTTTTAAAATTAGTTCTGAGAACTTGTCAACAAAGATCATGGAACACTTGCACATGGATCTCTTTGGTCCTACCAGAACCAAGAGTCTAAATGGTAAGAGATTTGGTTTTGTCATTGTCGATGACTACTCTAGATTTGCATGGCTGTTTTTCTTGGCAAATAAGAGTGATGCTTTTCAAACATTTGAACATTTTTTCAATAAGCAAAAACATATAGGGCACAAGATCACTGTTATCCAATCAGATCATGGAGGAGAGTTTGAGAACTCCTCATTTTCTAGCTTCTGTGACAAGGAGGGACTGACTCACAAATTTTCTTCTCCCAGGACCCCAGAGCAGAATGGAATTGTGGAGAGAAGGAATCGAACAATAGTGGAAATGGCAAGAACACTACTAATGGAGAGTCAGCTACCTAAGAGCTTTTGGGCAGAAGCGGCAAACACAGCCTGCTACATACTTAATAGAGCTTTGGTAAGACCCATACATAAGAAAACACCATATGAACTCCTGAAAGGTAAGAGGCCTAATGTCTCATACTTCAAAATTTTTGGTTCAAAATGCTTTATTCATAATAACAGCAAAAGAGACTTAGATAAATTTGATGCTAGAAGTATTCCGGGAATATTCCTAGGATACTCTGAAACATCTAGGGCCTTCAGGGTCTTCAATAAAACTGATAGAACTGTAGAGGAAACCCCTCATGTTATTTTTGATGAAACAAAAATCTCTAACAGTCTAAATGATGATAACAGGTCTACCAGTCATGATGGAGAGTTCCTGAATCAAATGCAAGAGGAGGAAGAACAACCTGCTGAAGAACCCACTGATCTAAACCCAGTAAGTACAGCCGAACAAGGTGAGTCCTCAACAAATGTCAGAGTGTTAAAGGACCACCCTGTAACCAATATTATTGGTAGTCTTCATGATCCCCCTAGGACAAGATCCCATTTCAGAAATGTTCAGAATCAGGACTTAATTGCTTTAGTTTCTCAAATTGAACCTAAGACCATTGAAGAAGCCTTAAGTGATGAGAATTGGGTAACTGCCATGTGTGAAGAACTAGGGCAATTTGATAGAAACAATGTCTGGGAACTTGTACCTAGACCTGAAAATTTCAATGTAATAGGAACAAAATGGGTTTTTAAGAACAAACTGAATGAAGAAGGTGTCATCTCTAGGAATAAAGCTAGACTTGTAGCTAAAGGCTACAGTCAGGAGTATGGAGTGGACTTTGATGAATCCTTTGCTCCAGTAGCTAGAATGGAGGCTATCAGGATTCTGTTAGCATTTGCTTTTTCAAACAACATAAAACTTCAACAAATGGATGTTAAGAGTGCTTTCTTGAATGGAATTCTAAAAGAAGAAGTTTATGTTGAACAACCTCCTGGTTTTCAGTTTTCAACTAAACCTGATCGAGTTTTCAGGTTAAACAAAGCTCTTTATGGATTAAAGCAGGCTCCTCGGGCCTGGTATGAAAGGCTGACCAGTTTCTTACTGAATAAAGGATATAACAGAGGTAAAGTTGACCAAACCTTATTCACTAAGAATTCAAGATAAGATCTCATCATAGTTCAGGTATATGTGGACGACATCATCTTTGGATCAACAAATCCTGAACTGTGTAAAGAATTTTCACAGCTTATGTCAGCTGAATTTGAGATGAGCTTAGTTGGGGAACTGACTTATTTCCTTGGCTTGTAGATAAATCAAATGACAGATGGCTGTTTCTTCCACCAAACCAAGTACACGTTGGATATCCTAAAAAGGTTTGGGATGACTAACCTGAAGCAAATTTCCACCCCAATGAGCACAAGCATGACCCTTAATGCAGATGAGTCAGGTAAACAAGTGGATGAAAAACTCTACAGAGGTATGATTGGATCCCTCTTGTACTTAACTGCCTCTAGGCCAGACATACAATTCAGTGTTGGTTTATGTGCAAGATATCAGTCTAGGCCTACTGAACTACATTTGTCTGCTGTAAAAAGAATCTTTAGATATCTGTCTGCCACACATACATTAGGCTTATGGTATCCTGCTTCACGCACATTAGATTTAGTTGCATACACTGATGCAGACTTTGCTGGATGCAAACTAGATAGGAAGAGCACCAGTGGCCACTGCCAATTCTTAGGAGGATGCCTAGTTTCTTGGAGTTCAAAGAAACAACATTCAGTGGCTCTTTCCACTGCTGAGGCTGAATACGTGGCTGCAAGTAGCTGTGGCACTCAGGTTATCTGGATCAAGCATCAACTTCAGGATTACCAAGTAGAGACAGGTTGCACTCCCATCTTTTGTGATAACACTAGTGCCATAAACATTGCAAAGAATCCTGTTTTACACTCACGAACAAAACACATTGAAATCAGGCACCACTTTATCAGAAATGAAATTGCAAATAAAACATTTGAATTAATTCCTGTTTGGATTGCAGATCAAATTGCTAATATTTCTACAAAACCTCTAGATACTGAAAAATTCACTTCTTTGAGAAGAGAACTTGGTATTTACAAACTCTGACTGATTTGAGGTAATGAATTCTGGTTCATGTATTTCCATAAATTTAGTGGTAGTTTTGTCATACTTTTTCTGGTGGGGGTCCCTATGTGAGGGGGAGCGAGTGTGTGCTTTGAGTAAAGTCAATTCTGCTTCTCTGCTGTTTTCTGGGTAGAATGGAAGATAGAGCTACTAGAGAGGGGGAGCTTGACTAATTAGAAACGCTTGAAAGATGGGTGTTATTGCTGGATTAAATGTTAGAATTGATCTTGAATATTCCTCTTAATAGAACCTCATTCAATTCCTACATTCTTAAGTTTGTACAATTAAAATCCAGCTAGAATCTCCTTCTAGTAAGTCTTAAGAGGCTAAGATTAACCTTCACAAGTATATCCTCTTACTTTGTTGCATGACTCATGAACAAGCTAGACTTGTAAGAAATGGTTTCTGTTTATGAGGTTCTCATTGGACATCTTGATAAGACCTCTAATATTTGCCCTCGGTTTTGTCTTCAAACAACCCCTTGTTGAGCTAGTTAAACTTATCTGTGCTTAAAACTGCATACTGAGAAACTAGGAATCCCATCAATGAAATGAGAATTTCCTATGTCATGAGGTATCAGTTCTCATAAACAAAATCAAAAGAAAGAAATAAAATTCAAACTTATGCTTGGCAGAGCAATGATGACAATATGGTGAGTAACTGGGGATTCTGGCCTCTGATCAAGGTGTCTCCTCATGTAACAACCAATGGTCACTATCTCTGTTCTCTAATTGAGAAGTGATGAGGCTCTCACACTGAGTAACTGAGGATGCTGGCCTCTGACCAAGGTGCATACTTAATGTCAAAAGTGTAACTGGCCAAATACACTCTATAACTGTGCTCTCTCTGCCTGGATTGTTTGTCCTCAATGCCTACAGGCTATCTTAATGGTTCAAACTCTTGTTGTCTCTTTGACAAGCCTCAACAGCTACCTCAGTCATACTTGTTGCCACTTACTCTTCTCTCATAATCATAGTAAAATGATAAACTTCAAGTTTATTCTGAATCTCTTTCTCTTACCAGAACTCCAAGATTCTTCACTGGACCTTACAGCCCCACTTAAGCATCTAAGATTTGACAATGAGTTTCCACTGTTGGAATCCTCTCCATCTTTTCTCATCAGTCCAGCGTCAACATCTCTCTTTCTCCTTGTTTTGATGATGTCAAAGGGGGAGAAGGTTGAAAAGTCTGAAAAGGGGAGAAGGTTGAAAGGGGGAGTAAAGAGGTGATTTTGTAGCTAGCCAGTGGAAGGAAGGTTTTGGAATGGTTTTTGGTAAAAGATGATGAGTGCTGTGAGTTCAGGCCTGTTCAGGCCTTGAGAGGTCACCATTGCTGCCTTTATTGAGAATGTTTTAAGTTGGTGTTTCTTCTTTCACTGAATTTGACTCATGGTGTTGACATCATCAAAAAGGGGGAGATTGTTGCATCTCAGTAGTTTTGATGATGACTAACACTATGAATTAAATTATTTTTATGATAATTATCTTGATGCTCCTTGATGAATGATAAAGATCCTGAATTGTCTAAATATTCTTAGGATCTAATGTTGTTGTCTTGCATGCACATCTATGGATCAAATGCTTTTTCATCATATTTTTCTGATTTAATGCTCCTCTATCATGTTCACCCATGAGCTCATACTTATTTGCCTTGTTTATATGGGTTCTGTGCATTTAGTGTGTTGACGCACTTGGCTGGCTGCGTAGACGCAACAGTGCATCTTTCGCTTGCTATTTTATCCACTGCGTCGACGCTGTCACTGGATGCATTGACACATTGGCCTGTTGCCAGGGGCATGAGCATTTCGTTTAAGCAGTTGAGTCGACGCTGTCACCTGAAGCGTTGACGCATTGGCTTGGTGCCAAGGGCTTGAGCGTCTCGCCTATGAAGCTGAGTCGACGCTGTCACCTGAAGCGTTGACGCATTGGCTTGTTACCAAGAGACTGTGCGTCTCGCCCAAGGAGCTGAGGCGACGCTACACAATGGAAGCGTCGACGCCTTGAGTTTATGACCAAAGGTGCTTTTGATCAACCACCAAGCAGAAGCGTCGACGTTGTCAACTGATGCGTTGACGCATTAGTATGTTTTGTCAAGGGACCTATTCTCCATTATATCCATTGCGTTAACGCCTTGGCTTTAGTGCGTTGACACGTTCCTCTGTCCTTTGATAAGTCCTGTGCAATCTGTGTGAACAATGTATGACTTGAATATTTCTGAGATTGACTGAATGTTCTCTGAAACCTTACAGGGACTTAAAGACAAATTGGAACTTTATTCCAATCATGTGAGCACGTGATCTGAGGGAATAATCGTCTAACACGTGGCTCGGTTCATCTGGAAGCATGACTTCGCGCGTGTCTCCCAAACCCTCACTCTCTCGTGAGGTTGGATATATATATGAAGGTTTTTGCTCCTGAAAAGCTGCCGAAGCCACAAAGAAAAGGGTGAGGCCAGAGCGAGAGGAAGGAGAGGAGAAGCCATCCTGATCCTTTCGTTGAGCGTACCTGGAAGAGAGAGAGTGATGAAGGAGAGGATGGTTTTCTGCTATGTTTTGTCTATGCTTCTTTAAGAAGCTACATTGTTTCTCCGTTCGATTGTCTTCGATATTTCTTTATGTTTTCAGTTGTTTGTTCTTAAATTCCGATACTCTGTTTTATCGTTCCCTCTAGGTGTAGAGGAAGAGAGGTGAATCCTCTGGGTTGCATTGTGGTTCCCTCTGAATCAGATCAGAGGAAGGGAGGTGGTCTCCAGGGTTGTTGTGTTCAGATAGTGAGGAGGCTATCTGGGTTGTTCCCTCCGGCTGTGGAGGAAGAGAGACAGTGTCTCTGAATTGCAGTGAGGGTGAGTCACTGCTGGGTTCCCTCTTGTCTAAGAGGAAGGGAGAGTTATCTCTGGGTCAGGTCTTGTGGTGTGAGACCTGGGTGCAAGCTGTGAGTTCAGCATCTGTAGGGATTTCGATCCCCAAGCTGTGGATCAGCGTGTTGTTGGCAGACTGAGTCTGCGGTTCTTTCTTGTGAAAGGGAAGCCTCACCCGGCCTTGAGTGAGGGATGGACGTAAGTCTACAGGTTGCAGACTGAACCATCTAAACCTCTTGTTCTTCGTGGTGTGATTGTGCACATCTTTTCTTTTTATGTTTTTGTCTGGTTTCATGAAGTAAGTGTGATTATTGATGATCGAAACCTTGGTCCGACTGCTCGCTTAGTGCTTGTGCATATGTGCTGATGAAATTCTGAGTGATATATGTTCTGCGCTCGTGACCTTCTTTATCTTGGTTGAGGTTTCGGATTATTTTACATATAGTCAGTCTTCCTAGCCTATCTCATCTTCTAAGATTTCCTCGGCTAGGACAAATATTTTTTAAACGGTGATCTATTCATCCCTCCCCTTCTAGCTCACCGTCCTCCTGTTTAACAATGTCCCCTTCGACAGATAGCGTGGTGAGAGTTCGTCATGGCATTTGAGCGTGCTTTCTATCCATCCTTCATCAAATCGTAGAAGATGTACTAGTTCCTAGAGTTGACCCAGGGAGATATGACAGTGATGCAGTACCGATCCAGGTTTATTGAGATGGGCCGCTATGCGTCGCACATCATGGCAGATGAGGAGTTGAAGACCCAACTGTTTGTCAAGGGTTTGAGGACAGAGCTGAGGCATCCTTTGATTGCATCATGTATGGCCAACCTAGAGACAGCTTGCAGAGCAGCAGTAGCATTAGAGGAGGATTTGCAGAGGACTCGAGGACAGGGCAGTGCCGGTCAGACGCAGATGGGTCTTAGTCAGCCGACGACCGTGCAACAGCAAAGTACTGTCCAGCCCTCAGCAGGCAGCGCAGGGGCATCTCCGTCCATAGCGTCAGCAGCAGATTCGACATCCATTGGATCAAAGCTTAAGAAGCTGTTCAGGGACGCTGGTTTTGGCAGGAGGCATCGGGATCGTAGAGAACAGGGGTAGGTATCGGCAAGCAGTGTTCAGCAGCCCACACCCTACCAGCGCCAGGGTTCAGTGAGTGGGTCTCAGGGCGTGTGTCCTCAGTGCGGCGATTCTCATCCAGGCAGGCAGTGCTTGGCGCCCGTGATATGCTTCAAGTGTGACCAGAAAGGGCACATGGCACGTGACTGTCCTCAGAGACCGCGTCAGCCGCATGAGTTTCAGCAGCAGCAGCAGTTTCAGCCCCAGCAGCCACCACCGCAGCAACAATAGTACCAACAGCAGGGTCAGTTTTCGCAGTTGTCACGGTCAGCTACTGTAGGGAGGCAGAGATCCCGAGGCAGAGTTACGCATATGACCAGAGCGGAGGCTGAGGCATTGCAGTCAGTGGAAGGTACTTTTCTGATTATGGGTTGTGTGGCTCGAGTTTTGTTTGATTCTGGCGCGTCCCATTTGTTCATATCGGAGGATTTCGCTCAGAGTGCCGAGGAGTCGGTGACTGAGATGTCTTGTGACCTGGCAGTGGAGTTATCTACCGGTGATTTCATGCTCACCCCGTATTATTTTGAGAAGGTGCCTGTGTGGGTCAAGGGGCGGAACTTATCGACCAGGCTTTATGCATTGACGCTTCAAGATTTTGATGTGATTTTGGTTATGGACTGGCTCGAGGCCCATCGTGCCATGGTGGATTGCAGCTCGAAGAGGGTCTACATCCAACATCCTCGTGGACCCACCTTCTACTTCCAAGGTATCCGATCTTCCTCTCCCTGTTTTCTTATTTTGACCATTAAGGCATGTAGATTGCTTGATGCGGGGTGCCAGGGTTTTCTTGCTTCGGTGGTCATAGTTGATCAGCAGTGTCAGGAAGTGGAGTATAGTCCGGTTGTGTGTGAGTTCCCCCATGTATTTCCCAAGGAGTTGCCAGGGTTGCCACCACAGCGGGAGATTGATTTCATGATCGAGGTGGTGTCGGGTACGGCGCCTATGTCGAAGGCCCCTTATCGAATGGCATCGGCTAAGTTGAGAGAGTTGAAAGCGCAGTTGCAGGAGTTGCTTGCCAAGGGGTATGTTCGTCCTAGCTTTTCCCCTTGGGGTGCGCCCGTGTTGTTCGTGAAGAAGAAAGATGGTAGTCTGAGGTTGTGTATCGACTACCGGCAACTGAACCAGGTGACTGTTAAGAACAAGTACCCATTGCCTTGGATTGATGACTTGTTTGATCAGCTTTAGTCGGCCCAGGTGTTTTCACGGATTGATTTGAGGTCGAGTTATGATCAGCTGCGGATCCGAGAGTCTGACATTGAGAAGACTGTGTTCCACTCAAGGTACGGACATTATGAGTTCTTGGTGATGCCGTTTGGGCTCACCAATGCCCCCGCAGTATTTATGGATTTGATGCATAGGGTGTTCCGTTCGTATCTGGACCAGTTCGTGGTCATGTTTATGGATGACATCCTTGTGTGCTCGCGGTCTGCGGAGGAACATGTGCATCATTTGAGGGTTGTGTTGCAGACCTTGCGAGATCACCAACTATATGCCAAGCTCAGTAAGTGTGAGTTTTGGCTTCGAGAGGTGCACTTTTTGGGGCACGTGATTTCTAGTGATGGTGTTTTCGTGGATCCGGCCAAGGTCGAGACTGTAGTGCAGTGGCCGAGGCCGAGTTCTGTCACGGAGATTCGGAGCTTTTTGGGACTTGCAGGCTATTATAGGAGATTTATCCAGCGTTTCGCCGGCATTGCAATCCCGATGACCAGACTCACGCGGAAGGATGTGCCGTTTGTCTGGACTGAGGAGTGTGAGCAGAGCTTTATGGAGCTGAAGAGATTGCTCACTTTCGCTCTAGTGTTGGTGTTACCTTCAGGATCAGGAGGTTTCGTGGTATGTACAGATGCTTCCAGGGTAGGGTTGGGTGCCGTGCTGGTGTAGCATGGTAGAGTTGTGGCGTATGCATCTCGTCAGTTGAAGCCACATGAGGAGAACTATCCTACTCATGATCTCGAGTTGGTAGCTGTGATTTTCACTCTAAAGATCTGGAGGCATTATCTGTATGGCGAGAAGTTTGAGATTTTCACTGACCATCAGAGTTTGAGGTATGTGTTTACCCAAAAGGATCTTAACCTCAGGCATAGGAGGTGGATGGAGTATATGAAGGATTATGATTTCACTCTGTCTAATCAGCCTCGCAGGATGAATGTTGTGGCTGACGCCTTGAGCAGGAAGGTGATGGTCAGTCAGATGTTGGTGCGAAAGTGGAAGTTATGGGAGCAGGTTCTGGCCATGACTTTTGGGCTCAAGATCCCACAGGATTAGGGGTCGGCCATCCTTGCGAGCCTGACAGTCACGCTTGCTATTCATCGTCGGGTGACAGAGGCTCGGCGTACAGACCCCAAGCTACCTCGAATTTTGTCGATGGCTGAGGTGGAGTTTAGTGAGGATGGAGCCGTGAGATTCAGAGGTAGATTGTATGTCTCAGCCGAGGAGCAGGTGAGACGTGCAGTGTTGCGGGAGGCTCATGGGAGCCGGTATGCCGTCCATCCTGGATCGGCGAAGATGTACCAAAATTTGAAGAGACAGTTCTAGTGGCCAGGAATGAAGAGAGATATTGCGGAGTTTGTGGCTAGGTGTTTGATCTGTCAGATGGTGAAGGCGGAACACCAGCGATCGGGTGGTACACTTCAGCCCTTGGAGATTCCCGCGTGGAAGTGGGACCATGTGACCACTGATTTCGTGGTTGGGTTGTCGAGGACATCCAGTGGGCATGATAGTATTTGGTTGCTGGTGGACAGACTGACGAAGATAGCTCGGTTGTTGCCGATCAAAGTCAATTGGAGCGTACATAAGCTAGTTTGGCTGTATGTGGAGCAGATCGTTCCGTTGCATGGAGTTCCCATCTCCATTGTGTCTGATCGTGATCCTCGCTTCACTTCGAGATTTTGGAGGAGCTTCCAGAGAGCTCTGGGCACGGAGTTGGCGTTTAGCTCGGCTTACCATCCTCAGTCGGACGGTTAGTCTGAGAGGACCATCCAGACTTTGGAGGATATGTTGAGGTCGTGTTGCCTGGAGTGGCAAGGGAGTTGGACCCACCATTTACCGTTAGTGGAGTTTGCCTACAACAACAAGTATTATTCGAGCATAGGTATGGTTCCATATGAGGCGCTGTACAGGCGACCGTGTCGGACTCTGCTTGATTGGTTTGAGGTGGGTGAGCGTGTCCTGAAAGGACTGGATTTGGTGCAGCAGTGTACTGAGGTGGTGCATTTTGTCCCGCAGAAGATGTTGGCGGCGCAGAGTCGACAGAAGAGTTATGCCGATCGGAGAAGGCAACCCCTCAGCTTTGTAGTAGGAGATCGGGTGTTTTTTAGAGTCTCTCCCATGAAGGGTGTGATGCTCTTCGACAAGCGTGGGAAGTTAAGTCCGCGCTACATTGGTCCTTTCCCCATCGTCGAGCGTATTGGTGAAGTTGCTTATCAGTTGCAGTTTCCCCAGAGCTAGCTACTGTGCATGACGTGTTCCATGTGTCAATGCTGTGTAAGTATATGCCCAATGGTTCCCATGTCTTGGAGGACTCTGCTTGGCCCGAGGTGACCCCAGACTTGTCCCTTCCGGAGTACCCTATCCGCATTGAGGATCGGCGTGAGCAGCGCTTGCGGAACAAGGTTATTCCCCTAGTAAAGGTGGTTTGGCAGCGTCACTCTGGTGGTGAGGCGTCGTGGGAGTGAGAGGAAGAGATGCGGCTGTAGTATCCCTACCTGTTCGAGTGAGTTTTCTCCCTTGTTTCTGTGCTCTAGTTTTAATTTCGAGGACAAAATTTGTTAAGGGGGGAGGGCTGTAATGCCCCGGGTTTTTCGGATATATTTCGGATCAGGATCTATGGGTTTCGGATTGCTTTTGGGGGTCCCGGAGAGTGTTTTACGGTTTACGCGTGTTTTTCCCTGACAAACCTTCGGAACCTTGTACGGGGTGAACCGTTGCATTCTCCAACTCCGGAACGTTACCAGCACGTCGAGCGTGTTCCGAGGATCGAAAAAATAATTTTTCCTAATTTTTCACATTTTTTGGATTTTCAGGATTTCTATATAATAAACCCTTTTTCTTTTTTCTTTTTCTTCTTTTCTTCTTTCTTCTCCTTCCCTTTCTCTCCCGTGACACCCCCGCTCCCCTCCCGACTGTTGCCCTCTCCCCCGAGCGTGGACGCGGCGCCCTCTCCTCCTTCGACTGTAGATGGCGGACCGAGGTGGCGGCGTAGTGACGACGGTGGTGACGAGGCGATCACGGCGGTGGTGATCTCGCGGCGTGGGTGTGGAGTTCATGGTTCGGCCAAGATTTAGAGATCGGCGGCAATCCAAAGGTTTTTAAGCTTCCTTGAGGTAGGGGGATGGATTCCTCCTCTTTGTATTTCCATTCCCGCGATTTCTAGGCCGAGGAGAGGTCGAGAGGGGCGTGTTTCATGCCAGGAAGGAAAAATCCATGATTTAGGGTTGAGCGCCGGATCTAGTGTTTTTCGAGGTTTTAGATCGATCTATGGGCATGGAATGATGCTAGGAGGGTAGGGGAAGAGTTCCCCTTTGTTTCCCCATCATCTGAGGGTGATTGGGACGTGGCTTGGATTTTTCGGCCGTTCACGCCGTTTTCACGCTTGGATCGAAGTAGTGGTCCTTCCAGAGACCGCCTTCTTCATGGGGCAATCCTCTAGGGGGCCGCTATCTATTTCAAATGTCTGTTGAGGGTTGCGGTCCCGGGGAGACCACCACCCTCAGTTGCAGTCTCGTGACTGACCGCTACCCTTGGGGTAGCGGCCAGCCGCCAACCGTTTCTCTGGCCGGGTCAACGCACCCTTGGGGTGCGGGTTTTTGACTGTTGGGGGGACCCTGCCAGGTTGTGGCCAGGGCATGGCCATTTCCTAGTGCGTGCGGTCAGAGGGTGACCACCCCATTGAGGTAGAGGCCTAGCGATGGGCCGCCACTCAACCCCAAGGTTCGCCAGGTGGCGGCCATGGAGATGGCCGCCTCCTCGTCCTAGCGGTCTCAGGGAGACCGCCAGGGCCATGTTGCGGCCCAGGGCTGGCCACCACTTGGAGTGACGGTCCAGGGAAGACCGCCACTCTATTTCCATTATGGCCGGAGCTTCTATTGCGTCGAGTGAGCCTCCAAATGAGCTAGATTTGGGTCCCACGTGGCTTGTGGTCTGAGGGTTGCCTCGAGCACCCAGTGAGAGCCATAGGTACGCCAACGAGTCCCCAGAGGAGTAAGTCACCTCGGTTGGCATGCCCGTGTGACTTGAATGTCGATTAGACCTCGTCCATGTCCCGGGCACCTATTTTCCCCGGTTCGTGTCACCGAGAGTCAATGTTGGTACAAAGGGCCGTCTACATACCTTGTCTGTCGTTATTCGACGGTTTCCGTTCCTTAGTGTGTCCATACCTCCAGTGACACGTCCACTAGACATAGCCTTCTTACAGCATGCGTGTGATGACCCACCCGGGAGTGGTGGAGCGGCTTACCTGAGAGAGATGGTTTTTAGGCTGATTACCATAGGGTCCCTTCACGCAGCCTGAGTCCGGGCTTTGGGTAAGAACCAACTAGAAGATCTGACCTAGGGCGCATAGTCTATGTGTGCACACGTAGTTGGGGGCAGTCGGACCCGCACTAACAAGCGCGACCCCAACTAGTCCTTGTTCGTGGTACTTGTTGCGTGTCTCAGTCTCCGCCTGGGGCGTGTAGGGAGACACTGGGGCGCGGTGTAAGACGTCAGGGGATGCATCTGGTCTTGCTTCTAGTGGGTGGTGCTCCTATCTTCTGGCAGGTACGAACCTATTTTCCTGTCGGACCGTGGTCGGTTTGTTCGATATAGTACGTTGTCAGTGCGGTTAGTCATGGTAAGATTTTTCATTTATTTATTATTGTTACTATCATACTTCTATTATTTAGCGTACTTTCCTTGCTGTCTTGTTTTCCTCGTTGTGAGGTGGGGGTCTGCGGGATCCCTACAGAGTCAATGAGATGAAGCTCACCCCTATGTTTTCAGGTGAGGCGAGGTTAGCGGGGAGCGCGACTGAGGCTCCGCACGGTTCCAGCAGCCTGGGTTAGATGTCGGTTGCCAGAGCCGGGGTATGTCCCGTGTACTTGTACTTTTCTTTCTATTGACTGTACTTATTTTGGGACATGAGATATTCTTGGCCTTGTAGCTATTTATTGAGTACTTGATTAATTCCATGCATTTTATTTCATTAATTGTGCTAGCTTTGCAGTTATTTTGGATTCTCGTGTACCTTCACACAATTCTTTAACCCTTCCGAGTCTTCGGACTCGTGGGTGACGGGCTGAGGTTCTAGTCGTGCCGGTTCCTTTCCGGTACTCGGATCCCGGGTCGTTACAATTGAGCCCTGAGTTGGCCCGATGACTATAAAGTGGACGCCTCAACGCCATGTGTCAGGGGGTCGTGGGCGGTCCCCGCTTCTTGTAGAGTCACCGCATGGCACGGCAAGTAATCCTGAGCCATACGTAGGCCCCGGATTTTTGTAGAACAATTGAAAATTAGGAACCCTTAAGGTGTTCAGGATAATTCCCAACTTTTGATTAGGGGCCGTATGGGTTGGCTAATGGTCCTCGAGTCCCTAGTTTGACTAGGCGATGGAGTCCATTCGTGTTGACATGTTGGGAGGAGGCGTGTTGGAGGTGATCCCCGGCCTCGGTGTTTGAATGCCACACGATGCGGTGTGTTGCTACGAGTCTCCGAGTTGGCAAGAGCGACTAAGTGTTGGTGGGCTAATGCCGCATGTAGGGTATCCGGGAGTGATCCCTGAATCTTTATAAAGTGTTATTTGGTACAGCAAGTTGTCCCAAATCTCAAGTCCGATATGGCCATCGAGAAACTTTTTGGCATGGTACCGTTTGCTTGGGGGTGATCTATCACGCCCCGAGCGCGGAAGATACCCGGAGACACGTGACGAGTTTATATCGATCATGTCAATCAGAGTATTAGTGTATTCGACACCAAATCAGAGATGCGCAAAAGTAAAGATAACCCAATCCTTTTATTCCTTCACAAAAGTATTTCTATTACAATCCCTTGAAAATGCTAAACTTAATAAAAAGAAAAGTACACAATTGACTCAAGAAAATATAGAAAAGACAAGACTAGTTGACGCTTCGAGAAGCTCTAATCTCTCTCACTCTTGACCTTCCCAGTCCGATTGAGTCTCGTCGTCGGACTTACCTGAAAAGTAGGGAAACACTGAGTGAGCGAACGCTCAGTAGGAAATTATATCTCAAGAACTAGCAATGGGTTTAAGTAATTACATTTTTCCATGAATGCACTATAGCTATGCATGCTCGCGTAAAACGACAAGATGGAGAGTGTATAACAACCAGATAACAAGGTGAACTATTCATGAACTTTCAAGAACTTTATATCAAATAAATGTCAAGATGCTCAAGCAAGTATATTCATCATGTCATGTCGAGAATTTGGCTATCACGTTTCAAGCAAGCAAGTATATAAATTACCCTTTTTTGGGTCACGCAAGTCATGTCATGTCAAATCGAGTCAAGTACAAGATTTGTGGAATGTCCAATCAAACTAGTCATGCACTTCGGTACAATGTCATACCGTGATCATTACAACTCCCATGGGCACAAGTACTTTTGGGTGCTCCTCCCAGGACCAGATCGGGCCCTATATGCCCAGGCATTGGTCATGTATTTTGACATCCACTTTATGTATAGCCAATATGGAATTTCAAGGAAAAAGCTTATGGATAATCGAGCTAGACTTTGAGAGAAGAGAGTCCAAAAATTGGACTTGACATAGAAGGACGATAATAACGGTATAATCATGCGTATCCACAAAACTGGGTGGAATTGGTTCCCTAATTCAGGTACCATGACAATTAAGTATGGGCACCTTTTTATATAGAATTGAGGTCCACAAGAACAGTACATTAATGGCATGATGTCCTCATCCCATTAGGAACATTCTCATGATATCCACTTAGCATAACATGAGGGCCGGTATACCATGTTTCTTTAGAGTGACATGGCAAAATAGTGTAATGGGTTTTTATGGTACAACCAGCTCAGTCGGCCTTGAGGGAATCCAAGGCTACGAGGAGACTTACGGAGGTCCCAATGACTAACTTGCTAGTCCAAAGGAACGGAATGTCCAATGGAGAGCTTGTATGTCACCGAGAGTTAGTAGGTAACGCGATAAATCATCATGAAACATGGGGCTATATTCACGGACTGGAATATAGTGCCGATATATATATATATATATATATATATATATATATACATATGAAACCCTCGGTTAACAGTAACAGTGTAAAATAGTATCACAGGAAAATAGCGACTTAGCCTAAGTCACTACCTAATGAATTAACGCCTTTTACTGGGTTGTGTATTCATAATTTGACGGCTTTTCCAGCAGTCGTCCATTCTATATTTCTATTTTGCAGAAATTTCAATATTCTAAAATTTTAACAAAACGCGCCTTGGATAGGGGCGTAAATTTTAAATTAGCGCCCTTTGATGGGGCGTTAGTTTCATAAGAGACGACCTTGGGAAGGTCGTTAATTAACTTTGGTTTTCAAGAACATGAACAGTAAAGGTATTTCACAATAATTACTTTGCAAGAAACAGAACTGGACAAGAAAAATAGCAAGATTGAGTAGGTAGGATCATGCATAATATTAGATTCGTGGTTACATAGATATTGAATTTTAAAGATGGGTATTTATTAATTGTATGGAATTGACGACTCCTGGCAGGGCGTCATAACAAGAATTAGCGCCCTAGGTAGGGTCGCTTCTTTTGAAATTTCCCAGAAAATGTTGAAAAACATAGCAAAACTATAGGCATGGATGACAGATGATAATATTAAGAATCTTAAACTAGTTTGGGCTACAGTTCTTGAGAAAACCTACCTTGATGATGATCGAGATGAAGGTACTGTATAGAATATGTTACTCTGTTGGAAACAGAGTCTCCTGAGATCTATGTAACTGCTATTCTCTAGCAGTGAGGGTGGTAGTAGACGAGAAGTAACTTCTCCTCTGTTCCGGACGTAGAGAAAGAACATAGCTCTCCCTCCCTTTTCTTTTAAACTGAAGAAGATGGAAGACGATGATGAACCCTACGTTCTTCGGCAAGACGTTGCAGACAACCTGCATAAGGAGGATGAAGAACTATTAACGTTCTTCAAAAATAGATTTGAAAGAGAATTAAGAAGGAAATCCTTACCACCAAGAGAAAAGAACCTCCTTCTGTAATTCACGCTCGGAACAGCACCAGCAAGAGGAAAAACCTTAAGGTTGGCTCGATGGAAGAGTATTTATAGGGTTTTTCGGAACCCAATAGAGTTAGAATTCGATTGGAAACACAAGTTTCCATGATAGAGTCCTTATTATAATCAATCGAACACGTAGCAATCCTAAAACTTACCCTGGATAGTCTCCTGTTTCGAATGGAACACAAGTGCAATTAACGCCTTAGGTTAGGGCGTGCATTTTAATTGACGTCTTGACCTGTACCGTTTCTTTTGTAATTCGCGCCCAAGAAGAGGGCGTTTCTTTCTCTTTCCTTTTTATTCGTTTTGGCCGTTTTGAAATTTGACGACCTTTGGTATAGGCGTCACTTTTTGAATTAACGCCTCAGGTGAAGGCGTTTCTTATTTAAATCGCGCCTTGTTGAGAGGCGTTATTTACATTTGACTTATTATTTATTCGTTTTGGTTCTTATCATTTACTTACTTAATTTTTCTTGAAATCTTCCTTTTATTTTACCAGGGTTGCTACACCCTCCCCTACTTAAAAGAATTTGGTCCCCAAATTCAATCACATATAAACATGGAGAGTCTAGAATACATACATTTTTAGAATAAGTCTGAGAATCGTTTCCTCATAGACTCCTCGGTCTCCCATGTCGCTTCGTGTTCTGTACCTTTACTCCATTGCACCTTAACCATGGGAATAATTTTGTTCCTTAATGTTCGTACCTCGCGATCGAGGATCTTCATGGGCCTTTGCTCATAAGTGAGATCCCTTTGAATCACCAGGTCTCCATGATCAATGATATGTGACGGATCATGTACATATTTCTTCAACATTAATATGTGGAATATATTATGAACTTCGGACAATTGAGGAGGTAAAGTGACGCGGTAAGCAACCTCGCCAACTCTTTCTAGTATCTCAAAAGGTCCGATAAACCTTGGTGTAAGCTTGCCCTTAACACCAAATCTCCTTATTCCACGTCCAGGTGATATCTTGAGAAATACGTGATCTCCCACTTGGAATTCGAGATCTCTCCTTCTTGTGTCAGCATAAGCCTTTTACCTAGACTGAGCAACTTGAAGTCTTTCTCTAATCAACTGAATCTTTTCAGTGGTATCCCTTACCATGTCTAGACCTAATAGTTGTTTTTCGCCAACCTCGTCCTAGCACAAAGGCGATCGGCAACTCCTTCCGTATAAAGCTTCGAAAGGTGTCATTTGTATACTTGCCTGATAGCTATTATTGTATGCAAATTCAACCAACGGCAAGTGATCATGCCAGCTTCCACCAAAATCAACGATGCAAGCTCGAAGCATGTCTTCAACTACCTGATTAGCTCTCTCGGTCTGACCATCCGTTTGAGGATGAAAAGCTGTACTAAAGTTAAGTCTCGTCCCTAAGGAATGTTGTAGACCTTTCCAAAAATGAGAAGTAAAACGGGGATCTCTGTCAGACACGATCGAGACAGGAATACCATGCAATCTGACTATCTCTTTAAGGTATAATGCAGCAAGAACATCAACTGACCATCGACTCTTGATTGGCAAAAAGTGTGCTGATTTGGTCAATCGGTCGATGATAACCCATATTCCGTCATATCCTCCCTTTGATTTGGACAGACCCATAATGAAGTCCATACCGATATCCTCCCACTTCCACTTGGGAATATCTAGAGGATGTAGCTTACCGGCAGATTTTTGGGGTTCTACTTTGACTTGTTGACATGTGAGACAGCGAGACACAAAATCCGTTATTTCTCTTTTCATATTGGGCCACCAAAAGGCCCTTTTCAAATCTTGATACATCTTAGTTGATCCAGGATGAATCGTGTACCTTGATCTGTGAGCTTCATCTAAGATTTTCTTCTTTAGTTCTGGGCAATTCGGTATACATGTTTTATTTCTGAACATCAATCTTCCATCTGGTGCTATTTTGAAATCAGGTTGTTCTTTCATTTTGCCCTTGATTTCCACTAGTACGGGGTCACTACCTTGAAGTCTTTGTATTTCGGATAGCAAGTCTGGCTGTATGCTCACATGGGATAAGGTGACACACCTACTGTCCCTGTCCATGCTTATATTAAGTCTAGAGAATTGTTCTAGCAACTTCCACTCTTGAATCATACAATTGGCTAATAGTGCTCTCGACTTTCGACTGAGGGCATCGGCTACAGGATTACCCTTTCCAGGATGATATTGTATAGTGAAGTCGAAGTTCTTAAGATATTCCAGCCAACGTCTTTGCCTCATATTCAATTCCTTCTGAGAGAAGAGATACTTAAGACTTTTATGGTCAGAGTATACAATAAACTGCACTCCGTACAGATAATGTCTCCATATCTTCAGTGCAAATACTACCACAGCCAATTCTAAATCATGAACTGGGTAGTTCTCCTCGTGCTTCTTCAATTGGCGAGAAGAGTAGGCTATAACCTTCCCTTGTTGCATTAAAACACATCCGAGGCCAATGCCAGATGCATCGGTGTATATTTCGAATCTCTCGCCTTCAATTGGTAAAGCTAAAATCGGGGCAGTAGTTAGATGATCTTTGAGAGCTTGGAAGCTTCTTTCACATTCTTCACTCCATTCATAACGTATCTCCTTGCGAGTTAGCCTAGTGAGTGGTACGGCTATCTTGGAGAAATCCTTGATGAATCGCCGATAATAGCCCGCAAGACCCAAGAAACTACGGATCTCGCTAACATTGGTCGGTCTTTCCCAATTCCTTACAGCTTCAACCTTTGATGGATCTACGGATAAACCGTCTTTTGATATAACATGCCCCAAGAAAGCTACTTCTCCTAACCAAAATTCACATTTGCTGAGCTTTGCATATAGCTGATTCATCCTCAATATTTGTAATGCTATTCTCAAATGCTCCTCATGCTCTTCCTTGGTCTTTGAATAGATCAGTATATCATCAATGAAAACCACTATGAATTGATCTAGATGAGGTATGAATATACTATTCATCAACTGCATAAAGGCAGCAGGGGCATTTGTTAGTCCAAAAGGCATAACAACAAATTCATAGTGCCCATACCTGCTTCTGAACGCGGTCTTATAGATGTCCTCATCTTTGATCCTTAGTTGGTGATATCCCGACCTGAGATCAATCTTCGAAAAATACATGGATCCAGATATTTGATCAAATAACTCATCGATTCTCGGCAGTGGATACTTGTTCTTGATAGTGAGATGATTCAACTGTCGATAGTCGATGCATAACCTCATGGATCCATCTTTCTTCTTTACAAATAGCACAGGTGCTCCCCACGGGGAAGTGCTTGGTCTAATAAATCCCTTCTTGAGAAGTTCCATCAATTGCTCCTTCAGCTCCTTGAGTTCGGCAGTGGACATCCTATATGGTACCTTAGAAACTGGTCCAGCACCAGGGACCAAGTCGATAGTGAAGGCCACTTCTCTTTGTGGGGGTAATCCAGGCAATTCCTCCGGGAACACGTCCGGAAATTCTTGCACAACTGGGATGTCTTCTAGCTTAGTCTCCTTAGTCTCCTTAATGGTGACAAATGCAAGGAAAAATACACATCCTTTCCTTATTAGCTTGCTAGCTCGGAGAGCCGAAATAAGAGGTGACTTGCTCCGACTCTTAGGGTTAGAATAGACTAGTTCTGGAAAGTCCTTGAAAGTAACCTTACTGTTACGGCAATCCACAGTTGCCCGATACCTAGATAACCAGTCTGCTCCCAATATGACATCATATTCCTTTAGGTCTAAACATATGAGGTTGATAGGAAGATTTCTTCCTTTTACCAAGACTTCACAGTTTTGATAATGGTGAGTAATATCGGTTTCGTTTCCGAGAGGAGTAGATAAAAATATTTTCATTCATTCCGGTTCCATAGGTAGTGGGTCAGCAAACTTCTTGGAAATAAAAGAATGTGATGCACCCGTATCAAATAAGACATGTGCAGACTTGGAACAAACTTTCAGTGTACCTTCCACGAGTCCGCCTTCGTCTTGTTCCGCCTCCTTAATAGCTTGGAGACGAGCATTCTTTGTTACCGGGCGCTTTCCATCACCGGCTAGATCATTGAGTAGGGGACAGTCGGGAATCCGATGATCACGGCTCCCACAACGGAGACACGCTCCAAGTTTCCTCCAACATTCTTCGGCTTTGTGCCCGGCCTTATCACAGTGCTTACATACCACCTTAGAAGGTGTAGTGGTGATGGAGAAAGATTTGGTCTTTTTGAACTTTTGCTCCTGGGAGGGAGTACCTCCATTACTTGGCCTCTTCTTGAAATTGGGTTTGAAGGTGCCAGAGCTAGTAACATTCTCCTTCTTGTCTTTCCCACGGATCCTATCAGATAGTTCCGTGGCATCTTCTAGTAATTGGGCTCGTCGAACCATCTCCGAATAGACTTGTATGTCCATCGGTGCCAGTTGTGTGATATATTGGGGCCTGAGCCCATTAAGGAATCTTCGAGCCTTCATCTTCTCAGTACTAACTAAGTGTTTAGCGTATCGAGATAGCCTGGAGAACTGCGCTTCATATTCAGCCACCGACAAAGATCGTTGCTTAAGTGCGGTGAATTCAGCGGCTTTCTTCTCTTGAACTCGATCGGAGAAATATTTATTGTTGAAATGTTCAACAAACTCATCCCAAGTGACTTGTCCTTGATTTAACGTAGCTTCTACCGACTCCCACCAACAGCGGGCGTCCCTTTCTAATTGAAAAGTTGCTAACAGGACCTTCTCTTGATCCGTGCATTGCATAACCCGAAAGATCCGTTCAGTTTCCCGGATCCAGTGTTCGGCATCGTCCGGATCAGTAGATCCTACGAACTTTGGAGGATTCATGTTCTTAAAGCCTTAGTGGAGATTTCCGGCTCCACATAGTGCACCTCCTTGTACCACTTGTTGAAGTGCCTGGGTCATGCCTTGAAGAGTGCGTTGCATGTTGCGCCATTGAGCACGTTCGGCAGCCATTGTCCTACAATTACCATGGCTATTATTAGTATGTGATTGCGTAAAAAAGTTTTTAATTCTATATTGACTTTAACCCTTGGTTCTACCCAATCTCACTGGTTAGAGGTTCAGACTTATCCTTGGACTTGGGTTTCCTAGGAATTGAATACCCTAGGCTCTGATACCACAAAAACTGTCACGTCCCGAGCGCGGAAGATACCCGGAGACGCGTGACGAGTTTATATCGATCATGTCAATCAGAGTATTAGTGTATTCGACACCAAATCAGAGATGCGCAAAAGTAAAGATAACCCAATCCTTTTATTCCTTCACAAAAGTATTTCTATTACAATCCCTTGAAAATGCTAAACTTAATAAAAAGAAAAGTACACAATTGACTCAAGAAAATATAGAAAAGATAAGACTAGTTGACGCTTCGAGAAGCTCTAATCTCTCTCACTCTTGACCTTCCCAGTCCGATTGAGTCTCGTCGTCGAACTTACCTGAAAAGTAGGGAAACATTGAGTGAGCGAATGCTCAGTAGGAAATTATATCTCAAGAACTAGCAATGGGTTTAAGTAATTACATTTTTCCATGAATGCACTATAGCTATGCATGCTCGCGTAAAACGACAAGATGGAGAGTGTATAACAACCAGATAACAAGGTGAACTATTCATGAACTTTCAAGAACTTTATATCAAATAAATGTCAAGATGTTCAAGCAAGTATATTCATCATATCATGTCGAGAATTTGGCTATCACGTTTCAAGCAAGCAAGTATATAAATTACCTTTTTTCGGGTCACGCAAGTCATGTCATGTCAAATCGAGTCAAGTACAAGATTTGTGGAATGTCCAATCAAACTAGTCATGCACTTCGGTACAATGCCATACCGTGATCATTACAACTCCCATGGGCACAAGTACTTTTGGGTACTCCTCCCAGGACCAGATCGGGCCCTATATGCGCAGGCATTGGTCATGTATTTTGACATCCACTTTATGTATAGCCAATATAGAATTTCAAGAAAAAAACTTGTGGATAATCGAGATAGACTTTGAGAGAAGAGAGTCCAAAAATTGGACTTGACATAGAAGGACGATAATAACGGTATAATCATGCGTATCCACAAAACTGGGTGGAATTGGTTCCCTAATTCGGGTACCATGACAATTAAGTATGGGCACCTTTTTATATAGAATTGAGGTCCACAAGAACAGTACATTAATGGCATGATGTCCTCATCCCATTAGGAACATTCTCATGATATCCACTTAGCATAAAATGAGGGCCGGTATACCATGTTTCTTTAGAGTGACATGGCAAAATAGTGTAATGGGTTTTTATGGTACAACCAGCTCAGTCGGCCTTGAGGGAATCCAAGGCTACGAGGAGACTTACGGAGGTCCCAATGACTAACTTGTTAGTCCAAAGGAACGGAATGTCCAATGGAGAGCTTGTATGTCACCGAGAGTTAGTGGGTAACGCGATAAATCATCATGAAACATGGGGCTATATTCACGGACTGGAATATAGTGCCGATATATATATATATATATATATATACATATAAAACCCTCGGTTAATAGTAACAGTGTAAAATAGTATCACAGGAAAATAGCGACTTAGCCTAAGTCACTACTTAATGAATTAACGCCTTTTACTGGGTCGTGTATTCATAATTTGACGGCTTTTCCAGCAGTCGTCCATTCTATATTTCTATTTTGCAGAAATTTCAATATTCTAAAATTTTAACAAAACGCGCCTTGGACAGAGGCGTAAATTTTAAATTAGCGCCCTTTGATGGGGCGTTAGTTTCATAAGAGACGACCTTGGGAAGGTCGTTAATTAACTTTGGTTTTCAAGAACATGAACAGTAAAGGTATTTCACAATAATTACTTTGCAAGAAACAGAACTGGACAAGAAAAATAGCAAGATTGAGTAGGTAGGATCATGCATAATATTAGATTCGTGGTTACATAGATATTGAATTTTAAAGATGGGTATTTATTAATTGTATGGAATTGACGACTCCTGGCAGGGCGTCATAACAAGAATTAGCGCCCTAGGTAGGGTCGCTTCTTTTGAAATTTCCCAGAAAACGTTGAAAAACGTAGTAAAACTATAGGCATGGATGACAGATGATAATATTAGGAATCTTAAACTAGTTTGGGCTACAATTCTTGAGAAAACATACCTTGATGATGATCGAGATGAAGGTACTGTATAGAATATGTTACTCTGTTGGAAACAGAGTCTCCTGAGATCTATGTAACTGCTATTCTCTAGCAGTGAGGGTGGTAGTAGACGAGAAGTAACTTCTCCTCTGTTCCGGACGTAGAGAAAGAACACAGCTCTCCCTCCCTTTTCTTTTAAACTGAAGAAGATGGAAGACGATGATGAACCCTACGTTCTTCGGCAAGACGTTGCAGACAACCTGCATAAGGAGGATGAAGAACTATTAACGTTCTTCAAAAACAGATTTGAAAGAGAATTAAGAAGGAAATCCTTACCACCAAGAGAAAAGAACCTCCTTCTGTAATTCACGCTCGGAACAGCACCAGCAAGAGGAAAAACCTTAAGGTTGGCTCGATGGAAGAGTATTTATAGGGTTTTTCGGAACCCAATAGAGTTAGAATTCGATTGGAAACACAAGTTTCCATGATAGAGTCCTTACTATAATCAATCGAACACGTAGCAATCCTAAAACTTACCCTGGATAGTCTCCTGATTCGATGGAACACAAGTGCAATTAACGTCTTAGGTTAGGGCGTGCATTTTAATTGACGTCTTGACATGTACCGTTTCTTTTGTAATTCACGCCCAAGAAGATGGCGTTTCTTTCTCTTTCCTTTTTATTCGTTTTGGCCGTTTTGAAATTTGACAACCTTTGGTATAGACGTCACTTTTTGAATTAACGCCTCAGGTGAAGACGTTTCTTATTTAAATCGCGTCTTGTTAAGAGGCGTTATTTACATTTGACTTATTATTTATTCATTTTGGTTCTTATCATTTACTTACTTAATTTTTCTTGAAATCTTCCTTTTATTTTACCAGGGTTGCTACATGATCCCCGTTTGTTGTGTTTTGTCGTTTGACACGACATGTCTCAATTTATGGGCTCAACTCGACTGGCAGAGCGCCTTTGGTGTTATGTCATTTTACTCTGTTTAGGGAGTAATTCCCTTTGCCTAAATCCTGATTAGTTCGAGAAAATAAGCAGGTGTAACAGACATCAAAGAAAGGAGACTACATCAAGGTGTTGGTGTCGTTCGTGGGATTGTCCCGTGGGTGGAGGAGCTTCATCGACATAGCAGATAGTGTGGATACCGCTAGGGGCCATATGCTTGTGTGATTTTGAAGAATATGTGGAATCGACATTGGACATTGGAGATTCTAGATCTCCTTGCGGTAAAGATCAAATCTTTACTCATAAGCACCATGATTTCATCATGATCTACAATGATATGCGGCAAGAAAATTTGATTTTAAAAGTTTTATTCCATCGTGTTTCTTAAAACCGATAGATTTTCTTACATCTAGCTCCTATACATTTCTTGTTTTCTTTTCCCTAGCATGCTTTTGCTCTCAGAATCATCTGCATGCTCAACAAACAACCTACATGATTTGGAGAATATGTAGATGTTTTCCAGACCATGTATATGCTCCAGAGTCCACTTACATATTATGGAGATCATCGTTATGTACATTGTTCTGTGTTGCAAGAAATTCATTCACTGTAGTAGTGAGCACAACTGATCCTTTCATTTGACTTTCAACATTAGGCATGTATGGAGAGTTGTCCTAGTCCCTCCACCCTTGCCTGCACCTCTTTTGACTTGTTGCTCTTCTCCAATGCATCTCAAAATCTGGAGTCTCTTTTCCTCTCCTTTATCGATGACCTCGGTGTATCCCACTCTACCATCCATTGTGTAGGTTCAACCTCAGCATCAGGAGTCTCTATACCTCTATGGGTGTGTATATCAATATCATTGGCAACTATTAATTTTTTTCATCATGATGGGGATTTCAAATAGAAAAAGATGGGATGCTCGAGCAGACACGAAGCCTGCCTCTACAACCTTCATCAGTTGGTAAAGTAAAGTGGTGTACCTTGCTACAGAAGTAGAGAAATTTGAGGCACGGTCATTATTCTCCTCGTAGACCTTCCTATAACACATTTCTTTTGTCCACCGCTTCACAATGTATTTATCTATAATACAAAATATGTCACAAAAATTCAATCCCAAGAGTTCATGCTTGCAGAGTATCCATTGGCTAATAATCCACAATAAACTCATACATAATCTCCATTGTTATTTCCTTCACCTTGATTCTCTCGAACGATTTAACTCTTAAGAATGTATGGGATGAATTATAATATAAGATTCTTAGGTGGCAGGTAATAATTTAAATAATCTCTACTTACACCTTCTCTTAAAAATACCTTTTGTGTACAACTTAGTGGCCTACTTCTCAAAAGGAGATGTTTTCAAATATGCTTTTGTGGAGTTTGAGTTTTGCTCCGCCTCATTCTCTTTATCATTACATTTCACAAATGTGAGCTCATACTTCTCCATAAACTCGCTTAAAATTTTTGTCAAATGGACATATTATAATGACTCAGGATCTGAGTACCAGAAAGTAACCAGTGCGTCCCGAATCTTAACTCGCCACCCACGAGCCATAGTTCTCGAAAAGGTTAGACCAATGTTGTGGGAATGCATAAGAATCTAAAAGGAATGCAGAAATTAAAGTGCAGGAATTAAGATTTACATTTATTATAATTTATATAGTCTATAGTTCAGAGTACAAGTCTAAAAAGTATAGTCCAATAAAAAGAAAAGTACACAACCATGGGACATACCCCGGCTCAAGCACACTGGCAACTACGAAACTCTGCTAGCACCGAGTTAGACCTCCAAATTACGTGGAGGTGCACCACACCTGAAAGGAAAAGGGGTGAGCCTCAACTCATTGGCTCAGTAAGAGTCTTGTGGATCCCCACCACTACGCAACTGCAATAAACAACAATAACAAATAATAAACAATGACGGCGCAATAACTGGGGGAAAGTAAATAAGCACAACTAAGCTACTAGTTGCACAAGCCTTACGCAGGCAACATGACACCTTGAGTGTCAAGGAAAGCACAACTGTAAGCAAAACCATCGTACCATGTCCACACGTGTTGGACGAGACTCAACCACAAGTAAGTCACAATCAAAATGCCAAAGGAGCCACGACCTCGCTGTCAGGAAAAGCACAACCTCGACTGTCGGGAGGACCATAACCTCACTGTCGGGAAAACAACAACCTCAACCATTGGGAAAATCACGACTTGAGTGATAGGAGAATTGCTCACTTGAAGCAAGGTTGATTGCGTCCACTGATGATTTATACTATGCCTTAGGTGTCTCCTGCTCCGCAGTAACTTAGACACATAAACACTACTCACAACTCACAAGGACTAATTGGGGTCGTGCTCGTTAGCGCGCGTCCAAAGTCCCTAGCCACGTGTGCATAGACAGGTTGACTGCTCGACATCAGGTCCTCTAGTAGGTTTTCCCTTGGCCTGGACTCAGGCCGCAATAGTAGGGGACCCATGGTAACCAGCTTAAAAACTGTCTCACAGGGAAAGCCCTTCACCTCTCCCTAGTAGGTCGGCACCCGCATACCTAGAAAAGCTACAACTAGTGGGGTGTCACTCAAGGTAAGAGCTCACTATCAGAACGAAAATCACCGGAGTATCACCGGCTCACACACACAGACTGAGAATACAACACAACTCTATGCTGCCAAACTGCCAGAACACAAGGTCAGACAGCAAAACCAACGATCACTGGCCCACACATATCACACGAGAACAACCCTCCACAGAAATACAAAATCACGCGGGAACACCCCTCCGCGGAAACCTGAGGACACGAAGGACACTTGGCAACTCAAAAGTGGGGCTGCCACATGACCGACTGCCAAGCTAGCATGGGCGGGCACATTCTTAACCACCCAGCACCATGGGGGAAAGGCACACTGGGCGGCCAGATCCCTGGCTATCCAGCACAGGTGCTGCCAGAGGTCTTGCCATCCAGACTCCACAACCCTGAGCAGCCAGATACCTGGCCGCCCAACTCTCCATTGGGCGGCCAAAGGGCGGCCAAAGGCCTGGCCGCCCACCAGACTGGGCGGCCAACCATTTGGTTGCCCAAAGATCTGCGTGACCAAATACCTGGCAGCCCTCCTGGGCAGGGCACCAAACCCTAATGACTGTCGATTTGGCCACCTCCTGTGGGGTTTTTCCAGACAGCACCTCATCTAGAGGTTCGATTCCACCCTCCACTCACCTCATACTAGGGGGGAAATATCGGGAAAACTCTCCCCACCATCTATACCATCGGAAAAACCCGTTTAATCTATGTATCACTGCTTAGATCGGTCGGAAACTGCCTCACAACCCCGAACATGCTATTTTTCCCCAATGCAAAATAACCCTCTCTCGACCTTGAATCAACACAGAAACGACGAGAAATGTACAAGGAAAGGTATGGGATCCATCCCCCTACCTTTTATGAAGCTTTCATGCACCAAAAATGCTGGAAACGTCAGACCTTGAAGAATCACATGTGGTTGGTCCGCCAGTCCTGCGAACGCACCATGCCCACACCACTGCACAATGTTGTCCCCGTCCTCGCTGCTTGCCACCACCATCGCCCAGCCACCTAAGCCCTCTACACCCGCCGTCGACCACAGGAGGAGGGAAGGAGAGGAGGAAGAAAAATAGAGGAAGAAGAAGGAGAGAATGAGGAGAGAGGGGGGTGGGAGTTTATATAGGTTTTACACAATGTTATCAGAACTGGACCAAATCGGCCGGTCGGACCGTGAACTGGTCCAAGAACTGGTTCGATTAAGGCCGATCAAGTCTAATGTTAAAGAACCGGATGAACCGTAGTTCGACCGGTGAACCGGTCCGAACCAGTCCAACCCGATTCACCCTTTAAAATAAAAAAAATAAACATAAAAATATTTATATATTCAAAATGATATTTATGTGTGAACAAAATTATCTTGTTATTATTTATCATTTTATTTTAAATATATTTAAAGTTTAAAAGTTTAAAGGAGCATAGATATCAATTGTGAAGAGTGAAGACCAATAGAATATTACAAAATTTTAAGGTCAGTTTATTTAACCATGTTATTATTATTTTTTACTTGTATAGTTACATAATCATGACTAATAATTATAGATGTATGTTTTTTTATTTTGATCATTATACCTTATTTCTTATCTTGGGTTATAAAATCGAGTCAAACTATGTATCAATATTATGATGATGTCACGGTTCAAACTGGTTCGATTGAACGATCCAACCGGTTCGAACCGAATTAGCTCATTGACCGGTTCAGACACCGGTTCGATTCTGATAACATTGGTTTTACATTTTTTTTGTTTAAATTTAGGATATTAGATCATTAATATATTTTTTCCATACGACATTGAGAAACACATAACTTGCTCGTTACACCACCATGACTCTGAAATAATTTAATATTTATTATCTGGGGATTAGAAGATCTATTATTCAAAAAAATCCAAACACGCGCGGGAACACAGTCTGATACTCGCGAGGACACGATCCGATACTTATAGATATTACATTCCTCTCCCCTTATAAAATTTCATCATCGAAATTTGCAACAACACAATAAACCAAGGGAGGAAAGACTCACTTAAGCAAGGTAATTGTTGTCGAAACTTGCTCTAACACTTCCAAACCATCACACCTCTTGAGTTACAATTCCAGACCTGTGCAAGTTGATGCAAAGATTATCTCTGACAGTTTTGGTGATAACAATATTACTGATATTATTGATGAACATAATTTCTCAGTGATGACAAAAAGATCAGACAAAAATGGCTAATAAATGAATTGCTTAAAAATGAGAAAAGAAGAACAAATATAGCAGAAACACTCTAAAAAGGTCAGCCATGTATAAAGCAAACTTAACATAGGCTCTAAAAGCACTGTAAAACTTATAGACGTAGAAACATAACATAGGTGCTAGTTAAAAGACACATAGGCACAATATCGTCTAATTCAGGGGATCGCCTATCATTATAAAAATAAAATTAAACATATATAGGCATTGTAACTCACCTAGGCACTTTTTCACCTATCCCTTTGCTTATCACTTAGACGATATTCTATGCACATAGGCGAACTTCCTTCACTAAGACACTAAACAATTCGCCTATCCTTCTCACTTCGACTATCTCATAGGCGCCAAAAACTTCACCTATCATATTTCGCCTATCTTGACAGCTTCGTCTATCCTAAGGGGAAACTTCGCCTATCTAATAAAGATAAAACCTCTTAGGCGGATGCACTTTGCCTATCTTGTTCACATAGGCACTACTATTCAACTTAGGTGATATTAAGCCTATCTAGGCACGGAAACTTTGCCTAGTTTAATCAATGGGCTTCACCTATCATATTTATAACGTCTATCTAAAATAACAAAAACTGCATTGTTCCATCATCTGTCATGAGTTTATCTCTTTATCTTCAATAACTAATTTAACACAACTAATTGATAAATTTTTTTAGGGAATAATATTTATTCGGTTATGATTATATTTTTTCCATCATGTATAATAGTTATTATACTCAAGAAAATATATGTCAGCTATCTGTCTTACAATTCTTTACTCGTTAGATAGCTATACTCTGTAACATAGTCCATTCAGAAAACAGAAGCATAACATGATCATTGAATTAAATCTAATCAGCTATTTGTCCTGCACTTTCATTTCCTAAATAGCTATATCTCTAAGTTGATCAAAAGATTAATGTAAACCAACTATCTGATCACACATCGTGTCTAATATATATGATAGCTGCATCTCTCTACAAATCTGCATTCAACGGATATTAGTTATATGTCTCACATTACCTTATATTCTTGATAGCTGAAATATCCTGAAATCAATTTAGTCAGCATACTGAAAGAAATTCCGTTACTGACTAAGTCAATTACATGCACCTATTGATAGGGTATCGATTAATATCTCTTACCTTTTGATAGCTGCAATATAAAATGAGTCTTGATAATTATGGAGCATTGCATGAAGATTAACTTAATCGCTATAACATAATGAGCTAAGACATATCAACGAAGTCTATAAGTGAATGACTTTCAATAAAATTTAAAATTTTGAATTTATCAAATGCCGCTAAATTTATAATACTATATTCTTTTGACCTGATGTGCACTTGACTAATAGCCAGAAAAGGTATAGTGTTTATTTTATTTCAAGCTGTATTAACAATGGCAGACTCAAGGGACACATTTCAAGACCTGTAGGAAAGTAGCAAATATTTTATGGAGCATATCACTAATCTCCGCAGTCTGATAGTCCCAGAATGAAAAAGAGAACCTATGAAAAGGACTCTACAAGAAGATATGCTGAAAAGAAGGATCTGTTGTGCCCCTAGTGCTTTCTTGATAATGTGGTGTTTTAATGATAGCAACATGAATGAGTCACCATATTATTTTGCTAAGAACAACACATTGAGTCATCACATGAATGCATATGACTGATTTGTTCTGTGGAGAATGCATGAGTGTGCTATGTCTGATCTATTCATTGCTATAGTCTTTGTGTTTAGCTTACACTGCATCAGTGCAATAACAGTTGCTGCTGATCTATGTCTGATCTATTCATTGCTCTAACAGTATAAGAGAGCTATAAATTGAAGTTGTAAGCAAAATGAAGAGATGCTGCTACTACTACAACCACTGCTGCTGCTATAGCCATTGTTGTTGTTGTTGCGATTATGTGAAATCCATTTAGCCAAGTAGCCAAGCAAGGTCGAGCAAGTGCATTCTCGATCACATCTTTTTCAGCAAGCTTGCATCGCATGGTTGAGAGAAGCTGACAACCAATTCAAGCCTCAATCATCCTTACTACTGAAGTGCTCGACATAAAGAAGAAGAAGCCAGACAGGATATTCATTCTAATCTTTCATTGGCTCTTCTTTAATCTTTGCTTTCTATTCAAGACTGTTGTATCTTATTCTAATTTTTTTAGGTTGAATATTACTGTGCTTATTATACATAACTCTACCTTTCAAGAGGCTATATCTATGTAAATCTACTTAACAAGTGGTTCACTTCTCCTTAAGGGGAGAAGTCCTTGCTTACGGGCAAGAGTGCCTACAGGAGGCTTGATATCCTAGGTTTAGATGTGTCGTTAAAGCAGCTGGGGTCCTAGTGAGAGGATGCCCGGGGTGTGGCTTAACAATAGTAGAAATAGTTAGGTTTGCTAAGCCTGTAAATTGGCTAGGTCTGGCTAACCTGTAAGCAACCTTAGATCCCAGTGAGAGGATGCCCGTGGTGAGTTGAACACCTGATCAAAAATAGCCTTTTTACTATTCCCAGTTGAGGAGATAATGGAAATCCCAATAGTTACTGGGCACTGGACGTAGGGCTAATAGAGATCAATGCCGAGCCAGTATAAATTCCTTGCGTCCGTTGTGTGATTGTGTTTATTGCTATATTCCTACATATCTAGCTTCCGCTGCGCACAAGTCTCCTCTATCATATAATGAATTGTTTTGAATGATCAACATCGTTGTGTTTAAATCATATATCATTGCAATTTATTTTTAATAACCCATTCACCCCTCTCTGGGTCAAACGACCATATATTTGGGCAACTAGACCATCTTGACCAATAGAATTACCTCATTCCTTACTCTCTACTCACCTGTCCTCAACAAGTCTAGCATCACCATAGCTCACATCGATCCCCTAAGAACCTGGAAATCACCCGACGTATACTCATGCACCTTGGCGGAGTGAAACACACCAAAAACTCTTGCCAACTCTGGGGGAACCATAGCCGATAAGTCAATCGGCCAATACGCTCCATGATAGGGAAGAGTTCAAAAGAGCAGGGACTCACTTCCCATGCCTGCCAGACCACATCTCTCACAGGATACACCTACTCAAGCACTTAATTCCCCCGCTTAACTTAAACAGTTGCCTCTACTAATCCGCATACCTCATCTGTCAGTTCTGTGATGTCAGCATCCTCTTCCTGACGAGCCGAACTACTTCTGAACACTACTAGACCCACTCCGATCCTAACACGACTCCCTTGCCACTCCCAAACCAACCGAGTGAAAAAATGATATGGTCGCCCATACATGGCCTCATAATTCCACGATTCACCACTCTAACGAGCATGCCCTCACATAACCTCCAAATCTGGATGGTTTGCCCGAACTACCCATCCGAAGTATGCAAGGGGAGAGGATGTTGATGCTGTGGAAACCTAAATCACGTTGACCTACAAAAAGGGTATCCTTAAGGTATGCAAGGACCCATTTCTCGCAGACCTTGAACAAGCTATTCAACTAATCCTTCCCTTTGCACTATGAGAAGGTGGTCATCATGCAGTGCCATTGCTCTTCGAACTATTGCAGTGACTGAGAATCGTAAACCCACACATCAAAAACATTCATAAAATTCTCATGTACACGACATGTGTGTCCAATCATCTCAAGAACCTTCTTCATGATGTGTCATAGGTAGAACCTATGTTGTGCACTTGGGAACACCACCTTCATCATTGTCTCCATCGCCTTGTCTAGGTGGTTTATTATTGCCTTCGATGCTACGCCATTATTTGTTTGAAGCCAATAGTTAAACACCCACTCAAATATTTCTGCCTTCTCATTAGATAACAATGCACAACCTAAAGAGTGGACTGGCCATGGTGGTTCACACCAATGAAGGAAGCAAATGGCATTTTGCAAGTATTTGTAAGATATATCGTGTCAAACGTAATCACATCTCCAAAATGAGAACATGCTTCCCTTGACCTTGGGTGGATTCAGAATACAGTACTCCTTAGTTGTTGGTTGTCATTCAAATCCAAAACATAGAAGTTTGGAATCTTCCACTACATTTGTCTGACATAGTTCACCATTACTTGAGCATCTCCCTCATCCAAGAAATTCTTGCAGTCCTCTCTGGAATCAAGTTGCTGAAAACATCTTTTCCTTCTTGCCACTATTGAGATTATATGGGATGTTCTGATCCTCAGCACATGCATGTTCACAATTTCTACTTTCTCCAATGTATAGATCCTTCTATAACACCAGAGGTATGCCACAGCTAATGTACTTAGGTCATGATTATGCTCAAGGTGAACATGCACTATTATCCATTTCATCAAACTATTATCAAACCTTGCTTTTATCCGGGTAGACAGCTAGTCTTATCCGAATCTCTGTGAGCATTTGTTTTTGCACTTTTCCTTGAAACTCCGTTGTGCCAACATGCTAAATGTTTGAAGCACATTGACCCTCCATGTGATCATTGCTTGTACCATTCTTCATTGTAGTCAACACTGTAGGATCCACATTCAAGTCCGGAATTTCGATATGGATATTTCATGGTTGCCCATCTGTGCCCACGAGCAAAAAGACATTCATAATGTCAAAAAAATTAATACCAACCTCGCTAGAACACTAACAAGTCATGCACATGTTTTGGAGAGCACGTTTGAGGTTTCCTATGCATGTAATGCCTTCAAGGGCACAAACATGCTCTCCAAAGCAAAGATATGCTATGGGGAGTACGCGTCTACTATGTACAACATGTACATGCCTCTCGAGCATGTACATATGCTTGTGAGCATGTCTATGTCATCACGGGATACAAATGATATGTTGGGTGTAAACATGCTGAGAGGGGAGCTTGCTTGTGCTATGGAGGGCATATCTGTGCTATCACTAGCGTATACTGATCTCCTGCGCATCAACATGCTAGGGAGAGTTCATTTGTGCTCTGAAGTGTGTACATGGTCTCGCTAGCATGTACATGGTCTCACGGGCATATATATGACCTGTTGGGCATAAGCATGCTGAGTGGAGCGCATGTTTTGTACTCGAGGTAATATATAATTGACTTTAAACTACTTTGCAAGCTTTCCAATAACTGCGCCTCCACCTATACAACCAAATCAGCAATATGCCCTTCCAATAGTCAGCCCACCTCCCAGATCTTTTTTTTTTTTTTTGAACAAGAAGAAAGCAACTTTTCATTAACCATCAGAGAGGTACATATAACATGGAATGCAAAATTCCCACCCAAACAAAAGAGGGAATAACATCAGCGAAACATCGGGCTCAGACCCCATACAGATAAATGAGGAGAAACTACAGTAGAGCTCGAACACTTGACACCCAAGGGGGAGGTGAATCCCCAACAAACATAGATGTAGGTGATCCAACTGGAAGAAGCTGTTGTTCACAGCCGAGCAGTTGTGAGTCTTGTGACCTTGATGATATCTCGACAAACGTTCATCAGAGATACACGGAGTAAGCTCGCCAACACGAGACATCCAGCTAAACAGAGGCGTGTCCAGGGTGATCTTCATCGGTGCGAAGCTCCTATAAGTTCTGAGAGATCTCCAGATATAACGAAGTTCGTGGTATGAAACCAACTAGAGGCCACTGCAAAGGCCGCGCAGCCAAGTCTGGAGGAGTTTGAACAGGCAAATAGGAGGCACCAAGGAGACAGAAGAGCTGCTACCAAAGGGGTCACTAGGTAAAGGGAAGGGCAGGCCTTGTCTAAGCAGGATAACAAGAGTTGCAGTGGGGGAAGATAAGAGAAGCCCGGAGCCGATAGAGGGTAACCGATCTGAGAGTAGGGTAGAGGAAAGGAGAAGAGTCGATGAGGTAAAGGGGCCAAGGTGATGATCAGGTCTGTGGAGGAGTAGAGGGAGATTGGTTGCGAGGAGGACAGAGGGGCGGGGAAGGGGGAACCTCAAAATGTCAGTTGGTTACCTAGCAAAAGGCGATTGGGGAATGAACAGGGAGAGAAGAGTGAGCGGGCGACGAGGGGAGCCGATGGTAGGGAGGGGAGGGGGAGCACGGGCGAGGGAAGGTTGCGAAACCAGGGGGTAGAAAATGGCGCTGGCGAGAGAGGCGGGGGAGGGGGAAACGGAATTGAATATGGCTATATGTGGGGGAGAGAATCAGAGGATGGGGAGGCGGGGGATGGGGAGATAAGGATGGAAGGGGGGTGGGGGAAGAGGCGCCTAATAGCAAGGAGGTGGGGGGAAGGCGGAGGGGGGACGACAGGAGAGGGTGAGGCAGGAGGGGGCCGACGAAGGAGAAAAAAGGGGGGGAGGGCAAGAAGAAGGGCCAGGGGGCAAACCTGGAGGAGGGGGGGGGGGGGAGTTCTCGACGGAAGCTCCCCCCGCCCGACAGTCCACCGACGATAGCGCCAGTGAGGGAGCCGCCGGAGTGATCCGGCGAGGAAGCCACCGCCTGGGGCGATGAGGGTTCCGAGAGTAGGTGGGAGCTCCCACCTACACCCCAGCCCACCTCTCAGATCTAACCTTCCAACTTAAGCAAAAATGATGCAACTGTAAATGACTTTGCACTGAAAATAGGGGAGAGAAAACATGTGTGTACCTTTCCATGGAGCAAAGAAGAGTTTTGCAATGGTTCTCCAATCTAATGTACTTCCCGGATCTCCAAGGAAAAAAGGTGGGGCAATCAAATGAATGGCGAAGGTGGAACTTCGCTCCTAGCCCTATCTTGGAATGACCTGCATTTAAAAGCTAGAATCATTGTAGGGGATGGCAGTTCAGGCCACATGGGAGGATGCAAAGGCTCGGGAGGTGCATCCATGCATCGCGTAGCGGTGTGCGGGTATAGGTCACGTCATCCTTGCCACACAGATGCAACAAGTAAAACTCAAAAGGGTTTTTTTTCATATGAATCACCGTTAAATGTTTAATTATAAAAATATGAAAATAGATTAGTAAAGATATCTTTATTTTTTAAAAATAGTACAAAAATGTTGTTGTTGTTAATTTCCTTCGACAAAAAGATAAATATTCTAAATAAATTAAATATTCATGTTATTTTGTTATTTGAATGACCAAAATACTCCTCAAATCCCAAATGCCCCATCTTTACAAGAAAGAGATGAGAAAGAGAAATAGGGAGGGAGCCATAGTAGGGGACTTCCATCTCCGACATCGGCAACCCTCCCTCAAGTTTTCCCCTCTCTCTCTCCCGTAGAAAACCCCTGCAAACACCCCCCCACCTCCCGCTAGACCTGTCCCTTCAAGCTCCCCCCTCTCTCCAAGCCGCCACCACCGCTCCCTACAAACCGCCAGTGACAATGAGAGAGAGAGAGAGTGGAGAGAGATGAGAGAGAAAGAGAGAGGTTGACAAAGGGCCATAGGACCGCCCTTCCTTCAAGCTCGCCCCCCACTCTGGAGACCGTTGCCATTCCCTGCAAATCGTCGATGACAGTAAGAGAGAGAGAGAGCGTGAGGAGAGATGAGAGAAAGAGAGAGAGGATGACAGAGGGTGGTCGCGAAGGCAAGGGATAGTGGAGGTAAGGCCATGACCGGAAGGGGTGGCAACCGACTCTGAACGACAGTCCGGCTATGGAGAAGAACTAAGAGGAGGGAAGTAGGAAAGAGTGGTGGTACGGTGGGGATCTTGCTAGCGTGAAACAATGGCAAGGCGGCCATCGTGGGGTGCAAGCGAGACGGGCTTCTGGCGACGATGGCAGATATTAGATAGGGAGAGGAAGGGCGATGGGGTTTGGTCATTGCAGGCTTGCAAAGGCGATGGCGTTGGGTGTCGATGACTAGGCTTGGAAGGCAAGGAAGGGGTGTACGGTGGAGCTATGTGAAGGCACGGGATTGCAGGCATTCTTGAACACAATAGGAAGAAGAGGAAGAAGATGCCGATGTTGATGTGTGCAGCTATTTTTGGAATAGTGGGTGGCGGCGAAAGAAGGCAAGAGAGGGCAGTTGGGTTTGGTGAGAAGGGAAGAAGGGGGGAAAGGTGGTTGGCGGTGACAGATGGTTGTGCACAGAGAGGGGGAAAGATGGCCGACAACGGTTAGGGTTTATAGAAGAGAATGAGACTCAGTTAAAGGGAGGAAGGGTGATGACGACAGTGACTGAACGGTGATTGCGACGGTGCAGATCGATGTGGTGGCAACAAACTCACAGCCACCCAACCCTCCCGACACCCATCACTGCCCCCTCTGGTGAGCTCGCGCTCCGCCACCCTCTCGACCCCCATCTCCCCTCTAGCAAAGCTCGCAACCCCCCCCTCAACCCTCTGACTTCCCTCCTTTCGGAGTCACCCCCTCCCCCTACAACAAGTTGGAAGAGTTTTTTTTAACCGAATATTATCATCTTTTCTCGTGTGAAGTTAAAGTTAACCAAATTAAATTAACAACTAATAACAGGGGTTACAACGATGAGATTTGTGTGCTATTTGGACAAAAAGAAGGATATCTTTACTAATACATTTCGGGGCATGATATTTTTCTTGCAAAAATACCCAACTCAAAAATATAGGGGTGGGGGACAAAAATGCTGAAAAGAGAAAGGCCACATGTCCTTCCTGTCACTTTATCACCACAGGAGGCCAAAGAGATATACATGCTTAAGATCCCCCCGACATTCTGTTTCTAATACACTTTCAAACTTCTCTTTTTCCTAATTGTGACGTCGAGGTTTAAATGTTCAATCCAAGTCACACTAACAGACGCCCCCGTTTGACCTGAATTAATTGGCCTCTAGATAACGAGATCTTCAGGACCCTTTTCTTGATCCCTGCGGGTTGCTTGGATAATGCTAGTATCTCAAGTCGCATAATCCTAGAAAACAGATCCTTTTTTACAGAGAATCCGAAAAAATCATATTAAATTCCGTCAGTTATAAGCATATAAGAATCACAGAAAGGAAAATTTGTTTACCCTTTTCTGCCAATCAGCGAATATAGAGGCCTTGCTCACTCCAACAACAAATCAGAACGTAACATGACCATAAGGGCTTAGGTAACTAAAGTGGGTCATCTTCAGAAAGTAGCGAAATTTCGGACTCAAAACTACAAGTTTCTAGAATTTGGAAACACACAAATGATTCCAATCAAATGAGATTATAAGCAGACTCCATTCTTTAATCCGAACACCGCGATTATCCAACACATCGTCCTGTTGTAAATACATAGGATCAACTACTACATCCTCCTCGCAACCAGTTCAATAAAGGGGGTACAGGTATAGAAGAGAAGAGGTCCGCTTAGCTGCCCTCCAGTTGGCTGCTCCCCAAGATAACCCCACCCCCCAATGGGTAATAGGTAACCTTTCGCTGTCATCAGCCCCATATCACTGCCAATGAGAGATTGGGGTTCTCTTGTGGTCAGCCAAAAAAGTCAGCTAAGCTGACCTCCACAAAAAAGACCAAAAAACTGGTAAGACATAGGCTTCAGACTGTTCACCGATACAACTCAGTTGCATCTGTCAATCACAATCTTACATTTAACAAGCAGCAACACTTGCAAAATCTTTTTCATACATGACGGCTGAAAAGTAGACGCAGTTACTCTATTAACGATACCATCCAATTAAATAAATCAAATAGCCTAACCAACATGTTCTTTTAGCGAAATCCAGCTTATTGTCAATATATTTCATTTTAAAACATTAAACAACTAAATTAATCATGGTACAAACTTTACAAAATGCCGATTTAGAACTATACCATATGATAGATGAGGAATGTACAAGTACTGGTTAGAGTCTTGAGACATTTGAGGGTTCTGACTACTTGATCGTATCAACAGTCTCACCGTTGTTTTGTTGAGACCATAGCTGCGCATATCTTCCTGCTCTTGACAAAAGAACTTCGTGCGGACCCTGCTCAACAACCTTACCGTTCTCCAAAACAATGACCTGGAAATCCAAATACAGACCACAGGTCCATGATAAGGATGTGAGGAAGTGAATAAATTTCATCCTGCAGAATAATTGAATAGGGAAACCATATGCACAGCCTTAAACTGTATGGAGAATGAGATAACGAGTGCAAAGACAACAAAGCTCCAACATCTTCCAGATTTATATTAGGAACTTTATCGAGTTAGTGAACGGAGATCCATAACAAACTGGGGTCATCAAAAGGTTTTTGTTCAGATGTTGCTATTCCTTCCAAATAGATACAACATCCTTACCTATGCATTGTCATGCACACTTTTGGACTAATTTATTGTAGACAATTTTCCAAATTAAAGCAATATATTTCAATATTGTTCCAGGAATACTTTGTTGTGGATTGCTTCACAGTGGACACCTAAGCACTCATTCCTTGTGAGGGCGGTCATATGGGAAAAGATGTAATGCCAGCTCAATTAGTTGGTCATATAAAAAACTGTCATAGAAAAATATGACGATGTCATCTCAGTTCATTTGTCATAAAGCTGATCATAGCCAATGAATGTATTCGTTCGCTCTTTCCCATTGAACTTATGAACATTCTAGCCTAAAGCATTCTAAAATTTTGATACACTCTACATCCTCTTTCCAATCCATATCAAAAAGCAGAATCAACGATGTTACCAAGTACCGTTTGATCACCTTCTTCCAAACAAGCTACAACCGTCTGATATCCACAGTAAAATCTCAAACAAGTGCAAAAGAATCACATTCACTGGCAGTTTCTTCATGACATCCTTTTGCAGAATCTTGAACAAGATAGAGTATTGAACATTTTCAATGAATAAGGCCACGCCTACTATATAAATCAGTATATGTCTATGTGTGAGGAGATGGGTGTAACTAAAGATGAGCCAGTTTCTAAGTTCTTCATGAATAGCGTTGATCACCTCATCACAATGCATGGCAGTTGTAAGCCGATGAGCAATAAAGATTGCTGTCCGATTCCTTGACAAAGTCTTCAATGAATTCAGTATTTCAGCTTCAGTCATGCTGTCAAGAGCACTGGTAGCTTCATCGCACAACCTAGCAAGAAAACAGGGACGAAGATAACAAGTTGATAAAACACGGATTTCACACAGAAAAAAGAAAAATGTAAGCAGCATTATCAAGCAATATTGCAGGGTTTTTCTATAATGCACTATCAGAGATAAATATAAAATAAAAAATCAAACAAAACATAATTACCAACAGACAAAAGACATTTACCATGCAAAATTTAGTTCTACATCTAAATAATCTAGAAATGATGCCTGATCTGATCAAATGATCAATCGATAGACATGAACATATGCTACAGCTTGTCTGTTGGCTCCATCCTGTCCACATTATATGCAAATTATTGCAATTATTGTTTCCTATTACAATGACCCACAGATGAAGTGTGCCTTTCACGAAGTATCCACAAGCAAGAAGAAACAATGAAAGATCTGCCAAAATATTTCGAAGGATCACCTCCATCCTTCTGGACGAATATCAAAAATTTAAAGCATATCACTGATTCGTATTTAGTGCTATGTTGAAACAGACAAAAATATTAAAGAAAAGAAATGGCACAAGCAAGAAAAAAATTTATTTTCTGTTGAGTGGTTGACAGGTTATTCACATCTGGAACATTTATTCAGATGTTGCCCATCTGTCCAAAAAAAACATACCACCAGATAAAGATTCCTAAATGATAGTGCCGCAAAAATATTATGGACTTACTTTGGAGAAGATTAAGTTTCTTTGTTTCCCCAAAAACAAGAATAAAGATTAAGTGGCATAAAGTACACAATAGAAATGGTAAAAAGAAGCCCGAGTGAAAAAAAAGGAACTCATGAGGTATGATGATATACTGTGATAACGTAGAGCACAGGGACTTACAGAATAGGTGTTGCTTTTAGGAAGGCACGTGCAAGTGAAACACGCTGCTTTTCTCCACCACTTAACTGCAGAAGGAACACCATATTTTATCCTTGTATGAATACCATCAAATCAATATCTATGACCATAAAATGTTCCTCAATTACCCATGAGCTAGTTCTCAAAATAAAGTGACGACAGTTAATGACAACTTTTATTTGACCCTGAAACGATTGCATATTATGAATTTTATGAAACACCAATGGGAAGGAAAAAGTACTGCATCATCACCCAATGAGAAGAACCCACTAGTTTTTTTTCTTATATATGGCATACAAATACAACATCAGCATTCTTTATGACAGAAAAATGGCACGCCACTGTTAAGCGAAATAAGGGTCACTCACCTTAAGTCCTCGCTCTCCAACTATGGTTGAGTACTTTTCTGGGAAGTTCATTACAGTATCATGAATAGCTGCACATCTAGCAGCCTCATAAACCTAGAAATTGAAAGAAAAAACATGAACAATCCCTGAATAATTTCAGAAATCTAACAAAGACTACCACTTTTATTTCAAGAAACTGCAACAAAACAAGAGTTCGCATTTTGAACATTCAACACGAACCTCCTCCTCAGTTGCCGCCAATCGACCATAATGTATATTGTGGAATATAGTATCATTGAAAAGTACCTGCCCACAAACATTGATGGAACATAAACACTAGTAAGGCAGTGGATGAAATTCTTAGGTCTCCAAGAAAGGAAATCACAGCATTGAACACAAGTTGTGCCAGATTTTGTGAATGTCTAAGAAGATGGTAGCTGGAGAGAATTTTGAAGCTTTTCATCACAAAGACTAAACAGAGTCTCCTATAAAACATAATAAGCCAAATCAACGGGCAGTGAAGGATACAAGGTGGTCAATGGATGCAACACAATGACCAGAAAAGAAGCAAGGAGTCTTGGAATAGCAATCCTACAGTAAAAGAATATTTATATTCAATCTTCTTTATCTCAAAACAGTATGGTTAGTGAGGTAGATCAACGATTGCTGGGAGCAAGAATGACTTTGGTTTCATATGGAAAGTTTGATTGAAGAATATCAACTTGTTTTAAAGGACAGTATTAGTGGGACATAAATGCATGCATTGCATGATGGATTTTGAAAAGGTCTACAATAGGGTGTCATGAAATCTGCCATGAAGCATTTTAAAACAAATGAATTTCCCATGGTTATGGAGAAAATGGCTGAAAAAGTGTGACGGCAGTTTTCTGCATAGTTTTTTTTCCCACTCCATCAGTACCAGATATACAAGAGGGAACTCCAATATCACATTTTCTTCTTAATCACAAATGTTTTCAGCAATGTACACAAAGCAGCATAGAGGCGAAGTAGCTTAAAAAGGATACACTTTATTAAACATTCAGATTGTTTAGAGAAGAGAGGTAGAGGACAAGATTGGGAGAGATCAGAAACACCAAGGGGCCAACAGCTCCAGAACAGAACCACCATTAGGTCCCCCCATCTCAATTTATTATTTGGTTTCTTCTTTGTTTACGAATGTCTCCTACACATCTGATTTTAAGAGGTAGACCAAGACAAATGACTTGAACAAAAAAGAGACTCTAACTCAAAATAAAAATATAATAAAACACTGAATGATCCTTCATAGCAAATCAGCTATTTCCTATACTCCCGCTCAAGCTAAGCACAGATGTCAGTAATGCACAGCTTGATCAAACAGTAGTGAACTTGTCCCTTGACATTCCTTTGGTGAAGATATCTGCCACCTGGTCTCCTGAACAAACATATACAGTAACAAAGCTCTCTGGCATCTAGCTTCTCAAGAAAATGTATTGATCAATATCAATGTGCTAGGTTCTACCATTGATTGCAACCTTACTGTATAGAATAATCTCATAGAAAGTTCCACCTTCGGTCCAATATCCTGGAGAAAAATTTTCAGCCATACCTACCATCTTTGTTATACATGTGCTATAGCTCTGTATTCAGCTTCAGCACTTGCACTGTCCCAGTCTGTTTATTGCTTTCATTTAACTTTACCGGCATGATTTGAAGTGATAAATTCTTGCTTCAAGAGACTGATATAAATATTTTAGTTGAGGAAGATATTTTACTTTTGGCAAAGAAGACATCTTCAAAGGAAGAAAAGCAACATGGGATGCTCACTAATGTATTGAATCTGTAAGGAGATAGTGAAGGTGCCTTCCCCTGTTTTAAATCCACCAAATGAGATCTCCTGCAGTGATCATTGCGGTAGATCTCTGATGGGTGACTCTGAGCTGGCCCAAGTTACAGAAGGGGATGATTGCCTCCATTCTCAGAGATCTTGACCAATGCACTTTTATCCAGCTCTACCTGTATAGACGTGTAGTTTTGTGGGTGGCATTGAGCTCATCTATTTTATCATGTCACACATTTTTGGGGGGTTATCGGCTGATGCAAGGTTGTACTGTGGCCTGGCACTGCTGCAATATTTTCCATTCTTGACACATGCTGACAGGGGTGCTGCTTCTCACATTGCAGGACCTCACTTGTCATTGCTTTCGCTAGATGATAGTCCACTGAGGAAAAACAGTAAGGAGGGCCATTCATACCCCAAACCATTAGCAAGTTGGTCGATCATTTGGTCTTGAGTCTCTTGACAGATTTCTGGGAGCTGTAAAACCACTGGCCTTATTGTGAATGGGGGGGTGGCCAGTTCCAGTGAGTTTCCAACCAGCAGTTTTGGACAATGGCGATGAATCAAGGAATTACTATTGCACTCTATCAATGAGGAAGAGTCCAGGATGTAGGCAACCGAAAAGCCTAGTTGATTGTGTGTAAAGATTAAACACCAAAAGGGAACTAAGGCATTTGGAAATCAGTGAGCCCCTGTATTCTTTAAAGGAAGTTTTAAGTATCCACATCTCCGGCCTTTTGTTTGTCAAAGCAAGATTTGCCGTACCGAGGTATTGTTGGGTCGGACCAACCTGGATCCGTCCTGGTATGGTACCAGTCAGCCCGACTCAGGCCAAGTTACCCAACTGAACTCCATTTTTTTGTATTAAAAATTTGAAATAACTCGGGCCTCCTCGGTACTGCATTACGGACCAGATTCTCTGTGATATGGTACAAGTCGGCCAACTTGGACCGATACAGTCTGGTACGGCAAACCATGCACAAAAGTATTATCTTTTTCTTCTCTGATGTATCTCTTAGGTGATTTAATTATATAGGGGATGGATTTCCTTAAGATGACTTTGTAAACTTTCCCAAGATTTCTTGGAATATAACGGTCTAAATGAATTTTCCCAAGAATCCATTTGTGTATCCTAATATGTTTTACACTCTATAAACACAAAAAATGCCCATTTCAGAAGCAGGTGATAGCCCTTCAAATATCTATTACTTGCATAATCCAAATTAAAGGAAAACTTCTCAGATACATTCACAATTGTCTTTACACATGACTCATCTTGTAAAGCAAATCGTATTAGTAAGTTTTTGTGGTCTTGAAATATGATATAGTTAATAATAATTGCAAGGTTTCCCCCTGTGAACTACAATGGTCACCAATAGACTTTTAACGTTCATACATCAAGATGTCACTGGAAGTGCAAACAACCACAATTTTGGTTTAAAGAATAAATAATTTGCTATGTATATAATCACATAGCAGCAATTAGTAAAGTAAGCTTGCAATTACTCACAGTATCTTGTGGCACAACAACCATAGACTCCCGAAGGCTCTTAAGAGTTACATTTTGTATGTCTTGACCATCTATTCTTATCTGCAAAAGGATTCATCAAATTCAGTTGTGACAGAGACAAACTAGAAGTGTATGCCCTGTGATGATAGCATCAAGGAAAATCGCAGCACCAGGAAATCAACCTTAAACATTTAGCTGACATAGGGATGAAAAGGAAAAGCATATGTAACTGAAATGAGAACAATACTGGTGCGGACACCAGGGCGATTAGTGACACATCGGCGAACCGAGGGTGCCATACGCGGAGCACCAAGTGGACTACTTCGGCTTCCCTTCAAATTAGGGACAATTTGGCTTCAATTTGGATCTTTTTTGCATGAAAATTGGGCTTGTAATGAACATTCTACTTGGGTTTTCATAATGGGCTAGTTGTAAGGCTCTTAAAGGGCCAATTGGTTAAAGCCCTTAAGCATTCCTTAAGAAAGGAGTGGCCTTGGTCCATTATGATGGATCCATAAGCCATGCAAGGCCCAATTGGGCTTCCTTCCTACATGGGCTATCTAGGTTGGAGAGGCCTTAAGCAAGAGTGGATGAATGGGCTTAAGAGGATGGCCATGGCCATCTGGCCCAATTGGAGGCCCAAGTAGGGGGCGCCCCCTTATTTGTTGTATTAGACTAGAAAAATTGTGTTTTTTCTTCTTCCACCTCCCCATTTACCACATGTAGCATAAAATGGCTGCTGGTCAAGTACAAAATGGCTGCCACCTACCTTCTTTACAGGAATTTCAAAGGTAGGTGAGCCAACATGTGGCTTGTCCCCCTCTCCCTTTATCTCATGGTCAAGGGGCGCAGCCCCCCTCCCTCTCCTTGTATCTCACGCAAGTCCCCTCCCCCTACCCCTTGCATTTACCTATTTAAAGCCATGTATAGTGTTTGTAAAGAAGTTAATGAAAGTTTGTTAAGAGAAAATTGCATTGGAGAGAGATTCTCTTGTATTTCCTTGGGTGTGACTCCCTTGGTTCTGTCCTGTGACGGGACAGAATTAGGTCGTGTGACTCGACCTTGTATCCCCCTCTTCCTCTTACCTTCTTCTTCCACAAAAAATCCCAGTGATACCTCTGAGAGTTAGGAAGATTTCAGCGCTGGTTTCGCGTCGATCGGAGTTCGTGAGCGACGGCAAGACTTCTTTTCGTGGAGGCGCGCAGATCGGTCCCTGATTGCTGCCCAGATCTGAAGACGACTGTGTTTTAATTTCTCCAACCCAACCCCGACGCCATCTGAAGCTGGTTCCTGAAGAGAGATCGTAGGATTTCGAGTCCTCTTCGCGTTGCCGCTGATCTCGCCTCGATCCGATCACCGTGCTGTCCGTGGCGGCGATTCTCGTGAGATCGCGCAAGAGATTTGAGCAGATCCGGCTCAGAACCAGCACCGACTTCCCGAGCCTACCCCGCCTCTTCCGGTCGAGATCTGAGCGAGCCCTTTGAACTACATCTTCCTCTGGACGTCGGCAACGATCTCCCACAAACGGCGCCTCGATCCGACATCGGAAATTAATTTTCCATCAATTACTCGTGTTTCTATGCAGTTTTGTGAGCAAAGAACCAGAAGCTGAATCAAGTCGCTACTGCGCCCAGATCTGAAAGGATCTGCTCACGCCCTTCGGAGTGGACGAACTACATCCAGTCGCCGTCGTTCTCCAACAAACGGCGCTTCGATCGGGCATCGGATCTGGCTGTACCGACCTCCGCAAGTTCGCTGCGCAGGGTGACCAGCGCGGACAGAACCGGGTCGGCTTCCCATCGGCGTACCCGAGCGGCTCCGGCACGCGTCCCTCGCCTCCTACGAGTGTGGCCCGTCAACCCGGGTTCCAGCAACCCCACATTTAGCCATTGTAGCCCTATACCTCCCTGCGTGGTGTGGGTATTAAGTTCTGGAGTTGTAATTGTAACAATCATGTGTATTGGGGTTGTTCGGATTCGGCCGGGAGTTCTTCCCCACGCCTAGGCGTGGAGGTACGCACTTCGATTCCTTTCTCACTTGCTGATTTAGTATATTGTCTATCATGCTGCGTTTGTGAGATTAGGGCCGTTAGCTAGCTGCAAATCACCGCGATTGTGAGTTGTGAGCGCCCGTTCCTTAGCTCCAGTCGAGCACCGAGCTCGGACTGCACCACCCTAGGCGACAGTGGTTCCTTAACCGCTGCGATCCCCACGTTTCCCTCGCAAGGGACGATCGTCGGGCTACCTAGTGTTGCTGTTGAGAAACGTCTCCACCCGGAGAACGCCACGGTGGTCAGCCGCCCGGCTTGCCTTTAGCGTGCTAGTGCTGGCCGCACATCGAGTCCGTCGTACGTCTTAGCCCGGTCGTCATCCGTCCCGCATCAAATTGGTATCAGAGCGTCGTTCAAGTCTAGGGTCATCTAAGTCTAAGGTTGCATTTGCATTCCTCTACTCGGTATATCAAAAGGTGTTGTCCGAACGTTAGGCTACGCCTATCAGGAAGGCCGCACACTTGCGCGAGTGATCTTCGGATCGATTAACTCCGCCACGTACCGAGTCTTGGTCAAGTCTAGGTTCCTAGTTAGTGCATTCCAACCTTCGTGTCTTTGCATGCCCACCCGGCGTGGTACCCAAAATCATCGCCCCACATCTATGGCTCACCCTCGCGATGCCGCCTCGGGAGACTTCCACTCCTTACAGGAGGCAATGTTGGCCATTATGGCTCGATTGGACCAATCCGAGGCTACCTTTCGGAATTTCTCCGATAATATGGATGGTCGCCTTAGGGCCAAGGAGGGACGCATGGAGACCTCCGACCGGTCAGTCCAAGATCTAGTTGGATGGCTAGAGAGAATGTCAAACGTGGACCCCCCTGGAGAGGCTCGGGGCTCACCCGCACCTCCTCTCGCAGTGGCCCAAGTCCAACCCGCTCCCATGGCCCAAGTCCAGCCCGCTCCGGCGGCCCAAAATCATCCCGCACCCGCTCCTCAACCCGCCCGTCGCCCGGCCATCGAACCACAACCTCGTGACCTTGGTCTAGAAGACTATGGGTCCGATAATGCATTTGGGGGAAATGGCCGACGCCGTCATGGCTTCCATGGCTTCCATCAGCAAAGAGAGGAGGAGGAGGATCGAGTGCTTAGGACCGTGCGAGCAGACCCTCCCACTTTCAACGGGTCTTTAGATCCAAAGGTCTATCTCGATTGGGAGGCCGGCATGGACCGGTACTTCGAGTGGTTCGAAATGACGGACCTCCGGAGAGTCAGGTTCGCCAAAATGAAGTTGTTAGGGCAGGCACAAACTTATTGACGAATGTGGAGAGCTTGCTCTATCAGCGTCGAGAGCCCCCGGTAGAGTCTTGGGATGAAATGAAGGAAAGGCTTAGAACTAAGTATCTTCCCACCTCGTACCGTCAACGGCTCATTGACCGGTGGCAAACTCTCACCCAAGGTGATAGGTCTGTGTCCGAGTATTTAGGGCAGGCACAAACTCTCACCCAAGTTGTTAGGGCAGGCACAAACTTATTGACAAATGTGGAGAGCTTGCTCTATCAGCGTCGAGAGCCCCCGGTAGAGTCTTGGGATGAAATGAAGGAAAGGCTTAGAATTAAGTATCTTCCCACCTCGTACCGTCAACGGCTCATTGACCGGTGGCAAACTCTCACCCAAGGTGATAGGTCTGTGTCCGAGTATATCGCCGAGTTTGATGAATATTTTTTGCGATGTGACATCTCGGAAGAGAGCACGATGCCTATTTCCCGCTTCCGTCGTGGTCTGCGGCCCCACTATCAGTACGAGCTCTTTCGTCGCAATGTGACCACACTAGAGGCCGCCTATCAAGTTGCTCTTGAATTAGAGCAATTTGAGCCAGATTTTGCTCCCGTCCAACGACCGGGGTCCATCCATCAGCGTGGGTCCGACACTCGGACCACACCTAGTTCCTATAGCCGATTTCCGGTGGTTCGTCCTCCGGAACCCCCTCACCAGGACCCCTTTGCTCTCAGGCCTCGGCATCCCCCTCCAAGGGAGCCTCCCCCTCGCTCACAGGCACCCATCCCCACCTCACAACCCCAGCAGCCCACTTTGCCTACCCGACCTCAGCTCCCATCACCCCCGGTCCGACGAGAAGACAAGGGAAAGGGACCGATGACTGGTGGATCATCTTCTAGCACAGGGCCACGTGACCAGTGCTATAGGTGTGGTGGGATTGGCCACTTTGCGGCCAAATGCCCCACTCGGGAATCCTTGGCTATTTCGGACACCCCAGTCCGCGACCCCACTCCGGAGCTAGTAGAGGTCACCTATGTGGCGGACCCCGAACTCGAGCAGGAGTACTTTGATCAGCTTTTAGATGAGCCTGAAAACCCGGGTACCGAGGGCGATGCGCACTTGGGAGTGATCCTCCCGAACCTCTGAACCCCCATGTAGAAGTCAGTAGGTTCATGTTAGATTTCTAAGAGTCCAACTTTTGGTTGCATTGTTTGTTTGGTGTGTATGTATGTCTAAGGTCATATGTGTGTGTTTGTTTGTCTCTCTAGTTGTTTTCTTTCATACATATGGTTTGCATAAGTCGTGTCCCAACCAAAGGCCAGTCAAGCACGTATAAGGAGGTAGCCGATGCATGCTACATATCCGTGGATTCAAAAGGAGAGTACGTCTAGATCAGGGTCATACCTGATTGGTTTCCTCCCGGAGACCGAAAGCAACTCTAGGTCCACGATACCCCCCCTTTCCGGGTCAAGAAACAAGTGGGTCCGAATGCGTACAATATTGAACTACCGGGCGACTATGGTGTCAGTTCGACGTTCCATGTTTCAGATCTGGTAGCATATTGGAACCCGCGGTGATCCTAGTGAGTTTTGGGCTTTCTCCTCCTATTGTGAGTGATACACCACCCCTGATCACATGCGGAGAGCTCAAGTTTCACGACCCTTACTCGACGGGGTCGAGTTCCTCCCACCCGGGGAGAATTGGTGCGGACACCAGGGCGATCAGTGACACATCGGCGAACCGACGGTGCCATACGCGGAGCACCAAGTGGACTACTTCGGCTTCCCTTCAAATTAGGGACAATTTGGCTTCAATTTGGATCTTTTTTGTATGAAAATTGGGCTTGTAATGAATATTCTACTTGGGTTTTCATAATGGGCTAGTTGTAAGGCTCTTAAAGGGCCAATTGGTTAAAGCCCTTAAGCATTCCTTAAGAAAGGAGTGGCCTTGGTCCATTATGATGGATCCATAAGCCATGCAAGGCCCAATTGGGCTTCCTTCCTACATGGGCTATCTAGGTTGGAGAGGCCTTAAGCAAGAGTGGATGAATGGGCTTAAAAGGATGGCCATGGCCATCTGGCCCAATTGGAGGCCCAAGTAGGGGGCGCCCCCTTATTTGTTGTATTAGGCTAGAAAAATTGTGTTTTTTCTTCTTCCACCTCCCCATTTACCACATGTAGCATAAAATGGCTGCTGGTCAAGTACAAAATGGCTGCCACCTACCTTCTTTACAGGAATTTCAAAGGTAGGTGAGCCAACATGTGGCTTGTCCCCCTCTCCCTTTATCTCATGGTCAAGGGGCGCAGCCCCCCTCCCTCTCCTTGTATCCCACGCAAGTCCCCTCCCCCTACCCCTTGCATTTGCCTATTTAAAGCCATGTATAGTGTTTGTAAAGAAGTTAATGAAAGTTTGTTGAGAGAAAATTGCATTGGAGAGAGATTCTCTTGTGTTTCCTTAGGTGTGACTCCCTTGGTTCTGTCCTGTGACGGGACAGAATTGGGTCGTGTGACTCGACCTTGTATCCCCCTCTTCCTCTTACCTTCTTCTTCCACAAAAAATTCCAGTGATACCTCTGAGAGTTAGGAAGATTTCAGCGCTGGTTTCGCGTCGATCGGAGTTCGTGAGCGACGGCAAGACTTCTTTTCGTGGAGGCGCACAGATCGGTCCCTGATTGCTGCCCAGATCTGAAGACGACTGTGTTTTAATTTCTCCAGCCCAACCCCGACGCCATCTGAAGCTGGTTCCTGAAGAGAGATCGTAGGATTTTGAGTCCTCTTCGCGTTGCCGCTGATCTCGCCTCGATCCGATCACCGTGCTGTCCGTGGCGGTGATTCTCGTGAGATCGCGCAAGAGATCTGAGCAGCTCCGGCTCAGAACCAGCACCGACTTCCCGAGCCTGCCCCGCCTCTTCCGGTCGAGATCTGAGCGAGCCCTTTGAACTACATCTTCCTCTGGACGTCGGCAACGATCTCCCACAAACGGCGCCTCGATCTGACATCGGAAACTAATTTTCCATCAATTACTCGTGTTTCTGTGCAGTTCTGTGAGCACAGAACCAGAAGTTGAATCAAGTCGCTGCTGCGCCCAGATCTGAAAGGATCTGCTCACGCCCTTCGGAGTGGACGAACTACATCCAGTCGCCGTCGTTCTCCAACAAACGGCGCTTCGATAAGGCATCGGATCTGGCTGTACCGACCTCCGCAAGTTCGCTGCGCAAGGTGACCAGCGCGGACAGAACCGGGTCGGCTTCCCATCGGCGTACCCGAGCGGCTCCGGCACGCGTCCCTCGCCTCCTGCGAGTGTGGCCCGTCAACCCGGGTTCCAGTAACCCCACATTTAGCCATTGTAGCCCTATACCTCCCTGCGTGAAGTGGGTATTAAGTTCTGGAGTTGTAATTGTAACAATCGTGTGTATTGGGGTTGTTCGGATTCGGCCGGGAGTTCTTCCCCACGCCTAGGCGTGGAGGTACGCACTTCGATTCCTTTCTCACTTGCTGATTTAGTATATTGTCTATCATGCTGCGTTTGTGAGATTAGGGCCGTTAGCTAACTGCAAATCACCGCGATTGTGAGTTGTGAGCGCCCGTTCCTTAGCTCCAGTCGAGCACTGAGCTCGGACTGCACCACCCTAGGCGACAGTGGTTCCTTAACCGCTGCGATCCCCACGTTTCCCTCGCAAGGGACGATCGTCGGGCTACCTAGTGTTGCTGTTGAGAAACGTCTCCACCCGGAGAACGCCACGGTGGTCAGCCGCCCAGCTTGCCTTTAGCGTGCTAGTGCTGGCCGCACATCGAGTCCGTCGTACGTCTTAGCCCGGTCGTCATCCGTCCCGCATCAAATACACAACCTTTCTCAAAGCATAAGTCAGTCTGTCCTCAATAAGTACAAGATAAACAAGAATCTCAAACTTAATGATACTATTATATGATCATTTCAACAGAAATAGCAGATCTACACAAAGCACAAATGAAGTCTGCAAGTGTCCATCCTATTTGTACCACTGGAAGAGTAAATGAGGGAGAACAAGCAACGAAATACCATGCACAATATATAAATTCAAATCGATAGTCAATCCTATAGATGATATACTGGTAAGAAGTTCTGATATACTCAAGTCTAACGGAATAGGTACTACTTATCCAAACTTTTGAGGGAATGTTGAGAGGCCACTGAAGGACACAGTGAATCAAATAAGGGCATACCTGACTTTAAGCAAGTAGAAAACACCGGGTACAATCAACAGTCCCAGATGAGCTCTATGAGTGCAGATGATCCATAAGCATGATCAAAAAGATGCAGTAAATTAACTGCTGAACATACATAAAGACCAGGACCAACTAGAAGCCTTTTCCACTATATATCACAATGCATTAAGCTTCTCAGTGATCACTTGTCTTGAATGTCTAGCATGTTAAGTTCACTTGTCTTACCAGTAAGGCTTCATCTAATACATAGAAAAGTGCAGAAAAGTTAACCACACCTAATTCTTTATTGGACAATCAAACATAAGGTTGGGGTATCTGGGAGAAAAAGATGGGTGTCAGCAATTCATTACATAAAGGCATACAAGTGACAAGAGATGCTTCATTCTGTCTGTTACAGAAATACATAGAAAACTGACAACTATAATTTTATAAATACAATCTTTCAGAAGGGAAAAAGGAATGTTCCTGATTCTTACTGTTCCAGAGTCAGCGTCAAAGAATCTGTAAAGCAGTCGGAGTACAGTTGACTTACCTGAACAAGTAAACCCAAATGGATGCAATTAGTACATAATGACCCATTAAAAAAAGAAACATTTAAATTAAACTAGTCTTTTAATGACCAAAATTCTTAAATTAAAGGGGTTATACTTAAACTCATTTTTGTTTCTGTCTCTATGAAAGAAACCACCAATTAAAAGGGAGGTTGCTATTGACCCCATGTGCAAGGTCTTTCCCATCTTGAAAGCTCTAGGAGTTAAATGTGCATTCTTCTTGTAGGTGATCTCTTCGTGCCAATGGACACAAACGTCCCATAAATCTCAACAGGTATACTTAAGAGACGTTTCCTCTCCTCATATCTAACTTACATATTACATAGCATTTAAAGGAAAGATGTAACACCCTTCTTTCTCTACCCATAAAAGGGTGGAGAACCCTCTATAGTCATAACCAAGGACACGAGACAAAAGGACAAAGTAATTAAGGCATCTATGTGTGTGTGTGTGTGTGTGTGTGTGCGCGCGCGCGCGCGCGCGTGTGTGTGTGTGTGTGTGTGTGTGTGTGTGTGTGTGTGTGTGAGAGAGAGAGAGAGAGAGAGAGAGAGACTAATTAAGGCATTTAGAGTGAAAGTGCTTGTGCATAATCATGGTATCAACAAAAAAAGAGAGTGAGTGAGAGAGAGAAATCATCAACGGGGAAAGGAGAGTGTGGAGAAAGGAGGATCAAATAGCAGGAACAATGGAAGAGAGGAGGCACATAGAAGGGAGAAGGAAAAGGTGGCCAAAACAATGGGGTCGATCCTCATGCAGACCTCTTATATAAACTACAGAATTTACAAGTGTGCCATCAGGCCATGTTGACCTAATTACCCTCAACTTAAAGATGGCAACCATACCATAGGCTAAGGCAACAAACTAAAAATATAAACATATTGATAGAACTACCCTTGTACAGTAGCTATTAACCCTGTGGCCTACACTTTCCCTCAAGCTGAGCATAGATGTCTCTAATGCTCAGCTTGGACATAACTGAAGCAAATTGATTTAGAGACAACCCTTTGGTGCATCCGAAACTTGATCTGCAGACCGAACATAAGGCAAACAAATCTCACCATAGTCCAACTTTTCTCAGATAAAAAGACTATCAATCTATACTCAGTTTCAACACTTGACCTCGCACAAACAGTCTGCTTGTTGCTGCGCCAATAACAAGATTCCCATCAAGAAAGATACAATACCCAGAGGTGGATTGTCTATGATCACAGGAACCAGCCTGATTTGCATGTGTAACCCTCAACATTGACGTGTGTTGCCCTAGTATACAACAACCCCTGACCAAGACATGACTTGATATGCCTTAGAATTCTTTCAATTGCTTGCACATGTGGCTTGCACCATGCATGAACTAGCTAATAATGCTCACAATATATGCAATATCCGGTCTCGTAAGAGACAAATACGGTAACCTGCCAACAAGGCGCTGATACATTCCTTTTGTCATGATCGGATGACAACTCACCGGTTCTCACACAACCCATGATTGGACTCCATAATGTAAGCTGGCTTGCAAGTTGCAACCCAAATTTCCTATTTCTATAAGCACATCAAGGGCATATTTCCACTGACATATTAGAGACCATGGGGGACCTTGCAACTTCAATGCCAAGAAAGTATTTCAACTTCCCAAGGTATTTGATCTTAAATTCCCGTGCAAGGTCTCTCTTGAGTTTACTGATTTCTAAATTATGATCACCTGTAATAATCATATCCGAAGACGAGAAGCACCACAACTTTACCATCCAACCATTTAGTGAACAAGGTATGATCAGAATTACCTTGGGAATACTCAAAGTGCACCATAGCAGCACGAAATCTGTCAAACCAAACACAAGGGGACTGTTTCAATCCATTTAATGTCTTTTTTAAACGACATACTCTCCCCCTTGCAGCAAGCACGGAGGGCAACTGCATATAAACTTCCTCTTGAAGATCACCATTAAGAAAAGCACTTTTAACTTCAAGTTGATGGAGATCCCAAAAAAATTGAACAGCAAGAGAAGCCACGAGTAAAAGTTTTAAGATAATCAACACCATAGGTCTGAGTATAGCCACGAGCAACAAGGTGTGCTTTATACCATTCAACGTACCCATCAGAATTGTATTTAATAACCAACCACTCTTCCAAGCCGAAAGTTTCACCAAATCACAAGCGTGATTTTCTGAAGAGCACTCATCTCCTCGTCCATAACTGCCACCCACCTAGGGTCCTTCACGGCTTCAGAGAAACAATTAGGAACAGAATATGAAGAAATAGCAGAGAGAAAAGAATAATAAGAAAGTGAAAGTTGAAAGTAGGACACAGTTACAAATAGAGTGACGAGTGAATGCTCGAACACCCTTCCTAACAGTAATTGGAAGGTCAATATCCAGTGGAGAATCACCAAGTGAGGGAGAGGGGGTGGCCAAAGGAGGACCTGTAGCACAGGGACCTAGAGATGCCACAGCTTCTTGAGAGAATTGATCCATGGCATGCCCTTGCTTGTGTCATGTATGCTTGGAATAAGTAAGAAGATCCAGTGCCAATGCATCCATCACCACATTTGAAGTACCCGACGAGGAAAAACAAGAAGGAACACCGACAATATCAACAGGGCAGACAAGGGAGTAAGAAAGGATGGAGAAACTTCAAACTCCCCTTGACACGAAGACAAAGAAAGGAAATAAGACTCTTTAACTCAAAGAAGATGACATCCTTAAGAATATATCATTGTCTCAGTCCTGGTTCCACGAAGTTGATAGGAGCCAACTTCGCGGAACCAGGACCGAGACAATGAATAAAACATGACAACTAGAAACACAAGGAAACTCTGTCATGGCCGGTCCCAAGCCCGGATGAGAAAGGAGGAGGGTTTGCGTTAGGTTGACAGCTAGCAGTAAAATTTTGTCACATCTCCCACATGAATTCTGATCTAAATACATTTTGTGCTAATGTTAGGGCGTCCCCTGGAAGCGACGTGTTACATCGGAACCCGGATGGAATGATAAGTGAGCAAGGGCTAACTAGGGCGCTCCTCGTAAGCGACGCGCCACAATGACGTCCGATTGCGGTACCAAATAGGCAAGGATTCCCGTGTGGGGTTGGACATTCACGGGTAAAGAAGCTAGTCCAAAAACATAGGATCCGTCTAACTACTTGGAATATATGAACTTTAACGGGATAAGGGTTTAGAATTGGTTAAGTTAATGAAGGACAGGAGGGTTAGCATAGTTTACCTACAAGAAACTAGGTGGAAAGGACATAAAGCTAAAGATATTTATGGATATAAAATTTGATATACGGGTAATAATAACTCTATAAATGATTTTGCTATAATAATAGATAAAAACTTAAAAGATAGAGTTGTAGAAGTTAATAGATTGGGGGATAGACTGATTTTAATTAAACTTATCTTAGGTGAAAATATTTTGAATATAATTAGTGCATATGCACCTCAAGTAGGATTAGAAGAGAGCATTAAAAAGTAATTTTGGGAGGCTATTGATAGTTTGAACTAAAATATCCCTAGTGAAGAGAGAATCTTTATTGGAGGGGATCTTAATGGTCATGTGGGTAGATTCATAGAGGGCTTGGTTTTGACACTAGAAATGATATGGGTTATACTATTCTTGATTTTGCTATGGTCTATGATCTAGCAATTACTAATACATTCTTTAAGAAGAGGGACGAACACTTAATAACATACAATAGTGGAACACATATAAGTCAAATTGACTATTTTCTTATTAGGAAGGTCGATAGAGTTTTATGTAAAGATTGTAAAGTTATTCCTAGTGAGAGTCTAGCCCCTCAACATAGGTTGTTAGTAATGGATATCATTGTCCCTAAATTCAAAAGAAAGATCATTATAAATAATTGTTCCAAGATTAAATGGTGGAATTTTAAAAGGAAAAGTTTAGAAACATTTAAAAATCATCTATTAAAGGAAAATATTTAAAATTTAGAACAAGAAACTAATGCAAAGTGGAATAATGTTACAAATTATATAACGAGTGTAGTAAAATAACTCTTAGGCGAATCTAAAGGTAAAAAGAATTTAGAAAAGGAGACGTGGTGGTGGAGTAAGGAAATCCAAAATACAATTACAGTAAAAACGGAATGCTTTAAAGTTTGGCAAACTAACAAAAATAATCAAACTCTAGAAGCTTATAAAATCGCTAAAAAGAGGGCTAAGAAAATAGTTAGCGAACTAAATCAAAGACATTGGAAAATTTATATAATAAATTAGAGACCCGAGAGGGTGAAAATGACATTTAAATTTGCTAAATTAAGATAAAGGAAAACTAGAGATTTAGATCGTGTTTGTTGCATTAAAGGTGAAGATCAAAGGATTTTAACTAAAGACCTTGAGATTAAAGAGAGGTGGCATAATTATTTTCAGAAGTTACTTAATGGAGATTGTGTCAAAGATTTCTCTTTAGAAGGTACCCAAGAGTCAACAATCTTTGATAAATATCAATATTTCAGGCGTATTAAGATGTCAGAAGTAGAGGATACTTTAAGGAAAATGAAAGTAGGCAAGGCCTTAGAACCAGATGGCATACCTATTGAAGTATGGAAAGGCCTAGGAGACATTGGTATTCAGTGGCTAACTAAACTTTTTAATAAAATTTTAAAGAAACGAAGAATGCCCGAATTTTGGAGAAAAAGTGTAGTAGTTCCTTTCTATAAAAACAAAGGAGATATTCAAAGTTACAATAATTATCGTGGAATTAAGCTTATAAGTCATACTATGAAACTTTGAAAAAGAGTAATCGAAAAACGCCTCCGATGTATGACTACTGTATCGGAAAATCAGTTTGGTTATATGCCGAATAGATCTACTACAGAAGCTATTTTCTTACTACGATAGCTAATGGAGAAGTATAGAGAGATGAGAAAAGATTTGTATATGATTTTTCTTGATTTAGAGAAGGCGTATGATCGAGTACCGAGAGATTTGATTTGGTGGACATTAAGAAAGAAAGGAATCTCTCAAGGATATGTTGATTTGATTAAATATATTTACGACGGTACTATTACTAGTGTTTGAACTATTGCTGGAGAGACTAGTGAATTTTCAATTTTTATAGATTTGTATCAAGGTTCTGCACTAAGTGCGTATCTCTTTGCCTTAGTTATGGATGAAGTAACAAAACAATTGCATGAGGATATCCCTTGGTGTATGTTATTTGCAGATGATATTGTCTTAATTGATGAGAGTATTGATGCTTTAAATGCTAAGAGCGTTGGAGACTTGCCTTGGAATCTAAATGTTTTAAAATTAGTAGGAACAAGTCAGAGTTTATGCATTGTAATTTTAGTAATGGGAGAGCAGTACAGGAAGACATGGTTCTAATTGATGGACATAACATTCCGAAGAGTAGTAGCTTTCGATACTTAGGGTCTATCATACAAGAGAAAGGGGAGATTTATAACGACGTTACACATAGGATTAAGGCATGCTGGTGTTGCACCCACCACTAGTCTCGGATAAATCAAGATTAAGGCATGTTGGGTTCACTATTCGGCGTATCGCCACCCCGTGGAATATTCCCACACATTGAGGCTTTGTAGCCCATCTATTTCTGCAATTTTAGACTCCTCGCAGCAAGCGAGGTGGTCGGGCACCGAGTTAAACCACCACGGTTGTCAGGATCGCGTGGCTCCGGGCAAAACCCTAGAAAGGGGAGGGTTTTATCCCTCGGGTGATCACGGGTGTTCAACATGAACAAAGGAAACTTCGCAGCAAGAAGGAGGGGAAGGCAAAGGATGATGTACACACCGCCGAAGAAGTCCCACGCAGCTCGGACAAGAACGAATCCTCTCCTCGCGGCCCACGACACGGGGAAGACGACAAACGAACAAGGAGAGGGCTCCCTCCTCTCACCACGCGGCGTGCTGCGAGAACCAGGCTGAAAAAAACCCAAAAAGCAGGGTTTATACAAAATAATGAGCACGGGAGACCCGACCAGGGTCGAGCGGACCCGTCCGGGGTCGCCCGACCCCGGGGTAGGTCGCTTGACCCCTGTGGGCCCTGCCTGGGGTCAAACGACCCCGGCCATGACTTGCCCGCGGTCATTTGACCTCGGGGGGGTCTGACCGGGGTCAAATGACCCCGGGCAGGTCTCCCGCGGGCCTGCCCGGGGTCATTTGACCCCAGATGGGTCCGGGGTCATTCGACCCCGCTCCATTCCTTTTAAAAAAAGAAAAAAAGAAAACATGACCATCCCTGGGTCATTTTCATCCCGTTCACCCCGTACTGGTCCAAACACCTCCGAGTAACCCCCTACTTCTATAAATAGACCCCCAAGGATCCAGAAGGAGACACAGAGCATCTACGAGAGATCAAGGACTCTTACGCATTTGAGAAGAGACTTGTTCGTTGTTTTGACCCTTGAGAGGTAGGTGATCCTCGGGTCCTGTATTTATGGCCCTAAGGGGTATTTTTGTAATTATGCCCCTCTGCAGGACATGTTTGTAAGTTTCTACGTCCTAAGGCGGCTAAATTATGTAGTTTCGCCCCTATAATGGGGGAATTACGGAAATATCCTCCCCGAGATTACGAGAAACAAAAGTCCTGTTGTTTGCAGTTTTACCCTACAATCTTTTGTAATTGGGACTACGCCCCTACTTCCCGCATTAGTGCGGATCTCTGTGATGTACAGTCGACAACTCGCCGACAACCCTTGTACCCACTTGGGCCCTAAACATATTCAATGTACTTTGCAGATTTTTGTTGCATACCCATCAGAAAAAAAATTATAAGAAAACCCTAACTTTCGGGAAATTGCATACCTACCCCCACCTTTGCAAAACGAAACACGTGCGCCTTCTATGAAGCCCTCCGTTGCTCCTTCGGCCTAGGGACACTATCAGCTCAGTCCGACACTTGGAAGCCGCCTCAAACCTAGGCATGTGTAGGGTTTGGTAAAATTACTGAAATACCGCTATGGTCTAGAAATGGCCTAATAGCCCCCTAAACCCTACATAAATGGCCTCAGCGTCTTGGGAAGTCAGGGACCCTACCCTACTTTCTTTCCAACCCAAAAATGTCAGAAACACCCCTAGCCTGGTAAAATTACCAAAATACCTGTTTACACGCGGAATTTTCGAACATCTATTTCGTTGGAAAAATATGTGGATATTTTGGCATATTTGTTAATTCTGCGCTTTTGGGTTTATCAGACGATTTAGGGATCGTGTACTGGACTTTTCCCCATCGACCGGAGTCGGTGTTAATTTACATCGGACAAATCCGAACACCTTTGATAACTGTCGAAGAACGCCTTTGGCCTCTATGCATTGTGACATTAATGATCATCATGATCGCCCATGACAGGTACGTACTTTTGTAAAGAAATTTGAAGACTTTATTTTCCTGAGCACGAATTTGAATTACAATCGGTCTTTCAAAGCCTTTACATATAGTCCCGATTGTGTAATCGGGTCTTCGAATTATATCTAGTTGCAACCAGAGCCTTTAAATTTGCTTCAGTCAACATTTAGATCTTTGAACTTGCTTTCATGCTGATCGGATCATTGAATTTACTTTTGTCCCCTGATCGGACGGTTGAACTTGAATTCCATCACGAGAACCGTTGGATCGCCAAAATGATCACTGTCGGTCCGTCGGAATTGCTTCATGCTCATAATCACTCATTTTTTTGTGATTGGTAAGTTACCTTAGTGTCCATAAAGGACATTCCCATCTGAGGCAGGGTATATTTGTAATTTTTCCTTTATCAGGATATTTTTGCAGTTTTCCCAAACTTTGAAATATTCTTGTAATTTCTTACTTTCTTGGAGAAAGTCTCGTCACTTCTTGACTTCATGGGAATTGACTTTTCGGATATAGCCCCGTCACTTCTCGACTTTCTGAGCATTCTTGTCATTCTAACTTTTCGGCATACATTTGACATTTCTTGACTTCTCGGAGATAGCCCCGTCATTTGACTTCTTGGGCATTCCTCGTCTATATTTCTTGATTTCTCGAAAATAACCATGTCATTTGACTTCTTGTATATTCCTCGTATTCATTTCTTGACTTCTCGGAATTAGCCCTGTCATTTGACTTCTTGGGTATTCCTCGTCTTCAATTCTTGACTTTCCGGAAATAACCCTGTCATTTGACTTCTTGGGTATTTTGAGTATGAATTTTCTTGACCTTTCAGGGTTTATTTGCAATTTCATCAATTTCTAAGTTTCCGGGCATGATAGTCCTTGGCCATGAAAAAGATACATGGATTTGGATGGTTGGCCATAAGCCGAACTCAGGAGAGCGCACACCGCTTCAAGGAAGGGGCGTGGTCCCACTCCACCGAGTCGTGCAAACGGCGCCAACCGGAACCAAGACATTCTTTGGTAATTTCGAGACAAACCGTGAACTTTGTGCAGTTTCTAGACTGAACAATAACTTTCATGCAACTTTCCCACAAATGTAGTATTTCCGCAATTTTCTTATATTTCAGGGTCTTTGTTGCACTTTCCCACCATTGAGGGTATTTTTGTAATTTTTCCACCATCGGGGTATTCCTGTAATTTTCTAACCACCCGGGATATTTCTGTAATTCTCCCATCATCGGAGTATTTCTATAATTTTCCCACCACCGGGGATATTTCTGTAATTTTTCACAACCAGGGGGTATTTCTGTAATTTTTTGACCACCCGGGACATTTCTGCAATTTTCCTGACAATTGGGGCATTTCTGCAATTTTCTGCCCACCAGGGATATTCTTGTAATTTTCTACCCACCGAGGGTATTTCTGCAATTTTATGCCCACCGGGGGTATTTCTGCATTTTTCTCGCCGTCAGGGTTTGTTTGCAATCTCTAGACAGTAGAAGGTTTTCATGCAATTTTTATTTTCACAATTTTTTGATATTTCAATATTTTTGTGCATATTTTTCATAACCTTGAACTTTTCTGCAACACTTCCAAAACCTTGAACTTTTCTACAACATTTTCATAACCTTGAACTTTTCTGCAACATTTTCATAACCTTGAAGTTGCAAGATTTATGTTCGATTTGTAAGCCCATTTGGTTTTGCTTCTGAATGAAACAAGCCCATTTTGATCAACCCATTTCAATGAAACAAACCCATTTGCAGAAGCTTGTTTAACTTTGATGATTTACAAGAGGTGAGAGATCTCTTAAGATCACCATTCTCAAAAGGGGTGACCGGAACTCCCGGGAGGCACTCAACTATGGTGACCACACCACACCCCTTCCCTTCTTCCTTCTTTAGCTACACGGGCAACCCCTGCTGCTCTGTCACTACACGAGGCTAGGCCTCTAGAGAAGCTCCCCATCCCCTACCGCTGCTGTTTTCCGAGCTACTGCTCTCCTCTGCTCCACTTGTTCTCCTTTTTTCTCTCTTTGCTTGGAGCTTCTTTTATAGGTGCTAAGAGGTGGAGCGGAGGACTCCTCTTCACCCTCCTCCGATGGAATCCCAAGAGGTAGGCCTTTGAACTTCTCCCCCCAATCTCTTCCTCTTCCTTTTCAGTTTGTTTTTTTTTTATGAACCGCAGTGGGGAGAACCCCTCCCTCAGGGCGGAGAGGGCTTCCCTCTGGCCTCCTGGGTGCTTTGAGAGAGAGGGGTTGGGCGGAGGGAGCCTACCCATTGTTTTCCCTTCAAAAAAGAAGAAATTTTAGGGTTCAACAAATGCCCCCCACGGGATGTCTGTCAGAGCGAAGACGATGGCAGACGGCCCGTGCATTTCACAATTTTTACCCTTTAGTCTTTAATGACCAGACGAAGAATTTAGTCCCAATTCCCCCTTAGATGGACATCCTCCAACGTATGCTGACATCCTGGAAGTGGGATTGAAAGGGATTATGTATTGCCACAATACTTCAGTTTTGTGCAGTGCTGCCATCACTTCTATGCAAATTTTGACATTTGAGCTCGGACTGACGTTTTAGTACTATCACTTTACGCCGGGCCATCTGACTTCTTCCTTCAACTTGGTTGAATTTGATACTTCTTGATTCAGTAATCTCTAGGAGGGAACTCAGGAGAGCGCACACCACTTCAGAGAAGTGGCATGGACCCACTCCACCAAATCGACCTGAGGCTGAGTTTCATTGAAGAAGCGCAAAATGCGCCAACAGAAGTAGAAGGGTTTCTTCTCCTTTCTTTCTTTCTTTCCTTTCTTCTTCTTCTTTTTTTTTTGTTATTGAAATTCTCTTGATTTCACCTAGAGCCTGGTCTATCATATTTCTCCTGAGTTTTGCCTTTTCTTGCTTTGTCTAAGATTAATCTGGAATCCTGTCGTCAAGACTCGCGTCTCTTCCCTTTTTTTGCTTTGCCCAGGAATCTATCTCGAGCGTTGGTCAGTGCCCTACTCAATATGATTGACGGCCTGGACTTTCGGGTCGGCCAGGGATTTAAATTGAAGCATTGGTCATTTCAGCTTGTAGAAGACATGATCTTTCTTCTACAGAATTTTTGCGGGGAGGTTTTGGCTTATTAACTCTTCAGCTGCCTGTCTAAGGCTTCTCTTTTTACGCAACTTCCTTGGGTATCTCTCCCATTTGAATAAGGGTTTCAATGCAGTCTTAGATTTCCTTAGATTTCCTTGGCATTCCCTAGTAGGGCGGGACACTCTAGCATGATAGCCACACTAAAAAGGATGCTTGCTTCCTTAGTCTTCTTGTTGTGTCCCGGTGTGTTTTGACTTACACAATGTGTGACGAAGACATATTGTTCTATCTTGTATGATTTGCACTGAATATCCCTTGATGAATGTGAGTCTATTTGTTTGGTCACATGAATGGACATCTTTAAGCTGAAATTCAAATGCATATTCACTTAAATATGGTTTTGTGTTAAATGGTTTGTATGAGCTCAATTAGTCTCCAACTGCATATCAATTACATATATGATATCAATATGGGTTCAGACCGCTTTGGATTGTATCTGAACTTTTTGACTGAACTTTGAATTTCTGGACTGAAATTGCATTTCATAAGTAGCTTGGTTAAATACCATTTGGAAATGGATTGCTTGATGTGCTCAGACTTGGCCTTATATGCATCGACCCTGTCTATACATATGCACAGACCTTGCCCACATATGCTCAGACTTGTCCATACATATGCACCGACCCTGTCCACATACATGCACCGACCTCGTCTTCACATGCATCGACCTTATTCGATATGTGCTTAGACTTGTCTCTTATATGCATAGACTTGATTCCTAAATGTGAAATAACATGTTTTTGAGGTTCAAAATTTGCAGGTTCTCTAAGGCTCACAAACCCTTGAAACAATGGTAAGAATCTTTGATTGAATGAATCTTAATGTTGCCTAGATTGGGGTTATAACATGTTTCATGAAATGGGGCTTAATTGGTTGTTAAAGGCATTTTTCTACCTTGGCTCTGCAAGTGTCGACTCTCAGCAGGGTTGGCAGTATCGGTCGAAACCGATACGTTTCGGCCGAAACGTATCGGTTTCGGCCGGTACCGATCCGAAACCGGACCAAATCACTATAGCAGGTCCGAAACCATTAAAAAAATACTTTTTTAATGATTTCGGACGAAACCATTAAGGGTTTCGGCCGAAACTGACCTCTTTCGGTCCGAAACCAGACATGTTCATTATTTTTTTTAATTTTTTAAATGATTTCAACCTGTTTTGGCCGAAACCGAAACCGGTACGCATCGGTTTCGGAACCGGCCGAAACCGCTACCGAAACCGATACTGCCTTCCTTGACTCTCAGAGTCGACATTTGTTGGGCAGCTTGCTGCCTTGATGCAGCAGGCTGCAAGTGTCAACTCTGAGAGTCGACACTTACAGGCCAGGGTGTGTTTTTGAAGCAGACAGAAGCTTCGCCAAAAAGTGTCGACTCCAAGAGTTGACACTTTCGGCAGGGCCCTTGTTCTTTTGATCGAATCAGAACACCTGATGAAAAGTGTCGACTCTGAGATCCTGTGTGTTGTTTTCTTGTTCGCTGGCAGAACACCCGCGAACAAGTGTCGACTCTGAGAGTCAACACTTGTCCCCGGTGTCCTGAACGGGTCTGCCGGTTTTGATTTCCAAACCCCCATTTTGAGATCCGATTGGTTTGATTTTTTACCCACTTACCCTTAGAGTTTCTATACTTGATTGGGTGTGATTTTGAGAGGTTTTCCCATGGGCTATCATGTCATTTGGCATCTGTCTTCCTTGGGTATATGTATCCTGCGAACTCCATCGTGGCATCCATCTTTTGGGCTAAAGTTTTTCATCTTTGCAGGAAAAGGAGAAGAGGGCGACGCATACTTGCTGGAGGAAGGAAGAAGAGGCTACTGGAGATCGCTTCTCACACACCTGAGCTCAGATATGGAGGTGGCTGCGGCTATTCTCCACCGTATGCTGCCTTGGGCATCCGAATCTACAAGGGGCGGCTGCTTCCACTCCCTGGTTTATCATTTCTAGTGCACCCTTCCATCTATCTCTGAGATTGGTTGAAGATTCAAAGGGGGATCTCTTATTCTATCTCTTCTACTCTTTTATTTGAGCATAGTTTAAGAAATCTGAACTGGGCTTGTATTTCTCTCTCTTTTCTTTTATAGACGATATAGGAGCATTGTCTCCGTGTGTGTGGTTTCTCGTCGTCGTATGAGAACACACGTGTGTGTGGGGCCGTTGTGCCCGTGTATGATCCTTGTGATCGTTTTGTTGCCATCGTGCAGCGGTTTTAGTGGAATCCTCTCGGGTTGAGGGGTGGACGTAGGACTGCACTCGGGTGCGTCCGAACCACCTAAAAAATTCCTTGTGCTGTGGTTTGCTGATTGTATGATTGCTGTTCAAATCTATCCGTTCTGATTCACGAGTGTGATGCGGTGAGCTGAGAGTTCATACAAACTGTCCGCTCTTTACATTCTATCCGAGTGATTCATCAACTGCGCTGGAGAGTTGTGAGGGCTTGCTTGTTCTTCATCATATTTACATCCTATTGTTCAGCTATATAGACTTTTTTTGTCATCTCTGTGTTTAGTTTTAAAAAGGGGGAGCAATCAATTCACCCCCCTCTCGATTACTTTCCTAACCGGACCAACATTCTTTTTTAAATCCTTTTTCTCGTTCTTATCCTATCTTCTAGCTTACGCCAGTTCAATCGGAGAAGGAGTTTCTGCCTTTGCCGGCGGCTAGGATGTGCCTCCAGAATTGGAGTTGTTCAATCGAGATTTTCTTTTAGGGGGTTTAGGGGACCATGCTTCTTTGGAACCACCTTGACCCAGTCAGCCTCTCCTTTATGTATTTGGCAGGTGACATTGAATGCTTGCTTGATCATTTCGGGCGACGGTTCTTGGAACTCAGTCATATAAGGACCAGAGTTTTGAGATGTTGATACTGCTTCGGACTTCTTGTCTGCTTGTTCCTTGGTTTGTCTGGACTTAACTTGGGAGATTCCGCCTTGGACTCGCCCTTTTTGGCTTTGCCTAGAGTTTGACTTGGATTGCTCCCACTTAATGTCACCTTTTGGAGCTTGTCCAAAGCTTGGTTTGGAGTTCTTTGGTTGGGTCCTGCCTTTCTGACTTTACCCACTGGGTAAGCATTTACTGTTGCTTGAGTTATATCTTTCATGTCAACATTGCCTGTATGATTTGAACTTTCTTGTATACAAATGTCTTTCTTTGCAGGTTCTATTGAAGGGATCCTTCTAGAACTATCATGTCAGGGTACGAAAATCAATATTCCAATCTTTAATTTCCATATCAACTTTGTAGGTAAAACTTGAGATTTCTTGTATACTGATGATTTTCCCTTTTTGCTTTGCAGGTTCCTTCCGGGCTGTCACATCAGGTCCATGTATTAGGAGAGTTTTAGAGCTTCTACAGCTTCAAATTTAAGTGACCTAATGCTGCCACAGACGCAGTCTTTTGATTTGCAACCTTTGCTTCATTAGGAGTGTCTTCCTTCCGGCCTCAGGCACTCGACATGATTTCACAAATGCAATAGAATTTGCTTCCTTCATTGGATTTGCAGTCTCTCTCTTTTTTCTTCTTTTCTTTCTCTCTTTCTTTTTCTTTTTTCCTTCTCCTTTTTTTTCCTCCTTTTTTTTGATCTCTCTCATTTTCCTTTTCTTTTCTTTCTTTTCATTTCCTTCTTTTTTGAATAAAGGTAGTTAACCGTGCCGGAGCTTGAAATTAGAGGTTGCACTTTGCAAGAGAGTAACTGTGAGGTGATGGCTTGGCCGAGCTTTAACGGTTTAAGGGCCAAAAGTAGAGTTCGGAAATTTGGGTATCGGATTTTAAGGCTGACTAAAAATGGTTTAGGAGCCAAAAGTTTGGATTTGGGGCTGACCAAACGAAATTTGGAGAGTCAAAACTTGCATTTGGGGCTGACCAAAAATGGTTTAGGAGTCGGAGCTTAAGATTTGGGGCTAAACGGGGTTCGGAAAAGCCGGAACTTCATTTGGGGCTAACCAAACAAATGGTTTAAGAGCCAAAAGTTTGGATTTGAGGCTGACCAAACGAAGTTTGGAGAGCCAGAACTTAGGTTTTGGGGCTAACCAAACGAAGTTCGAAAAAGCCGGAACTTCATTTGGGGCTAACCAAACAAATAGTTTAGGAGCCGGAACTTAGAATTCGGGGCAGACCGAGAGAGGTTCGGAAAAGTCGGGACTTCATTTGGGGCTGACTAAACAAATGGTTTAGGAGCCGGAACTTAGGATTCGGGGCTGACCGAGAGAGGTTCGGAAAAGCCGGAACTTCATTTGGGGCTGACTAAACAAATGGTTTAGGAGCCAAAACTTAGGATTTTGGGCTAACCAAACGAAGTTTAGAAAGCTAGAATTTAGGATTTGGATCTGACCAAACGAAGATTAGAAAGCAAAAACTTGAGGATTTGGGGCCGACCAACAATGTTGGGAAGCCAAAACTTGGGATTTGGGCCCGACCCACAATGTGGGGAAGTCGAAAAATTTGGGATTTGGGGCTGACCAAGCAATGTTGGGGAGCCGAAAACTCGAGGATTTGGGACTGACCAAGCAATGTTGAGAAGCCGAAACTTGGGATTTGGGGCCGACCCACGATGTGTGGAAGCCGAAAAACTTAGGGATTTGGGGCTGACCAAGCAATGTTGGGGAGCCGAAAACTTGAGGATTTGGGGCAGACCAAATGAAGTTGGAAAGTCGAAACTTAGGATTTGGCATTTGGCACGGTGGGACATGAACGAGAATTGTTCAAAGCAACCGTGACTTTTGAGTTTTCTTGGGAGGTATCTCCCTTACTTTCCCCTACTCCTCTGCAAAGGAGGGAAGGTCTTGTGTAAATTGTTGCTTGAACTCATGCTCGGGAGCATATTGTATCTTTAAATGCTTCCCATTCAGTGGCGGGAATGACATTTCTCCTTTGTGATCAACGACTGTATATGCGCCTCCTTCATAGGTCCTTATGATGACATAGGGCCCACGCCAGTTGGGTTGTAATTTACCGCTGGATTTGCCTGCCATGACTTCCCTCTCTTTAACCATGACAAGGTCACCCTTTTTGAACGCCCTTTGCTTCACCAGCTTATCGTAAACTCGTGTCATGCGGGTTTGATACGCCTGGAGGTGTTTATAAGGTTCCAACCTTTTGCCTTCCAGGTTAGAAAGCTTTTCAAGCCTTCTTTCTATTTCGTCTCGCCCTTGGGTCTGTAGGCCAGTGTGCTCGGCGACCCGGTAAAATGACATTTCAATTTCAATTGATACTACAGCCTTCACCTCATACACCAGAGAGAAGGGGGAACAGCTGGTGGGAGCCTTGTAGACAGTTTGGTATGCCCAGAGAGCTTCGTGTATTTTCTCGTCCCAATCTCTTTTGCGGCTGCCGACGATCTTGGCCAAGAGCTTGGAGAGGGTCTTCTTAAATGCTTCGGCCAATCTATTGGCTTGGGGATTGTAGACCGTTGACGTTCTCCGATCGATATGAAACTTTGCTACCAACTAGTAAATGGTCCTGTTTTTGAATGGAGTGCCATTATCTGACATGATTCGACTAGGGGTGCCGAATCGGTATATAATATGGTGCTTGACAAATTGGGCGACTACCTCTCTTGTGACCTCTCGCAGAGGGATAGCTTCGGCCCACCTGGAGAAGTAATTTGTAACGACTAGGATGAATTTGTAGCCACTTGTGGATGGTGAAAAGGGTCTCACGATATCCATTCCCCATTCTGTAAAGGGCCATGTAGGAGCCATGGTGTGCAACGAGCTTGGGAGTCTTCTTGACACTAGACCGAAAGCTCGGCATTGATGACATGTGCAGGCGTATCAGTTGCAATCCGCATACATGGTGGGCCAGTAGAAACCCTTAAATTTTATATTGTTCTTCATTTTGTCCCCGACTTGATGGGCACCGCAGAGCCTTGGGCGGACCTTGTGCATGACCATCTTGGCTTCCTTCGACGAGAGGCAACGTAAGAGGATAGGCTTGTCCCTTTCATGCATCAGCCTATATAATTGATTCCTATCAACTGATATGATGTTGCCCTTCGCAGCAGTTGAACCCTTTGAGCATGATCTGAAGGGAGGCAAACATTCATTATTTTAATAATCGGCTCACACTAATCTTATTCCTCTTTCTTGGTAGGACCATCTTCTTCAATTGTGTTGACCTCGGAGGTGATAGGGTCGGCTTCTTCATCATTTGCAAAATTTGAGAATTTGGGGTGGTCTTTTGCGTTGACAGTCCCGAAGGGACATATGTGAATAAACACCAAAAACTTGAAATTTTTTTAGAATTGACGATCCAAAAAGGACTTGTAGGTCAAAACCAAAAATTGAGACTTAAGTAGGGTTGACGACCCAAAACGGACATGAATGCCAACACTAAAATAGAAATTTAGTAGAATTGACGGTCCAAAAGGACATCGTGGTCAAATCTAGAGTTGAAATATAGGTAGGGTTGACAGTCTCAAATGGCATCAGGTCAACACTACATATTTAATTTAGTATTGAGATATGCTTGTCCCTAATGGGGACAAAATCATAAGAAAAAGAGGCATCGATGGTGACGGCTCATGGTCATGAATAACAATAGTTCTTTTTTTCCCTTCATTTTTTCTTCTTTTCTTCCTTTCCCTCTTTTTTTATTTTTTCTTTTCTCTTCTTTTCCTTTTTCTTTCTTCTTTTTTTTTCTTCTCTCATTTTTTTCTCATTTTTTTTGGTCTCATCTTTTTTTCTCTCTTATTTTTCTTTCTCTTATACCAACCTCCGTGGCATAGAAGTCAAGCATCAGGAGTTAAGGTGAGGTCAAGGACTAGAATTGGAGTTGACTAATCTTTGTGGTTTGGAAGCCAAAGATTGGAATTGGGGTTTAGAATTCATGGTGGGTGACCTTGATGGTTTGGGGGCCAACAGAATTTAAGATTTGAGTTTGGATTTTGGTTGACCTTTGGGTTTTGGAGCTTGGCTGACCTGTGTGATTTGAAGATCGAGAAATGGAGTTGGAGTTAGCTAACCTTTGTGATTTGGAAGTTGAGGATTGCACTGAGTTTGGCTAACTTTTGTGATTTGGAAGCCAAAAGTTCAAATTTGGGTGAGTTTTTCTAGAACTTGTGATTTGATGGTTTTCATAATGTGTTCGCCACAGTGGGATAAAACCATCGAACAGAGGATGTTTGAGATGGTAGTCCATAATGACGATGCGTTCCTCCTTTCTTCTTTCTCTTTTCTCTTTTTTTTTCTCTTTTTTTTCACATTACCAATTTCACCGCCCTTTCGAATTTTCACCGAAGCTGAGCCCCTTTAGCTTTTTCCAGTATGCCCTTTCGGGTTTTCACACTGAGGGATTACCCATTTTTGCCTGAAGCGCCCTTTCAGGTTTTCACTCCAGCCGGATTTTATGACCTTTTTGCCCTTAGACAACCAACAAGTTGGATGCCCCAAGTCCGTCGGGGCATCTCAATTTTAAGTCCTATTTTTTCTCCTTTATTTTTTCTTCTCTTTTTTATTGTTGCTGCTGTTGTTGCTTGACGTTGTTGTTGTAGTTGTTGCTTTTCATCGCTGTTGGGACAAAGTATCTGGATTTTCATTGACCATCCATTATAAGAAAGATGTGGGGCCAATGACTTGTAACCTGTGGCCTTTTAACTTGAAAAGGGCTTGACGATGAAGCTTTTGGGTTTTGGAATGGTAACTGACCCAGAAGGGGTTTTGGGCACCATGACTTTGGGTTTCTCTTTTTTTTTTGTTGACTCGAAAGGTTTGGGCAACAAAAATTTGGTTTTCTTTTGTGGTTGTTGACCCGGAAGGGGTTTTGAACCAATGATTCGGGTTTTATGTTTCTTTTTATTTTGTGGTGATCTAAGGAAGGCTTGGGTAATCAAAGAGTTGGTTTTGATGGTGGCTGACCCGAAGGGGTTTTGAACCAAGGATTTGAGTTTCATTTTGGATGGTTATTGACCCGAAAGGGGTTTCAAACCATGGATTTGGGTTTTGGTGCATTTATTCCCCTTTCTAGCCATGATAGGACAGGATTTCGAGTGGAGGATAACCACGATGCTGGTTCATGATGATTGCTCAAAATATATTTTCTTCTTTTTTTTCTTTCTTCTTTTTTTCCTTTTTCTTTTCTTTTCTTTTTTTTTTCACCTTACCAACCTCAGCGCCCTTTCGGATTTTCGCCGAAGCTGGCCCCCTTTAGCTTTTTCCAACGCGCCCTTTCTGATTTTCACGCTAAGGGGTTACCCAATTTTACCTGAGGCGCCCTTTCGAGTTTTCACCTCAGCCGGGTTTCTTTGGCCTTTTTACCCTCAACCATCCCTGTGATGGGAATGGCTTAAGTCCGTCGGGGCACCTCTATTTTAAGCCCTTTTTTTTGAACTCTGGATTTGAGCTCTGATAAGGTGATGATCTAGGTGAGGTAGATCATATAACAGATGCAGCTTCAACTTCACATGCTTTTCATCGAGTGAAAGGAAGGGTTACTCTCTCTCTTTAGCAGTCCTCCGTAGAGGGATTTCCTTTTCTGGGGTTTTCCATGGCAACTGCCTATTTAACTTTGCTTCTTTAAGTTTCTCTTCAAACACTTCTTTCCTGTTTTCTCCTCCTCAGCTTGCGCTTCATTTCAAGAGGACCGACTGTTTGATGACCGAGTTAGGTGGAATTCGTCCCTCCCGAGATGAAATTTTCGCTTTGAGCTTCTGCCTTGAAGGGCCTGGGCCAGGAGTGCTCCTCTTTTTCTCTCTCTCTTTCCTTCTTTTTTTCTCTTCTTTCTTTTGGGATGAAATTTGGTAGGGAATTTTACAACTTCCCAGTGGACAGCGGGGAGAGAGATTGACGTCGAAATTGGTTTGGTGCCACAAGCACAGGTTTAGGCCTGAAGCTAGTTGTGTTACCAGAAAAATGAGCTTAATTGCCAAGGGTGGCTTAGAGCCCGAAGTGGAACAATACCCAAAATTGGTGGATCATGAAATAAGTTGGTGTTCAACACCGATTTGGTACCAAAGCATGCATGGTTTGTCATCTCTTACGAGATGTCTGAGATCTCTCCGAAATCTCTGTCTCTTCAAAGGTTGCGAGAAACGAAGCCTCCGAGATCGAGATCTTCTCTCCCGCACCCCCCAGTTTCCTCCTTCCTCTCTCCCGGTCTCTCTCTACCTCGCCCCCCTTGAGCCCTCTCTCTCTCTCTCTATGTGTGTGTGTGAGAGAGAGATAGAGAGGGAGATAGAGAGGGGGGAAGACAAAGATACATATACCATTTTTATGATTTTTGATGTATTCTTCAGTTTGTGATTCATATATCATTTTTATGTACATCTTTTTGGTTAACTTTTGATGCATATTAACACTGGTGCAGGTGAATAGATTTGTTATTGTTATCATTACTCTTTATTTTTTAAAATTATGTTGTCAATTTGAAAAACGTGTTTGTGAAATTAAGTGGTTAGTAGAAAAAAATAGCATTTTCTTAGAAATAGACTACATATATGAATTTTTTTCCAAAAATCACCGAACCCGATCTCCCGAGATTTTTTTGAAATCTCTCCGAGATCTCTTCTCTTCCGCCTTTCCGAGACGGAACCGATATTCGAGACGGAAAACCTTGAAAGCATGGGTTAGATCTCATGCATAGATGGCTTGATGCCAGGCAGACATGTTTGGAGCCTTAAGAGGTTCGAACACTGACGGTTTTGGGACAGACTCCACTAATAGAGTGTTGAAATTGGAAAGGGAAAAGACATAGGTCTCCCTTGAATCTGCCTTCTTGGCTCTGCCAGTGGTTTTACTTCGTCTTCTTTTCTTCAGGCTTGTATTTTTGTCTTCACTTAGAGCTTTGCTTGGAGCCTTCTTCCCAGACTGGCCTTTCTGGCTTTGCCTGGGACTTGACTTGGAGCCTTCTACTTTGGACTTCTGATCGGGCTGTTGCTTGCCAGAGTTACCTTGCTTGAGGTTTCGCCTGAGATTTTGCTCGAAGCATTATTTAGTGCTTTGCCCCTACCTCTTCTTGGAGTTTTCTTTGCCAGATACGCCCTCTTGACTTTCTAAGGTGGCAGCCTGATACTTAATCAATTTTCTCTTCCTTCTTCCTTTTTCTTTTCTATTCTTCTTCCTTTTCTGCCTCATGTCATGTCTTGAGGGAAAGGAGAATCTATTTTGGGGCTGATTGGAACATGCCCCCAGGGTTGAAATTCCTGCCTCAAGTTCTTGCCTCAGAAGGCTTAGATTGTTCGAGGCCTCCTCCTCGGTGGCCCATAGTTATTTGATAAGAAGTTGCTTCACAGAATCGCCCCATCGCCTGGGCTTAAGGGCTTTGACTTTTTTGCGTGAGACTTGGATGTCAGCTTCTTTCATTTTCGCCTTTCACTTGATGTAGACGGCAATAGGATTGTCCCCTTGCCCAGACTTAGAGGCTTTGACTTTCCACCGGTGCCTTGGCTTCAGAACGAAGCTTAGACGTTGGCTTCTTTCATCTCTGCCTCAGCTTGATGTATTCGGCAAAGTATTGTTGTGAGATCGGCTCACCTTTATCCAGCCAGTTGTGTTCTTCTTGTTTTTTATTTTGTTTGCTTTTCGTCAAGGACTAATCTTGCCAGATTTAGATATAATCCCAACAGATTTTCTTCCAGGGCGGCGACATTGCCCCTGGCTAGCAGGAACAACATATAGACTTTGTTGGCACTTAGTCTTCCTAAAGAACCTTCACTTTGATGTCTCGAGCAACAACAGTCATAGATGGGGCGATGTTGTCCCCTGTTGGCAATAGTAGCTTTGGACATATGCTATGTTGACATTTGGGCTTCAAAAGAAAGTGCTTGACCTTGATGCTCCTGGCGGCAGCAATGACGGCCGGCTTAGCATTGCCCCCTAGTAGTAGGAGCAGCTTTAAATACATGTTGACATTTGGCCTTTGAAAGGGACCGTTTAACCTTGACGCCCCCGACAGCCTTAACCTTGATGCCCCCAGTAGCTTTAACTCTGATGCCCCCGGCAACAGCTTTAACAGTAGGAATCCTTTGAACTTCTTGCAAGAGTGTGAAGGAGTCACAACCTTTATCGAGGAAAGACTATTCTTCGACAAAGAAACGAAAGACAGGAAAAGTCCCACCGGGCATACCAGTTTGTTTACACGCCGAATTTTCGAACATCAATTTCTTTGGATAAATATGTGGATATTTTGACATATTTGTTAATTCCGCGCTTTTGGGTTTATCAAACGATTTAGGGTTCGTGTACGGGACTTTTTCCCATAGACCGAAGTCGGTGTTAATTTACATCGGACAAGTCTGAACACCTTTGATAACTGTCGAAGAACGCCTTTGGCCTCTATGCACTGTGACATTAATGATCATCATGATCGCCCATGACGGGTACGTACTCTTGCAAAGAAATTTGAAGACTTTATTTTCCTGAGCACGAATTTGAATTACAATCGGTCTTTCAAAGCCTTTACATATAGTCCCGATTGTGTAATCGGGTCTTCGAAATTATATCCAGTTGCAACTAGAGCCTTTAAATTTGCTTCAGTCAACATTTAGATCTTTGAACTTGCTTTAATGCTGATCGGGTCATTATATTTACTTTTGTCCCTTGATCGGACGGTTGAACTTGAATTCCATCACGAGAACCGTTGGATCGCCAAGATGATTACTGTCGGTATGTCGGAATTGTTTCGTGGTCATAATCACTCGTTTTTTTGCGATTGGACCCTTAAGTTGCATTGGTGTCCATAAAGGACATTCCCATCTGAGGTGGGGTATATTTATAATTTTTCCTTCGTCAGGGTAATTTTGGAATTTTTCCAAACTTTCGGATGTTCTTGTAATTTCTTACTTTCTTGGAGATAGTCTCGTCACTTCTTGACTTCATGGGAAATGACTTTTCGGATATAGCCCCGTCATTTCTCGACTTCCTGAACATTCTTGTCATTCTAACTTTTCGGCATATATTTGACATTTCTTGACTTCTCGGAGATAGCCCCGTCATTTGACTTCTTGGGCATTCCTCGTCTCTATTTCTTGATTTCTCGGAAATAACCCTATCATTTGACTTCTTGGGTGTTCCTCATATTCATTTCTTGACTTCTCGGAATTAGCCCCGTCATTTGACTTCTTAGGTATTCCTTGTCTTCATTTTTTGACTTTTCGAAAATAACCCTGTCAGTTGACTTCTTAGGTATTTTGAGTATGAATTTTCTTGACCTTTCAGGATTTATTTGCAATTTCATCAATTTCTGAGTTTCCGGACATGATAGCCCTTGGCCATGAAAAAGATACATGGATTTAGATGGTTGGCCATAAGCCGAACTCAGGAGAGCGCACACCGCTTCAAGGAAAGGGCGTGGTCCCACTCCACCGAGTCATGCAAACGGCGCCAACCAGAACAAGGACATTCTTTGGTAATTTTGAGACAAACCGTGAACTTTGTGCAGTTTCTAGACTGAACAATAACTTTCATGCAACTTTCCCACAAATGTGGTATTTCCGCAATTTTCTGATATTTCAGGGTCTTTGTTGCACTTTCCCACCATTGAGGGTATTTTTGTAATTTTTCCACCATCGGAGTATTTCTGTAATTTTCTAACCACCTGAGATATTTCTGTAATTTTCCCGTCATCGGGAGTATTTCAATAATTTTCCCGCCACCGGGATATTTCTGTAATCTTCCCGTCATCGGGAGTATTTGTGAAAATTTTCCGCCACTGGGGGTATTTCTATAATTTTCCACAACCAGGGGGGTATTTCTGTAACTTTCTGACTACCCGGGGTATTTCTGCAATTTTCTTGACAAATGGGGCATTTCTGTAATTTTCTGCCCACCGGGGGTATTCCTGCAATTTTTTGCCCACCGGGGATATTTTTGTAATTTTCTGCCCGCCGGAGGTATTTCTGCATTTTTCTCGCCGTCAGGATTTGTCTGCAATCTCTAGACAGTAGAAGGTTTTCATGCAATTTTTATTTTCACAATTTTTGATATTTCAATATTTTCTACATATTTTTCATAACCTTGAACTTTTCTACATTTTCATAACCTTGAAGTTGCAAGATTTCTGTTCGATTTGTAAGCCCATTTGGTTTTGCTTTTGAATGAAACAAGCCCATTTTGATCGGCCCATTTCAATGCATGGTTGGCAATATCGGCCGAAACCGATACGTTTCAGCCGAAACGTATCGGTTTCGACCTTAACCGACACGAAACCGGACCTCCTCACTGTAGCAGGTCTGAAACTTTAAAAAAAATAGTTTCGGGTGAAACCGGTATCGGTTTTGTCGGAAACTTACATGTTTCGGTCCGAAACCGGACGGTTTCGGCCCAAAACCGGACCCACGTGAACTCCCTCCCTCAGATCTAAGGGAGAAGGGTCCGCTGCTGCTGCTGCTCTGGCCCCTGCTACGCTGCCCTGTTGCTGGTGCCCTACTGCTGCTGTGCTGCATGGGCGGCTGCTGCTACTGCTGGCCTGCTGCTGTGCTGTTGTGCTGCTGCTGCTGTGTAGCTGTGCTGCAACTGCTGCTGCTGCTATGCTGGGTGAGCAACAGCAACAGGTGTAGAGGTTATTTTCTTGAGGTAAATTTAGGGTTTGTTTGTTTTGTTTTGTATTTTTTTGGTTGGGTTGATAGTTTTTTTTGTTGTAGGTTAATTTTTCAGTTCTGGGTTAATTTTAAACTCTGAATTATGTTAAGACTTCAAATTAAACCCTAATTAGTTCCTTAAAATTAGGTTAATTGATAAGTAAGCCCTAATTATTCATAAAAATTGGGACTTTTGCCTAATTCGGTTTGTTTAGGCTCAATTGAAGCTCAATTAAACTTCATTGAAGAATTTGGGGTGGGAGCATACTGGTAATTAATTTTTATGAAGGGTGATTACGGGTTAATTGACAATTAAGCCTTAATTAGTTCAAAAAAAATTGGGACTTTTGTCTAATTTGATTTACTTAGGCTCAATTGAAGCTCAATTAAGCTTCATTGAAGAATTTGGGGTGGGAGCATACTGGTAATTAAATTTTATGAAAGGTGATTTAGGGTTAATTAATAATTAAGCTCTAATTAGTTCCTTAAAATTGGGACTTTTGTTTAATTCGATTTACTTAGTCTCAATTGAAACTCAATTAAGCTTCATTGAAGAATTTAGGATAGGAGCATGCTGGTAATTAATTTGTATGAAGGGTGATTAAGGGTTAATTGATAATTAAGCTCAAATTAGTTCCTTAAAATTGGGACTTTTGTCTAATTCGATTTACTTAGGCTCAATGGAAGCTCAATTAAGCTTCATTGAAGAATTTGGGGTGAGAACATGCTGGTAATTAATTTTTATGAAGGGTGATTAAGGGTTAATTGATAATTAAGCCCTAATTTTTTCATTGTAATTACAACTATTTGTCTTTGACTGTCTTCATGCAGCATCATGCCTAGACGTGAACAAAGTCAGGAGCTGCGAGGGCAAGAAGATCCGGGGTGGGCCCACCTCTCCTTAGTTAATGCTAAGAGAAAAAAAGTGAAATGTAATTATTGTGGTAAGGAGTTACATGGCAGAATTACTAGAGGAAAGCAACATTTGGTAGGGGTAAGAGGAGAAGTGAAACAATGTGACAAATGCCCCCGAGAGGTCCGAGAAGAAATGTGCCAGTGCCTTCTGGGCAAAAAGGAGAGGATGCAACAAAGGCTGAAGATGAGGCTGAAATTGCTGAGAAGATTTCTGGCAGAAGGGTTAGGAGGGATGATGATGAGGAAGGCACTGAGGATTCTGATCCAGAGCTGACTGAAGCAAGGGAGCGTGAACAAGCCGCTCGAAGGAAAGGAAAGGCACCCATAGGTTCAGGGACCTACTCCAGTACAGTTGCATGACGTCCTGACACTGGTGCTACCGCGCAGAGAGCAGGCCCCATAGACAGCTATCTACACAGAAGGCTCTATGCTACACAACCTAAAATCAAGTAAGCATTGAGAGGGGTAAAAAAATCTACAGAAGTTGCAGGGCATGCATTTAAAAGTATCCGCAAATGGTTTTTCCATGCTGGTGTCCCTACACATGCAGTTGAAAGCGAATATTTCCAACCTATGCTAGATGCCATAGCAGATGTTGGCCCTGGCTTGAAGGCTCCGTCACGTCGAGACATATACGGGTGTGGTCTTGAGGGAGAGGTTGAGGAGCTCCATGACTGGGTTGAAAGCTTCAAACATATATGGATGGAGAGAGGATGCACCATCATGTGTGATGACTGGACTGGTACCACGAAGAAGTCCATGATTGATTTTTTGGTCTATTGCATCGAAGGTACAGTATTTGTTAAATCTGTAGATGCATCAAATTATGAAAAAAATACCAATTATTTGTTTAGTTTGATGGATAAGATGGTAGACCAAATTGTAGAGGAGAATGTTGTGCAAGTAGTGATTGATAATGAAGCCAGTTATAAGGCTATAGGGAAGAAATTGATGCAAAAGCGCAGTCACTTATACTGGCTCACATGTGCAGCACATTGTCTGGATCTGATGCTTGAAGACATAGGGAAGGAAAATCATGTGAAGAATAGAATTGACAAGGCACAAAAAATCACACAGTATATTTATGGCCATCCTAGGATATTGAATATGTTCAGAGAGCATGCGAGTGGGGGGCGAGATATCATCCGTGCAGGGCCAACCAGATTTGTTTTGCATTTCATTTCTTTGGAGTCTTTGCACAGGTATAAGATTGATCTCAATTCTGGATACTTTATCTTTGTAGATATAATCCGTATTTGATTCAAATTTCATTTATTTGCACAGGTATAAGAATGAGCTGAAAGTTTTCATGTACCACAATACCCTGCAGGAATACATCGACAAGGCCAATGTTGATGCTCAGATGGAATATTTCGATGTCTGCCATATCGTAGAAGACAACAAATTCTGGGGCAGGGTCTCACGGTACATGAAAGTAGTCACACCTCTCGTGAAGGTCCCAAGAATGGTGGATGGCGATGAGAAGAATGATATGAGATATCTGTACGAGGCCATGGGCCGTGCCAAATTAGAGTTGTAGGATTCCCTTTCCAGAGATTATGCAAAATGGTGGAAAATGATTGACCAGAGATGGGACAACAGATTACACCACGACTTGCATGTAGCTGGTAAGTGATTAATTGTACTGAAACATTGTTCTTTAGATTAGAGTAACACGGTTAGGATAAACACATTTGACTACGCTGGTGGGCCACCGTCCCAGGGGAATGGGAATGAGGGATTGGGCCCTAAGGGCTGACCGGCTGAGGCTGCTGGGAACCTGGCCAGGTCGACCTGGGACCTGGCCAGGTCGACCTGCCTTGGTTCCCAGCGCCCTGGCCTGGTCCCAGGTTGACCTGGTCAGGTTCTACCAGGCACAGGTCCAGTCCAGACCTCCAGGGGGCAGGGGGGTAATGCCTATAGGTCGACCTCGAGTGAGCCATTCCGTCTCTTAATTTGAGCAAGTCACCCGCCCAGGGGGGTAAAGCCTATATGTTATTTTATATCTAACATTTAATTAATTATACACAAATGCAGGTTATTTCCTCAACCCTCGATTTATGTACGATCACGATGCCAATGCACATGTTGATGGCGAGGTGCTCCAAGACACTTTAAAAGTCATTGGTCGTTTATCGAGGACACCAGAAAAGAGACTTCAGGCTGAAGTAGAAGCTGACCTTTATTGATTTTATCAATAAGAGGTATAGAATTTACTTAAATCATTATGTTAATCTATTATTTTATCTTTGTAGATGAACTATTATAGAATGAGGACTGGGACATACTCTGACTCCCAATTGCAATACGCTGTGGGAAGAGTGAGTCCAGGTATATTTTATTTTTGTGATTTCTTAACCTCAATATGTATTAGTACACCTTACATTTATTTGTTTATAGTTGGTGGAATAGCTGACTGGTAGATAATGGTGAACAATCGAGATGTGGACAATAATGCATTGACTTTCATTGCAATTAGGGTGCTCAGTCAAACAACATCGACAAGCCAATGTGAAAGAAATTGGAGAACGTTCAACCTCATACACTCAAAGGTTCGCAATCGGCCAAAGGCTGAACGGTTAGAAAAATTGATTTACTGCCACTAAGATATGAGACTGAGAATAATAAATATGAAGTTAAGACAACAGCTGAGGGACAAATGCGTCGCAGAAGATGCAACTCCAAATTAATGTGGACGCTTTATTTGATGATGAGAATCCCTTACAGTCTTGGGTGGCGACACGAGAGCACGTTGATGCGCCCGTTTTTTATGATGATGATAGAAGATGGGCAGAGGACATACTAGATGAAGATGAGCCAAGAGATCCAAAATTCAAAAGAGTAACAAAGAAGGCCAGAGAGACTCAAGCGCACCAGAGAAGGGACCCAGCTTTGTTTGTTCATGACACTGAGTAGCAGCCTGAGTTTGAGCCAGCTAGACACTCAGAATCAGATAGCAGGCCAGTCACTCCTAGAATGGTCAAGCCACCTTCATCCTTAAGAAGAAATACATCAGTGCATGGGTTAACTGAGAGGACTAGTGCTGCTGCTCGAGAGGACCCGGCAATTGAGCAGTTGAAGCAGATTTATGTGAGGCACACGCCAAGGAGAAAAGGACTCATGTCAAAGATGACTGAAAAATTGGCACCAAAAGAGAAAAAAGCATCCCCAAAGGCTAAAAGGCAACTAGTTTCTGATGGTGATGATGATGATGATCCCAGTGCAGCTGTAGGTGCTGCAGGTGCTACTACTGGCGGTGGCATATATGGTAGTACTTCCTCCTTCCACGCATACACATGCCGAGGATACACTCATACTGAGCGAGGATATAATTCACAGAGCCAATATGCGCATCCATCAGGTTATGGAGGTGGCCAACAGGAAGCAGCCATTTATGGGTGGGGTCATGAACCAAAATTCCAGTTCCATCCAGTTCATCTTGTCATCCTCAAGATTCTTACGTTGATTCTGGATTCGAATCAAGCCGACAACCTTACACTCTAAGAGGGATCCAAAGAGGGATGCAAGACTTGACTACCTCATTGTTTGATTATACTGAATATACACAATACATGCAACCTTCTTATGGGTATCAACATCAAAAGCCAGACGATGAGGGAGAAGATTCTAGTTATTACCCATATTAGTGCATCTTCATTTAGGTAAAGATCATTTAATTTCTGTAACATTTACTGTGTCTAATTAGGTTTATTGTACTGCTTGAACCTACTTCATGTTTAGTATGTACTCAAGAATGTTAGTTTAACATGTTCAATGTTTGAACTTTAATGCCTACTTCATGTTTATTGTACTTAATCTAATTTCTGTACAGTCAAATGCATGTCTAATGAATTTTCTAATTTTATATGTGCTTATTTATATTTTTTCGATTTATTTCTGATTTTTTAGACATATTTTCATATTTTTTTTACCTTTTGACTGGGTTTCGGCCGGTTTTGGACGAAACTGAAACCGAGTCGTTTCGGTTTCGGACTTGGCCGAAACCAAGTCCGAAACCGACACTGCCAACCATGTTTCAATGAAAGAAGCCCATTTTGATCAACCCATTTCAATAAAACAAACCCATTTGCAGAAGCTTGTTTAACTTTAATGGTTTACAAGAGGTGAGAGATCTCTTAAGATCACCATTCTCAAAAGGGGTGACCGAAACTCCCGGGGGGGGCTCAACTATGGTGACCACACCACACCCCTTCCGTTCTTCCTCCTTTAGCTGCACAGGCAACCCCTGCTGCTCTGTCACTGCACGGGACTGGGCCTCCAGAGAAGCTCTCCATCCCCTGCCGCTGTTGTTTTCCGAGCTGCTGCTCTCCTCTGCTCCACTTGTTCTCCTTTTTTCTCTCTTTGCTGGGAGCTTCTTTTATAGGTGCTAAGAGGTGGAGCGGAGGACTCCTCTTCACCCTCCTCCGGTGGAATCCCAAGAGGTAGGCCTTTGAACTTCTCCCCAAATCTCTTCCTCTTCCTTTTCAGTTTGTTTTTTTTTTATCAACTGCAGTGGGGAGAACCCCTCCCACCGGCTTCCGTAGGGCGGAAGGGCCTCCCTCCGGCCTACAAGCAAGGCGGAGGGCATCCCCTCCGGCCTAGGCAGGGCGGAGGGAGCTCCCTCCGGCCTGGTAGGGCGGAGGGGGCTTCCCTCCGGTCTGTGCAGGGCGGAGGGGGCTTCCCTCTGGCCACCTAGGTGCTTTGAGAGAGAGGGGCTGAGCGGAGGGAGCCTACCCATTGTTTTCCCTTCAAAAAAGAAGAAATTTTAGGATTCAACAATACCCCTGAAAACGTAAAATTACCAAAATACCTCCGGGGTCTAGGAAACCTCCCGCCACTTCAAAACTGTATGTGGCTTCTACAGAATTGCATTCATAACCCTAAATTTTAGAGTTTCGCCTGAACGTAAGAGGCCTTTGATGAAACCCTAGTTCTGTCGATCTGTAGGTGCTGAATGAGTGGTAATTGAGAGTCACCCAAGCGCGCACGCCCTCAACATCAGAACCTATGTGGGGGACTTTAAGATTTCTTTGGCAGTCAAACAAAGGTGTTCGGATGTTAGGCTGATGTAAATCAACACTGACTGCGATCAGTGGGAAAAGGTCTAGCACCCGAACCCAAATCGTCTGATACGATGCGCACCCACGGAATAAACCCTCATATAAGATGTTTCTTTTCAAAAAGAACACCAAAAAAAAATATTCAAAACACATATTCCGTGGCCAACAGGAAGCAGCTATTTATGGGTCGTGGAATTATGAACCATCATTCCAGTTCCATCCATATCCGACCAGTTCCTCTTCTCTTCCTCAAGATTCTTATGCTGATACTGAATTCCAATCAAGCCAACCAAACACTCCAAGAGGGATCCAAAGAGGGATGCAGGACTTGACTACCTCATTGTTTGGTTACAGTGAATATAGACCATACATGCAACCTAGTTATGGGTATCAACATCAAGGGCCAGACGATGAGGGAGAAGGGTCTTCTAGTAATTATTATCCATATTAGGTAAGAATCAATGAATTTTTGTAACATTTATTTTGTCTAATTTGGTTTATTGTACTGCTTGTATTAATATACAATGGAATATTAGTTTAACTTTCACATGTTCAATGTTTGAAGTTCAATGCGTAGTTGTCTACTTCAAGGTTATTGCACTAACTTATACAGTCAAATGCATGTGTAATATTTTTTGTGATTTTAAGTTATTATTTATATTTTTTATGATTTTTTTTCAGATTTTTTAGAATTAATTTGATTTTTTTAACCTTTTAACGGGGTTTCGACCGGTTTCGGCCGAAACCGAAACCGATACCGAGTCGTATCGGTTTCGGACCCGTCCGAAACCGAGTTTGCCATTCTTGCCCACCTGGGGTTGTTGATAACACTGAGGAGCAACATGATTTTCAGCCAGCTAGACACTCAGACTCAGATAGCAGGCCAGTCACTCCTAGAATGGGGAAGCCACCTGTGCAGTTAAGAAGAAGTACATCAGTGCATGGGCTAACTGAGAGGACAAGTGCTGCTGCTCGAGAGGACCCGGCAATTGAGTAGTTGAAGTATATTTATGTGAGACACACGCCAAGGGCAGGAGGATCCATGTCAAGGGTGGCTAAAAAAACCGAACCAAAATAGAAAAAAGCATCCCCAAAGGCCAAAAGGCGACTGGTTTCTGATGGTGATGATGTTGCTAGTGATGATGATGATGATGATCCCAGTGCAGCTATAGGTGCTACAAGTGCTGCAGGTGCTACTACTGGCGGTGCTGGTGGTTCTTCCTCCTTCCACGCAGACATAGGCAGAGGATATAGTCAGGGTGAGCGAGGACATGATTCACAGAGTCAATATGGACATCCATCAGGCTATGGAGGTGGCCAACAGGAGGCAGCCATTTATGGGTGGGGTCATGAACCAGCATTCCAATTCCATCCACATCCGACCAGTTCCTCTTCTCTTCCTCAAGATTCTTATGCTGATATTGGATTCCAATCAAGCCAACCAAACACTCCAAGAGGGATCCAAAGAGGGATGCAGGACTTGGCTACCTCATTATTTGGTTATAGTGAATATAGACCATACATGCAACCTTCTTATGGGTATGAACATGAAAAGCCAGACGATGAGGGAGAAGGTTCTTCTAGTTATTATCCATATTAGTGCATCATCATTTAGGTAAGGATCACGTTTATTGTATAGTTTCAACCTATTTCATGTTTAATATGTACTCAATATTTGTTTAATAACTTCAATGCTTGAACCCATTAGTCTTCTTGTGTAATGCACTTAATCCTATTTCATGTTTATTCCCATGCTTGAACCTAATTCATATTTAGTATGTACTCAAGAATATTAGTTTAACATGTTCAATGTTTGAACTTCAATGCCTACTTCATGTTTATTGCACTTAATCTATGTTCTTTACAATCAAATACATGTCTAAAGAATTTTATGATTTCTATGTGATTATTCATATTTTTCTGAATTATTTTTGATTTTTTAGACTTATTTTGATTTTTTTATGCTTTTCAATGGGTTTCGGCCGGTTTCAGCCGAAACCGAAACCGTCGAAATCGGACGGTTTCGGTTTCGGATTCGGCCGAAACCGAGTCCGAAACCGATACTGACATCCATGGTCGTGGCAGGCCTATGAGGGCAGCGGAAAATAACCAAAGCCTAGCCACACCAAAGAGGGGATCCCCCTGGACTGTGCGCCATCAAGAAAGCCTGATTCCACTGGCCGGAATCAAGGTAAAACTTGTTTGCGACCTGAAACCATAAAAGGCAAGGCAACGACAAAGACGAGGTGACCGCGAGGCAGAGAGAAGCAAACCGGACTCCTTCACATCATCCACACTCCCTCCCACTTTGATTGTGTGTGGAAAAAGGAGGATCGAAGGGAAGGAACAACAGAAGAGAGGAGGTGCATAGAAGGGAGAAGAAAGAGGCAGCCAAAACAAGGGGGCCAATCCTCACACAGACTTCTCATATAAATTACAGAATTTACAAGTATGCCATCAGACCATACCAGACCATAGTTACCAACATAGGAAACAAAAGCGGGAAACAAAACGTGAAACGAAAGCGAGAAATGAGGCTCTAAATTTAGTGAAAAACGAGAAACGATATAAGTATGGGAAACAAGGGGAATTTAAATCATTTTAGGAAGGTTTAGCTCTTCAAGTGTATTTCATGTATTTTTAAAATGATTAAAATATCCTTAAGTTACTAACATACCTTCCTAAAATGATTAAAATACCCATAAAATGCATATGGGAAACAAGGGGACATAAAATACATATGGGAAACAAGGGAACATTTCTCATGTGTTTCCCAAACGTATCGAATTCGTTTCCTGAATGCGTTTCCCAAGAAATGTGCTTCCCACTTCCCCGAACGTTTTCCTGCAACTATGGACAAGACCAAAGCCTAGGGCAATAAACTAAAAGTATAAACATATTGACAGAACTACCCTTGTACACTAGCTATTAACCCTGGGGCCTACAGAGAGAAAAAGGGGGCCAAGGGAAAATGAATTGCACTCAAGGTAGGTTTCCTCAATTCTTTTCTTTCTATTATTGCATCCATCATGTTTTAAATATTCCTTTGACATCTTTGATATATTTCTACCTAAACATTTTATCCTTGTATTTCCTTTCTGCATTTTTGGCCTCTATGCTATTGCTTGAAAATGCCACTTCATTTAATATCTTTTCCTTGAGTCAATTTGGTCCAGCTTAATCATGAATAATGACCGGAAGGTCAATTAAATGATGCCTACATGCAAATGGGGCACGAGATCAAGTTCTAGGGAGGAGCATCCCGGGGTTTAATGATTGCATAACACGTGTCTCACTAGACCCCCTAAGAGGGTCTGAAACTGGACAATCCTAGGCAGTCATGCATCTCAGTAAGGAATAACCCTTAGGAGTATAGATTGGTGATTGGTCCAGTAATGATGGCTAACACGGTAGTTTGTCAGAAATGCAATGTCAAATGTATTGAACTAGCTAGATCTATTTATTTACTCCATATCGTTTGACATCATTGCTTATAGAATGGACTTTGACATCGTCTCTTGATATTAAACGCTCTATTCACATATAACGTTGACACTGTGAACAATTCATATCACATGCCCTATTGTTTGAATAATTCATGGATTTCTTGTTCTCAAGAATTTAATATCATACCGTCCTATTTCCTTGGATTTGAATTTTGAGGGTTCTTACTGGGCGTGTTTTGCTCAGAAATTTTGTATTAATGTTTTTCAGGTTAGAAGTTACTATTAATGTAGTGATAGCATGATGGAGTATAGCTTCTTCTCTAGCCTGTACCATAAGCCACAACCAAATCTGACCCTCTAAATTCAGAGAGTGACATAGTGTCAAGTAGTTGTGGAGGGAAAAAAAGTATCAACAACCAAAAGGATGATGCTTTTCACAACAGATTGCTACATGTGATACCCCTTAATCATGTATCGACAAATGTGGAAAAGAATATGACATATTTCACTGGGTTTCATATGATTTTCCACCATCATATCCATCTCATATCCTCATTTGCAAGTTCAGGTGTCATCCATAACATTCATTACAAGATAAATATATCAGAAGCTTCCAACAATATGAGATGATTGAATCTGTATGATTCCAATGCATCTCAAGACCATTGAGAAACTGAAAACTTGAATACCCGCAAACTTTTTTCCGATCTGCTGCCAACCTTAAGAGTATGATTGCCTAATTCCCAACCACAACTTGGCAGATAGAAGAAAGCCGACTAAAGAATGGTGGGTATATCAACTTTCAAACAAAGCAAATATTAGACATGCATACATGGGTTTGTGTCAATGCAAATGAAAAGTAAAAATAGCTCCTACATGAAAATGGCTCTTAAGAGGCGGGTGCCAGCCGTTGCCTCTGACACTAACCAAGTGCCCTTACAGGGCAGACTGCCTTGCCGGTCAGAGCCCAGTCTCACTGCTGAGAGAAGATGGTGGACCTCCTTTCATAAGCCAGTGGTCCCCACAAAGTACCTTGGCTTCAAGAGCTCAGGGCCCCTCAACTATTGTTGCATCTGGATAGGGCATCTCCAGAATAGGTGAGATGTTGGAGATGTGGGAGGAGACAGATTCTGCAGGGCAAACCCCCGGAAGGAAGTCAAAGAGCAGGGGATGTCGACCTCTGCTGAGATTTCCCAGGCAGTTTTAACTTTTAAGCAAACGCTGCCAACATAATAAATGGGATCCCATGTGATGTCAGTTCGGTCACCCCTGGAGTATGAACTACTCAAAGAATGAGGTGGCTTGAGAGATACGACTAGGTTCTGGGGGGCCAACCGGAGGTTACTATTGTCAAACAAGAGGATGGCAAGTGTATGGAATTAGGCATAAGAGACTCCTTGTGTTTGAACGGTCAGCTGGGAAGCATTGTTTTCCTCTGTTGTTTTTCTGACACTGCTAGGAGATCGTTAAAGGGGGACATTGGTCAGGTGGTTATGAATTTCCTGAGGGGAGAACCCACCTTCATGGTAACCTAAGAAGGAAGGGCAGACAGTCTTAAAGCTACAGGCTAATCAGTTTGCTCAATCGTTTGTAAAAAATCATTGCCAAGCTGTTCGCCTACAGGTTGGGATACATCATTGATAGGATTATCAGCTGCGCCAGAGTACTTTTATCAAGGGACATCAGATACAGGAGAGCTTCTTGGTGGACCATGAGAGCATCTGTTCCATGAAGACGTCTAAGAAAAGGGGCTTTGTGCTGAAGCTGGATTTTAAGAAGGCTTATAACAGAGCAAATTAGGAATGCTTATTTTGTTTGCTATCCAATATGGCTTTTGGTGGTGGGTGGTTGCTTGAAAAAGAGTATACATCCCTTGAGTCTCTGTTGCCCTCATACTCGATGGGGCCCCGACTCCTTCCTTTCCTAGTGGAAGGGCCTCGACAAAGGGACCCTTTGTTTCCTTTGTTCTTTACTCTGGTAGCATATAGTTTGAGCAGCATATGGGCCAGGTGAGGCAGCTGGTTTGATTAGGGGCAGATTCATGCTCAGGAGCTGCAGGTGAGCCATCTCCCCAATATGTAGATGATATTGTCCTCTTCTTTTTTCTGGGATGAGGAGCAGTCATATGTAGCAAGATTCACAATGGGGTTCTTAAAAAAGATTGGCAACCTGAAGATTAATTTCCAAAAAAGCCAGCTAATTGGGATCCACAAATAGAAGGTGGGCTTTGTTGAGGGCAGCCCTCATCCTGGTTTGACAGTGTTTACGCACACGCGGAATGGCTGGAGAATAAAATAATGAAAATAAATAAATGATAATGTGAAAATGTGGTTGATTTGTGATTTGCTAGTTGATGGTGGTTTTTGTTGGATGTATGTGTTTTACGGGCGTGCTAGTCGAGTTTCGACAATTGCCCCGGAATTGAAGTTCAATTGGGATGTGCCTCCAGGGCATGGCACATGTGCCTAGACATACGGGCGACATGTGGACAAGGTTTGTGTGCGCGTGGTAGCTGTTTAGGTAGCTGGCACAGGTTTGATTCCGCGGGTGAAGGTGTATCAGACGATGTGAGGCTCGGGTGCATGACATTTCCCCATCGACCGAGCCTGTGGACCACAATAGCTGTTAATTTAAATTGGACGTAATCCGAACACCCATATTTCTACTGCCGAAGGAAAAGAGTCAGGGAACCTGGGGGCCGCGACGTCGGAAGGGCTTGACCCATGTAACATCGACGGAGCAACAACAACACAACAGGGATGAGTGGAGGTAGGGAGACCGGTCTTAGTGTGGGCACTGGAGAGGGCACGAACAACGAGTTTATGAAAGCGAGACATCGGCTCGAAAGGTGAAGCAGCGGACACTGGCTCGGCAAAGAGCAGGCAAGTGCTAGCTCAAGTGTAGGGTTCGTTCTATTGGTGGGGCAGGGACTGAGCTAGCATGCGGATGACAGTCTACTGGATTACATCACTATAAGCAGTTGTATAGGGCGTGGAATGTCCGATTACAAGTGTGCACAAGCCACGGGACAATTCCGTCATTTATGACGATTCCCGGGGCATTGCGTTGTTACGCGGGTATTTCCGCCTTTGTACATAGTGTCCGTTGAAGGACTCGTGATACAGCAAGACGCCGCTCGAGAGGTGTTACAATATATTCCCAATATGCAATGACAGGTCACCCAGTCATGATAGGGCTTGCAAGTTCCATGACGTTCGCCTCTCGGGTGTTGTCGTTTGTTGTTGCGTGCTTTACGCAGGTGAGGAGTTGACAGGCGTGGCTCGTGCGGAGCAGTCGAGCGCGGCTCGAGGTGAACAGTCAGGTGAGACTTGGAGTGTGCTGTCGGGCACGGCTCGAAGTGAGCAGTCGAGCGCGGCTCAGAGTGAGCTGTCGGGCGCGACTCGGAGTGAGCTATTGGGCTCGGCTCAGGACAAGCTGTCGGGCGCGGCTCATGGTGAGCAGTCAGGGGCTGTTCAGGACGAGCAGTCGAGCATCGCTGTGACTGGAGTGGTTGAGCGCCGTTGAGACCAGGGAAGTTGGGTGCCGTGGGAACCGTTGTGACTAGAGTAGCCGGGTGCCATGAGCACGATTGTGACTGGAGTAGTCGGGTGCCATGGGCACCGCTGTGACTGGGGCAACCGTGCACCACTGAGACTGGGACAGTTGGGTATCGTCAAGACTGGGCAGTCGGGTGTCGTGGGCACCGTTGTGACTGGAGTAACCAAGTGTCGTGGGCACCTCTGAGATTGGGACAGCCAGGTGCCATCAAGACGGGTAGCTAGGTGTCGTGGACACATTGTGACAAAAGTAGTTGAGTGCCGTTGAAACTGGGGCAGTCGGGTGCCGTGGGCACAGTTGTGACTGGAGTAGTTGAGCGTCGTTGAGACTGGGACAGTCAGGCGCCTTTGAGCCTGAGACAATCGGGCTTGAAGAGGTAGCGAGAAGCGTGCCAACTTCTCATTACGCCTGCAAAGGGCTCTGGTGACTTGCCCAAGTGTGCCATCTGCGGGGCGTTGGCTAGGATGGGCTCCGTCAGCAGGACAGCCCCAAGGCATGAACGCGGTCAGAGTCAGTGGCACGTTCATCGATGAATAAGGTTTTCTGGGTGGCCTAGGTCGCGGCCTCTGGGTCGATCGCGTTCATCAAAGCAGAGGCCCCACGCTTTGTCTCGCGTCAAGACTTGTGTAGCGTGCCCTTGGTGTGTACTTACCAGTCACGAAGTTGATGTAGGCCAGATCGTCTCCCCTCATCGGGTGTTTGCCAAACCGCCTTTACATGATGCCCGCCGGGCAGTCTGACGTGGAGGCTTGTATCTTGGCTTGAACGTCGTCTGAGGGGAGATCATGCGACATGCCCCCGGAATGTGATTGCTAAGCACAAGATCAACCAACCAAAATTGGATCGCCATCCTCGTCGAGAGTTGCCCGCAAGTTGTATGTTGCCCATAGTGCTAAACTGAGTGAAGTGTGTGACCTTTGGCCTTCCCAGGGGGTTTTATGGGTATAGAATTGGAGGGGGGGTAATGCTGGTCCGCGTAAATGGGGGTTTACGCGGACCAGGATGCTCCATAGCTGGCTGGACCACGTAAAGCAGGGGTTTACGCGGACCAGGTTGGCAGGCATGAACGCGTGCTCTGGTTGGCCGCGTTCTGACATGAACACGGTCTTCTGGGTGGCTACGCTCTGGTCGTGGCTTCTGGACAGGCGTGTTGATCAAGACGGGGGCTCGATGCTCCATCTTGCGTCAAGACTTGTGAAACATGCCCTCGTCCGATAGAGACTTGTATCCTGGCTAAACATTGTATGAGGGATGATTATGTGACATGCCCATGGTGTATGATTACCAAGCACAAGACCAACCAATGCCAATCGGACCGTCGTTCTCCTCCGTGAGTCGCGTGTTGCCAGTAGGGTTCAGCCCAATGAAGTTATGACCCTTGGTCTTCCCATGGGGGATTTTATAGGCCTTGGATTGAAGGGGGGTCATGCTGGTCCGCGTAAAGGAGGGTTTACGCGGACCAGGATGACCCAGACTTGGCCAGTCCGCGTAAAGGGGGTTTATGCGGACCAGAGAGACTTTGGCTTGAACGCGGCTCCCACAGGTGCCACGTTCAAAACGCGGCGTCCAGGGTAGCCACGTTCTAGCCTGATCCTGGTTGGTCCGAGTAAAGGGGGTTTACCCAGACCAAGTTGCCCTAGGGAAACCTGGTCTGCGTAAACCTCCCCCAGGACCCCCCTGGGGGGGGGTTACCCGCAAGGATGGCAGTATCCGTTTCGGTACCGGTTTCGGCCGAAACCGATAGAAACTATTCAAGAAACTCAAAAAAATAGTAAACCTGTCCGGTTTCGGACCAAAACAGGTGAGGTTCGGCCGAAATCAATACGGTTTCGTCCGAAACCATTAAAAAAAAAATTTTTAATAGGTTTCGGACCTGTTACAGTGTTAAGGGCCGGTTTCGGATCGGTACGGCCGAAACGTATCGGTTTCGGCCGATACTGCCTTCCATGCTTACCCGGGCCGGCATGAAGAGAAGAGAGGGCGCCCCCCCCCCCCCCCGGCAGTCCCATCTTCCAATTTTAGGCAAGGGTCTCCGGCTTCTCGCTGCGCGTGTGGAGGAAGGATACGGTGCTCTGAGCTTCAAGGGTTGCTTTGACCAGCCCGCTCCCACCTCGTGCATGGGCTCCTCGTAAGTGTCGTGGGGCGTCATCCACCATGAGTGTGGAACGTGTACGAAGATTCCGAACCACTTCTTGCCCGTTTGCTCATCGAGTTGGGCTTCCATAGATGGTGCCCCTTGTCGCGACATAGTGCCTCGAGGCCGGGGATTGACCCGGTGTCTGGAATGCCCCTAGCATAGTGTCATCTTGGGGATAGTTGCGGGGATCTCTCACTGCTTTTGGCCTTGCGCCATGTGATACGGCAAGATGTCCCAGGGCCCGAGTTCAGCTCGGCCTCAAGAGTGTTATCGGTGTTGAGCTGCTCTTAGAGAGCACTCAGGATTAGCTCCTGATCCTTACGTGATGTCGTATGGTGTGGCAGGAGGTCCCAATTCCCGGGGTCAGCCCGGTTGTCGAAGGATTGATGGCGTTGTGTTGTTTAATCTCTCGAGCGTGGCTCTGACGCGAAATGGGAAGGAGCCCCCCCCCCCCCTCCCGAATCTGGAAGTAAAACCGCTAAGCAGATGAAGCCTGCTGTCAGCCAGGGCTCTGTCTTGAATGCGCCCCACATAGGCGCCACCTTCTAAACACGGCTGCTAGAGTGGCCGCGTTCTGTGATGATCACGGTCAACTGTTCGATCGTGATATGGCTGACACATGTTAGTGGCTCCAAAGCCCAAATGTGCCTTGACTGTTGGAGCCACCGGTGTCAAGCTACTTGTGTAAGATATGGTGGGACTCATTCACTGCTTTTTTTGTGATGCGTCGTATGACACGGCGAGTGGCTGCGAGTCCCAGGCTGGCCTGGCAACTGAGATGTCGGCATGATAATGCCACTTGTCTGGTAGTCGGGGGTGATCCCCGCTTCTTGGGGAAGAGCAGTGTGACACGGCGAGGGGCTCCAGAATCCAAGTTGGACTCGGCAGTTGGAGCCATCAGTGTTACGCCATTAGTGAGGCGTTCAGGAGTGATTCTCGCTTCTCCGTAGGGTGCCGTGGGACACGGCGAGTTGTTCTGAGTCCCAGGTTGGCCCGGTTGTTGAGGGGCTGGTGGTGTGATGCTGCTGTAGGGCATCCAGGAATGGTCCTCAACTCCTGGTAAAGTGTCATTTGGTACGGCGAGTTGTCCCGAGCCTCGGGTTTAATCCGGTCATTGGGAAACTTGTTGACATGGTGTCGTTTGCTCGGGGGTGATCCTCGTTTAGTGTGTTATGCCGTTTGACACAGCAAAATATCCCGATTTCTGGGCTTGACTCGGCCGACAGAGCACCTTTGGTGTTATGCCATTTTGCGCTATTTAGGGAGTAATTCCCTTTGCTTAAATTACGATTAGTTCGAGAAAATAAGCGGGTGGAACTAGTTTCCAGTCACCTATTTGGGTCTCCCTCTTTCTATAGGTGCTCTTCAGTGCAGAGATTAGGGCAATTCCATTCAGTCCTTTTGGTCAGCATCTGCATGCTGATGATCTATCTAGGTCAAGGATTCCAGAATCAGACTAGGTGCCAGAATTAGCCAGACCAAACCCAATCCACAGGATTGGCCAACCCCAATCCACCTACTGCCGTAACATAAAAGTATGTTTTATGAAATATTAAGACTATAAACAATTTAATATATTAAAATAATAAATAACAGATATTATTCAACATAGGACCTTTTTCAACTGCTAACTCCTTTTTAGATTTCTGGCATCTGCATAACCCTAATCATGGTATGCAGCTCCTTGCGGGTGGGACTTTCCAAAGGAAGGCAAAAGAAAATGGAGCATCATAAGCTGCCGTATGGTTGTCGCATTGTATACCTCCCCTTAAGGAAGACAGATTGATTAGCATCCAAAGTATCTCCAATAACATGTCTCAATGCCTTTTTTTAAAAAAAATCTTACAGCTGACACTTGGGAGACTAATAGGCCTCAATGGTATTTCAAAGTACACTCTCTTTTAGGAAGACTGGAGTTCAGAGAATTGACCACCAGCAGTTCTTTTAAAAATCGTTGGCTGCCACTGAATTCTGTAATGACTTCCCAAAATTTCTGACCAAAACCGGTATAAAATTTACCTGGTCTTAGTCCTCATGATTTATATCCACCAAAGTTAAAACCAATTGCTGCATTTCCTTCTTTTCAAAGGGTCTACATGCAACGCCTAGGCCAATGAAGAACCCAAAACTGCGACTAGACATCGAAACTGCAAAAAAAAAACTGGCCCACGTAAAGATAGTAGGAAAGATCATGCCTATCAAGTGTCAACACATAAATCCAGTCAAGGTGACTCTTATATCATTGGAAAGCTTATCCAATATTCCAATTTCCTATGCTTTTATTGTTTGAGCTTGAGTATCAGCCCTTTGAGGGTCTAACATGCAAATAAAGATCACTAAATTATGAATAGTGCCACTCCAAAGAGTAGGCAGTCATTCAGCATCATGTTTGGAAAACCCATTGAGGAGGACGTTGAGCCAGACTTAGTCATCCACGCAGAACTCCCAAGCTGAGAAAACATCTGCAAGTGCATATGGTCCACTTTAGGCCCTGCACACAAGTTTTTCAGATTTTGAAACCAATCTTCCAGGGGTTCTGTAGACTTGGATTGTAGGGTACTTTGACCTATCACAGATTAAAAAGAAGCCCACTGAGGAATTCACCTGTGTGATGGACCCATAACCAGAGAAAAAATAGCTATTTGCATTTAGTTTCATCCCTCAGAATTGCATTGGTTTCCCACTCAAAACAGGAAAGTCAATACCATAATATAGACATTGGGGAATCGTCTGCACAATTGGCATCCTTGCAGAAAGTGGTACAAGAAATTGATAAGGTAGACTGAGATCGAGCATAAAAGGTCATGACATTGTGCCTACGAAAATGCAACGTGATTGGAAAACTTTTTCCAAATTATGCTGCTTCTATGCAAGGTTCAAGGATCACAGGAAGCTGTTTAGCTGACACTGATGGATCTTCCTTGCAATCATGTTTCTCCTCTACGGTTTAGCTGTTGTAACAAGACAACAACGAGAGGAGGGATGCCCGAAGAGAAATGCCCATATCTCATTTAGGTCTCATTGTAAAAGAGAAAACTGATGTCTCATTTACAACATCCAATAGGACATCAAAATAAGATAAATGAAGTAGTTAGATCTAAATATAAAACTTCAATATTATATAGTGCCAACATGTACTTGACTACAAAGCCTAATCAATCTTACCACTGCCACTAGTTCCAACAATAGCTACACTCTTTGCTGCTGATACAGTGAAAGATACTCCATCAAGAATTTTTCGTTCCGTTAGATATCTGAAAATAAAACCATGGAAACACTGTCACTAAAAATGAGATGAAGTATTTAAGGCAACTGAAAGTCTAAATTAGAAATCAGTAGAAATAAAACATATATATATATATAAATTACACAACAATGATCATGAATCACTATTTCATTCATATGGGTCAACCGTGAGGTTACAAGTGAGGCAAATTTGTGCAAGATCATTGATGGCTTTGAGATGGATATTTTTCTAAATGATCCATGTTCGTGTCCAAGGAAACTCTGGAGGGGATATACAAAAATCAGTAGATCTTCAGAGATAAAGGAGATGACATCCAATATGGAAGAGTTATAGATAGGTTGAAGAAAGAAGATTAAATGTCAGACCAGTTGTACCATAAATGCTGAAGAATAGAAACACCAGAGCTTGCCACATGGCTTTCACCAGCCAGCCAATGCTCCATGTGACATGAGTACCAATAGAAGCCAGGATCAGCCAATACCCCCACACAATCAGGATTGACCGGACCCTAGCTAGACCATCAATAGCCAAGATTGATGCTTGAGAGTTGGTATCTGGCCTTCTACTCTATGACTAGATATGAAAAACACATGTTCAAGCATCAAGAAATTGTCAAGAATGTCCACTCCCTTCTTGCTTTTGTCAACTGTAAAACTTATAATACCACTGATGGTGTTGGGCAATGAGATGATGGTGGTATAGAAGAACAACAAAAGAATGAGACAATGGTGTTGGGATTTCCGAGGTCGCAATAGCACAACAGAGCACCACCAATGGCATTTATGGTGATCAAACAAGTGGCAAGTTTGCAGCTTGTGGCAATAGAATTCTGTGCCAAATGATACTTGAGATTCTAACAATAACCTCAGAAATTTGGGCCACACTTATTGATTCTAGATCAAGTAGCAATGTCATGCAACCAAAGCACAGCCGACAGAGAGAAAAGGATTCACTATAGTTGAAGTATCAGAGATCTGTGGTTCATTGTCTATTATCAGATTTTCAGGTAGTTCTTGTTAGGTGTGAAGATGTTGATTTTAATAATGTAATTATGTTAATAACTAAAGTTCAGATTTCACAGGTAATCAGCGAGGTCAATTAACAGCAATGCCATTCAGTTCAGTTCAGAATTCTCAGTTCCATTGGAGTAAGGACAGTAACTGAAAACTTTACCCCCATCATCTGATTTTGAAATCAATGATATTTCTGAAAATAAACAGAAATTTAAACTTTTCTGATTTAACCATAAGGAGAAGGTTAAATAAATTTAACATCCAGAGCTCCATTGAATTACTGGAACCCTAGCTACACATATTAGTCAAAGTTACATATAATCTTGAGTGTACAGGTCAGCATGATCAATGAATGGATTTGATTCTCTGGTTATGTAGAAAATAACTTCTGATTTAGAGGCTGTCAAGCATACCTGCATTTAGTGGCTTTCTTTTACATACGAGTGTGCGCACATGTGCACACACACATACACAGAGATTATATATGTCTTAATCCACAGAGCCAAACACCAAGTAGCACGAACTACGAAGCTGACATCTTGCCCTTATGGTTTATAAACACATGGATTCTAATATTTTCATATATAAATGAAGTTTCTTTTTCACATTACAAATTGTGGCAATGATCTAATAGCTGGGAAACAAAATCCTTCACCAGGGTATCTTGGGGTCCATTGGGATTGAGGGATCGGGTTTTAAGCTTTTTCTCTGTTGGGTCACAGTCAGAACAAAGGGGGTGCTTGCCATGGGAAACAATCTACTGGAAAGAAAAGAATACGTGTTCGTAAATTTTGTACAAAATCATCCAGAAGTACAAACATGTGTTTACATTCCTACGTGGGGAAGAGAGGGGAAAGAGGGAGTGGAGAGTGGGTAGAGATAGATAGTGGGAAGTTGAGTGTGGGTGGGAGATATTCCCTGGTTCTATTTCCCGGGGAGGTGGGGAAATGAAACCCAGGGGAAAAGGGAATATACAGAGCATCTGGGAAAAAATTTCCCAACTACTATTTTCGAGTCTGGGTCATAGTCACTTTCTAACCAATTAGGATCAAGCTAAGCTAACTCGGGTCAGGTTCAAACTGATCTCATCCAATTTGGCCAACAGTGAGTAGGATAACAAGTGAAAAACATTGTAAGCACATGTGATCGAGTTTTAGGACAATACGGTCATGGCCAGCCATGTCAGTCAACTATAGTCATACCCCTATCGTACCCTTTTCAAGTGTCAGTACTCCTATCAAGACAAAGGCCAAATTGAGTGCGATGGATTGTCAACTACTCAGGTCAGGCCTCCTGTGTTATTCTATTTTTCCCTGGTCCAGTCAATGACCTTGCCGCTTCAGGATCTTTTTGTTCCATAACATTCTATAGCTTTATGATTATTGACCGCTGCAATATTTCCTTTTTCAACCAAGGTTGGCCATATCACTGAGTCGTATCGACTCAGAGGTGCTGGTACGGTATGATACAGCAATACGGTCCCAGTCCATGCAACGCAGTCCAAGACAGGCCTTTGAAAGGCCCGCTGAGATGTTGCGATACACCTCGAGACAGCCAGAGATGCTGCAATACAGCTCGAGCCACAACAGCCTTTGAAAGGCCACCTTGCCAGTCCTCAGTCAGGCCTTGGTACAATGCGATACAGACAAATCAGTGCAAGTTGCACCAACACGACAAACCATCTTTTCAACTAGTATGGGTACATATATTACATCTGAAGAGTTCACATGAATGATCTTTGTGTGGCTACTAGTTTACTAACTAGCCTTTGCTGCATGTTATATGTTTTTTCTTTTTCATTTTTTTGTTTCGGGTGGGGAGGGGGGAAGGAGCGGAGGTGGCTGGCTGAAACCACATTTCACTAAAATCACAAAAGATGACAGATACAAAGAGGAAAAGGGATACAAAGAGGATGGAGCTCCCACACCTAGCAAGTAGATAGAGCTCCCACACAAGGTTGGCCACATCGTCAATTCGTATTGACTCAGACCGGTACTGGTGCAGTACAATACGGCGATATGGTCTGAATCGGTGCGACTCAATCTGAGATAGGCCTTTGAAAGGCCCAGCCAAAATGCTGCGATAGCTCGAGACGGCTCAAGCCTGAAAGGCCCAGCCGAGTCGCACCATATCAAGGCTTGGTCTGACCCTGGTATGATGCGATGCGGTTGAATCAGTGTGAGTCACACTGATACGTCAAACCATGCTCCCACATGGACCCTAACCCCTTACATAATCCCATACAAATAAAATTCTTCCACTTAAGTACCCTAGTAATAATAGAGGATTGGATTTTCCTGTTGCCAAAGATAGGCAAATGCTAATCTAGAAGAAAATGTATGCACCTAGTAATGATCTCAACCATTTGTCTGAAAACATTTTTGAAAATATTATTGCTCCTCTCCTTCCAAGTTCCCCAAAGCATGGCAGGTAAGATACCTCTCCATATGTCTTTATCCATGGATCCTTGGCTTAAAGCTTTCCATTCTGAAATAGTTGTAATATGCTTGACTTCTCTCTCCATGCTCCCTTAACTGATCTGGAGCAAACTTATCAGTAACAACAGATTTAAGATATAATGTCCCTCCAGACTATGTTGTCACTGGAAACCAGCTCCCACAACCACTTGTCCAGCAGTGCAATGTTCATAAGATGCAAATTTTTAAGTCCCAAACCCCCCATATTTCAAGGGCCTGCACACCAGTTGCTAACAGACAAGAGGAATCTGTTTAGCATTATGATCGTTGCCTCTCCACAACAACTGTCTCCTGATTTCGTCCAGTTGTTGTATCACCCCTTGTTGTATGAAGAAAACAGAAAAGCAATGAAAATGACAGGTGTTCTGCAAAACAGCATTGTATAGTAGGCACAACATCCGATTTAATAGTACCCAGAATTTCTGATAAACATTTAACTTTTCCGTCTTCTCTCTCTAGCCATTTCTAGAGAGAGAAGCTCTGAGGATTTTCGTTTTCTCCAAGGGGTGGGCCCCCTCCCGTGGTCTCGCGTCTTTGGGCTCAGGGATGCCTCCCGTAGGGGGGTGCCGGGGCTCTCTGGGCCCGGTCTGCTTCCGTTGTGGAAGGAGGGGGAACCTACGTCGGGTGTGTTTGGAGGTGGGGAGCCGGGTTACGGTGGAGAAGACTGTAGGGGGGCAGAGGGCGGCCTCGTTCGCGGAGGTCGTGAAGCCCACGAGACTGGCTCCGGGGCTTCCTGTGGCCAGGGGGGAGTTCCTGCACGCTAGAACTTTCCCATCTTCTAACCAAGTGGACTGGCTTGGTAGGTACCTTTGGGTCTCCCCTGTGCTAGGAGGCATTGATGTGGAGGCCGTAAGACTCCTACTATAGGGGAGATGGCCGCATGGGTGGTCCTTCGGTGGTCAAGCATCTGCATCGGGATGGTTAGTTGACCATCAGAGCCTGTATCGAAGCAGCGAAGGAGGTGTAGGCGGTTAGAGTCCTCATGTGCGAAGGATCGATTCTCTGAGTCAAGCAATGGTCATTAGAGCGAGGGACCTACCCTACACTGGGTAAGACTGAACTTTGTGTTAAGTTGATGGGGGTGCTGATTCCGCTCAGTGATGAGGTCGGGGTAACCTTCCTAGTGAGGACGTTTGGTAGGGTGAAGGCGGGGCCCTTGAGGCTGATCCTGGAGGGGCACTTGAACTTTTTGGAGACGCTTGTGGAAGCCGCGTCCACTCTTACGATTCCCCCGGTCATCCTCGTCGATGTCAGGGGGTGGAGTTCGCTGTGAGGGCCTCGAGTAGGATGATGGTGCAACAGCAGCGGATGGCATCACAGGGGCTAGGGTTCGCGGTTAGAGGTTGAAGACTAGGCCTGGGCGGGCGATTTGAATTTGAATTGTCCCACCGGTGGGCTTGGGCCTACTTCTGACGTGGAGGGTCATGGTTCAAGGCCGTTTGGGTTGGCCCAGCAGAGCAGCGAGGCAGCCTGTTTGGATTCAACAGGCGACCCGACGGCCAACATGCTACCCGCTTCCGATTTGGATGGCCTAACGGGTCCGTCGAGGCCTGATGTCTCGACTAAAGATAGGTCGATGGGCCGGGTTTGAGAAGTGGGCCGCTCTGATGTGAGGCTTGGGCCAATGGGCCGCCCTGAGGTGGGTGGGTGTTCTAGAGGCCCAGCACCCAATCCGTCCACCTACGACTTACCTGGTGGATCCAAGGGATGCAGGGAGCTGCCCGATGGGCCGACACCAACGGTGATCTCCGCACTGGCGACCGTCAGCGATCTCTCCGCTCTATCGCGGCAAGCAGTGATGCTGGTGGGGGACCAGCCGTTTGATCACATGCAGGCAGAAGTGCAGAGCAGGGATGTGTGCGCTGTGGGGAAGGCCCTTATGGACATGTCGCCGGTCCTGTCCTTCCGAGGGGCCGTCCCCCTACCGCCCGTGGCTCCAAGATTCCTGTAGGCGGCCGTGGAAAATATTGAGGGCACTGTCACTGGGCGGGGGAAGTCTCCCTTCCCCCTCGTGCCGAAGCTGGCCTTCCCAATTCCTTCCTCCAGGGTTCAGGCCGTGGGTAGTCAGGGATAGAAGGACGTGGTTGTGCCCGAAGTCATGGTCTCCATCTCCCAGCCTCGTCAATGGCCCCTTCTACGTCCACCTGTAAGGCACTACTGTGGTCGTTGTTTGGCTTGCCAACGTAAGGCTCGTTCGAGGAAGAGGTTGAAGCGTCGCATCTCGACAATTGTCCCTTTCTCCGTGAATCCAACGGATCCCACGGAGTAGCCGTGCAGTTTCTTCGACGATGCTAGCAAACCACAGAGGGTGGAAGCAGAGCGGTTTGACAGAGGTACCGATAGCGATGAATGCGAGGGGAATGGAGGTGGGAAGAGAGACAGTGGCAGTGGGGAGGGGGAGATTGAACTCTAGGAGCTACCCTCCCTCTCCTTCCTAATCGAGGAGCAACTCCGACAAGCACCCTTGCTTTGTCTGCCAGTGTCGGACCCCCCAGCTGTTGGTCTTGCAGATGGGGATCTCGCAGCGGAGGGGGAGGGGGGCGTTGCTTTTTTGGAAGGCCAACAAGATGTCTTAGCACTTCCTCCCCCACCCAGGGAGTCGGAAGATCTGTATGCGACATTGGAGCAAGTCGAGGAAGCCTATCAAGGGGAGAATTTAGCAAAGGAGGGCAACGGGAGTCTCAACAAGGAGAAGGCTAAAGATATCTTAACAAAGGTGGAGAACTATATAGAGACTCAGGCGAGTGAGACTACTAGGCTGCTTGGTGTATTCGATGCGGGCATGGAGAAAGGCTTGAGGTCCACCTTATGTTTGATCAAACGTGGATGGCTGGTAGATATAACTAGGAAGGTGAAAGCTGAATCAACTAGTAGGAAAGGAGGGACGGAGCAGGCTGAGGAGTAGGTGGAGGAAGGGTCAAGGAGAGTGTTTTGTTTACTTTGGGACACTTGCACTCCCATTTCTCTATTGTTTGGGAGCTGTCGAGAGGGGGGGTGCCCGGGTTGTTAGGTGTTGGAGCTCTTGGGTCCTTTTGTGCTTGGCTGGGGTTTGTGCTTAGCGCATAGGTGATTGTGCACCTCTTTTTTGCTCCCGAGGCAGTGCTGTTTGCCGCCTTTTGTATTTGGGAGTCGTTTTGGGAGCCCCCCCCCCTACATGTATACCTTTTATTTTTTATACCAGTGGTACTACCCACGTTCAAAAAAAAAAAAACATCTGGCCCTGGTGCCTTGTCACTACCAAGACTAAAAACAGCCTCTTCCACCTCACCTTCTTGAATTGGGGTAGAAAGCATCTCCTGATCTTGCTCTGATAACATGACTAGTTCCAGGTCTTCCCAGTGTGGATACCATTTCCTTTCCTCTGAAAACAAATTGCTGTAAAACTGTATTATTGCTTCTGCAATTTGATGCTCATCAGTCAACCAAGAACTGCCTATTTTAGGAAACTAATTTGACTCCTGCAATGAACTATTTTATGGAAAAAATGTGGTATTGTTTATCCCCATACAACCTCTTCTTCCTGAAGCCAACTGGCAAAAGGTTTCTCAGGTGCACCAGCTGATGCAATTCCTGCTGTGACAAGGCAGACTGTTCTTGTTTGTCTTCTAACTCCTTGATTCTTTCAAGAGGTAAGTTCTAGTGTTCGGTCTGTCCAACCTCCATTTTGAGGCCCATTTATTGTTCATTTCTTTAAGCCAATTGAGCTTCAAAGTCTTGATCCCACACACAATGATCTTCTTCTTTCTTCAACAAGTAATCTGGTGGTTCTCGTAGTGGTTTCATTTTGCGGTTGGGCAGGTTATCCTTTAAAGGTCTATTAAGAACCCATGGATCTTCCCAGAAGAAGGTTAACTGGCCATTACCACCAACAATTTCTGTGGAGCATGTATAGAAGTCAATACTCTACAAGATTTGTCCAATTTCGGGCACGTTAGAACATGAAAAACGTTTCACCCAATGTCCATCACTGTGAGTCCCCATGTACAACCACCTTGGCCCACAAAGGTTGTTTCTCCCCTTCAAGTCTCCACAGCCACTTGGTCAATAGTGCTTTATTCACAAGTTCGATAGTGGTTAGACCCACTCCACCTTCTTCCTTCTGCACACATTCTAACATTCAATCAGATGAAGTCCCTTCTCCTTAGTCCTCTCCCATTGCAGAACAAGGCAGCTCTTATAGCTTCCAGCCTCTTGCACAGCATGTTGGGAATTCTGAAGATAGAAAAGGTACAAGTAGCCAGACTTGATAGGACTGACTTAGACAGGAACCATCTCACACCAGCTGAGAGAAGCTTTCCCTTCCAATCTTCAAATCTACTCCCAAAAGTCCTCACTAATCCTTCCCATTCACTGCTCAATGGACCATCGGTGAGTGAGAATCCCCAAGTATTTGATAGGGAAATTTGTCCAGCCAGATCCTATGAGATCGCTAATAAATGATTTCCTGTCCGTCCTCCACACCCAGCAAACTACTCTTTAAAATTTGGGAAAATTACCTGTATACCCCTTAAATCTCCTTGAACTACCCCTATACCCCTACCTTTATGGTATTTACCTCTTAACCCCTGAAATCTCTTAACTCGTGTTGTCATGCCCCTGTGGTTACATTCTGTGTCAATAGCGGTAACTCACTCATGTGAGATTACCATTTTGCCCCCAATTTTGTTACAAGGAGAGAGCGAGAGAGAGAAAGTGGTGAAACTGGACATGAGAGAGAGAAAAGGGGGCAAAGATCATGGAGGGAGAGAGAGAGCTTACCTAAGCTATTGAGGCCGTCTCCAGGCCGCGTCTGCCGGTGCCTCCCTGCACCATCCCTCCAGCACCGCCGCAACCCCATCCCTCATCTCCCTCCTGTTATCCCCTCATCTTCTTCATCAGTCTTCTCTCCTTCTCTCCCCCCTACTGCGAGCCGTTCCCTCCTCAAGCCCACACCACTACCACCCCGCCTCTCCCGGCTCCCTGCTGCTTCTGTCCGCACGCGAACAACGCCGGCCCACCCTGACACCACCCACCACCTTGTTTCCCTTCTCCCTCCCCTTCCCGGTCTAGCAGAGACGCGGTCCATCCCAAGGTTGCATTTGCAAGCGATGCCCGCTCCCAGTTGCTGCCCCTGCAGTCCCGCCAACACCACCAATGTCGCAGACGATCACCACGGCCGCCTCCATCCTCCACAGCCATGTCGTACCCCCCCTGCACTCCTAACTGCTTCCCCTACCTCGGTCGACGAACCGCAAGCAACAATCCCCGCGCCACCAACCAGGCTGCCCACACCTCCCTGTAGAGGCTTCGAACGCCATGTCCTCTCTCTGCCCTCCTTCCCACGCCACCAACCATGCTGCCCACGTCACCAAGCCAGCGCTCAACCCCCACCGCAAGCATCTTGGCCGCTGTCGAGCCCTCTTCCCCCCCCCCTACTTCCTCTCCCTGGTCAACCCTCACGACGCCCGCACCCACCACCTCCGGCCAACCCACACACCCCGCTGCCCTCCGATCACCCCCTTCCCAGCTCGACCACCCTTGCAGCACCCCTACAGCCCCTGCCCTCCGGCCATCTCGACGTCGCTCAGAAGGAGCGAGCGAGGGAGCGAGAGCGTGTGCGAGAGAAAGCGAGAGAGAGAGAGAGAGAGAGAGAGAGAGAGCGTGCACAAGAGAGAGAGAGAGAGAGATTAGTCATTGGACCCTTGTTAACTCACCTAGGATTAAGCACCGTGAGATCATTGACGGCAAGGGTATGATGTGCCCATCTTGATGATTTGAGGAGTTTAGGGATAAATACCATAAAGGTAAGGGTATAAGTGTCATTTAAAAAGATTTTAGGGGTATACAGATAATTTTTCCTACAAAATTTGACTTCAAGCTTGTAGCCACTTCAAGCATCTTAAGCAAAACTTGAGGTTCATAATCTTACCTACTCTTGTTGCGAAAAAGAGGATGGTGTCATATGCAAATTGCAGATGTGTCACTTCCTTGTCAAACCTTGTCAACTTCATGTTGTCTATCAGTGCACTCATTCTCACCTTCTTCCACATCATACTAACAACCTCCACCACCAAGGCAAAAAGAAGTGGTGAAAGAGGGTCCCCTTGTCAGAGACCCCAGGATCTTCCAAAATAGCCGCAAGGAATGCCATTGACCAGCATTGAGAATTGTCTGAACACAGTTTTTCACCTAAGCAATCCATCTTTCTTTGAAGCCCATGAAATGCATTACCCTGAACAAACATTGAACTGCATTACCCTGAACAAACATTGCCAATTTATTATGTCCTACAACTTCTCAAAGTTGATCTTGAAGATGACACACTCCGTCTTCCTAGCTTTCTGATCTTGAATACACTCATAAGCAGCCATAAATTATTTAAAATGTATCTTCCTTTGATAAAAGTTGGTTGGTTGCCATCCACAAACCTTTCTGTCATAACTCGATCCAGCCCTTATGAGATATTATCCACAATGGGCTAAGCCCGCACAATTTTGTCCCCAAAAAGTACCTCACAAGTTATGGATTCAAATCTTACATATATAACCCAATAACTTTTCCCGCTTTATGATATGGGACTAATTTGATTCATTCCTGCCCCAACCCCATCCATGCCACTCCAGTACGGCTTACACTCTGCATCCAAGCATGGTTGGCGGTTTCGGCCATAACCGATACGAAAACGGGCCTAATAACTGTAGCAACCCGAAACGTAAGTGAGATATCGGTTTCGGGAGAAACCGATACTGGTTTAGCCCGAGCCCGGTCGGTTTCGGCCCGAAACCTGTTAGTTTCGGCCGAAACTTGTGATATTCCTGTCGCCTCCCTCCCGAAACCCCACTTCCGCAGAAGTTCCGCCGCTGCTGCAGCGGTTTCGGCCGAAACCCTCCCCCCCGCCGTGCTGTGCTGCTGCCGGGTGCTGCTGCTGCCGGGTGCTGCTGCTGCCGCCGCTCTGCTGCTGCTGCCGTGCTGCACTGCTGCGGCTGCTGCTGTGCTGCAGCTGCTGCCTCCTGCCTGCTGCGGCTGCGGCCCGTGCGAGCCTGCTGCCTGCGAGGTGGGCCTGCGACCAAGGCACCAAGCTGCTGCGGTGCTGCTGCTGCCTCCCTGCCTGCTGAAGCTGCTGGTTGTTGCTGCTGCTGCCGGGCCTCCCTGCCTGTGGAGCTGTTGCTGCCTCCCCTGCTAGGTGCGGCCTGTGCCCACTGCCCTGTGGAGTGTGGAGCTATTGTGCGCTGCCGGCTACTGCTGCTGTGCTTGTTTAGGCCTTTAGGGGGCAGGGGGCTGTCCACACTCCACATCGACCGTCCGACTGCTACTGCGGAGGTAAATTTTGTGGAGGTAAATTTAGGGTTTTTTATGTTTTGTGTTTTTTTGGTTGAGTTGTTGAATTTTTTTTTGTTGTAGGTTAAATGTTGTATTGTAGGTTAATTTAAAACCATGATTAGATTTTTAACACTTCTAATTAAACCCTAATTAGAAGTTTATATTTGGGGCTTTTCTTTAATTAGGTTTAGTAAGGGTCAATTAGGGCGCAATTAAGTTTCATTGACTAATTTGAAGCGGGAGCATGCTGGTAGTTAATTAATTCGAAGGGTGATTAAGGGTTAATTACTAATTAAGGGTTAATTAATTCATAAAAATTGGGGCTTTTGTCTAAATCGGTTTGCTTAGGCTAAATTGAAGTTCAATTAAGCTTCATTGAAGATTTTGGGGTGGGATCATGCTGCCAATTGATTTTTTCAAAAGGTGATTAAGGGGTAAATGACAATTAACGGTTAATTAGTATATAAAATTTGGGGCTTTTGTCTAAGTCGGTTTGCTTAGGCTAAATTGAAGCTCAATTAAACTACATTGAAGATTTTGGGGTGGGATCATACTGGTAATTGATTTTTTGCAAGGGTGATTAAGGGTTACTTGCTAATTAAGGGTTAAGTTTTTAGTTGTACTTATACCTTTTTGTGTGTCACTGTCTTAATGCAGCATCATGCCTAGACGTCAGCAAACACAGGAGCAGCAAGGGCAGGAGGATCCGGGGTGGGCCCACATGTCTTTAATAGATGCTAAGAGAAGAAAGGTGAAATGCAATTACTGTGGTAAGGAAATGTATGGCGGAATTATCAGAGGAAAACAACATTTGGCAGGGGTAAGAGGAGAGGTCAGACAATGTGACAACTGTCCCCGAGAGGTGCGAGAAGAGATGCGCCAATGCCTTCTGGGAAAAGGGAGAGGGTGCAACAAAGGGCTGAGGATGAGGCTGAAATTGCTGAGGAGATTTCTGGCAGAAGGGTTAGAAGGGATGATGATGAGGAAGGCACTGAGGATTCTGATCCAGAGCTGACTGAAGCAAGAGAGCGTGAACAAGCCGCTCGAAGGAAAGGGAAGGTGCCCATGGGTTCAGGGACCTATGACAGTACAGCTGCACGACGTCCTGACGTTGGTGCTGCCCCACATACGCAGGGAACAGGTCCCATGGACAGCTATCTGCACAGAAGGCCCCAAGCTACACAACCTAAAATCAAGCAAGCAATGAGAGGGGTCAAAAAATCAGCAGAAGTTGCAGGGCATGCATTTAAATCTATTTGCAAATGATTTTTTCATGCAGGTGTCCCTGCACATGCAGCTTCAAGTGAATATTTCCAACCTATGATAGATGCCATAGCAGATGCTGGCCCTGGCTTGCAAGCCCCCTCACGTCGAGACATATACGGGCGTGGCCTTGAGGGAGAGGTTGAGGAGCTCCATGATTGGGTTGAAAGCTTCAAGCATATATGGGTGGAGAGAGGATGCACCATCATGTGTGATGGTTGGACTGGTACCACGAAAAAGTCCATGATAAACTTTTTGGTCTATTGCATCGAAGGTACAGTGTTTGTGAAATCAGTTGATGCATCAGATTATGAAAAGAATGCAAATTATTTGTTTCATTTGATGGATGGCATGGTAGAACAAATTGGAGAGGAGAATGTTGTGCAGGTGGTGACTGATAATGAAGCCAGTTACAAGGCTGCAGGGAAGAAATTGATGCAAAAGCGCAGTCATTTATATTGGCTCCCATGTGCAGCACATTGTCTTGATCTGATGCTTGAAGACATAGGGAAGGAAAAGCATGTGAAGAAGACAATTGACAAGGCACAAAAAGTCACACAGTATATCTATGGCCATCCTAGGATACTAAATATGTTCAGGGCGCATGCCAGTGGAGGGCGAGATATCATCCGTGCAGGCCCAACCAGATTTGCTTCCAATTTTATTTCTTTGGAGTCTTTGCACAGGTATAAGATTGATCTCAATTCTTGATACTTTATCCTTACTGATATGTAGCAGTTGATGCACCTTCAATTTTCATTTATCTGCACGGGTACAAGAATGAGCTGAAAGCTTTCATGTACCACAATGCCCTGCGGGAATACATCGACAAGGGCAATGTTGATGCACAGATGGATTATCTGGATGTCTGCCACGTCGTGGACGACAACAAATTCTGGGACAGGGTGTCACGGTACTTGAAAGTAGTCACACCTCTCGTGAAGGTCCTAAGAATGGTGGATGGCGATGAGAAGAATGATATGGGCTATCTATACGAGGCCATGGACCGTGCCAAATTAGAGTTGCAGCATTCCCTTCCCAGACATTATGCAAAATGGTGGAAAATTATTGACCAGAGATGGGACAACACATTACACCATGACTTGCATGCAGCTGGTGAGTGATTAATTGTACTGAAATTGGGGTAATGCCTTTATGTTATTTTATAAATTTCATTTAGTTAATTATACACAAATGCAGGTTATTTCTTCAACCCTCGATTTATGTACGGTGCCGATGCACATGTTGATGGCGAGGTGCTTCAAGGGACTTTAAAAGTCATTGGTCGTTTATCGAGGAATCCAGAAAAGAGACTAGAGGCCGAAGTAGAGGTTCGCCGCCTTTATTTGATACTTTCAATAACATGTATAGAATTTATTTAAGTAGTTATGCTAATCTATTACTTTATGTTTGTAGATGAACCATTACAGAATGAGGACTGAGACATATGCTGACTCCCAATTGCAATACGCTGTGGGAAGAGTGAGCCCAGGTATATTTTATTTTTTGGATTTCTTAACCTGATGAATATATATTTCTACAACTAAAATGCATTTTTTTATGGTTGGTGGAATAGCTGACTGGTGGATAATGGTTAACAACCGAGATATGGGTAGCAATGCATTGGCTTTCATTGCAATTAGGGTGCTCAGTCAAACAACATCAGCAAGTCAATGTGAAAGAAATTGGAGCACGTTTAACCTTATACACTCAAAGGTTCGCAATCGGCTAAAGGCTGAACGGTTAGAGAAATTAGTGTACTGCCACTATAATATGAGGTTGAGAATAAAGAATATGAGGTTGAGACAACAGCTGCGAGACAAACGCGCCGCCGGGGATGCCGCCGCAGAAATTGATGTGGATGCCTTATTTGATGATGAGAATCCGTTGCAGTCTTGGATGGAGACACGAGAGCAGGTTGATGAGCCCGTTTTTGATGATGATGATAGAAGATGGGCAGAGGGCATACTAGATGAAGATGAGCAAAGGGATCCCGAATTAATAAGAAAATCAAAGAGGGCCAGAGATACTCATGCCCACATGTCTAGGGTTGTTGAGGACACTGAGGAGCAACATGATTTTCAGCCAGCTAGACACTCCGACTCAGATAGCAGGCCAGTCACTCCTAGAATGGGCAAGGCACCTACATCCTTAAGAAGAAGTACATCAGTGCATGGGCAAACTGAGAGAACAAATATTGCTGCTCGAGAGGACCCGGCAATTGAACAGTTAAAGCAGATTTATTTGAGACACACGCCAAGGGGAACAGGATTCATGTCAAGGGTGCAAGAAGAAAGCACACCGGCACAGGAAAAAGCATCCCCAAAGGCCAAAAGGCGACTGGAGACTGCAGGTTTCGTGATCCTTTGATTTTTTATTTTGGAAAGTAACTTAAATTCTTATTATCAGTTCGAATCAGAAAAGGTTTTGGTAGGAGATAAATTATATATTTTCGTATGTGCCAGGTGCTACAGGTGCTACTACTGGCGGTGGGGATGCTGGTGGTCCTTCCTCCTTCCACGCAGACACAGGCAGAGGATACAGTCAGGGTGAGGGAGGACATGAGTCACAGAGTCAATATGGGCATCCATCAGGTTATGGAGGTGGCCAACAGGAGGCAGCGATTTATCGGTCGTGGGGTTATGAACCATCATTCAACTTCCATCCGGCCAGTTCCTCTTCTCTTCCTCAAGATTCTTATGCTGATACTGGATTCGGCTCAAGCCAACCAAACACTCCAAGAGGGATCCAAAGAGGGATGCAGGACTTGGCTACCTCATTGTTTGGTTATAGTGAATATAGACCATACATGCAACATGGTTATGGGTATCAACATCAAGGGCCAGACGATGAGGGAGAAGGTTCTTCTAATAATTATTATCCATATTAGGTAAGAATCAATGAATTTTTGTAACAATTATTTTATCTATTTTGTCTAATTTTGTACTGCTTGTATTAATGTACAATGGAATATTACTTTAACTTTCACATGTTCAATGTTTGAAGTTCAATTTTTGTAGTTGTCTACTTCAAAGTTATTGCACTAACTTATTCAGTCAAATGCATGTGTAATGATTTTTGTGATTTTAAGTGATTATTAATATTTTTTATGATTTTTTATCATATTTTTTAGAATTAATTTAATTTGTTTGACCTTTTATATGGGTTTCGGCCGGTTTCGGCCGAAACCGAAACCGAAACCGAGTCAACTCGGTTTCGGACCCGGGCGAAACCGAGACCGAAACCGAGTTTGCCATCCTTGCATCCAAGTACCTTTTCCCATGAGTAGTCCTCTCCTCCTACACAACTTGTGACTAGGTCACCACAGGCCACCAGCTTCTGCCTAATTTGTCCCTGAACAAGCCCACATTGCACTGCATGGGTCCTATTCTGGTACCACAATGTTACGACCTAATCCAACTCTTGTGAGGTATTGTCCACTTTGGGTCGAGCCTAGACAATTTTGTCCCACAAATTATGATTCCAATCCTACATATATAACCTAGTAACTGTTTCCGCTTTCCAATATGGAACGAATCCGATTCCTTCCTACCCTAGCCCCCATCCACAGTGGTAACTCCACCCTGTGGCAACTCCGTTTAAATACATCTTACACTTTGCATCCGAATAGCCTTTTTCCTACGTGTAGCTCTCTCCTGCACGGCTCGCAATTGGGTTACTACATTTTCAATGACTCCTTTTAGCATGCATGCAAAAGCTTTTCTTAATGATTTTCTAGATACCATTCAACAAGACAATGGGCCTGAAATCTAGGATCTGCTCTACACTATCCTGCTTAGGGATGAGCACAAAGGATGTAGAATGAAAGTAATTCACCAAGGATTTGTTTCAAATTCCCTTACAACTGTCATAGGTAGGCTATCAGTGGGTCGGGCCGGCCTGAATGGCCTGCGGGCCTAGCCCGATGTTGGGCTGGGCTGCCAGCCCCTTTTCAGCTCGTGGGCATTTGGTCGGGCTTAAAAACCCAAGCCTGTTAAAAAACTAGGTAGAGCTTAGGCTTTTGGGTCAGCCCGAGTGGGCCTATAGGTTATCTTCCTGTCATCCTATGGCAACAAAAATATAACATTTCAGAGGGGTAAAACATAAAACGTCACCCATTCTCCTCCAAGAAACAAGGTGCCACTTGACAGCCCTAATTACCTGGTCCTCATTTAGGTGTTCGCTGGGCTATGAGCTAGGCCTAGGCGTATAGCATGAGCATACTGTCCTGCAATCTTGTGCAAGGCAAGATGGCCTACCGCATGCCTCACCGTGGCTCTGGGCCTCGACTGCCATCTTACCTCTGCCCACACAAGGCAAAAGATGGTGCCCCCCCTTCTTCTTTCTTCTCTGATTGGAAAGGAAACAGATACGGCACAAAAAGGTAAAAGGGACGAGAATGGATGTGCGAGGACGGTGTGAGGGCAACTGGGTGAGCACGAGCACGATAACGGCCGCAACACCGTAACATAGTAGGGCAACTGGGCGAGCACCAGAGCACGGCGTGCAAGTAGCGTAGGGCAGCGAGCACGGTGTGCGACCAACACAGGGAGCGAGTAGGGTGTGCGAGCGAGCACGGCGTGCGAGCATGACGGGAGAGCAAGGCGCCAGGCAATGAGCACAGTAGGGCAGTTGGGCGAGCATGGCATGAGAGCAAGGTAATGGCCATACCACGGTTGGGCAACTGGGCTACACGGTGTGGCTTGGCAACTAGCAGTGCATCTCCCTTCGCAACAAGAAAAATTCCGTCAATAATTCTAAGACCAACTTAATCCCCTTGGCATGTTTCTTTATATATATATATATATATTTGAAAGTGGGTAATACCACCATTGTATTAAATCGAAAAGAGGAAGGGATGTACAAGTATGGTCAAGCAATACCCAAAAGTACCTATACAAAAGTTCACATCAAGGCGGTGTAGCCCTCACTAGCCCCCCCCAACAAAAGGCATCTTTCTTTTTATATGCAATCTTAGTTCTCAGATTTGCATTACTCCAAATATTGATTTAGGATTTTAATCATGACAAGTGAGAATCAAGCCACCCCATGTCACTGATCAAACTAATGTGAATGAGGCTGAGAATTCTGATGCTATACCAGATACGAGTGTTTCACAAAAGTGTGTTAGAGGTCCACAATCTGAGGCCTAGAAATATTTTACTAAATTTGTGATTGGAAATGTGGAGAAAGCTCGTTGCAATGCATGCAAGGCTATGTTGACTAGTTCTAGTAAGGCTGGCACAAGTCATTTAACTTGGCATTTTAATATTGTTTGCCCTTATCGTACAGCGAATGTGAAACAACAATTGTTGATCGTTAATTCAGCTAGTGAAGAGAATGAAATGCTATCAAATTAGAAAAGATGATGAACTTTTGCGGAAGGAGTTAGCTCGATTTATTATCCTACCTAAACTCCCATTTTCAGTTGTTAGTCATGAAGGTTTTAAACATTTTGTTGGAAGTCTAAATCTGAAATTCAAAATGCTATCAAGAAATACTGTTAAGGGTAATTGTATGGAGATCTATAACAAGGAGAAAAAAAATCTTAAAGACCTTTTTCATGCACAAGCTGGTTCTATTTGCTTAACAACAAATATGTGCACTTCCAATAAAGATTTGGGTTACTTGTGCATACACACTCACTTTGTGGATACCAATTGAAAGTTGTATAAACGAATAATAAAGTTTTGCATGGTTGAACATCCTCATATTGCACCTATTATTGCAAATGTTATTTGGAAATCGCTTCAAGAATGGGATCTTGATTCTAAAGTCATGAGCATCACCTTGGACGATGCTTCTGTTAATGATGCTTGCATTCCCTTGCTTTTTTCGAGTTTATCGGAGAGTAGTAAATTGTTTTGTGATGGCAAGTTATTCCATGTACGTTGTGCATCTCATATCTTTAATTTAATTGTTCAAAATGGGCAAAACACAATTGGTTTTGCCATTCAATGTTCTCGAATGAGTGTAAAGAAGGAAAGAGAGGGTTCAAAATTCGAACATGTCGTGCAAAATGCCCCAATTCAGATCCTCCCTAGTGAGCGACTCGGGCAAGATTCTTCTTGGAAGAACAGCATATGGCGGTCTTGTCAAATCATCGCAAGTGATCAAAGTGGACGGCTCCGGGTAGGGTGGATCCGGGTGGGCGAGCGGGTCCGTACCCACGACTTACCCGCTACGTACAGGTCGAGATCGCGCATTGGCCTTCCCCTCCGACCAATAGCATCGACAGTCCTTAAGGACACCTAGACTCCAGCACTTTTATAGCACTCCAGCGACGGCAGACGCACAACCTCCTACGTGCGACCCCCCCCCCACCCCCCCACCCCCAAGAAGAGCGGAGGCAAACAGAGAGGCCGCCTACAATGGAAGCCGGGATTTCAATAAGGCCACAGTCAATCCCCTATCCACCGGAGGTAACCCAGACCATATCCGGCCTGGTCGGTAATGGTGTCGAGAGTAAGGCCTTCTTCACTCGACTACGATGTTGCTGAGTCCCAGAATGAGATCGAACAGCCGTTGTCCCCCCTGGTGTTCCTGTGTGAGGGGGCCAACACTGCCCGAATCGATGGAAACGCAGGCAACCTATCTAGTGTACAGTCCGTAGCAGAGGAGGTTCCGATTGGCTACAAGAGTAATGGCGCGTACTCCGATGTCGACGAACCGCCCCAGGAGGGGGTAGGCCCTGTGACAGGGGCTAGCATGGTTCCAATGGACCTACGTCCTTTCGGAGAGGGGAATGGCCTGCGGCAGACAGAGAGACCGCCGATGAGCCTGGGAGGTCCAACCACCATGGAGTTGTTCCCTACAGCTAAGGGAGGCTCTGGCCCAGGTAACATAAAGGGACAACGTGGTGACCAAATACCGTCTGTTGAGCACGGCCCTGCCAATGAAGAGGTTCCGACATGTAAAGCCATGTCGGAGGGCCCATGTCCCCAGGCGTGTCTGAGATATGTTAGCAGGAGTTAGAAGCGAGTGGTAGTGGGTGTGATGGCCGGCAAGAATCATATTTGGCATTGCCTCCCCTGCGAATTGGACTAGGGGAAAACATAGTCTTTTGGGAAGATTTGACTTGGGGAAATATGTTCTGGTGTTCATGGGTGCAAAGTAGGAAATACACTGTGCATGAACTGGAGATAGTAACCTTGAAATGAATTCAGGTAAGTTGCCCCAACTCAAAAGCAATAGAAAAGGGTAGGTGAGAGGCTTTTAGCATTGAATTTCAAATAACTAATTTAAGCATAGCTTGTGATCTGTCTGTTGCCATCTTGATAAGATCCAACCAGCAGTCACCACCGTGGATAATTTTGCCATGTAGTTGCCCTTGTATTTGTTCAACTGTTTGCAAATGAATAACTGCATTGGAGAGGCAATGTTTATGAGTTATATGTCGAAAAATTTCATGAACACTGCTTGTCGGAGTTATAGCTAAATTTGTATTCATATTTATTCTCTGTTTTTGAAGCTGATGGCCTGTAAAGCTAATACACATCTGCCAAGCTTTCATGTAAATATGGTTGGGCTGGATAGGACAACACAGAAATCAAATCCTTCGGGATTTCCTTGTGGATTAGATGCTGAAATGATGTTTGAAGACGAGCAAGAGTTTGAGCTCTGGTTTCAGCAGGCCTCGGCTTCTCCAAGGAAAGAACATCAATATTAGATACATTAGTAGGTCTTTTAATTGTGCTGCTCATGTGATTGCTACGAAACAAATCAGATTTTGTACTAATCTATATATGTATCTCTGGGAACTTATCAACTGTATGTAAACATTTAGATTGATTATGTTAACCAATCTTTTCACAACTAATGTGAGATTGCAAGTTTTATATTCTTGCATGTATTGTTTTCATTGATTTTTTCATATAATTTGTTGGGCCGGGTCGGCCGAGGTCGGGCCTTACACTTCAGTGAAATAGTCGGGCCCAGCCTGGCCCGACAAATTATCACCTAGGCTTGGGTCAGACTTGGGCTTAGAAACTAATGAGTTGGGCTTGGTCCAGGCCCATTGACAGCCCTAGTCACAAGATCCTCCTTGATAACCTCCCAGAAGATTTGACAAACAGCAATGTAGGAGCCATCTGGTCCCGGTGACCTATTAGCCTACAACGCTAAAACCAGCTTGCTTAATCCCCTCTTCTAAGAAAATCATGATCAACCTTATTGCTTCTTCGCTAGTTATCTGCGAGGAAGGATCGAAAATCAAGATCGGATCGGTTGGCCCCATCGGCTCATCCGGTCTGATCCAAGTTACTTTTTTATTACTATTTTGAGGTTCATTTGAATGAAGGATAACTACATGGGTTTTCATACAAAAGTGCAAGTGTTTTATACCCCTCATGGCCTCTTCCTTCCCCCACACTGACTGAGGCTCCCGTCCACGTAGTACGAGGATGAATCACTGCTGGCAATGGCAACAACATCGGCGGCCCGATGGCAACGGCGGCGATGAAGAAGACGGGGACAACATCAGGTAAGTTCTTCTTCTTCTCACATTGGTCGGTCCCATCGTCCGTTCCAGGTAAGTTTTGTTTATTATTATTTTGAGGTTCATTTGAATGAAGGATAACTACATGGGTTTCTATACAAAAGTGGAAAGGTTTTTATACCCTCCATTTCCTCTTCCTTCCCCCACATTGGCTAAGGCCCCTGTCTACGAAGGACGAGTAGTCATTGGCAGCCATGGCAAAGGCATCGGCGGCCGGTGGTGACGGCAACGGTGACAAAGACGAGGACAAGTCCTTCTTCTTCTTCCTTACTTTTCAAAAAAGCTATTCATCCGAGAGATGAACAATACCAGGAATTGTTCATTCTCGAAGGAATAGTAAATGTGAGGAATGAATAGTACCAGAATAGTAAAATTGAGGGTGAGGAATGAACAATATCGGGTACCATTCATTCTTCACTTCAAAAAAGTGGGTGATATCACTATTGTATTAAAAGTAAAAAAGATGTACAAGTGTATTCAGAAAGTCCCAAAAAACCCCTATACATAAAAAATGCCCACACCAAGACAGTGTAGTCGTATCACCCTCCCAACAAAGTAAAAAGGGGGGAGTTGTGAGCATCCACATTACAATGGATCCTCCCCAGACGCTCACTCTATCACTAATGAAAGACACCAAGCTCTCCGCCACTTCGGCTTCTCCCCTGAAGATCTTGTTGTTCCTTTCTCCCCAAATGGCCCACAACGTAGCATGCAAAATGATCTAGCAAATGCAAGGATCAGATTTTGGGTTCCAACTCTTGCCCCAGTCCTCTATTAGAGAATGCACATTGCTAGGAAGGTTGATAATTGTCTGTGTCCATCTAGTGAGCTCTGTCCAAACATCATGTGCGTAGAAGCATCCGACAACTAGGTGATCCAATGTCTTTGCCTCTCCACACATATAGGAAGTGGTGGATAAATCCTGCAGGAAGATATCAAGCTTATCCCTGATCGGCAACCTACCATGGGATATCCTCCACACGAAGACCTTCACCTTCTGTGGGCACTGCGGAGGCCACATTTGTGACACAAGGCTGTGGCGCACTTAGGGATGTCAAAAATACCCGCAAACCCAATTACCCGCATCACCCGACCCGTGATGGGTCGGGTAATACCCGAATAAACAGATATGAATTCGGGTTCAGATATGTTTAAAATACCCGTTGCATATTCGGATAGGGTATGGATTTAGTATATCCGAATCCATACCTGATCCGAACCCGTTCTTAATAACTCATTGTACATGTTAGGCCTATGATTTTGTCATAAACTCACCCGTTGCCCTCCTTGTTGGGTTTATGAGTTTTACCTTCTTGCTAAAATTGTAAGGATGTTTTTATAAAATATGAAAATTACTTTGATAAGAAAATTACTGGTCGAACTTCTCTTTTTCCACTTCCCATAAATTCCACATTCCCTTGGATGTGGACGTGGACCTCATGATTTATAGATGAATACGGATATCCACGGATATATCCATACCCGTGACGGATATACCCGTATCCATACCCGCAAAAATAATAGGGTACTATCCGGATATTTATAAAATTTTCACGGATAGGATATGGTATTGGTCTACCCGAGCCGAACCCGATCCATTTACATCCCTAGGCGCACCCCTCCATCTGCTATAAAAGCATAGGCTAACCTAATTGAAAAAATACCCTCTTTCCCCCACCTCCACCACCACACATCCTCTGCGTTTGGTTGTGGGGCGAAGTCAAGTAGAAAGCCAAGAAGCTCCTGGAACTGCTACATCTCCTCCAGCCTAAGATCTCTCCTGAAAATCAGTGCCCAAATACCCCCTAACAACTGATGATCAAAGAGCTAAGAGACTGAGGCCATAGGTGCTGCTGAAATTACATAGAGCCTCGGTAAAAACTCCTCTAGTGTAAAGTCCCTACACCATCTATCCTTCCAAAAGAGGCACTTTATCGCCCCTTCCTAGTCGTACCCGAACACTGGTTGATAGGATATCCCTACATGACAAATGCCTCGCCAAATGAGAAAAATGTTGTGCTGAATTAGTGGCATAAGATCCCGATCTCTCCCCCTGCCATAATATCGCTGCTTGATGACTTGTGCCCACAGCCCATCCTCTCCTGCCCTTAAGCTTCCACAGCCACTTGTAGAGGAAGGCCAAATTGAAGTCTCTGATGTTTTTGATGCCCACTCCTCCTAAGTCCTTGCTTCTGGCAACTCTTCCCCAAAATTAATCATGCCATCCCCTACATCTCTGGCTGCTACCATGCCAAAAGAATCTGGCCTGGATAGACTCAATCTTCTTAGATTCGTTCCTCACTTTTACTCTTCCTCTAACAAGAATGAACGGTTCTTTTTTTAATTTACGAGGTGGGGATCGCACTGGATTGGCCGATTCATGCTGATCCGGGGACGATCCCAGCCGATCCGGTCCATGAATCAAGACCGGCAGGATCAGGATTCGATCAGCCTGACCCAAATCCGATCGGATCTGGGTCGATCCGATACTTCCTTCCATAGTTATCTATCTAAAGTTGTCACTATTTAACCATGGCCACCAATTTCCCCCCTCTCTAAATAATTGTTAATAGTGGTGAACAGCCAACTTCGCAATGTCCTCCTCTGCCACTCCCATCCCACATTTCATGGAATCAATTGTGATTCTTCTCTTCTTTCTACTTGCCACTGCTTGGAAGTAGGATGTCTTTTGTTCATCCTCATTGAGCCATAATTCCTTTGCCCTTTGTCTCCATTTGATTTCTTCCCTAACTGCCCATTCATTATACTGCTTCTTAGCCTCCACACACTGTCCTCTCTCCTCATCAGACGAAATTCTTTGATCATTTTTTCAGTTCAAAAGCTTCAATCTTGCCAAGAAGCTCTTGTCCGATATTTGCAGCTACTCCAAATGTGCCTCTACTACAGATCTTCATCTTTCCTTGCATCCCAATTTTACTGCCATTGTATGGCATGCGGAGTCATAATTTGGAGCTACATTCAGCCATAACCTAACAAATTCACTGAATTGTTCATGTCTCCACCATGCCAACTCAAATCTGAATATCTTTTTCCTCCTATTCGCAGATCCCGTGGACAACAGTAGAGGAATGTGATCTGAAACCACCCGATGGAGCCCCTTAGCTGAAAAATGGGAACTTTCTGTTGCCATTCCGTGCTACAAAAGAATCTGTCCAACTTTGATTTTGCTCTAGAATTAGCCCATCTCTAATTTAAAGCTTGTAGATCCACTTCTATCGCCTGTGCAAACCTATCCATTCACCAAAAGTCGTCATTTCCTCAGACCAAGCTTTCTGGTTGAGTCTCTCCCCCACATATCTAACTGCATTAAAATCTATTCCAATGCACCAGTCAAATTCATGTCCTTGATGTGTAAGAGTTCTCTATTTAGTTGATATCTTGGTTTATCTTTTCTAGTTGTATACCCACCACGCTTACAGGTTTCCGAGAAGGTAAGGTGGAAGATGAAGCCTATATGGTAGTGAATGCACTTCTGCTCTATTTTGTCCAAGTGGCAGGTTGTGAGGTGAATCTATCACCTTTAGAAGGTATTGGATTATCATGGATGGATACATAATAAAGTTTAGAGCCTTTTCTAGGAGGTATAAGATTACCATGCTCTCTGGCTGATAATCCCTCTCTCTCCAAGATCTCATCTCTTTAAGATCTCATCTCTTTGGCCTTCTGAGATGATGCCAAGGTCCAATACAACATTCCATGCCAGAAAGTGGATTCTACATTGACTAGATTTCTAGGAGGGGTGTGTGTGTGTGTGTGTGTGTGTGTGTGTGTGTATATATATATATAGAGAGAGAGAGAGAGAGAGATCTACCCAAAGTGCACATCATCAAACTGAATGCATCCTCCACTCAACTTCAGAGGTTGGACGTTATCCTTGTCCCTAACTTCAGGCCTCTCCTGCAAAAAACATTAGGGAACGCCATGTTCACAACTATAGATTAGGCATAAATATCCCTTAACAAGAATTCACAATGTGATAACTACAATTTCTCCGAAAAACACAAAATATTGCAGGATTACTTTAAAATTACTTAATATCATTATTGATTATGAGGAAAGAGGACACAATGGACCTAGTCTCATTCCCAACGAGTCCCAGTTTAGCCGGCCATGCAATAAGGTTTGGGATGATTTTAGGAACCATTCAAAAGGATGGTTCTAGATGGGTTTGACCTATTGACAACCTGATCCCAGTAATAAACCGAATGGAAAGAGATGTGGCCCAGTTCAGTCCCACCCCAGAACACGTCCCTGCCACGTTTGAAAAGAATACAGGAACTGCCTCTAACATTTTTCTTCGTTCATTTTGTTATTGTCTCCCTTTTCACATTAAGTATGAAGTTTTAAGTTTTCATCTTCTACTAATTAAACATGTAGCAAGGACCAAGCAAGCAAGGACCGAGAAAACAACTAGATACGGTGATAAGCCAAAGGATAGATGACAAGCTGTCAAGGTCACTTGAGAAGAGAGTTTTACTTTTTTGCATTCTTTTCAATTTTTTTGTCTACAATCTTCTTCCATTTCCTGTTTTTTGCTGATCTGCGGTATTAAGGGCCCCTGCTGTTTCTAGTGGTGACACTGACCATGTAGTGTCATTATTGAGAATGGACATAGTTTTATGAAATATTTTATAGATCTCCAAAAAGAATTGCGTCGTATATGGATAATCCGTGTAAGCTAGATGAATTCAGAGAATATCTAGGCCATAGTCAAAATCAAGTTTTCACATGTAGCTAAAGACTTGCAGATAATGGTGTTAGGTTCTGTGCGCCCCCTCTTTGTCTTTGACAATGGTTTTGATGATTCCAATATATTGTGTGGCTTGCGTTTCATTAGAAGTGCTTCATGTTGCTCATGGGTCATTTGTGACGGTTTGAGTATTAACTTGATTAGTTGTGCATTGCACATGTCTTCATGAAATGAATGGGTTGAATGGCCTTAATTGTTCTCCTTGCACATACTTACATTTGGATGGCCTGGTTTATTGCTTTCACAAAGTGCCAACACTGGGTTGCTGAGTGTCGACACTTCCTGTGTTTCACATGCACTGATCTATTTCTGGATATTGGTTTTATGACTCCTCTTGCATGATATTCTGTTGGCTAGTTCATTTGATTGTATTTCAAGATGTTTAGATGGAGGTTGAAGGAGGTTTTCTTGTGGAGAAATTGTTTTGAAGTAAGCTCTTCAAATGCATTTAATTAATGTTGACTGGAAACTATGTGTTGAAATGAACTTTCATTTTTGGACTGACTTGGAATTCTTAAATGGATTACTTGCATCTATTTGATATGTGATGGTTGTGTAGGTTCAGTTTTGTTCTGGACTGAATCAATGTTTTGGTATGATTTGCATTGATATAACTTTGATGAGAGTGAGCCTTATATGTGATGTTCGTTGCACGGACCTTATTCATTATTGCACAGACCTTGTGGTTCATTGCACGGACCTTGTTGATCATTGCACGGACTTTGGTCATCATTGCACCGACCTTATCTATGGGTTCTACACAGTTTGCACAGACTCTGCTCAATTGTGCACAGACTTGTTCAAACATGCATCGACTCAGTTCACTTGTGCATCGACTCAATCTTGGTTGCTCTACACATTTGCACCGACCATGGGTTATATGCACAGACATTATAGAATGCATTAAGTAATTCTTATGTGTTATGTGCTTCAACATGATATTGAGGTTGTTAAGCATGCAAGGCTCAAATGTGTCACATTCCCTTGTTCAAGGTAAGAAATCATGATTGAATATAATTCAATGTGGATTGAATGAGTTTGGTTGAAAATGGTTTCTTCAATTGCCTTGACTCATTATTCTCATGTGGTTGAATTTCTGGAAAGTGCAGGTTTAAATATGCCCACAAATCCTTGACATCAATGGTAAGCTTCCGTCCCCCCGCCAGTGGCGGGGTGGACACCCCCCCTCCCCCCTCCTGCGCAGGTGGCAGGAGGGCACGGCTTCGAGCCGCTTTCCCCTCCCCCAAAAAATTGAAAAAAAGAAAAAAAATGGTAAGCTTCCACTCTTATTGCAATCCCTTGGATCATTGGTATAAGTTCATGATTATGTGGTTTTCCAAGATTGGGTTGTTTCTTGTATCTTGGCCTTGGAGTTTATTTGGTTGCTTAATTGCCCTTTTTAAGTAGAGCTTCATGATGCATCATGCTCATTTTGATTCCCAAACTTCCTTGCTAAATCTGGTTTCATTTGATGTTTTAAAGACCCCTCATGCACGTCATTCTATTGTTTTTGAATGGGGTTTAATGGTATTATTTTGGTCTTTAATATTTTATGGGGTTTCAATTGAGTTTTATTGAGTTTTCAGTTCTGTCAGTAAAAGTGTCGACTCTAGGAGTCGACACTTAATTCAATAGGTGCTGTTTGCATTGAATTCTGATATGCTGGCAAAAAGTGTCGACTCTGTGAGTCGACACTTTTGGCCTGGGAATTGATTTTTGTTGCAAGACAGAACTGGTTGCAAAAAGTGTCGACTCATAGAGTCGACAATTTTGCTCTGGGTCCTGTTTTTACAAACGGGAGAGACCGCTTTGAGAAAAGTGTCGACTCTAAGAGTCGACACTTTGTCTGGATCGTCCGGAACGAGTTTTCCGGATTGATTTCGTATTACCCATTTTGAGATCCGATTGGGGTGATATTTTATCCCATTACCCCTAGGGTTTCTACCCTTGTTGGAATGTGATTTTGAGAGGGTTTTAACATGGGTATTGTGGTCTTTTGATGCTGGGCTCTCTTGAGTATATGTATCCTACGATCTCCATCGGAGGAGATACTTTTTGGGCTAATAGTTTCCATCTGCTGCAGGAGAAGAAGAACGAGAGAAGAGAAGACTTCAACGCGAAATCTGATCTACTTTCGTCGAGATTTGAAGCTCGTTGATGAAGAGAGTTGCAAGCGAAATGAAGCAACGAATCTGAAGACGTCTTCATCGCAAGCAACGGCTCACGTCAACCTGGATATCTAAGGAGTCTGCAAAAGGGAAAACTTCTATATCTATCCCTTAATCATTTGAGATGCTTGCCATGCTCTATCTTAAATCTGGATGCACTTGAGATCCTATCTTGGTCCTTTGTTTATCAGTTTCCTGCCCCATATAGTGCTGCGATTTTTATTCTTGGAATAGAGGAGAGCTAATACGTTCAATCCTTTTGCAAGGGGCACTGTGCACAAGGAGGAGGTGCTGCGCACCTTGAAGGAAGAAAAAGAACAAGGAAGATAGGAAAGGGCCTTGAAGGACGCATCTGTTCTTGTTGATTGAAGGAGTGATTGGAGCGTGAAATTTGAAGGAGTACACCTTGGACTTTCAAGGAAGACAAACGGCTGCTCCTACACCGTGTGGATTCGACTTCCTCCGACCTGGACTTCAAGAGATATTTTCATACACCTATTAGAAAACGAAAGGGAAATGTTCTATATCATTTACCCACTTCCTTGTGTTGCTTTTCTTGGTCTACATCCTGTGTGAGTGTTTACTGTTCATATTTCTAGTGTCTTAAACTCAGAATATTACTGTGTGTGTGGACGGAGCTGCGTCTCCGTGTGGTTTTAGAGTCCGGGGTGTGTTCCCCGACGTTGTGTGTGTGTGTGTGTTGCGGTGGCAGCATTTTGGGGCTTGTCCCCGTGTGGATATTGCTGCGGAAGCAGCGTGTGTGGTTGGAGTTCGTCCCCGTGTTGCTACGTTTCGTAGCGTGGAGTGAAGCCTCACCCGGTTGGGTGAGGGGTGGACGTAGAGAGCCCGTTGTGGTCCCGAACCACCTAAAAATCCTTGTGTCTTGTGTGATTGCCTGTGTGATTGTCATTTCCTCTATCTTCATTCACAGGTCCATTATACAAGTTTTTAATTCACTACACTGTCACACACTGCTACCTCCGTTATCTGTGTTGAGCTTAATTTCTGTGATTAGTTGGATTAACTATCCGTGTGAGATCGGAAAGTTTGAGAGAGCATTCTTTTAATCTCACTTGAGTTGATGCTAATTAACGCAGTTAATTTTAATTCCACCGTGATCAGTTTAGGTTGTTTTTAAAATCCGCCATCTCGACAAGGGGAGAATTCAACCCCCCTTCTTGTCCGCCATCTCTCTGGGCCAACAAATGGCTTTCTTGTGAAAGAAATCCAGGAAGGAATATCAAGGCCATGATGTCCACATCACAATTGTTTGCCACATTGATCTATTTTTCAAGCTTGATAGTAATATTTTCCTCCCCTAACACTTTCTGACATAAGGTACCTTTGCCATCATAGATGTATACAAGTCTTTCCACTTCATCTTCCTAAATTGCAGTCGGTTAATCACCATTGCAGGAGCCTCTTTGTCCCCCACTCATTTTTCTATCATCTCTCGGGTATCCACCGTTGCACAGCATCGAGTGCCAGTGATCTCCCATTATCCACTGTTGATTTTCAGTGAGAACCGAGCAACTGCCAACATTTCGTTCTTTCTCTTCCTATTTCCATCCACCTGTGAGAAAAAGCAGACGAGGAGACCACAGTCCAATTTCTTAACTTGTTTTTTTTCTTCTCTTCACAAGTCATAATGATGAAACTCTTCTCCCATTCTCCGCTGTTCATTTTCAGTGACAAGCCCAGCAACTGCCAACATTTCTTCCTTTCTCTTCCTATTTCCATCCCCCTGTGAGAAAAAGCAGACTAGGAGACCACAGTCCAATTTCCTAACTTGTTTTTTTTTCTTTTCTTCGCAAGTCATAATGATGAAACTCCAGTAGCCACACCAACACATCTCTCCACCTGAAACCTCTGGTGTTCACAAATACTGGCCAGTCAATCCATTCACCACACCCATTAGTAGCTGTTACATATCAACACCACCCACTAAAGTCAACTTTTGCAGAACTACCAGGCCCAGTAACCACTGCTTGCAGTCACCATTTGTTTGGTCTGAATTAAAAAAATTACTTCTCACCATAGTTGTCAAGACAACAAGGCAACCCAAGGCAGCGGGGGGGGAGGGGGAGAAGAGAGTATGTGCCGATTATTTCTAGCATGTGAATATTAGTGGGGCTCCGACACACATTAAAGTAAAGAAAAAAGTTGAAGTAGGTGAAAAGGAGAGGAGAAGGAGAAAAGGGCAGAGTTGGGAGGGAGAAATAAAAAAAATGGTATAAGATACATGAAAAATTATAGATCTTAATAGTAAAAATTGCGAGGGAGGGAGGGAGGAGAGAGGGGGCAAAGAGAGAGAGAGAGAGGGGATTTGGACGAGTGTCTGGAGCATGATCTATCTTATGACCAGTCTGGCATCTTAGCAGGCATCTTTTTGGGCCAAGAAAAGGTGCCCCAATGCCTTGGGCCTGGATCAGTGCCTGGTCACCTAGGCGGCACCTAGGCGACCGCCTTCACAACTATGCTTCTCACTGTTATTTACAACAATTTCTATCCTGCATCAAAATGTATCCTAGATTGCCATTTCCATTAGATTTCACTCTTATATTAACATTCAAAATTGGGGGCCCTTGTGGATAGATTACCATCATCCACGAATCCAACTGCACTGTTGGTAGGTATTTTATGGACCTGAGACACATCCTAGGAGTTATATTTTTGGCAATTTTATGAGAGCTTAAGACCTAAGAAAGAAAATTTCAAAAAACAAGTTACTGCATGTGCATATTTATTCGGAGAAGTTGGATGTTCATTACCAAATAAGTAGAGAGATAAGTACCTTTCCAAGTATTGATAGTATGTTGTAGTTGATCGTATGCTACATCTATGACCACAATTGTCAAGGCACCCGACGCATAGGTGGGATGGCGCCTTCCAGTGGCCAAGGTGATTGAATGCCTTATTAGGCCACAAAAAGGCGGTCCCAGGCGCCGCTTAGGCGGCCTAGGCAGCCCAAGGCGGGCGCCTTCCCACCTGGTTTTGGTGAGTCGACCAAAATCGATAACCAGATTCGATATTACCTGATCCAGTTATAAAACCACCCGCAATCCCACGATATCTCCTACCTCTCTCTAGGGTTTGAGGAAGTCTAGAAGATTGCCGCTGGCCGTAGCCATCATCACAGTCATCCGCAGCCATCGTCATTGTCGACATCATCATACCCCGTCGCCAACAACTGCCATCGTCTGTCGCCCCCCGTCTCACTGTCCCATCACAATCATCCACAACCTCTCTCTCACACACACACTCTCTCTCTCATACACAGTGAGACAGAGAGCCGCCCCTCTCTCATTCTAAAAGAAAATGGCAAACATCATGTTAGTATTTTCTTCATTCTAAATATCCAATTTTTATTGTTAAGTTTATCTGAAAATTAATTTTGATATTTCATTACAATGTCATTTTTATTAATTTTCATTTCTATGTCAGGTAGTGTTGTTGCCCATATTTATAATGATCATGATGGATTTTTGCATAGAAAAAAATTATATATATTTTCATGAACTTGACGTCTAAGCACAGCTTAGGCGGGCGCCTACACGTTTAGGTGCTTGAGGACCCCAAGTATACCTTGGGTCACCTTAACGCCTTGACAACTATGTCTATAACTAACTATCTTTTGTGATTTTTAGATTGTAATCTCCAAACATTTCATATTTATGCACACACGTCTGGATCTTACTAATTATTCCAAATTCCCCACAGTTTATACAGGCCTACTAACATTTGCAAATCGAGACATTAGTCAAATATTATTGAGAATACTCATGTGCTAATTTAAATGACAAGTACCATCTTTTGTCTATTGAATTTACTCCATGCCCTAAGGTTTCTCTCAATGCCTCACCCACTCCAGATCCCAATGTTCTGCTCCACTTTCTATTCCTCTGCTTCTTCTTCCTTCTCTTCAAGTAACAAAAAGACAGCCATCAAGAGTTCAGTTGCCCCGGTTGGTCCGTCGTGATATCCATGGGGTTGTCCTAACATGGATGGCAGTTTCGGTCGAAACATATCGGTTTGGACCGAAATAATCCGAAACCAGACCTGCTCACTGTAGCAGGTCCGAAACTAAAAAAAATAATATTTTACGTGTTTCGGGTGAAACTGATTCCGATTTCGCCCGGTTTTGGGCGTTTCGACCTGATACGCCTGAAAGCAGGCGAAACCGGATGCGAACTCCCCTCTTAAGGGGAGTTCAAGTCTGCCCCACCCCTCAGATCTCAAGGCTGCCTACCAGGGGAGGTGGAGGAGGAGCAAGGGGGAGCTTAGGATTGTCGGGAGGAGATCTTGCCGCCACCGTTTCTTGTTGTTTACAGCGCGTAGCTGCCGCCGTCGCCGTCGTTCACATCATTGGGTTGAAGATTCCTCAAAGATCTTGTAAGTTTTTATATTTTCCTTTGTTTGATAGTTTGCTTGTTGTAGGTTAGGTTATATACAATATATTAGTTTTTATACGTTAATTATGATAAACCTTCAAATTGGTTAAGATAATGAAGGATAAGAGGGTTAGCATAGATTGTCCACAAGAAACTAGGTGGAAAGGACATAAAACTAAAGATATTGATGAATATAAAATTTGGTACACAGGTAATAATAACTCTAGAAATGGTGTTGCTATAATAATAGATAAAAACTTAAAAGATAGAGTTGTAGAAGTGAATAGATTGGGGGATAGACTGATGTTAATTAAACTTATCTTAGGTGAGGATATTTTGAATATAATTAGTGCATATGCACATCAAGTAGGATTAGAAGAGAGTATTAAAAAGTAATTTTGGGAGGCTATTGATAGTTTGATTCAAAATATCCCAAGTGAAGAGAGAATCTTTATTGGAGAGGATCTTAATAGTCATGTGGGTAAAAATAATAGAGGTTATGAGAGGATTCATGGAGGGCTTGGTTTTGACAATAGAAATGATATGGGTTATACTATTCTTGATTTTGATATGACCTATGATCTAACAATTACTAATACCTTCTTTAAGAAGAGGGACGAACACTTAATACCATACAATAGTGGAACACATATAAGTCAAATTGATTATTTTCTTATTAGGAAGGTCGATAGAGTTTTATGTAAAGATTGCAAAGTTATTCCTGGTGACAGTCTAGCCCCTCAACATACGTTGTTAATAATAGATGTCATTATCCCTAAATTCAAAAGAAAGATCATTATAAATAATTGTTCTAAGATTAAATGGTAGAATTTAAAAAGTAAAAGTTTAGAAACATTTAAAAATCATCTATTAAAGAAAAATATTTAAAATTTAGAACAAGAAACTAATGTAAAGTGGAATACTGTTACAAATTGTATAACAAGTGTAACAAAACAACACTTAGGCGAATCTAAAGGTAAAAAGAATTTAGAAAAAGAGACTTGGCGGTGGAGTGAGGAAATCCAAAATACAATTAGAGTAAAAAATGAGTGCTTTAAAGTTTGGCAAACTAACAAAAATAATCAAACCCTAGAAGCTTATAAAATTGTTAAAAAGAGGGTTAAGAAAATAGTTAGCGAAGCTAAATCAAAGGCATTTGAAGATTTACATAATAAATTAAAAACCCAAGAGGGTGAAAATGACATATTTAAACTTGCTAAATTAAGAGAAAAGAAAACTAGAGATTTAGATCATGTTCGTTGCATTAAAGGTGAAGATCAAAGGGTTTTAATTAAAGACCTTGAGATTAAAGAGATGTGGCATAGTTATTTTCAGAAGTTACTTAATGGAGATTGTGCCAAGGATTTCTCTTTAGAAGGTACCCAAGAGTCTAAAATATTTGATAAATATCAATATTTCAGGCGTATTAAGATGTCAGAAGTGAATGATGCTTTAAGGAAACTAAAAGTGGGCAATGCCTTAGGACCAGATGACATACCTATTGAAGTATGGAAAGGCCTAGGAGACATTGGTATTCAGTGGCTAAATAAACTTTTTAATAAAATTTTAAAGGAACGAAGATTGCCAGAAGTTTGGAGAAAAAGTGTTGTAGGTCCTTTCTATAAAAACAAAGGAGATATTCAAAGCTACAATAATTATCATGGAATTAAGCTTATGAGTCATAATATGAAATTTTGGGAAAGAGTAATCGAAAAATGCCTCCGATATATGACTACTGTATCGGAAACTCAGTTTGGTTTTATGCCGAATAGATCTACCACAGAAGCTATTTTCTTACTACGGCAGCTAATGGAGAAGTATGGAGAGACGAGAAAAGATTTGTATATGATTTTACTTGATTTAGAGAAGGCGTGTGATCGAGTACCGAGAGAATTGATTTGGTGGACATTAAGAAAGAAAGGAATCTCTCAAGGATATGTTGATTTGATTAAGGATATGTATGACGGTGCTATTACTAGTGTTCGAACTATTGCTGGAGAGACTGGTGAATTTTCAATTTCTATAGATTTGCATCAAGGTTCTGCACTAAGTCCATATCTCTTTGCCTTAGTTATGGATGAAGTAACAAAACAATTGCATGAGGATATCCCTTGGTGTATGTTATTTGCAGATGATATTGTCTTAAATGATGAGAGTATTCATGCTTTAAATGCTAAGTTAGAGCGTTGGAGACTTGTCTTGGAGTCTACAGGTTTTAAAATTAGGAGTAAGTCAGAGTTTATGCATTGTAATTTTAGTAATGGGAGAGTGGTACAAGAAGACATGGTTCTAATTGATGGACATAACATTCCGAAGAGTAGTAGCTTTCGATACTTAGGGTCTATGATACAAGAGAATGGGGAGCTTTATGACGACGTTACACATAGGATTAAGGCAAGCTGATTAAGATGGAGAAGCGCATCAGGAGTCCTCTGTAATCGTCATATGCCTATGAAACTCAAAGGGACGTTTTATAGAACGGCTATGACCTGCTTTGTTATATGGTACCGAGTGTTGGGTAGTACGAAAGGAACACATTCACAAAATGTGTGTAGCAGAGATGAGGATGTTGAGATGGATGTGTGGCAAGACTAAGAAAGATAAGATTAGGAATGAGCGCATCCATAAGGACTTAGGGATAGCCCCAATTGATAGTAAAATGAGAGAAAATAGACGCAGATAGTTTGGTCATGTGTTTCGTCGTCCTAACTCAGCGCCGGTTAAAAGATGTGACCGAATCTTAGTGGATGTTAGTAAAAGAGCTCGGGGAAGGCCTAAAATGAGATGGTGCGATGTTATTAGAAAGGACATTAGTTTCTTGAATTTAAATATGAATATAGCACTTGATAGAAATCTTTGGCGGAACAGGATTCATGTAGCCGACCCCAAATAATTAGGATAAGACTCTGATGATGATGATGGTAAACCTTCAAATTAGGGCCTAATTAACGATTTAAATTTGGGGCTTTTGTCTAAAACTATGTAGTCAGAAGCGCGCCTAGGCGCTCGCCTAGGCGTTTGAGGTGGTGAGGCGGTTCCAAACCGCCTCGCTTCCGCCTCAAATGCCTCACTCTCAGTCTTCTTCTTCTTTTAGTCCAATCTTGGTTTAAACCTCCTTTATTCAAATCTTATCTTATTTGTATGTATGTATTTTTGCCTCAAATATTAATTATTGTTAATTTTATTGAAAATCTTGATTGTATGTATGTATTTTCTTTGACATTTAGACATATATTTATATTTTTTGAATTGTATATATATATTTTAATAAAACGCCTCAAATGCCTCAAACGCCTAGGCCATCGCCTAGGCGTTTGAGGCATGAGGCGACCCCTTGGTCGCCTCGGTCGCCACACGCCTCGGACTACATAGGTCTAATTACCTAAGTTTAGCGTCAATTGAAGCTCAATTAAAATTCATTGAATACTTTAGGACGGGAGCATGCTGCTAATTGTATAATTAGGGTAAATCCCCAAATTAAAGCTTAATTAACAATTTACATTTGGGGTTTTTGTCTAATTAGATAAATTTAGTGTCAGTTGAAGCTCAATTAAGCTTCATTGAATGCTTTACGGCATGAGCATGTTACTAATTGAATTACACGCCAAGTAATTATGGTAAATCCCCAAATTAAGGCCTAATTAGATATTCAAATTTGGAGTTTTGTCTAATTAAATCAATTTAGCGTCAATTAAATTTCATTGAATACTTTAGGGCGAGAACATACTGCTAATAGCATTTAATGAAGATAATTAGACAAAATCCTCAAATGTGACCCTAATTAGCAATTAGAAATTGGGACTTTTATCTAATTATCTCAATTCAGCATAATTTGAAGCTCAATTATGATTCATTGCTTTTTTCATTGTACTTACAACCATTTGCCTTTGACCGTCTTAATGCAACATCATGGGTAGACGTGAACAAGGTCAGGAGTAATAAGGATAGGACGATCCAAGGTGGGCCCACCTCACCTTAGTTGATGCTGGAAGAAGAAAAGTGAAATGTAATTATTGTGGTAAGGAGATACATGACGAAATTAGTAGAAAAAAGCAACATTTGACAGAGAAAAGAGAAGAGGCCAAGCAATGCGACAGATGTCCCCAACAGGTGGTAGAGGACATGCGCCAGTGCCTTCTAGGCAAAAAAGACAGGATGCAACGAATAGCTGAAGATCAGGCTGAAATTGTTGAGGAGATTTCAGGTAGAGTAAACAGAAGGGGAAGGAAGGATGATGATGACGAGAAAGGCACTGACGATTCAGATCCAGAGCTGACCGAAGTAGTAGAGCGTGAGCAGACGGCTCCAAAGAAGGGAAAAGCACCAATAGGATCAGGGACCTACTCCAGTACAGCTGGTGTAGCACGACGTCCTGACACCGGTGCAGCCCCGCAGAGAATAAGCCCCATGGACAGCTATGTACATAGAAGGCAAAGTGTTACATAACCAAAAATCATGCAAGCATTGAGAGGGGTCAAAAAATCAGCTGAAGCTGCAGTGCATGCACTTAGAAGTATTTGCAAATAATTTTTCCATGCAGGTGTGCCTGCACATGCAACTGAATCAAAATACTAGTAGCCTATACTTGATGCCATAGCAGATGTTGGCCCTGGCTTCAAGGCCCCGTCAAGTCGAGACATATACGAGTGTGGCCTTGTGGGAGAGGTTGAGGAACTTCATCAGTGGGTTGAAAGCTTCAAGTATATCTGGATGAAGAGATGATGCACCATTATGTGTGATGGCTGGACTAGTATCACGAAGAAGTCCCTGATCAACTTTCTGGTTTATTGTATCGAAAGTACAGTCTTTGTGAGATCAGTTGATGCATCAAATTATGAAAAGAATGTAAATTATTTGTTTCATTTGATGGATGACATGGTAGAACAAATTGGAGAAGAACATGCTGTGCAAGTAATCGATAATGAAACCAGTTACCAGACTGCAGAGAGAAAGTTGATGCAGAAGCGCAAGCATTTATATTGGCTCCCATGTGCATCACATTGTCTGGACTTGATACTTGAAGACATTAGGAAGGACAAAAATGTGAAGAAAACAATTGAGAGGGCACATAATATCACTCAGTACGTTTATGGCCATCTTAAGATCTTGAACATATTTAGAGTATATGCAAATGGGGGTCGAGATATCATCCGTGCAGAGCCAACAAGATTTGTCTCAAATTTCATTTCTTTGGAGTCCTTGCACAGGTATAAGAATGAGCTCAAGTCTTTCATGTACCACAATTCCATGCGAGATTCCATAGACAAATCCAATGTTGATGCTCAGATGGATTATTTGGATGTATGCCATATCGTGGAAGACAACAAATTCTGGGGCAGGGTCTCACGTTACATGAAAGTAGTCACACCTCTCGTGAAGTTCGTAAGAATGGTGGATAGCGATGAGAATAATGATATGGGATATATGTACGAGGCCATGAATCATGCCAAGTTAGACTTGCAAAAATCTCTTCCCAGAGAATTTGAGAAGCGGTGGAAAATTATTGACAAAAGATGGGACAACATATTATACCATGAATTGCAGACAGTTGGTGAGTGATTAATTATAGTGATATAAAGTTCATTATTTTTAAGGTTAATTTACATCTTACATTTAGTTAGTTATACACAAATACAGGTTATTTCCTCAACCCTCGATTTATGTACAATGCCAATGCAAACGTTGATGGCGAGATGCTTCAAGACACTTTAAAAGTCATTGGTCGTTTATCGAGGACATCAGAAAAGATGTTTCAGGCCGAGTTACAGGTTGGCAATTATTGATTTTGATGCGGGACGGGACGCGAACCTGGGACTCTAGCTCGCGGATGTCCCTAAGCGAGGGAAACGCATGGATCTGTGCGGTTGAGAAACCGGCAATGAGTCTTGGGTGGTCGGCTCTTTCTCGTGCGCGGATTGAGTCACGAGACGGGTTATGCTCACTCTCTCTCACAGCGGTGATGGAAAATATTATACAGGCTAATTACCCTAACACTCATGCAGCGGCATATAGGAATATATACGAAATAAGCAAAATGCCAAGAGGGGGGAAACGATACCTCCACGCTACCGAGCGTGGGGAAGGCGATCCCGGCCAAGACCCGTATTCCCGGTACAAAGGTAAGACTTAATTACAGCAAAGGTTTTATTGCCCATTCCACGCAGGGAGGTAAAGGGCGACAATAATAACCCGGGAATACAAGCTTGGGTTGACGGGCAGCAATTTGGACAGCTCTGGCGGTAGCGCGTGCCGACAAATGTGGGGTCCACGTCCTGATCAGAGGGCCGATCGGGCCGAGAGTAGTACCGCTGCGAAGGGGACCCCTGGGGGAACAATCCCTAGGAGGGGGACGCGCCGGTTCGCCTTGTGGAAGGCGAGACGGTCAGCCTGTGGGACGTTGTTGCTTGCTGTCCCCGGACCTGTGGTGCAGTTTCAGCACTGCGCGACCCGGCAAAAACACTTGTTGCGACCAACTCCGACGTCGGATCGACGCAAAACCAGCGCCGTTGCGAAGCTAGCTTAGAGATCTTCAACCACCTGTTATTACAGGAATTTTCCTGTCTCTGTATTTGCCGAGACTGAATTTAGAACAGGCGGACTTCTCTGGCTCAGAACAGACCGGGTAGATTGGGATCTGCCTGAGAACTTGGTTTGACCGAGGCTCAAACTATGGATCTGGGAGTTGGGATTTTTATGGGAGATGGAGGGGGAAGTAAGGAACACGAGAATAATTTTTGTGTATTTTTCTGAGGAAGTTTGACAGGGGAAATGGATTTTATGGTGGAGAGGGGTCGGATCTGGACTGCACAGGACAGAATAGAAACCAGTTTTCATAGAGATTTTTATGAGCGGTAAATGAACTCCTAAATTCGTGGAAAAATTTGGGGAAAGGGGTTTTGGTGGACAAAAAACACAGTCCAAATTTCAGAGCGATCTGAAATTGGAAAGGGGGTCAAAAGGGCAAAGAAGTGGGCTGCTGGAACACATAACTGCACAGGGACAGAATCTGTAGATTGGGAAAATAAAAGTGGAACAGGGGGTAAACGAAGGGGGAATGATGTGAATTTTTTTGTGGAAGGAGATAACAACGTGGGGAACTCACCCTCCAATTTTCAGCTCGATCTGATCTCCTGATTGGGAGAGAAAAATCGGGCACTAGGCTTCTGTCCAGAGGTGGATAGAACTCCAACGACGAGGCGGTGGTAGTGCGATGGAGGCTCGATGGCAGCGGCGGCTGAGCTTCACACCCAGAGATGAAATACCACTTGGAATCCACCCTAGAAATCACAGCAATTCAGCTACAAAAGGGAGAGGGAGAGAGGGGGCGCCCAAGGCTCCAAGAATTTCTCAAAATTTCTTCTCATTAATTCTTTGAAAATGAAAAATACAAGCATTTTATATGAATTGGAAACCCTAGACAAATGACCAATCTTACCATCAGATCTAGGGTTGGGAGGGGCATTAAGGGGATGTCAAATTTCATATTCTAATCCCTTGGTCAAAGAAAAATAAAAAAAACTACCTAATAGGACAAATAAAGGGGCGCCCCCTTTAAAGAAGTAAAAATGGGCTTTTCTTCCTCTTGGTCCAAGTCCAACTTGGACCATGGACCATCCCCTAGGGGCCCTAGGGCTAGGTGGCCCAATGGGAGAGAAGGTGGGGGGCCCGCTGGACCTACGTGGTCTTTTTACAAAGAAATCCAAATAAAACCCAAAACAAGCACACATGACACACCAAGTACAATATTACAAATACATATTCCAAACATTTAATGGACTAGCCCCGATGCCCCATCAATTCTCCCCGGGTGGGAAGAACTCGACTCCGTCGAGTAAGGGGTGCGACTGCTCGCTCCTGCGGATCTCGATCTATCCTCCGTAGCTCCGTCCAGGTGATCAGATGTGGTCGTACTCTCCTCCATACCGGGTAGCGCGGGTACGCTCCACTCCGAGTAAGTCACCTGCTCATCCCGTATACGTTCTATATGCACACGTTGCTGTGGGAATGAGGCTAGTGGTGGACACTCCAGGGTGGGGTAACTCACAAGGGGAGGAGACGGCTCAAAGACTCACTAGGAATCACCGCTGGGTCCCTGTAGGTGACTAGATCCGAGACATTGAAAGGTAGAGCTGATCTCATATTCGTCAGGCAAGTCCACAACGTACGCATGAGATCCGACTTGTCTCATACTCGAAAGGGACTAACATCGCGAGCTTACATAGACCGACTCAACTCAACGTATGCAGACCTCAACTTGACACATACAGACTTCCAACAGACTGGACGACAACAAAAAGAAATGAAAACAGACTCACACACGACCCTATACTCATACATAATGTAGTGACTTTACCCCTAAGTGAGCATCATCGGAGTGCAGCATCCGGGGTGTCGATAGGTTCCTCCGGGTCATCCTCATAGAATTCGTCAGCTAATCCCTGCTCGGCATCATAGCTGACAGACACAAGCCCCGAAGTTGCGGCTTCTCCGACTCGCGTGTCCAATGACTAGAGATGTACAGGTGGGACAGTGACTTGCAATGTGGCCAAACCCATGGCAGCGATAGCACTGCTGTCGTGACCCACTAGTCGCCCAATAAGTGGCCCCTTGCCCTTATCCTCCCGACGGACAGGGGGTGCGGGCAACAAAGGATGAGTAGAAGGTGTGGGTGCCTGGGGTCGGGCAATGGGTGCGGTTGGTTGGGGTTGAGGTGGAACATCCCTCGGTGGGGGAGGGCGAGGCATTTGGGGCGGGTGGCTCCTAGCGGGCGGGCTCCGAAGGTCGAGCCATGGGAGCCCTCTGATATGGGCCCGACGAGCTACGAGGCTCAACCCCACGATGAGGAAAGGGCCCCAGTCGTTGGGTAGGCTCGAACTCTGCCTCGAATTGCTCTTGTTGTGTCCCCTGTGGTTCTGGAGTTTTGATGATGACAAATATTATGCCTCATTATGTTTACATCCTTGATGATATAATCTTGATGTTTATGATAAACTGACAGATCAGCTTTTAAGAATGACTTACAGGTCATGAAAAGGTCAACCAATGACAGGTAAGATCAATGCACTGTCAGATCAGGTAATTGTAGTGCCTTATGCCTTGATGATACTTTAGCTGACGTGCATAAATTGTTTTGTGCATCATTTAACAAGTCTGTACATTGTCTCTCATGCATTTCATGTTCAATGTACATACTTTCCTGTTGCAAACTGCATGTCATTCATTGGCAAAGTCTGTACATCGTTGGCTTGTGCATGCATCGTCTTTCAAAGTCTGTACATTGTATCGCATGCTCACACACTCGCAAGTCTATACATTGGCTGCTGCACTCACAAGTCTATACATTGCAGCCTGTTCGTGTTCAAGCTTTCCAAGTCTATACAATGTCTGCACAGTCCATACATATATTAGCCATAGTCAATGCATTTGGGCATCGTTCGTTACAGGCAAAGTCTGTACATTGGCAAAGTTTGTACACTGCATTGCACGAGCTGAAGTCTACACATTGCCGCTATGTGTGTGCATCGTTTAGCAAGTCTATACATCCGACAGCCTTGCCTCTTGCTTTCAAAGTCTGTACATTCTTCGAGGGCATAGTCCATGCATTCAGATCAAGTCTATACATTGTCTCGCACACACTTTTAAAGTCTGTACAGAGTTCTGCATGTTTTGCATCGGACAAGTCTATACATCGCTGCATGCATTTCTTCAAGTCTGTACATGGGCTTGGCATATGCACACACAAAGTCTATACATTGCAAGACCAAATCTGTACATTCCTAGAATGCATCGTCTCTCAAAGTCTGTACAGCGTTTGCCTAGAATACATACACTAAAGTCTATACATCCGTCTCACTTAGCGTCTCACTCAGCGTCTTTGTGCATGGAGCATTCAAGTCTGTACATTATTTTCTCATGCACGCATTCAAGTCTGTACATCATTATCGTTGCACACATCAAAGTCTATACATCCGTCTCACTTAGCGTCTTCTCGCATTCACGCTAAGTCCATACACTGCATTTGGGCATTGTTCATTACAGCAAGTCTGTACTTTGTTTTCTCACGCACGTAAACGTCAAAGTCTGCACATTCTCTGCTGTCTATGCATCGGTCAAGTCTGTACACAGCTGCAGGCTATTAAGTATGTACAGCCCATGCTCTTCATGCATTCACATAGTCTGTACATCGTTTTACGTCGTGCATACTTTGGTATCAAGTCTATACATTCGCTGTGGCTTGTTCATGCATCCTTCTCATCAAGTCTGTACATTGCTTGACAGCATGCCTGAACACTCATCGTCAATGTACATACTTGCCTATATGCTGCATCATGTCTGTACACGCTTAGTTCAAATCCTGAACTAACTCGATGCATCCCTTTCTTCTCTTCGTTCAGGATGATTCAAGCTGATGAGTGGCACGTGATCCGAGGTTGACACCTGGTACGTGATCCGAGGTGTTCTCTGGATAAAGGGGGCACAAGCCCTGCACATGCCCTAGCTGCTGCCGCTATAAATGGAAGACTCCTCCATCAGAAGAAGAGAGATAGTGCTGAGAGCAGATAGTGATCGAAGCAGAGAGGCAGAGAGCAGAAAAAGCAGAAGAAGAAAAAGGAGAGAGTAGCAGAGAGGCTGAAAGCAGAAGAAGATAAAGAACGAGAGAAAGAGAAAGAGAAGCAGAGAGAAGAAGAAAGAAGAGAAGAAAGAAAGAGAAAGGAGAGAGCTCGTGAGGAAGAAGAGAGACTGAAGCTTCATCAGAACACTTGTCTGTCTGGCAATTGGATCAGATCCAAACCAGATTTGCTCCTGCGAGAGCTACACTTTGTGGATTTTATTTCCAGCTTTCTGATTGCTGTATTTTCGTTTCTTGTTTTCTTTTTACTTTGTTCTTTTCATCTGATCGCTATACTTTCCGATTCTCTGGTTTGAGGTCGGTGTTCCCTCTGAGTTTCAGAGGAAGGGAGACTTGGTGTCTCCGGTTGCAAGTGGCTGCTGTCGCTTGTGGGTTCCCTCCTGGGTGGAGGAAGAGAGACTTCGGTCTCTGGTTGCTAGTGACGGGTAGTCACTAGTGGTTTCCCTCCTGGGTGGAGGAAGAGAGACTTCGGTCTCTGGTTGCTAGTGACGGGTAGTCACTAGTGGGTTCCCTCCGGTCTGGAGGAAGAGGGGAGGTTGTTCCCCTGATCAAGCTGTTAGGCAACACTTGTTTGCAGACTGAGTCTGCGGTTCTAGCTTGTGCTAGTGGAAGCCTCACTCCGGTTTGGAGTGAGGGGTGGACGTAGGTCTGTGGACCGAACCACCTAAAAAATCTACTGTGCCGTGGTTTACCTTGTGCGTTTGCCCCTTGTCTTCTACCTCTTTCACAGGTTGTCTGAGCATTCTTGTTTCTATCTGAAGTAACCTTGAGCATTACATATTTTGCTAAGTGAGTCTGGTTTGCATAGTTCTGTCTTCGGCGTTAGACTTGATCAGGTTCCACCAGTATTGTTAGCAGTTCAATTGATTGATCAAATGTTTCTTTGAATTTCTTCTTGAAGAGCTCAATAGTTTTTATTCCGCAACTGTGTCTAGCTACAGGCTTATTGTTTTTAAGTGGGGCGATTTTGTAGAGGGATACATTCACCCCCCCTCTGTATCCATCGCACCGTCCCAACAGCTCTAACTCGAGGGCAACCTGATATGCCTCCTCCAAAGTGTTTGCATTGCGGCAAAAAAGTTCATACTGGTAGTGTGGTCGCAAACCACGTCGGAAGCGGGAAATAGGCATGGAGCTCTCCTCCGTGACGCCACATCACAGAAAATACTCATCAAATTCAGCGGTGTACTCGGAGAAGGACCGATCTCCCTGGCTGAGACTCTGCCACTTATCGATGAGTCGCTGACGGTATGTGACAGGAAGGTACTTTCGCCAAAGCTTGACCTTCATCTCACCCCATGTCTCAACCTGGGGCTCCTGCCGATGAAACAACAGGCTCTCTACGTTCTTCCAATAGGTCTGTGCCTATCCCATCAGCTTCATGGTAGCGAATCAGACTCTTCGACGGTCCGTCATATCGAACTAACCAAAGTACCGATCCATCCCGGACTCCCAATCTAGATAGACCTTCGGATCCAAGGACCAGTCAAAAGTGGGAGGGTCCGCACGAACGGTCCTGAGGGTTCGCTCGTCCTCATCTAAATCACAATTCCGCCGTTGAGCACGACGGTCTCGACCATATCCCCCATTCTCGTTATCAGACTCATAGTCAACCACCTCGGGGACTCGACGCCTCCTATCATCTACCCCTTGAGTCCTTGGAGCAGCAAGTTGCTGAACCGGCTCCTGTTGACCATTTGTCGGCGCGGGGTGCGCCTCAACCGGGGGTCTCTCTAGGACGGCAACTCTCCCTACCAGACCATGAAAAGACTGGTCCGACTCTTCAGCCCTATCCTCTAAGGCCTTCATCCTCTCTTCCAGACGTGTGCCTAGGCCATCCACCCGCGTACTCAACCCTTCCATTTTATCCACTCGTGTAGTTAACTCATCCATTCGCGTACTCAACCCATCAATTTTTCCCATAAGGGCTCGAAACATGTCGCCCACCGATGACTCATCGGGACTAGGGACTCGGGGATCTGCCATAGGTGGTGGTGGTGGTGGTGAGTATTGGGTACCTCTACGAGTGGGCATGCAAGTGAGAAGGGATTGGAATGCATTGACCAAGGCAAAGTGCTGAACCTAGACTTAACCAATATCCAGCACGTGGCGGAGGTATGATCCGAAGACCGACCTCACGCAAGTGTGCTACCTTCCCAATAGGCGTAACCTATCGTTCCGAGAACACCTTTCGATATACCGGATATAGGGTGCAATATGAAACCTTGGACAAGGCTACCCTAGACTCAACCTGGCTCTGATACCAATTTGATGCGGGACGTGACGCGAATCTGGGACTCTAGCTCGCGGACGTCCCTAAGCGAGGGAAACGCATGGATCTGCGCGGTTGAGAAACCGGCAATGAGTCTTGGATGGTCGGCTCTTTCTCGTGCTCGGATTGAGTCACGGGATGGGTTATGCTCACTCTCACTCACAGCGGTGATGGAAAATATTATATGGGCTAATTACCTTAACACTCAGGCAGCGGCATATAGGAATATATACGAAATAAGTAAAATGCCAAGAGGGAGCGAAAACGATACCTCCACGCTACCGGACGTGACGAAGGCGATCCCGGCTAAGACCCGTATTCCCGGTACAAAGGTAAGTAATTACAGCAAACATTTTATTGCCCACTCCACGCAGGGAGGTAAAGGGCGACAACAATAACCCGGAAATACAAGCTTGGGTTGACGGACAGCAATTTGGGCAGCTCTGGCGGTAGCGCGTGCTGACAAACATGGGGTCCACGTCCTGGTCGGAGGGCCGATCGGGCCGGGAGTAGTACCGCTGCGAAGGGGACCCCTGGGGGAACAATCCCTAGGAGGGGGACGCGCCGGTTCGCCTTGTGGACGAGACGGTCAGCCTGTGGGACGTTGTTGCTTGCTGTCCCCGGACCTGTGGTGCAGTTTCAGCACTGCGCGACCCGGCGAAAACACTTGTTGCGACCAACTCCGACGTCGGATCGACGCGAAACCAACGCCGTTGCGAAGCTAGCTTAGAGATCTTCAACCACCTGTTATTACAGGAATTTTCCTGTCTCTGTATTTGCCGAGGCTGAATTTAGAACAGGCGGACTTCTCTGGCTCAGAACAGACCGGGTAGATTGGGATCTGCCTGAGAACTTGGTTTGACCGAGGCTCAAACTATGGGTCTGGGAGTTGGGATTTTTATGGGAGATGGAGGGGGACACGAGAATAATTTTTGTGTATTTTTCTGAGGAGGTTGATCTGGACTGCACAGGACAGAATAGAAACCAGTTTTCACAGATTTTTATGAGGGGTAAATGAACTCCTAAAATCGTGGAAAAATTTAGGGAAAGGGGTTTTGGTGGACAAAAAACACAGTCCAAATTTCAGAGCGATCTGAAATTGGAAAGGGGGTCAAAAGGGCAAAGAAGTGGGCTGCTGGAACACAGATCTGCACAGGGACAGAATCTGTAGATTGGGGAAATAAAAGTGGAACAGGGGGTAAACGAAGGGGGAATGATGTGAATTTTTTTGTGGAAGGAGATAACAACGTGGGGAACTCACCCTCCAATTTTCAGCTCGATCTGATCTCCTGATTGGGAGAGAAAAATCGAGCACTAGGCTTCTGTCCAGAGGTGGACAGAACTCCGACGACGAGACGGTGGTGGTGCGATGGCGGCTCGATGGCGGCAACGGCTGAGCTTCACACCCAGAGAAGAGATACCACATGGAATCCACCAACTTTTGTAGGGAATCCACCCTAGAAACCACAGCAATCCAGCTGCAAGAGGGAGAGGGAGAGAGGGGGCGCCCAAGGCTCCAAGAATTTCTCAAAATTTCTTCTCATTAATTCTTTGAAAATGAAAAATACAAGCATTTTATATGAATTGGAAACCCTAGACAAATGACCAATATACTCTCAGATCTAGGGTTGGGAGGGGCATTAAGGGGATGTCAAATTTCATATTCTAATCCCTTGGTCAAAGAAAAATAAAAAAAAACTACCTAATAGGACAAATAAGGGGGCGCCCCCTTTAAAGAAGTAAAAATGGGTTTTTCTTCCTCTTGGTCCAAGTCCAACTTGGACCATGGACCATCCCCCAGGGGCCCTAGGGCTAGGTGGGCCGATGGGAGAGAAGGTGGGGGGGCCGCTGGACCTACGTGGTCTTTTTACAAAGAAACCCAACTAAAACCCAAAACAAGCATGCATGACACACAAAATACAATATTATAAATACACATTCAAAACATTTAATGGACTAGCCCCGATGCCCCATCAGATTTTATCCATAAGAAAGAATTTACTTAATTACTTATGTTAATCTATTACTTTATCCTTATAGATGGGCAATTATAGATTGAGGATTGAGACGTATTTTGACTCACAATTGCAATACACAGTGGGAAAAGTGAAGTATACTTAATCTTTGTGCTTAAATTGAGTCAATATGTATTAGCACATCATGAAGAATTGATCTTCATTTACATCTTACATTTATTTGTTTATGGTTAGTGGAACAGCTGACTGGTGGATAATAGTGAACAATAGGGATTTGGGTAGTAATGCATTGGCTTACATTGTAATTAGGGTGCCGAGTCAAACAACATCAGCAAGTTAATGTGAAAAGAATTGGAGCACGTTTAGCCTTAACACTCAAAGGTTTGCAATCAACTAAAAGTTGAACGGCTAGAAAAATTGGTTTGCTGTCACTATAACACAAGGTTGAGAATAAAGAACATGAAGCTGAGACAACAGTTGAGGGACAAACACGTCGCAGACGATACAACTGGCCAAATTGATGTGGATGCATTATTTGATGATGACAATCCCTTGCAATCTTGGGTTGAGGTATGAACGTAGGTTGATGATCCTGTTTTTGATCCTGATGACAGAAATGGGCAAAGGATATATTGGATGAAGATGAGCCAAGGGATCCAGAATTCATAGGATCAACAAAGAGGCCAAGAGTGACTCATGAGCACCAGAGAGAGGAAAAGCCTTTGTTTGTTGATGACCCTGAGCAGTAGCCTGAGATTGAACCAACTAGATACTCAGAATCAGATAGCAGGCCAGTCATTCCTAGAATAGTCAAACCACCTCCATCCTTTAGAAGTACACAAGTGCATGAGATGACTGAGAGGACTAGCGATGTTACTCGAGAGGACCCAACAATTGAGCAGTTGAAGCAAGTTTATGTGAGACGCGCCACGGGGAAAAGGATTAATTTCAAAGATGAAGGATAAAGTCACACCAAAAAAAAAAATAGAGCCAAAGGCTAGAAGGTGATTGGTTTCTTATGGTGGTGGTGGTGATGATGATGTCAAGTGATGATCCCAGTGCAACTGCAGGTGCTACTACTGGTGATGGCATGTATGCACCTACTTCCTCCTTCCACGCTAACACGGGCAGAGGATACAATCATAGTGAAGGAGGATATGATTCACAGAGCCAATATGGACATCCAACAGGTTATGGAGGTGACCAACACGAAGCAGGCATGTATGAGTGGGGTCATCAACCATGATTCTAATAACATCCAGTTCCAGCCAGTAGCAGTTATGGGTCAACATCCTCTTCTAATCCTCAAGGTTCTGCTTCTTATGTTGATTTTGGATTCCAATCAAGCCAACAACATTATGCTCCGAGAGGGATGCAAAGAGGGATGCACGACTTGGCTACATCATTGTTTGGTTGCAATGAATATACAGAATATATGCAGCCTTTTTTATGGGTATCAACAGCAGAAGCCAGACGATGAGGGAGAAGGTTCTTCCAACTATTATCCTTATTAGTACAACATTATTTGGGTAGGGATCATTTAATTTCTATAACATTTAATGTGTTTGTAATGCTTATCGTACTGCTTAAACCTACTTCATGTTTAATATGTTGTTAATATTAGTTTAACATGTCCAATGCCTACTTCTAACACTTGATCCAATTTATTCACAGTCAAATGCATGTCCAATGACTTTTTCTGATTCTTTATAATTTTATTGATTTTTTTTTAATTTTTCTGAATTTTTTGAATTACCTGAATGGGTTTCGGCCGGTTTCGACCGAAACCGAAACCGATACGTTTCGATTTCGGACCCGGCCGAAACCGAGTCTGAAACCGAAACTGCCATCCTTGTGTCCCAAAGGGAATTCGAGGAGGAAAAGCAAGAAGAGAGAGGAAGAAGAAGAAGGGGGGGAAGCAGCTGCCTACACTGCTGGGAAAGTAGGACGAAAAAGAGAAGGAAAAAAAAAGGAGGGAGGAAAAAAAGGAAGAAGTGGATGATGATGGATGATGGATGCAGACAATGGATCCTACTGTCTGTCTTGGGCATCAACAAGGGAACATCAGAGCCAATCCTCAACACACAGGAGCCATATATGCTAGTTACAATGGCCACCAGATCCCATGTTTTAAAAACCAGGTGGTTCTAACTCGAACCAGGTGAACCAGACTGGAAACAGCCAGAACCGGATCTGGTTCCAGTGGCCGATTTTGACAGAACCGGCTGCTCTTTGCCAAACCATCCTTCGAACCGGAATTGACTGGACTGGTCCAGTTCCTAAAACCATTTTTTTTTCTCAAACTTGACTGGATCCATGATCTGCAGGAAGTGGGTGAATGGTCCTCTATTACCTTTACCATTCTTAATGAGGAGAAAAGGCCCATTTCGATGTCAGAATAAGGTTAACAAGAAGTTGGTTAAGCTGAACTAACATTACTTATCATTGTTCAGACCTTAACAAAGTGGGTTCATTTTAAAATTCCGAAGGATAATGGAGAGCTAAAAGAGAAATTATATGGTTAATCTAAAGTTTTAGAGGATTTTAGGGACTAAAGTCTAAAACCCTAAAAACTTATGAATTTCAGAATTTTAGGCCAAAGCGCAAGACTCCTCATGTACTGTATCTTTTCACCTTTATGGGACTTCAAATCCATTCTCATTCAACAAAATATTTCCTGCATCCGTCCTTGAACAGACTCACTCTAGCAGATTTGAAGATGGTTCAAGACCATCTCAGATTCTGGAGTCAGGAGGAAGTGAATTGATTCTTTGGTATACAATCTCCCACTAGGCATCCTCCACAATGTAATGCTACAACATGAATTAAGATTTCAAGTACTGAATGCTGAGATGTGCATAAAATAAGTAGTAAACTAGCAAAAGTAGCAACATGCTGCACATTCTCATCACTCTTAACCTGGGGGGAAGGGAGCGGTGAAGATCATGAAGGATTGCTTAAAATTAGATAGGGAATATGTCCTGCTAGGTATGAATGTGCAAGAAACCGATTAACTCTTGGAGAACAAAATATGGATGTGCCATAGGCACAGTCATTTAGCTCAGAAAAATATAGGAGCATACACTGCAATTCACCCAAGTAATTACACTAGAGTTTAGCCTCAGAAAATTGTGTTGCAGGGGGTGTAGGATCTCCTCCAGCCTCATTTGGTATTGTCTCTACTTATTTCATATAATTGGTAGTGCAAGCAATAATGCTGTTGAAAAATGTAAAATACGCAGAGACTTCATATCGGCTCTTCAGGAGCAGAAAGTACCTCAAGCAATTGAAACATAGACTTCATATCAATAAGGCTCTGCCTTGTTTCACGATATACACTTCCAAGAAAGTTGAGAGGCAAAGAAAGCTGGAAGAGAAGACCATTTACCATAACCTGCACAGATCCAGCAAGAATCCCTAGGTTCAGAAATAGAAATCTCACATACAAGTTGAGACCTAGCTAGAAAGGATGATGCATCTGTCAAAAAAGAAGGCATGTTTATATATGACATTCAACACAATCACAAAAGATATATCAAATTATGCAACACAATTCTCCTCAGGTGCTACGCAGTCAGATTTCTCAGCTACAAGTGCACTGAGAAAACTAGGAAGCTGTCTCCAGAAAATGATAACCCAGAAATAAATAGCATTGTTCTCCCTGCCCATGAACTGCTACAGAAAACATGGCAGACCACATGAGTCCTTCCTTTAGTGCATCCATCATTTTAATGGAGTTTTAATTTTTCTAAGGTGAATTATAACTCTATATTCATTTTACCACTTATGGACTAAGTATTATGAAATGGCATTCAATCACAATCTTAAAGGTGCCAATTTATGGTCAAAGGTGAGAAGCAAAATTGTTTATATGATTAAAAAGAGTTTAACATATTGGCAGCAGTAGCAAACACTGCCTTGGAGTGAGAGAAATGGGGGAATCTTCAAAAGGGAAGCCAATGATCCAGTATGATCTATGTTTTGTAAGGTGCATAGTGGAAATTCCTCTATTTTTGCCTTGATGGGAGAAGAAGAGCGAGTTTATGTCTACCATTTTGTATAAGGGATTTTTGTCCTTATTCCCTCTACACTCATACATTCCTTTTCTTCTTTATAAGATGAGAGGTACTACCCACTTTCCCCCCAAAAAAAGACCTAATAGATCAGATAGTAGACTAAGACAATTCAACTTAAAACATGCATATTTCATAAAGCAAAACAAAAAGAAAACAAATTCTACCAGATCACCAATGGTCATTTTGCCACTCATGATTCCATGAGAACACAACACCATTGCAGCTGCCAGAGCCGTGCTAAATATTGCATTCTGACCGAAGTTTAAGAAAGCAAGGCTATTTTGTGACTTCAAAGCTGCATCTTCATACTCTGAAAATAGAAAATCGTGTGACCTATCAGATTATAAGACAAAATATCTTAACCAAAGTAAGATATAAATAACATTATTTGCAATATAGAATGTCAGTAAATGGGCGTTATATGTTGGTTTTCTCCTCTGAAGATACACCCTGAAAGTCAATTTTGCCTCAAATCATGATAGAAGAAACTTATCCTCTATTCCTCTGCGAAATTTCCTAGGTTTCTTTTTCTTTGATATGGGAGTGCCTAATAACAAAAAGAAAAGCCACTTTAGCCACATAAAAGAGTGAAGTGATGCAAATCTTCTAGTAGGATCATCATTATCAACATTTGTAAGCATCCCCCTTCAATGGGGAGTCAACTTGATCCAATAAAAGATCCAAAAATTTAGCAAAGTTCTCAAACCGGTTGCCTAACATGAACTCTCAATAAGGTAGCGATAAATACCTGGCCTAGGTAGTTTAAGACAGGAAAGGGTCTTGTCAAAACTCAGAAGTCTAATGAGAATAGTTGACCTCCAGAAAATTGCTATCTCAGCTGCACAATTGAACCCCATGCTATCTGGAGAGAGAAAATCTGGGTATGGTGAGAGTGTCCAGGGCGAACCGCACCCCCCTAGGGGGCGGTGACCCCCGCCAGAGAGCAGCAGGTGGAGGACGCAGGCTGGATTCGAGGGGGCAGGCACCGGGTCCTGTTTGTTTTCAATGCAGGCAGAGGGGGCACACGGCACCAGTGGATAGGCATCGGCCGGAGGTGGGAGGGGAGCAGAGGACTGGTTCTTATGTGGATGTTGTGAAGCACAGCCCGGTGATGGAGCACAAGCCAGCTATGAAGGAAGCTCTGGACACCGGAGGGATTGCCCTGGCAAGCATAGCTGGCTGCCTGGATTGGTTTGCAAGATGCATCTGGGTATCCCCTCTCCAAGGTGCATTGGATGCGGAGACGGATAGAGGGCTGCTGGATGACCGATGGTGAGCGGGTGGACCGTGGGATGTCCGAAGAATCCACAAGGACAGGCTTGTGGCCATCGCACATAGAAGAAGCTAAGGGGGTGGTGGAGCCGGAGTCCTTGCAGCAGGAGGCTCGATTCTCCGAGTCCAGCGTTGGAACTTGGAGAGAAGAACCTTCTCCACCCCGAGAAGGACCTCGAGCTGGGTCAGGCTGGTTGGGGTTCCGTTATGGCTTTGCGACGATGCTGGTATAGGGTTTTTGGTCAACTCCTTCAGGAGGGTAGAGGCCGGCACTGTTCGTATGGTAACAGAAGGTAGGGTGAATATCGCCATAGTTGTTAGTTTCGGCCGAAACGTTTCGGTTTCGGCCGTGCCCGAAACCGTTTTAGCCTCTTTCACTATAGCTGAAACGGTTTCGGAAGGGGTATCGGTTTCGGGCGAAACCGATACCCGTTTCGAACGAAACACGTGAACTCTTCACGTGAAACCCCTACCCTCAGCCCCCCCGACCCCGAAACCCCTCCCCTCCCGCCGCGGAAACACCAAGAGCACCAGCAGCAGCCGCGCGTAGTCGCCGACGCCTGCGGGTGCGGGCCGCCCGCGCGGCAGCAGCAGCTGCAAGCCAACAGAACAGGCCCGCCCAGCTGGCCCCAGGCCCCCAGCCCCCCCTGCGCGCTGCACCCTCCGCCGGTCCGCCCGCCTGCAGCAGCAGCAGCGTGCGTGTGCTGCCTGCGCGCGCCCGCCAGCCGGCCAGCGGCCAACCCAGGCCAGAGGCCGCCCCAGCCCGCGCTCCCGCCCGCCGTGCCCCTGCTATCGACGACCCGCCAGCGCCCAGCCTAGCCCCATACCACCCTAATTAGCTCTAATTAGGGCTAGGTAAGATTTCTTAGATGATTATTTTGTTAAATAATTCTTTTAATTTAGTGATTAGACTAAAAATGTTAGTTTAGCCCTAATTAGACTATGAAATTTAGGGCTTTCATCTAATTAGGTTTTGTAAGGGTCAATTAAAGTTCAATTAAGTTCAATTGACTAATTTTAACCTCTATCATGTTGGTAATTAATTTTTGTCAATGGTGATTAGACTAAAATTATAAATTAAATCTTAATTAGACTATTAAATTTGAGACTTTCCTCTAATTAGGTTTAGTAAGGGTCAATTGAAGCTCAAGTAAGCTTCATTAATTAATTTGGACCTCTATCATGTTGGTAGTTAATTTTTTTCAAGGGTGATTAGGCTAAAATTGTAAATTAAATCCTAATTAGGTCATAGAAATAGGGGCTTTTGTCTATTTTGATTTGCTTAGGCTCAATTGAAGTTAAATTAAGCTTCATTGAACATTTTGGGGTGGGAGCATGCGGGTAATTATTTTTTTCCCAAGGGTGATTAAAGGTTAATTGCTAATTAAGCCCTAATTAGGTCATAGAAATTGGGGCTTTTGTCTATTTTGATTTGCTTAGACTCAATTGAAGTTAAATTAAACTTCATTGAACATTTTGGGGTGGGAGCATGCGAGTAATTATTTTTTCCCAAGGGTGATTAAGGGTTAATTGTATATTAAGCCCTAATTAGGTCATAGAATTGGGACTTCTGTCTATTTTGATTTGCTTAGGCTCAATTGAAGTTACATTAAGCTTCATTGAACATTTTGGGGTGGGAGCATGGGTAATTATTTTTTTCCAAGGGTGATTGATAATTAAGCCGTAATTTTTCCAATGTACTTACAACTATTCTATTTTTCTTTGACTGTCTTAATGCAGCATCATGCCAAGAAGTCAGCAAACACAGGAGCAGCAAGGGCAGGAGGATCCGGGGTGGGCCCACATATCCTTAATTGATGCTAAGAGAAGAAAGGTGAAATGCAATTACTGTGGTAAGGAGATGTATGGCGGAATTACCAGAGGAAAGCAACATTTGGCAGGGGTAAGAGGAGAGGTGAGACAATGTGACAACTGTCCCCGAGAGGTGCGAGAAGAGATGCGCCAGTGCCTTCTGGTCAAAAGGGAGAGGGTGTAACAAAGGGTTGAGGATGAGGCTGAAATTGCTGAGGAGATTTCTGACAGAAGGGTTAGGAGGGATGATGATGAGGAAGGCACTGAGGATTCTGATCCAGAGCTGACTGAAGCAAGGGAGCGTGAATAAGTCGCTCGAAGGAAAGGGAAGGGAGCCATGGGTTCAGGGACGTATGAGAGTACAGTTGCACGACGTCCTGACGTTGGTGCTGCCCCACATACGCAGGGAACAGGTCCCATGGACAGCTATCTGCACAGAAGGCCCCAAGCTACACAACCTAAAATCAAGCAAGCATTGAGAGGGGTCAAAAAATCAGCAGAAGTTGCAGGGCATGCATTTAAATCTATCTGCAAATGGTTTTTTCATGCAGGTGTCCCTGCACATGCAACTTCAAGTGAATATTTCCAACCTATGTTGGATGCCATAGCAGATGTTGGCCCTGGCTTGAAGGCCCCCTCACGTCGAGACATATACGGGCGTGGCCTTGAGGGAGAGGTTGAGGAGCTCCATGATTGGGTTGAAAGCTTCAAGCATATATGGGTGGAGAGAGGATGCACCATCATGTGTGATGGTTGGACTGGTACCACGAAGAAGTCCATGATAAACTTTTTGGTCTATTGCATCGAAGGTACAGTGTTTGTGAAATCAGTTGATACATCAGATTATGAAAAGAATGTAAATTATTTGTTTCATTTGATAGATGGCATGGTAGAACAAATTGGAGAGGAGAATGTTGTGCAGATGGTGACTGATAATGAAGCCAGTTACAAGGCTGCAGGGAAGAAATTGATGCAGAAGCGCAGTCATTTATATTGGCTCCCATGTGCAGCACATTGTCTGGATCTGATGCTTGAAGACATAGAGAAGGAAAAGCATGTGAAGAAGACAATTGACAAGGCACAAAAAGTCACACAGTATATCTATGGCCATCCTAGGATACTAAATATGTTCAGGGCGCATGCCAGTGGAGGGCGAGATATCATCCGTGCAGGCCCAACCAGATTTGCTTCCAATTTTATTTCTTTGGAGTCTTTGCACAGGTATAGGATTGATCTCAATTCTTGATACTTTATCCTTACTGATATGTAGCAGTTGATGCAGCTTCAAATTTCATTTATCTGCACAGGTAAAAAAATGAGCTGAAAGCTTTCATGTACCACAATGCCCTGCGGGACTACATCGACAAGGGCACAGTTGATGCACAGATGGATTATCTGGATGTCTGCCACGTCGTGGATGACAACAAATTCTGGGATAGGGTGTCACGGTACTTGAAAGTAGTCACACCCCTCGTGAAGGTCCTAAGAATGGTGGATGGCGATGAGAAGAATGATATGGGCTATCTGTACGAGGCCATGGACCGTGCCAAATTGGAGTTGCAGCATTCCCTTCCCAGACATTATGCAAAATGGTGGAAAATTATTGACCAGAGATGGGACGACACATTACACCACGACTTGCATGCAGCTGGTGAGTGATTAATTGTACTGAAATTGGGGTAATGCCTTTATGTTGTTTTATAAATTTCATTTAGTTAATTATACACAAATGCATGTTATTTTCTTAACCCTCGATTTATGTACGGTGCCGATGCACATGTTGATGGCGAGGTGCTTCAAGGGACTTTAAAAGTCATTGGTCGTTTATCGAGGAATCCAGAAAAGAGACTAGAGGCCGAAGTAGAGGTTCGCCTTTATTTGATACTTTCAATAACATGTATAGAATTTATTTAAGTAGTTATGTTAATGTATTACTTTATGTTTGTAGATGAACCATTACAGAATGAGGACTGGGACATATGCTGACTCCCAATTGCAATACGCTGTGAGAAGAGTGAGCCCAGGTATATTTTATTTTTTGGATTTCTTAACCTGATGAATATATATTTCTACAACTAAAATGCATTTGTTTATGGTTGGTGGAACAACTGACTGGTGGATAATGGTGAACAACCGAGATGTGGGCAGCAATGCATTGGCTTTCATTGCAGTTAGGGTGCTCAGTCAAACAACATCGGCAAGCCAATGTGAAAGAAATTGGAGCACGTTCAGCCTTATACACTCGAAGGTTCGCAATCGGCTAAAGGCTGAACGGTTAGAGAAATTAGTGTACTGCCACTACAATATGAGGTTGAGAATAAATAATATGAGGTTAAGACAACAGCTGCGAGACAAACGCGCCGCCGGAGATGCCGTCACAGAAATTGATGTGGATGCCTTATTTGATGATGAGAATCCGTTGCAGTATTGGGTGGAGACACGAGAGCAGGTTGATGAGCCTGTTTTTGATGATGATGATAGAAGATGGGCAGAGGGCATACTAGATGAAGATGAGCCAAGCAAAGATGGTAGTCACGGTTTCGGTTTCGGAGGGGTCCGAATCCGAAACCGGTTTCGGTTTCGATTTCGATTTCGGACTGAAACCAATTAAATAACTATTTTTTCTTAATAACCTACATTTGGTTTCGGCCGAAACTGGGGCTTCGGTATCGTTTCGGTTCGGTCCGAAACCGAAACGTTTCGGCCGAAACGTTTCGGTTTCGGCCGAAACTGCCATCTATGGAGCCAAGAGATCCCGAATTAAGAAGAAAATCAAAGAGGGCCAGAGATACTCATGCCCACATGTCTAGGGTTGTTGAGGACAGTGAGGAGCAGCATGATTTTCAGCCAGCTAGACACTCCGACTCAGATAGCAGGCCAGTCACTCCTAGAATGGGCAAGGTACCTACATCCTTAAGAAGAAGTACATCAGTGCATGGGCAAACTGAGAGAACAAATGTTGCTGCTCGAGAGGACCCGACAATTGAGCAGTTGAAGCAGATTTATTTGAGGCACACGCCAAGGGGAACAGGATTCATGTCAAGGGTGCAAGAAGAAAGCACACCGACACAGGAAAAAGCATCCCCAAAGGCCAAAAGGCGACTGGAGACTGCAGGTTTCGTGATCCTTTGATTTTTTGTTTTTGAAAGTAACTTAAATTCTTATTATCAGTTCGAATCAGAAAAGGTTTTGGTAGGAGATAAATTCTATATTTTCGTATGTGTCAGGTGCTACAGGTGCTACTACTGGCGGTGAGGATGCTGGTGGTCCTTCCTCCTTCCACGCAGACACAGGCAGAGGATACAGTCAGGGTGAGGGAGGACATGAGTCACAGAGTCAATATGGGCATCCATCAGGTTATGGAGGTGGCCAACAAGAGGCAGCGATTTATGGGTCGTGGGGTTATGAACCATCATTCAACTTCCATCCGGCCAGTTCCTCTTCTCTTCCTCAAGATTCTTATGCTGATACTAGATTCGGCTCAAGCCAACCAAACACTCCAAGAGGGATCCAAAGAGGGATGCAGGACTTGGCTACCTCATTGTTTGGTTATAGTGAATATAGACCATACATGCAACCTGGTTATGGGTATCAACATCGAGGGCCAGACGATGAGGGAGAAGGTTCTTCTAGTAATTATTATCCATATTAGGTAAGAATCAATGAATTTTTGTAACATTTATTTTGTCTAATTTCGTTTATTGTACTGCTTGTATTAATGTACAATGGAATATTACTTTAACTTTCACATGTTCAATGTTTGAACTTTGAAGTTCAATTTTTGTAGTTGTCTACTTCAAGGTTATTGCACTAACTTATACAGTCAAATGCATGTGTAATGATTTTTGTGATTTTAAGTGATTATTTATATTTTTTATGATTTTTTTCAAATTTTTTAGAATTAATATGATTTTTTCAACCTTTTATTTGGGTTTCGGCCGAAACTATTTGGGTTTCGGCCGGTTTCGGCCGAAACCGAAATCGATACCGAGTCATATCGGTTTCGGACCCGGCCGAAACCGAGTCCGAAACCGAGTTTGCCATCCTTGAATATCGCAGAGGCCCTCATCTCCGCTCTGGCACTCCTGGATGCACCTCCAGCCATCGTTGTTAGCCGTTGGAGGGGTGGACTTCGTCGTCAGAATCTCCTTTCGTCTGGCGAAGCAGGGGTGGCGACAGCGGCTGCAACAAGAGCTAGGGCAAACTCTTCCCCGAACGGAGGACGAAAATGAATAGGAGGCAGGCGGTTTGAATTCAAGCCGGCCCGCTCTCCGTGTTGGGTCGGGAGCTAGGGCGCCTGAGGCGGGTATGGTGGAGGCCCATAGGGGAATGGGTAGCCAAGGAGCTAATGGGGGAAGAGACCCAGTCGGCCCACAGGTGCGAGGCCCGGGGGTGAACTTGGTAGCCCACAACTTACTCGATTCCGGGTCGTATGGGCTACCGGGTACCCAGGGACCCGCTAAGGGTTGTATCTACCACCTGATAGAAGCAATACCCCAGGCGAGCCCTCCCCCAGTGGCAACGATTTCTTCCGTCGGGGAGATCGTGGCAATGTCTTCTCCGATCGGCCACAGGTCACTTAGCCCCATCCGTCGCCTTCCCCGACAACAGGAGGAGAGGCGTCTGTCGCCCTCCCTGACAACGGCCTCTTCTGGCACACAGATCTTGGTGGTGATCTCTCCGGCCAGCCAGTAGTTGTATAGCCCTATCTGGGGCCCCAATTGGCAGGGAGAGAGGAGACTGTTGTCTTCCCCGAACGCCCAAGACAAATGTGTGACGGTGGCAGAAGTTGGGGATTCCTTCTCCCCCTCTCCTATAACCGGCAGCCAGCCACACTTGGCAGTCTACGATGAGTCTAACTGCCCCACCATGGTCTTCCTTGATGGGGAATTGGAGTTGCAGGCTCCCTTTATGCTGCAGCCGACGGTTGCAGTGCCAGTCGGATCTATTCCTTCTAGACAGCAGACCTCGGTGGCGCACTATTGAGAGACAGAGACCAGCCCAGAAGGGGTCAACCGGGGCTATAAAGCACAGAAAGAAGGGAAGAAGGTGAACCCGAAGACACCGGGATGAGGTGGTGTAGGGATAGGGGCGCAACCTAAAGGGGAAGTCTTGACCGATAAGGGTACCTTGGGGAGGGAGGGTGTGAAGGAGTTGGTAGGGGCGGGAGAAAGATTAATGGCAGCTCAGGTGAAGGAACCAGCGGACAAGGTGGGTATCTCTTTTGTAGGGGTGGAGAGAGAATTAAAGGGGGTTTTCACCAAAATTCAAAAGAGGTGGTGCATGAGTATGGCAAAGGAAGCGAAGGGAGAGAGATCCCAGAAGTGCAAGGATAAAGAGAGTGATGTGGAAGGGAGGAGAGGGACATCCCACTACCATTATGAGGATTGTCTAGTGGATTGTGAGAGGGATAAGGGGATAAGAGAAGGGTAGCGAAGGAGCTGATCAGGAGATGTAAGATTAACATCTTGTGTATTCAAGAATCCAAGTGTGAAGAAGATGGAGAGCCTATCATGAGGGAGATTGGTGGAGCCAGACTATCTAAGTCCTTGACAGAGGGGAGGTCTAGGAGAATCATAATCCAATGGAATCAATATGAAGTAGAAGAGGTGGAGCAAGACAGGTAGGTCAATAGCTGGACTTTCTCCCCACATTTCTTGAATGTAAGAGATGACTTTTCTTGAGATTTCACGGGGTTTATGGCCCTCGAAGCAAGGAGCAGAAGTGGCTCCTGTGGGAAGACTTGGCATGACATCATCACTTCTCTGGTCAAGCATGGTGTATAGGCGAGGATTTCAATGCGATGGCAACATCTTGGGAGAGGATGGGTGACTATATCCACATAGAAGAGATAGACAACTTCACTAATTTTATTGAGAAAGCAGCACTAGTTGATATTGACATGGCAAATGGGCAGTACGCTTGGTCCAACTTGCGAGTTGATCCCTCTTGCTCTTAGGGTGAACAAATATCTGGTATTAATTGATTGGGAGAACCACTATCCTCATGTGCAGGCGTTGTCTCTAGTAAGATCAGTTCGGGATCAAAAAGTGCTTCTTCTCAAGACTAAACATACCTATGAGAGGAGGAAAGGCTTCAGCCTAGAGAGGTTTTGGTTCAGGGAAGCAGACTTTATGGAGTTAGTTAGGAGAGCATGGAATGAACAGTGCATAAACAAGTCCACTATGACTACTCTAGTTAGCATGGAAGGCAGTTTCGGCCGAAACCGAAACGTTTCGATTTCGGACCGAAACGAAACGACACTCATACCTGGGTTTCGGCCAAAACCAAATGTAGTCTTTAAAAAAATATATTTTTTTAATTGGTTTCGGTCTCGGCCGAAACGGTTTCGGTTTCGATTTCGGTCCTGGCCGAAACCGATACTGCCAACCTTGCTAGTTAGAAAGTTGAAGCATGTGGCAATGTGGCATAGCTTCTAATGATTTGGGGTACAGAAAAAGCCTTTCCTAGTAGGGCAGCTAAAGATAGGATACTCCAGTAGATTGAGGACCTAGACTGTTTGTAGTAGGCAAGACTACTCGATGATTCGGACAGAAGGCTCAGGGACACTCTCAAGGGAGAGTTTGATGAGATCCTCACAAGGAAAGAGATATATTGGAAGTAGAGGTCGAGGGACAAATGGATTAAAAAAAGAGATAAGAATATTGTAAACTTCCAACGCATTGCTTCGGGGAGAAAGAGGGTCAACACCATCACATTCATCCGCGTGGATGGTCACTCCTTGCTCTAGGGATGAGGACATCAAGGGACAGGCGAGGGACCTTTACTCCAGATTATTCTCAGAGGAGGAGTTTAGCAGATCGAAGATTGTAGACGACCTTCTTCCATGTCTCTCTTCTGATGACAAAGAAGTCTCACAAAGCTTCTTTAAGGAGGAGGTCCACCAGGCAGTCTTTTTTCTTGTATGAAACAGAGCTCCAAGACCTGATGGTTTTCCGCTGGCTTTCTTTCGGAAGTGCTGGGACATTATTAAGGGGGATTTTATGACAACAACGAGGGAGTTTCAAGAAGGAAGACTCATTTGAGGGACATCAATAAAACCCGCTTACTCCTTATCCTTAAAAAACAAGGAGCACAATGTTTTCAAAATTTTAGGCCCATCAGTCTGTTGAATGTCACATACAATATCATCACCAAGGTGCTTGAAAGGAGACTGGATAGAGTAACGAAAAGAATTTAGTAGCTTCCAGTGAGCTTTTATCAAGGAGAGGCACATTTAGGAAAATCATCTGGTAGCTCATGAGTGTCTAATCGCCATGTAGGCTAAGATGAAGAAAGAGGTGGTCCTGAAACTAGATTTTGAGAAAGCATATGATAGGGTCAACTAACGGTGCTTATTTGATGTGTTGGAGAAGATGGGGGAGAGATGAACAAGATGGGTATATACTTGCATTTCTTCCGCCATTTTTGTTGTCCTAGTGAATGGGAAGCCTACACCTCTTTTCCATAGTGGCAGGGGGCTCCAACAGGGAGACCCTATGTCCCCCTTCCTTTTGGTGTTGGTTGCTCATATCTTGAGTAGAATGAGATTGAGAGCGGAGTCCACATGTTTGATCAGGAGCTTCCAAGTTGGGAGAGGTGGCCCATCTATTACACATTTGTAATATGCGGACGACACTATTATATTCCTTGCAAAAGATGAGCAACAACTTTATGTGGCCAGGCTATTACTTGAGTTGATGGAAGAGGTCAATGGTCTCAAGATTAACTTCGAAAAGAGTCTCCTGCTAGGTGTGAACATGGAGGGTAGGGCTCTTGAAAGGGCAACCTTCATTTTGGGATGCTAGATAGGAGCTTTCCCTACCTCCTACAAGGCCTCCGCCATCCCCAAGTGCTCTATATTGCTCAGATGGGCAACTTATAGTGCAGAAATATAAGTCCAGACTGCCAGGATGGAAAGCAAGGTTACTCTCCTATAGGGGAAAACTGGTTGTATGTAAGTTAGTGTTGGACGGCCTACCTATTTATTTTTTGCCTATGTATCGGATCCCAAAGATGGTGGCGAAGAAGGTTGAAAATCTACTCACGCAAGATTCTTTTGGCACGACAATAGGGGTGTAAGGGGTGGCATGATATCTCTTAGGGCCAAGTGACCAGAAGCAAGGATAGGGGAGGTGTGGGAATCAAGAATATCAGATATTTCAATCTGGCACTTCTGTGTAATGGCTATAGAAGTTGGGGGTAGGAGAGGATGGTTTGCGGACGCAAGTTATTAGGTAGAGGTACTATGACAGAAGGAGAGATTCGGACATGGCACCAGCTTCGCAGCATAACATCTCCCCCATTTGGTGTGACATCTTGACTTTTAGGGACATTATTGCCTCCAGCGTCTGGGTCCGTCTGGGAAAAGGTGGCAAGTGTCTTTTCTAGAAGGACAGATGGTGCGGCAACTTCACCCTAGAGGCATCTTAGCTGAGGCTTTTTGCAGTTTCAATAGCTCCACTAGTTCTGTCTTTCAAACCTTTGATTCTCAACTGTCAGGAGGTACATGGGCATCGGCTTTCAGGAGGAATCTCATGGTCGAGGAGATGGAGCAACTAAAGGATTGCCTTTGCTTCCTCTTGGATTATGCTCCACAGCTAGACAGAGAGGACAAGTAGAGATGGAGGTGGGGGAAGGAGAGTACCTTCTCAGTAAGGTCAGCCAATACCTTTATCTCCGATGGAGAGGTACACCACCACCTTGCCCCTCAGATTTGGCTTCCCAGGAGTCCGTTGAAGGTGAAACTCCTTACCAAGAGGATTTCCCACCGGAGACTACCCACCCATGATAGACTGGTTCCTTTTCTTTAGGGCATATCCCTTACTTGTTGTCTCTGTAGAGAGGAGGATGAGACCTTAAACCACTTGTTTGTAAGTTGCACCGACTCACAGGGGGTGTGGGAGGAGCTCGCTAGGACACAATGTGCTCTTAGCTGCCAGAGAGAGGTACACCACCTTATTGGGAAATGGCGCAGAAGCTAGAGCCTAAGAGGCAGGGATGGCAGTACCGGTTTCGGTACCGGCCGGCCGAAACCGAAACGGTTTCGGTTTCGGTTTCAATTTCGGCACGAAACTAATTAAATTATTGTTATTTTCTTAAAACCCTTCATTTGGTTTCGGCGCAGTTTCGGCCTTGGGTGTCGTTTCGTTTCGGTCCAAAACCGAAACGTTTCGGCCGAAACGTTTCGGCTGCCACCTATGCTAAGAGGAGATAGAATCATCCGGTGGATGATTCTCCATGCTATTCTATAGGCCTTATGGGGGGAAAGAAACAACATGATGTTCAGAGGGGAAGGTAGAGTTGTGGAGCTCGTTATGGTTATTTGGGACAAAGAAAGTGGACGGAACTCCTTTGTAATGTGAACTCTCACAACTCTTCTTTTTTTTTTTTGTTGGGGAGTTAATGTAGGTCACACTGGCTTAGTGTGGGCCTTTGATGTATAAGGAGTTTTTTGGGAACTTATCGACAATACTTGTACATCCATTTTTAATTTTAACACAATAGTGGTACCACCCACTTTCCAAAAAAAACAGTGAAGTTTCACAAGATGTTGAGAAAGAGTCCTAAAGAAAATGAAAAAGAATAAGTTTGCTGAAGTAATTCATTATCCTATTTAATAAATATAACATAACACGCTAGAAGACCATTAGCATGCTAGAAAACCTAAAAATTATCCAAGAAACTGACCCAAACATTTTTAAGGTTACTACACACCCAGACATATTCCATGTTTACCAAGAAGCAAACAGTAAGTGCAGAGACAGGCTCAAACCATATCAAGGGCACACTTGGAAACATGTTGTAATGATCTGGGATAGAGGCAGCAAAGTAATTGACCCAAATTTCACAATTTAGTTGCACTTGAAGGGAGTATCAACAGGCATCGACACAAACAAGCTAAAAAAACTGAGGAAGTAAATTCGAAAGCCTCGCCAATTCCATACTTCTATTCAAGTAGTCTTCTTGCATTCCAGGATTAAAGATACATTTGTCAGATCCCTTATCTCGAGCAATGTGTTAAAAAATGGATTCTGGAACCAGACTGGTCCTGGCCAGTTCTGGCCCTGATTTCAGACATGTTCCTGTGCAGAACCTGACCACTTGTTACTAGTTCATCAGAACTGCACCACTTTCTACCGGTTTCAATCCTGCTTCCACCTGTAGAGAATCAGCGGCAGATATGTAATTTGGAATTTTTATCAATATTTCTTTGTGTTATCTTTGGTCTCCCTCTTAAGTAAGGGTTTTATGTAATTTTCTTTCTTTTAACCATGGAAGGAAGGATCGGATCAATCAGATCAATTTTGGGTCTGGCCGATCCGATCCCGATCCATCTTGTCTCAATTCTTGGGCCGGACCGGTCGGATCAGGTAAGGATGGGCCTGGATAGGGTGATCCTAGCCGATCCCACCCAATTGAGGAGTTCAAAATTTGAACTTTGTCTGGGGCAAAGGGGGTTGTCAGCTTCAAGGATGGTAGTACCGGTTTCGTTACCAGTTTCGGCTATAGGACCAAAACCGAAACGTACCGATTGTTGTGACTCCTCTGTGTTGATGATGTTGACAATATGCTTTACTTCATTGGCAACACCTTGTTTTGATTGATTGGCAACTGTTTATGTTTTGATGAAATTGCTTTTATCAGATTGTCTGTGTGTTCTATGCATTTCACAAGTCTACACACTGCACACACACACAAGTCTTCACACTCAGCATAGTCTATACATCGTGTTGTGTTTATGTTGTGTTTGTGCATCGTTGAGAACGTAAGTCTATACACTGTCCGTCTTATTTAGTGTCTCATGCAGCGTCAGCTCAGTAAGTCTATACATTGCATTGGCTAAGTCTATACATTGTCCGTCTCACTTAACGTCTTATGCATTGGGCAAAGTCCATACACTGCAGCTCACATAACTAGCAAGTCTATACATTGTATTGTGGTGTTTGTGCTCAAAGTCTATACAGTGCTTGCACTGTCATTCAAAGTCCATACATTGGACTGTAGCATGCACAAAGCTAAGTCCATACATTAGTGAAGTCTGTACAGCGTCATGCATCATTCTTCAAAGTCCATACACTGCACTGTAGCTTGCTCGAGGTGAAGCCTGTACATCCATCAGTGAACTTCCAAGTCTATACATTGGTGAAATCTGTACATTCACCAGTTGAACCTTCAAAGTCTGTACATTCACCAGTTGAACTTCGAAGTCTATACATTGGGATCTTTACCTACGTTCAGTTTTGCAAGTCTGTACATTGGGCTTTTAGATAAAGTCTATACATCCCAGAACTGTGCAAGTCTGTACATTGCTGCTTTGCCAAAGTCTTTACATTGTGAACCTTCAAGTCTGTACAGACTTTGCTTCGCTCAAGTCTGTACATCGTCCAGTTGTCTTTGGCAAGTCTTCACATCGTGAAATCTATACATTCAATTGCTTTGCTTTGCTCAAGTCTGTACAGTCTTTTCCTTGGCAAGTCTATACATCGTTCATGAAGTCTGAACAACGAGCAAGTCTGTACATCGGACTAGTCTGCATTGGCTAAGTCCATACATCGTCCAGTGCATTGCATGCATCATTCATGAAGTCTGTACATCGAGCTGAAGGCTGGCTAAGTCTATACATCGTCCGTCTTCCTTACAGTCTCATGCATAACATGAAGTCTGTACATCGCACAGCATTCAAGTCTAGGCATTGTGCATTGTTCAAGGCGGAGTCTGTACATCGTTGTGTTGTTCTTGTGCCGTAGCAAGTCTATACATTAATTCTTTCAGCATGTCAATGCATTCACTTGAAATGTATATACTTTGCTGTCTGCAGTTAAACATGCATTGCACTCTAACTCTATACACTGCTTCATGCATTGCATTCTAAGTCTAGACAACATTGCACGATGAGTCTGCATATTCATATGGCATGTCTATACAACCATCTGCTATGTTCTTAGCATTGCATACCTGAAGTCTATACAATACCACAGTCCTGCATGCGTGAAGTATGTACAAGGCCAAAGCACTGCATATATGTAGTCTGTACATGGCATTGTTCTGCATTCACCAAGTCTATACAATGCCATAGCCACGCATTCATAAAGTCTGAACATTGCATTGCTTCGCATTCATGAAGTCTGTACATCGCTTCTGCAGTGCCTTCATTAAGTCTGTACAAGGTTTTAGACTTAAACTGATAACTCTGTTCGTCTGTCTGACAGGGCCTCCTGGCTGAGATTGATGACATGGCTCGTGATCCAAGGAGGACGAGGTGCCCAGATGGTGACACGTGGAAGCAGCCCATCCAGGATGCTGCCATGTGGATGAAATTTCCTCGGATCTGGCGAATTCTCTGGGCGGGAAATGTGGAAGCCACGCGCTCTTATCCAATCTGCTGCTGGTATATATATGAGCTTTCTTCTTCAGAAGGAGGCTGATCGATCGAGTGGTAAAGTCTATACAGTGAGACTGAAAGTCTGAAGCAGCAGAGAGCCACCGAGATCCACAGAGAAGAAAAGCAGAGAAGAGAAGAAAGAGAGAAAGGAGAGATGAGTTGAGAGAGTTCGATTGAGAGAGATAAGTTGAGAGAGGTTCATTGAGAGGTTGTAACTCAGACTCTTGGTTCAGATACCAGAGCTGAGATGTTTGCTCATTAAGAGCTATTTCCCTTCCGGGGTTTCTCATTTCCGTTTGCTTCTGTCTTTTGTTTCCGAATCTGTTTCTTCAAGCTGTGAGCCAGCAATTGCAGTGGAGGTTTCCACTGGACAGGTGAAGCTGTAATCCTCAGCAGGCGAGACTAGGTCTCGGACGGCTAAGCTGTATCGCCCAGCAATTGCAGAGGATTTGTTCCTCTGGTCAGCAAGCTGTGAAGCTCAGCGGTTGTAGGCCAAGTTGTACTGCCCAGCGGACGCAAGCTGTGTTGCGCAGCAGTAAGCCATACTCAGTTGAGTGTGGGGTGGACATAGGTCTCCTGACCGAACCACCTAAAAATCCTGTGTGCCTTGTGTTTGTGTGATTGTCCATGAACTGTGTGCGATTGGATTTCCTGTTTACCTTCACAGTTTGATTTGCTTCTGTTCAAATCTAATACTCGAGTTAGTGATTTAGTAGATCTGCCTATATTCCGCATTAGAGCCTTATATTGGTTTTAAATTAGGCAATAGATCTATTCACCCCCCTCTAGATCCACTCTTCGTGGTAATAGACTGCGTCCATCTAACATAACACCGATTTCGGTTTCAGCCGAAACCGGCTCAAAACATTCAAAAAAGGCCAAAAATACAGTGAGCACGTCCGGTTTCGGCCGAAACCGTCCGATTTCGGGCCGAAACGGGTAAGTTTCGGGCGAAACCAGTATGGGTTTCACCCGAAACCATTATAAAAAAAAATTTGTTTCGGACCTACTACAGTGAGCAGGTCCGAACTCGTTTCGGCCGATACTGCCAACAATGGTCAACTTTTGACAAGTATTTGGTTTTTTTTTTGTTCTTTCATTTTCACTCTATCATTCTCTTCAGCACCACCTCCCTCGAAGATCCCCTTTCTCCCTCCTCTCAATCACACTTTGAATATGTCAAAGTTTTTCATGTAAAATTGTGTTTTACCTACATTAGAAGACTTTTTGTAATTTTTTTCCAGCTTTTTTGAGCTTTTTTTTTACATTAACTTGGGATGCTAGCACGACTAGCCAAGATCGGACTGGGATTGGCCGATCCAAGTCTGATCCCCGATCCTTCCGTCCTTGCTTTTAACTTTATATATATATATATATATCAAGGCTGGAATGGGCTGATCCCTGAGAACCGCCAACACTTCTTCTCTCCTCTTCTCCTTGGCCTATGTGTGTTCTTTCATGATATCAGAGCAGCACCATATTCTTCTTCCCTAATACCCTGAAGCATCTCCCCACCAGGCCACACCCTCTTCTAGGGTTTCTTCTTCCCGTCACCAACGGGAAAAACCAATCAGGGTGCTCTTGTAGCACCCCAGAAATTTAAGTGGAGAATAAAATGATAAGGACTATATAATACTAGTCATAGAATAATTGTGGAGAATAAAATTCGATATATGTAAAGTGGAAATAACTAAAATCAATAATGGGCCTTAATATTACTAAATAAGTTACAGATAAATTTTCCCAAGGGTAAAAGCCCACTCATAAACCTAAAAAGGGCATCTACTATTAAAGGAACTAATGAGCCTTGATACTAAATAGTTTAGTAGGATTCCTCATTAAAACCCGTATGGTAAAAGCCATTAACGTAGGAACCAGTAGACCTTATAATAAACAATGGGCTTTTAAGGATATATATGTATATGTGTCAATGGGCCTTAGTAATGGGCTTCTAAGAGTATAAAAACCTAAATACTATTGTAATAGGGTCTTGGGGTTATACTAAAGAACCTAATCACGTTCGAAACCTGCATGGGCTTAGGGTTTACAGGATTAGTATTGGCGGCTGCAGTTTTGGGAAAGAGATGTGCATGAGCAATTTCGATTCCATTAGGATTGTTACATAAAGAAGATTATATGCCACTAGGATTGCTACGTGGGAAGGTCGGTTCACACTAGGTTTCTTTCACGGAAGAGGATTTCCTTCCCTATAAATTAACCAGCGATGGCAAGGAGCAAGCTGCTGCTGCTGCCGTTTCGTGCGTTGCCTGTACTGATGCGTTCGTGAGAACCCTACATACGTCGACGTCCCGAGCGTGAGATCGTCATCCACGTCTTCCTATCTTCGTTTTTCTGCGTGTTGCGGCTACTGCTGGTTGCCGTGTGCTACCAGCGTTGATAGAACGTGGTGCTGCTGTGTTGCTGTAGTAAAGAAGCAAGGCTTCTTCTCCTTCCTCTGTTGCAGTTGTTGTTGCTGCAGCGGTGTTCTTCTTCTTCCTGCAACTTCTTCTTCTACTTCTGTTAAAGCGACATAAAAGGTAGACAATCTCACAAGCAAAATCTCCTTAAAATTCATGCCAACCATGCAAATCATCATGTAAGATAGTTCGTATAGATTTTGCATGGTGATATGATACCATGTCTGCATGTTTTAGTACTGGTTTATATCGATTCTGCATGAAAAATAATTAGCGACTATATCCTGGCCGTTATTTCAAGAATACACGCCCGTATGAACAGGCGCTAATTAATCAACGACAGTACAACTGCCGCTAATCCTTTTAGATAAATAATAATTACAGCAAGTTCAAAATTCAATAACTATGGGACCATGTACCTAAAGATCATGAAATGCATATTTCTAGAATCCCAGTAATTTCCTCTATTTTCCCATGTCTTTAGATTCCTGAAAATCTTCTTGAATTAAAAGTAGCACTGTTCATCCCCTAATGAATAGTGTCAAACGGAAGCATGAGCCTGCAACCGCATTCACGCGATGCGTAGCAGCAAAAAACGTTAAAAGAATGGGCGACCAGAACCTAATCGCCTATTATGAATGTGTGCCCGCGTGAGCAGGCGCTATTTCCTGAAGTATATATATATATAAAAGAAAATGTTTATGGAATTAACGACCATCCATGTGTCGCATATTAAAGAACCTACGCCTCTTTGACAAGGCGTTATTTCCTGTATTTTCTGAAAACGAATATATGCAAAGAAATAAATAAAAGGATTGACGCCTTATCTCAAGGCGCAAATTAAAGATATTGCGCCTCTCCGAAGAGTCGCATATTTCGAGTAATTTACTTATTATTCTGGAATTTCATGAAAGGACGCCTGAACAGTGGGCGCTAATTTAAATGGCGACCACTTCCAGGGCGCAATTTTCTTGTGACTGTTTTCCACTCGTGTTTTGATCCATTGACCGCCGGATCTTGGCACCACTGTCTCACATCCGAGACTTGGTCCCTGTTTTGGTTTCTATCGATCACACTCAACTCTCGGTGATGATTGGACCCTCCACGGGATATTCCTTCCTTTGGACCAGTACATTCTTCATTGGGACCTCCGTAAGCCTCCGCTAGCCTTAGATTCCCTCAAGGCAGCCGAGCTAGTTGTACCATAAAAACCCTGGAACCATGTTTGTCATGTCACTCTGAAGAAACATGACGCCCAGCCCTCATAGAACGTTGTTCTGGCGATTCTGTGGGTGATCTGTCTCTGCCTGAAAGAGCGACCAGTCCAGCGGGCGCTAATTGAATGTGCGACCGTTTGGATGGGCGCTATTTCCTCAAGCTTGTCCTGTTCTATCTGGAATGAGCGACCAGGGCGTGGACGCCAAATGGAATTGGCGGCCAGTCAGTGGGCGCCATTTACTGTTCTAGCGACCGTACACTGGACGCTAATTATGAATGAGCGACCTCTTGAGGTGTCGCAAATTCTTCGTGCCTGTTCACAGATTTAGCGACCTGACAGTGGGCGCTATTTCTTGAATTAGTGGCAGCCGAGTGGGCGCCAATTATCCCAGATTCTCGAATCATCATGTTTTTCATGTGGTTTATCGCCTATGTTAGCCTGTCTAAGGTTCTAACCTTGAACTCATAATTTCCATGATTCTACCATAATGTTCTTACATGCTTGACCCTTGGAACTCTTTGGCCATTATTTTAAGTGAAATTGGTCTAGACACAAAAAGGGGGCTATGGGTCCAAACAAATTGATACTCAATGTTAGTGTATAAAATACGGGGTCCGGATCTGATCCTATAGACGAGGCAAAGTCCAAACGTGTGCCGGTATCATGATTGATCGAGTGTGGCATTGCACCAAAGATAGCAAAAGTTGGTCTACGACACTTCCACAAGTGTTTGTCATTACTCGAATATTTGAACTCCTTTATATGGCCAATCCTACAAAGTGATCGTCAATTGCTCTAGTGAAAGTGAATGCTTTATTGAAACTATTGTTATTGTCTCCTCATGAATGCTCTTGAAAACCTTATTGAAAGGCTTGCTATCTCATCCTGAACGTTCTTGTAATTATTGTCCTGTCTATCTATTGTCTTTATAGTACTTGAAATTATCTATTGTCATGTCTACATTCTTTTATATTGTCTCCGGATTATTAATCCAGCTCGTGCCATTATAGTTCTCGATTTCGATACCTTGCATGACTTGCATGTTCATGTTAAAATTGTTAATTACGTAAAGCTAGCTTGGAGCATGAGATATTAAGACCTACAGAGCATTCGCTCACCTAGTGTTTTCCAATATTTTTCAGGTAACGACCTTAGTGATGACGAGAACGAACAAGAGGGGCAAGGGCAAGAGTGAAGAGTGCTCCGACATCTAGATGAACCGACTAGTCTTGTTATCTTGTGTCTATGTCAAGATTAGTTCAGTCACGAGTCTATAGTAAATTTTCCTTTACTGAGTCTTTTCTTTTATTGGGTCCAATTTGTAATAAACTTCTATTTGAAATGAAATATTATCTTGTCCAAATTATGTTTTGTCTTACGACTATGCTCTGATTGACACGACTGTTTAACTGTCACGTTCCGAGCAAACGACACGTTCCGCTGCTATCGGTTCGGGGCGTGACAGCTCTCTACACTGGGCTGCATCCTCCTATCTAGGGTTTTTCTTCCCCACTGTAGGTGGAGATTCAAACTTGTTGGGAGCTTTCAGGCCTCTTCCTCTCTGCTGCAGATCACTTTGGGATATAGCGCTTCTTCCTTCTTCATCTCCCGAACACTTCTGGCCTCTTTTCTTAGGCCACAGCCCCTATTCTGTCTTCTTGTCCTTAGTGGTTAGTGTAGCAACTGCAGTTACTGCTGCAACTTCCTCTTTTCACAGCCACCTCTTTACACTTATGGAAGATATCGGATACCCACTTCGCTGCCATTGAGACATCTTCGCAAGACTATCCACCCACCCAGCTCATCTCCAACAACAACACAACTCTGCAGATCACATCTGTGATCTGATAAACTTCTTGGGCTGTTGCGGCAAAGTTAAACATTGCTAGCTGTGACAAACTTGGGTTCCTGCCTGGTGATCAGAAGCAACCGACCCCTCAGGACCCTCTCTATGGAGCATGGCGATGTGACAATAGTATGGCCATGTCCTGGCTACTTAACACTGTCAACCCAGCTATCCAATTGTATTAGTCTACGGTGGCGGAGATGTGAAAAACATTGGCTGGACTCTATGGTTGGAAGAAGAACAACGTCCGCATATATCAATTGAGTTACAATATCCAAAAATTGAAGCAGGACTCCATGTCAATCACAAATTATTTTTGTGCTCTTACTAACCTTTGGGATGAATTGGACTGGTTTGTATAGCCAAATGGAGCTCCTTGAAGTCCAAAAACCTATTCATCTTTACAAGAGGATGACAAAATGGTTAAATTCCTTGGGAGACTGAACATCAAGTACAAAGTCTTACGAGGACATATTCTTAACATGGATCTCACTACTTCCCTCGAGAAAACCAATTTCAAGGTTCTTAGTGAAGAACAGAGGCTTTAGGTTGTGGGCAATGGTCCTCCCACTACTTGGTGAATTTTCGGCTCTTGCTAGCACATCAACTAAATCAAAATCCGATGACAGCAAGGGGTGCGGTGACCGGATGTTTGATCATTGTGGACATACCAGCCATGACACTAATTTTTGTTGGGAGAAATATCCTGAGAAAAAGCCAGCCAAGTGCAAAGATGTGAAGAAAGGCCAGCAAGCATGCAGTAATGTGGCAGTTAATCAGCCATCGGCTTCTTCTAGGGAACCTACTCCAGAGGGGTGCACAGCTCTACTACTACACTCAGACCTACATCACTCCCTACCTCAGACATTGCCACCCTCCAATGGCTCCTTACATAGCTTCAGCTTGTTCCACAGCCCTCCTATACTTATGCTCTCTCAGATACACAAGGTGTGTTACCACTTGGTCTCCTAGTACATCCTGGGATATTAATTTTGGTGCTACTGACCACATGATTGGTACCTCTACCTTATTTACTTCGTATTCTTTATCTTCTAGCCAAGACAAAGTGACCATTACAGCCCGAGCCACTATTACTAGTAAAGCATCCATCAAACTTTTTGATCACTTTACTTTGTCTTCCACTCTTCATGTCCCATCACTTTCTATAAATTTACCTTCTATCAGTAGTATTAGCAGACAGCTGTACTGTTCCGTAGCATTTTTCCCTTACCATTGTGTTTTACAGGATGTGAGAACAATGCAAATGATTGGGATTTGCTATGAAGTAGATGGTCTTTACATATTTGATCCTAGAAGGAAGATTGTTCTTTATTCCTCTGCGTCTCAAAGCTTGGATAAAAGACTTCAAGAAATCCAATTTTGCCCTCCAGATTAGGGCACTTTTCTTACACAAAATGGATTCCAATACACAAAATGGATACTGCTGATATGATCCTCTTACGCGCAATACTTTTGCTCGGAAAGATGTTACCTTTTTTGAGTCTGAGTCCTATTATTATCCCCGAACTCAGCCTCAAAGAGAGATGAACATCACCACCAAACAACCACCTTCACTTTCCTCCCCTACCACATCTGATGTAGTTACACCTCTTCTACCTCCTTCGTCACCACATAGGTCTTCCATGCCCACTAGATCTGCAACAAAAGGATCTCTGAACGATCAGTTTTAAGCTGATGGTGCAACAGGTGCTGAACTGGCTTTCATTAGCTATAGGCAAGAAAAAATAAAAAAAATAGACCAGTTACAGATCAGCCAACTCTAGAGGTTGTTAAGGCTCCTAATCTCGATGCTTCTAATGAGGTTGAGGTACCTCCTTCCCGTTAATCAGACAATTCAGACTTAAACCTTCCTATTGCTGTCCGAAAGGAAGTTAGGGGCTGCACAAAATATCCCATCTTCAAATCAGTTAACTAACTCTCATGTATCACCTAGCTAATATACCCTTTCTGTCTTCCTTGTCTTCAACTTCTACCCAATTCCTTTTCTGAAGTTGTGAAGGATCCAAAATGACAGCAAATAATGGACAAGGAATTAAGTGCACTTGACAGAAATGATATGTGGGAAATAGTTGAACTCCCTAAAGGAAGGAATCCAGTTGGATCAAAGTGAGTGTATAACATCAAATATAATGCAAAAAGCACAGTATAGAGATACAAAGCCAGACTTGATGCAAAAGGGTTCACCCAAAACCATGGGATTGATTATCAGAAAACATTTATTCTTGTAGCAAAGTTAAGTCCATTAGGGTGATCCTCTCTCTTGCTGTCCAGTGCTCTTGGATTTTGTATCAGTTGGATATTAAAATGCTTTCTGAATAGTGACCAATCAAGAGGAAGTTTACATGCTGACGCCACCCGGTATTGATGCAAAGAGAAACTCTGTAGGCTTAGAAAGGCTATGGGTTAGAGTAATCAACTAGGGCGTGATTTGATAGACTTCGTCTTACCATGATCAGAGTTGGTTCTAAACAATCAAATGCTGATCACACCTTGGTTGTCAAATGAAAAAATGGACACGTTACAGTTTTGTTAGTTTATGTTGATGGCATGACTATCACAGGTATTGATGAAGGTAAGAATTAAAGTTTGAAGGAAAGCTTGACTACCGAATTTGAAATGAATGATTTAGGATAATTAAGATACTTCCTTGGAATTGAAGTGACTAGATCATAAGAGGGGATCAACATTTGCCAAAGAAAGTATGCTCTTGATTTGTTAATAGCGACTAGGAAGCTGAGGTGTAAACCTAAAGCTACACCAATTGAATTGACTCATGGGTTGACAGAAGAAATAGGTGAAGAACTCTCTCCTGAGGACAGTAGTATGCATCAACGACTGGTAGGAGAACTCCTATATTTGACCTTGACATAGCCTGATTTGGCAAATGCTGAGTGTTGTGAGTCAGTATATGCATGCCCCTCAGACAATGAATATGAAAGAAGTGGAGCACATTTTGAGGTACTCGAAAGCCTATCCAAGAAAAGGGACATTATTCAAGAAGACTAATCACTTGAAAATTGAACGCTATGTTGACATAGGCTAGGCTGGTTCAAGGGATGATAAGAGGTCAACCACTAGTTACTATACTTTCCTAGGAGGCAACCTTGTCACTTGGAGAAGCAAAAAGTAAACTGTGTGCCAAATCCAATGTAAAAGTTTGAGTACAGAGCAATGGCACAATTGAAACTTCTCATGTGACTTGGGAGTACAAGTAGACCTGCCTCTAAAGCTTTATAATGACTAGGCGGCTATCAACATTGCAAACAACCGAGTACAGCATGACAGGACTGAGCATACTGAAATTGAGAGGCACTTCATCAAAGAGAGACTAACTCAGGAGAGTTGTGTTTGCCTTATGTGAAGTCTCAAGATCAAGTTGCAGATGTCTTCACAAAGGCCACAACAAAAGCTCAATTAACCTCTGCCCTAAACAAGTTGAACATGAAAAGTGTCTATGCTCAACTTGGAGGTAGTGTAGAGAAATATGGGCAGATATATAATTTGGGTTTTTTTATCAGTCCTTTCTTATGTTATCTCAGGTCACCCTCTTTAGTAAGGATTTCTATGTAATTTTCTTTCTTTTGTCTTAATATATATATGAGGGCTGGATTAGACTGATCTCTCAGAACCACCAGCACCTCTTTCTCTCTTCTTCTCATCGGCATGTGTGTTCTTTCACTACCGATGCTGACTTTGATACACAATATTGTTTTGGAGTTAGAATTTACAACAGAGCACCATTATGTCTAAGCTCCCAGCCAATATTATTTTGGAGTTAGAATTTACGACAGAGCACCATTATGTCTAAGCTCCAAATCCACGTAACCGTGTAGTCATTAGACATGAGATCTCCGCCACCATTACGAAAGACCTAATCTGCTCTACCCAAAGTTCCTAACATGAGTTGGGCCAACATTGGAAAATCACACTGTGGTCCAGGTCCATGGACACTTTTAAGGAAGGTCCAAGGCCACATTTTAAGGAAAAATATTAAGCATACAGCACAGTACACAGTCTGGTCATAACCACATGACCTCAACTCTAACCTATCTATGTCTACATGACAAGATTCAGTTACACAAATCAGCACTGACCTAGCAAACTTATAACTATACAGCACATGAACAGCAAAAGAGGGCCCTAGACTAAGATACAGTATAACTCCAATACTTGATTCTTTGCAGCGCAATTGATGATTTGATTCTTCTACGTTCTTTACAATGATCACAAGCCAGCCTTCCACAAGCTGCTCAACAGCCATGTTCACAATACCAGACTAGATTTTTTTAAAAGTGGGTGGTACCACTATTGTACTTGTACAAGTATAGCCAACGTGTTCCCAAAAATTCCCTAAACACCAAAAACAGTCCACCCCAAGACGGTGTGACCCACATTAAACCACCAACAAAAAAAAATGGAAGAGTTGTGAGAGTTCACATCACAAAGCTCTGTCCACTTTCTCACTCTCTCACATATAAAAGAAGCCAATCTTTCCACCGCTCTAACTTCCCCTCTGAAAATTCTGCCATTCTTTTCTCCCCATATTGCCCATCATGAAGAATAATCCAGCAAGTAAGATTATCCCCTTTCAGAGTCCAGATTCTGCCCCATTGCCCAATCAGATCATGCACATTCCTTTGCAAGCCGATAGCACCATGCGTCCGATAGCACCATGCAAGGTTTTCCATCTGAAATATCGGCTCCGTCTCGGAAAGGCGGAAGAGAAGAGATCTCGGAGAGATTTTGAAAAAAATCTCGGGAGATCGGGTTATGTGATTTCGGAAAAAAAAATTCATATATAGAGCCTATTTCTAAGAAAATGCTAATTTTTTCTACTAACCACTCAATTTTACAAACATGTTTTGTCTAATTGACAACTCGATTTTACAAAATAAAAAATAATGATAACAATAACAAATCCATTCACAACACCAATGTTAATATACATCAAAAGTTACACTAAAAAGATATACATAAAATTGTACATGAATCACAAACTGAAGAATACATCAAAAATCATCAAACATGGTACATGTATCTCTGTCTTCCCCCCTCTCTGTCTCCCTCTCTCTCAGATAGAGAGAAGGGTTGACGGGGGGGGAGAGAGAGATAGTGTGTACGTGTGTGTCACAGAGGGAGAGACAGAGAGAGTCCGGGGGAGAGGGAGAGACAGAGAGAGAGAGTGGGGAGAGAGCTCCAGGGGGCCGAGGTAGAGAGAAACAGGGAGAGAGGAAAGAGAAAACTAGGGGGGTGGGGGAGAGAAGATCTCGGTCTCGGGGGCTTCGTTTCTCGCGCCCTTTGAGAGACATGTAAGGACTAGATGGACAATCTAGAGGGGGGTGAATAGATCGATCACCCAATAAAACAAACTATAGCAGTAACAGTTGCGGAATTTAATCAAACTGATGTAGGACGGTCAGAGGACACTCAGTAGCAACCAGACAGAAACAGATCTAGATGATTGGCACTCGAGTGGTCCTAAGCATTCATCTACTGAACGATGAAATGAAACAAGGACAGGCACAAACCACAGATCAATCACACAGTAGACAAAGGAATTTTAGGTGGTTCAACCTCAACCCAGAGGTCTACGTCCACCCCACATTCAAATCGGAGTGTGGCTTCACTGCTGACTCACAGCTTGCCACTGATCCACAGCTTCAGGGAAATCCCTCCCTACAATCCGCTGAGCAACACAGCTTGATGTCCAGAGGAATCCTCCTCTGCTCCGCTGAGGCTTACAGCTTAACCTGACCAGAGGATACCACCTCTGCAACCGCTGACGCACAGCTTGAAGGAACACGAGTTTCAAAGAAACAAAAGAGACAAACGAAGAATCAGAAAACCCACGATGGGAATGTAGCTCAACAACGAGCGAACTCAGCTCCGGTTTTGAACAAGGAAGCTGATTACAAATCTCTCACAAATTTCTCACAGACTCTCCTCTCAAAGTTTTCTCTCTTCTTCTTTCAGATCTGCTCTCTCTCTTCTTCTTTCTGGATCGTGCTAGCTCTCGCTCTCTCTGCTTCAATTCTCAATATCACGATCAGTCTTCACTTGAGGGAGAATCTCCTTATTTATATGAAGCAGCAGAGAGGTAGGGCGTGTGGTTACCACGATTCCCGCCCAAAAGCTTTATCCAGATCTGGAGTTGTTAGGATACGTGGCAGCATCCCAGCTTGACTGCTTTCCACGTGTCAGCATCTTGACACCTCCTCCATACTTGGATCACGTGCCATTCTTAAACTTCACGAGCAGATATCCTGTCAAGGTCAGACTTAAAGTCAGCTTGAAACAATTCTTTGACAGATAGTAAAGGAATGCACAGAGTTAATAACGTTTTGAACCAAAAGTGCACAGACTCAGTACAGCATGTAATTACATATGCACGGACTCAATCTTCACACGTTAAACTGATGCACAGACTTGATTTATTGACAGAGTGGAAGTGCACAGACTATATGTGTGTGACATGCAGGAATGCACTGAGTGCGTATATGCAAAGTGCAAGCATTGCACTGACTCAATGTGCCGAGAGCAACATTGCTTAGACTTAGATCGTGTGACGTGTAAAGGTTGCACAGACTTACTTATACAGCATGCTTGACTTGCACAGACTTAATGTGTAATCACTGGATGCATGAATTCTTATGCACCGAGTTGCCTAAGACATGTTACGCAGACTCTATATGCCCGGTGCAGGATTGCACCGACCTGATGGCGTGCAACGAGAAGTATTGCACCGACTTGTTGCACCTAGACTTAAGCATGCACGGACTTGGTCGCGTGCAGCAACAAAACCTGCGCAGACTCTAGGTCGTGTGCAGCAACAAGGCTTGCACCGACTTGGTGAACGCATGCACGGACTTAGTCGCGTGCTACAACTAGGTTGCACCGACTCAATGCAGACTCGACTAAGTGTTGCACCGACTTTAATCTTATGCACAGACTAAGTGTAAATATGCAGGCAACATTTATATGAACATCTGACATATGAAAGGTCATCAAAATACACACAACATCATATCAATATAAAATAGACAAAGTTGACTATGCAGTCATCGAAGTCAACCTTCATCGTTGCCATCAGTCAAAACAAATCAGCATGTGAACATTCTCCCTTATCATTCAAAGCGAGAGGAGACCCAACAAGACAGAGATCTCGGACATCTCGTAAGAGATGACAAACCATGACACCATGCACATTCCTTTACACAATACCAGACTAGATGTGACAATCTTCTCTTCACATCTGTTATTCCTTTCTTCCAATGTAACCAAAAAAATTGACAGAAGGATGATTGACCGGCATATACTCTTCTTTTCATCTAGACATCCTTGTTCACATCCTTCCATCAATTCCGCCGTGCTCACAGATTCCAATATTTGCAAGTATTTGACGACAACATTCCAAACAGCTTTTATTATTCCGCATGAAACAAAGAGATGCTCTGTTGTTTGGAGAAAAGAAGGCACAAAAGGGCAAACATTGCTCAGTCTTTCAGTTGTAAGCAATCGTCTCGCAAATAGGTAATTTCCAATGGAAAATCTTAACTTTGTTTGGGACTTTCACTTTCCAAGCCCGGTATTCCAGGAACTCAGCATCCACCATCCTTAACATTATTCACAAAGGACCTTACTGAGAATGCGCCACCATCTTCCCATCTCCACCTTCTTGAATCTTCTGTATTAGCATGCAAGACCATACTGTTCAAACATTCTAAAATCTGAGCATATTCCATAGTTTCTGCCTTTATCAGTTCCCTTCCAAATTTCGGTTTCCATAAAATCTGATTTGTGTCAAAGAATCAGCAAATTTATTAACCTTTGTCTGTACTCAGATCGTACAGGTGCTTGAATAATTGAATTGATAAATGAAGGGTTGTTCAGGGCACCATGTTTTACCAATATCTAACCTGCCTCCCATCGTCTTGTTGAAAACTATTGACTTTTAAAATAAATGTTCTTGCAGATGTTCTTCCATACCCCAAGTCCATGGATATTGTCATGCCAACACTTAACAGGAAATGATAAGGGAGGTTCCTGATTGGCCCACTTCCCCCACACAGATAGCACACTCCACTGGCGGGTCAACTGCCTTCATTGATGGGGGGACTGGGCATAACTGGGGTTCCTTCTGTCATCCCACCGCTGGGTAAACAAATCAATGGTTTCTCTTTCAACCCAATAGTTTTTTTTTAACCTCTTTTGAGTTACCATCCTTATTTTGTTCTTTTCTTCTTCTCTTCTTTCTTTTTTAGAGAAAAGACGTGGTTTGCACCAGCAATTTGCTTGCAAGAGGTGGTACAACCAACAGATGTAGATTCTTCCGTTCTCTATCATCTCCTTCTTTCTCTTCTACCTGAGGCAAGGGACCCAACGGTAGGGGGTCATTGCTTTGGGCATCATATTTATTTTTCTTCACCAACAATCAAGCCTAAGAAAAAATACAGTGCATTTTGATCCCTGCAGTGTTGTGGGAATTCTGACAGAGGAATCAAAGAAAATTAGAAAACCATACTATAACAGCACATTTGATATCCTTATAAAGGGAAATTACCTGGAGGACAGGTTGATGCAAGCAGAATTATTAGGGCCAACACAAATGCCAAAACATTGGAGGGAGTAAATTTCTTAATTATGTTACGCAGGGGTGCTGTTGCGTTGTCTCCTTCACATAGCTATATCCACTTTTTTTTCTTCTATGTACTTTCATAGGCAGTAATGTTGTGTGCAATGTGTAGGGGAGTGGGCGTGTTGCACCCACAAATTTAGTCCAAAAGTCTTTACATGCTGAATAAAATATTAAAAAAAGCCTGCAAAGTATGCTTTGGACAGAAACATACCAAGCTCTGTGCAACAATCCTATGCACCGACAATGGCATGAAGCAGCCAAAAGTTCCAAGACAGCAACAAAGATCCCTCTGCAGCTTTCCACATCACTTGATGTTGACAGCAAAAAAGGCCAGATTTGATGCTGTGGACCATGTGCAGCAGTGAAAATTATAAAAAAAGTGGGAGAGAGTAGAAAGAAGAAAAACGGACTTGCTGCCCATGTATGGGAAGAAGAGAAAAAACAAAAAAGAGGGCAAAAGGGGGAGGCAGTTCCCATACACAACACCCCCACTGGCCATACAAACCAGTGGGTGTGTTTGATCCCAACATGCAACCCCACATCCTGCTTCTGGTTGGTGGGGACATGTGGACCCCATGCACTGCCCACAGGCTGTGCTGAGCCAGTGGGGGCATACAGTTTGCACATCCTCCACTTGCCGTGCGCAGTCAATGGGCACATGCTGCACCCTTGAACATGCTGCCCAGTCCCATCAAGGAATTCCAAATCAAATCGGGTCCTAGGATCGAACCCGGCCAATCCCAATCTGGAAAGGATCAGATCGGCCAATCCAAAAGAAGATCAGCCTGATTAAAAAATCAATTAAAAATCCAAAAAAATCATAGAAAATTTCTAGACATATTTTTTTGAAAGTGAGTGGTACCACAATTGTATTAAAAGAAAAGAGGGACATACAAGTAAAGTTAATGAGCTCTCAAAAAAATCCCTATACAAAATAGGCCTTCCACTCTAAGGCAGGAGTGGCCAGCATTAACCCCCCAACAAAACAAAAATAGAAGAATTGTGAGAGTTCACATTACAAAGGAGCTCTGCTCATTCTCTCACTCTCCCAAATAAAAGAAACCACTCTACCCACCGCTCTCGCTTCTCTTCTAAAGGATCTATTGCTTCTTTCACCCCATAATGCCCACAAAATAACGCGAAGGATTAGCAGCTAAGCAACTCTATCCCCTTTTAGATTCCAACTCCCATGCCAAAAGCCGATCAAATGATGGATACTCCCCTACAAACCGATGCTACATTGAACCCTCCTTGTGACTTTAGTCCACACCTCCTGTGAGTAAGAATATCCTGTCAAGATGTGGTTCAGCGTCTCGTCCTCCTCACCACACAAACAACACACCGTAGGAATATCTTCAAGAAAAGGTGCAAGCATGTCACAGGTAGGCAGCCTCCCGTGTGAAATCCTCTAGATGAGAAGCTTCATCTTCAAAGGACTCTTGGGAGACCAATCTGTGAAGCAAGACTATGGCACATCCCTCCACCAGATATGCATGTGTAGACTGACCTAACTGAGAAGCAGCCCTCCTTATCCCAACTCCACCACCACTGGTCATCTTTATCTAACCATGGAACAAAGTTAAGAAGGAAGGAAAGCAGTCCCTCCAACTAATCCATCCCCTCAAGCCTGAGGTTCCTCCTAAATACTAGCGACCACGTCCCTCTTGATAGCTGAGAATCAAACCACTGTGCTACTATAGTTAAAGGAGCTGTTGCAATAACAAAGAGTCTCGAAAAAGACTCCTCCAGGATGAAATCACCACACCATTTGTCTTTCCAAAATAAGCATTTCTCCCCCCTACCCAGAGGGACCCGAACACTAGAAATCATGAAGTCCCTACAAGTCAAGATGCCTCTTCATATGGGTGATACATTATGCTGAGATGTCATTGTCATATCTCAATCCTTTACTCTACCATAATACCTCTGCCTGATGACTTGAGCTCACAAACCACAGTCACTTGCCCCTAACTTCTGCAACCACTTGCACAAGAGAGCCATATTGAAATCTCAAATATTTTTTATGCCAACAGCTCTCATGTCCTTGCTTTTGCAAACCCTGCCACAAGATATATCATGCCAGCCCCTACATCTCTCCCCACTGCCATGCTAGAAGAATCTCACTTGAATAGACTTCAACTTCTTAGCAACCACCTTAGGGATCCGAAAAAGAGACAAGAAATAGATGGGCAAGCTGTCTAGCAGAGTTTTGCAAAGCACCATTCTCCCTCCATATGAGAGGAGTCCGACCTTCCATCCTACTAGTCTAAACTCATAACTCTGCACTATAGACTACCACTCACTACGAAGGAGAGCCCCTGGAGTCAGCGGGAGGCCCAAATAGGAGAGAGAGAACTCTGTTATTTGACAGCCCAAAATGAATGCCGCCCTCTGAAGTGACCTACCCTCCATATTCACACCCACCAGGAGGCTCTATCTGAAATTCACCTTGAAGCCACTAACTTCCTCCAGTAGCTCTAGCATAAATCTAGCCAAATAAAGTCGGGATTCATCCTTGGCTAAGAATAAAATGGTGTCGTCTGCATACTACAAATGAGTGATGGTTAGACCACCCGGGCTGACGCATAAACTCTGACCAACCCTATAAGCACCGCGCTCATCCATACTCTACTCAGAATGTGAGCAACCAGCATAAAGAGGAAAGGGACATGGGGCCACCTTGTGGGAGCCCTCTACCACTATGGAAAGATGTGGCGGGCATCCCATTAACCAGAAATACAAATGAGGTGGATGAGATACAAGCATGAATCCACCCAATCCATCTGTCACCAAAACCTATTATGTCCAAAACATCAATCAAACACTGCCAGTTGACCATGTCGTATGCTTTTTCAAAATCTAACTCAATGACCACTCCTTTCTTCTTCTGTGACTTCATTGCAAAGAGACGCTCGTGTACCACCAAGAAGTTTTCCTGAATCTACCTTCCCCTAAAGAAAACCCCTTGAAAATCACTCCAATCTGTCCATAACTCTATCTATTCTTCTTGCCAACCGCTTAGTGATGATCTTGTAAGTGCCATTCAACAGACTAATGGGCTTAATGTTCCGAACATATTGTGATGCGGGACGAGACCACGGACACGACAAGCACGCGATTGTCCCTTAACGAGGGAAGCGTCGGACGTGCGCGGTTGAGAAACCGGCAATGAGCTAGGGTGATCGGCTCTCTTTTGTGCCCGGATCGGGTCACGGGATGGTCACTCTCTCTCTCTCGCAGCAGCGGTGAAATAAATATTACGAGCTAACGGCCCTACACATGCTCTCTAGCAGCGGCATATAAAGCATATAAGGAAATAAGCGAAATGCCGAATGTAAGAGCGAATACGATACCTCCACGCTACCGGGCGTGGGGAAGACGGGCCCGGCCGATCTCGTACTCCCGGAACAAATATTACACAATAATGACAGCCATGAAATATCACCCACTCCACGCAGGGAGGTAAAGGGCTACACAAGTGGGTCCGGGAGGACCGATTTCGGGTTGACTGGCGGCTTCTCGCGTAGCTTCAGCTGCACCCGAAGTCGTGACTGTGGGGCCCGCGTGCTGGCCGGAGGGCCCGTGTGGGGCCCGGTGGCACCGCTGTAGTGGGGACGTTTGGGGAAGCGCTCCCTGGGATGGCAGCACGCTGGACCGTCGACCGGAGGCCGGGCGACTCCGTTCGGCACCGGTCGGAATAACCGGCCACGGATCTGCCGGTTCTGTTTTCCGGCGCACGCTCCGGCGAGAACGGACGCTGCGATCAGCCCCGATGTCGGATCGACACGAAACTGGCGCCGTTGGAAAGCTAACTCGAAATGCTTCAATCTAGGACCAGAGAGAAAAAATGGAGTGCTCCAGATCTGGCCTTAACCGAATTTCCAAACTGCTGTTGTACAGTGGCCGAAATCTCAGATCAGCAGGGAACTTTCCTGTGGATTGCCTTTGACTGCGAGGTAGACGTCCGAATCTGAAGTTGGGTTCTTCAGCAGAGTTGTAGGAAATCAAAATAGGAAACCAGGACTATTTTTAGATCTGGAACATATAGTGGCCTGGATTTTCTAGAGAGTTTACACTGGACTGTGGTCGGATCTGGACTGATGCAGATAGAACTGTAGATGAGTTGGGACAGGAATTTCTAAAAATATGAAACGAACTTTCTAAATTCCACGAAAATTTGGAGAGGTAGAGGAGGGTGGACAGAACTCCCAGTAAAATTGGGGGCTCCAAGAAAATTCAAAAGGTGGTCGGGAAATGGAAAACTCAGGGAAACTATCACTGTAGACAGAGATCTGGCAGAACTAGAATGACAGTTTGAACGAAAATGGAAAAATACCAAATGAAGGAAATATGACTTGAAATTTTTTGTGAAGATAAGGGTTCGAGAGGTGAACCACTCCTGAAAATTTCAGCTCCAGAGGAGGAGGGAGGTGGGAGCAGAAATTCGAGGAAGTTGCCTCTGTCCTGGATGGACAGATTACCGAAGACGGCTTCGCGGCGGCTCGATGGCGGCACGAACGGCGGCGGCGGCGGCACCGATGAACTCAGAGATTGAGGGGGAGGAGATAGAGAGGATCCACTCTAGAATTGGGGGTTGGAGAAGGATGAACACCAGAGGGAGAGGGGAGGGGCGCAAGAAGCCTTCTTGGCAATCAACAATTTTCTTTCATTCATTAATTGTAACAAATGGAAAATACAACCTTTTATATGCTATGAATCTAATCTAATCTACACCCTTGGATCTAGGGATGGGGAATGGAGGGCCTAGATGAAATGTGAACAACACACATAAAATAATTAAATATTAAGGGGAGGGGCGCCCCCTTGACCAAGAGGGGACAAGTTGGAAAGGGTAGGTAGCCTACCTTGAAAATTTTACCCCCTTTGTCTCCCATGTGGTCAATTGGCATTCCAACCTTCTAGATGGCCACCTAGGATGGTTGACCAGCCCCACATGAGTGACATGGACCAATGGGAAAGGGCTGAGGGCCCCCTTGCTGGTCCTACTGGTAAATTACATAGAAACCCACACAATCTACGGGAATGACGCATTGGCTTACAAAGCCTTACAATTGCGCATATACTTTCCCATGGATATAAAAATAAACTAAAGGACATAAATGCAAAAGAAAATGTACATGCTCGGCGTCGATTCCCATCAACTCTCCCCGGGTGGGAGGAACTCGACCCCGTCGAGTAGGGGTATGGATGCTCTGGTACTCCGGCGGATACGTCACCGTGCCAAGTAACGCGGATATGCTCCACTCCAAGTGACCGTCACCTGCTCATTCCATATATACCCGATATGCACAAGCTGCTGTGGGCTAGAGGTGGACACTCCGGGTGGGGCACTCTCAAAGGGAAGGAGACGGCTCGAAGACTCACTAGGAATCACCGCTGAGTCCCTGTAGGTGACTGATCCGGGTATAGATGTAGAACCGATCCCATACTCATCGAGCGAGTCCACTCGCCTCTTACTCATAAGAGATCGACAACGAGCTTACACAAGACACATGCAGACTCACCATGCACTAACACACATATGCAAACCACACAAAGAAAAAGCACACCGACTCATCTATGACCCTAGACACCTAATGTTAGTCCGACCCGTACATGGGTGACGGCGGACTAGGACACCCGAATGTGTGCCATGCATGCATTTGACGTAACCGGAGGTTGACGTCCTGGGGAACTCCTAGACACCCTACGATGCACCAACCATGGACATTGGGCTTGGATGTGGGAAGTCCGGGAGGCGCGGGTGGTTTAGATGGATCGGGGAAACCAAAGTTTTCATTACCCCCGAATGAAGGTTCGGACATGTGGCTATGTGGAGGTTGCTTGGCCCGAGTGGAAAAGGCTTGATAGTGAACTCCGCGGAGGAAGTGAAGTGAAGATGGAGACTCGGGAGATTCACTAGTGAAGGGGTCAAAAGGGTCGAAGAAGGTATGACCCCGTGAGATGGATTCCAACATGACATGGTCCCAATCGTGAAATTCTTGAAGGTGCGGGTGGTCACCTTCCTCCGTCATGGTAGATGGGACCGTGTATAGGAAATATGACTCCTCCCTCGGAAGCAAAGTCATGAAGTCGGGCTCATCCGGTAGCGGGAGAAGTAGAAGAACCTCCGTGGTGACACAACCCACGGTGCACTCGGAGGTAATGGACCCGAAGGCCGGATGGGTGAAGCTACGACTCGTGGGTTGGTCGAAGCCTCGGGCCAACAGATGCGTCAACTTCCATTGTGAATCTAATCCCATGACAAGATCGTCCAACGTGTCAACATGGTGACTAGATCGAAATGTGGTATGGAAGGAGTTGACCGGCACTAAAGGGAGGATGAGGTCCATAGGTGGGAAGGAAGGTGGGACCAAGCCATCCTTGAGCCAACTAAGAAGCGGCTCGACTATATATAGTGTACCCGTTAGAAACACGGGTGGCTCGGGCTTTGGTGGCTCCAAATGAGAGGGCTCCGAAATAAGATCGGAAGGTGAGGGTGACAATGGAGCACTCTCGGGTGGTGAAGGCAATGGGGTAGGCAGTCCGATCGGCTCGGGACTCGGTTGGGAGGTAGATGTTTGTCTAAAGCTACCATACCGAGAAAAGTGAGACTCAAATGGTTCGACCGATAGAGCGACCGTATAGGATTGCGCTAGGGAGAATGCATTGCGGATAAGACATTCCAACTGGAAGTGAAGGCGCAAACCTCTCCGGAACTGAAATGCGGCCGTGTTGCTCTCCTCTCCCAAGCCATGTTCCAACCAATACGTATGATATGCCCGAATGTACTCGGACACGGACCTATCGCCTTGGACGGGTCGACATGGGTTGGCCATAGTTGCCAAAATATGGGAATGGATCCCTAGGAATGGATATGCAAGGCCATTCGGACAAGACACTAGACCGACTATGCAAGGTTGGGATGCATGCACACTAAGGACAAGACACCAAGACTCGGTACGGGGCGGAGTTAATCGATCCGAAGATCACTCGCGCAAGTGTGCGGCCTTCCCGATAGGCGTAGCCTAACGTTCGGACAACACCTTTTTATATACCGGGTTAATGGGATGCAATGCAAAAAGACACTTTTTTTTGTTTTAAAACAATGATGACCCTAAACACGACTTAGACAATGACTAATGACTAGACGTAAATGACGCTCTTTTTTTTTTTGTTTTGGACACCCTAGACTCAACTCGCTCTGATACCAAATTGATGCGGGACGAGACCACGGACACGACAAGCTCGCGATTGTCCCTTAACGAGGGAAGCGTCGGACGTGCGCGGTTGAGAAACCGGCAATGAGCTAGGGTGATCGGCTCTCTTTTGTGCCCGGATCGGGTCACAGGACGGTCACTCTCTCTCTCTCGTAGCAAGGGTGAAATAAATATTACGAGCTAACGGCCCTACACATGCTCTCTAGCAGCGGCATATAAAGCATATAAAGAAATAAGTGAAATGCCGAGTGTAAGAGCGAATACGATACCTCCACGCTACCGGGCGTGGGAAAGACGGGCCCGGCCGATCTCGTACTCCCGGAACAAATATTACACAATAATGACAGCCATGAAATATCACCCACTCCACGCAGGGAGGTAAAGGGCTACACAAGTGGGTCCGGGAGGACCGATTTCGGGTTGACGGGCGGCTTCTCGCGTAGCTTCGGCTGCACCCGAAGTCGTGACTGTGGGGCCCGCGTGCTGGCCGGAGGGCCCGTGTGGGGCCCGGTGGCACCGCTGTAGTGGGGACGGTTGGGGAAGCGCTCCCTGGGATGGCGGCACGCTGGACCGTCGACCGGAGGCCGGGCGACTCCGTTCGGCACCGGTCGGAATAACCGGCCACGGATCTGCCGGTTCTGTTTTCCGGCGCACGCTCCGGCGAGAACGGACGCTGCGATTAGCCCCGATGTCGGATCGACACAAAACTGACGCCGTTGGAAAGCTAACTCGAAATGCTTCGATCTAGGACCAGAGAGAAAAAATGGAGTGCTCCAGATCTGGCCTTAACCGAATTTCCAAACTGCTGTTGTACAGTGGCCGAAATCTCAGATCAGCAGGGAACTTTCCTGTGGATTGCCTTTGACCGCGAGGTAGACGTCCGAATCTGAAGTTGGGTTCTTCAGCAGAGTTGTAGGAAATCAAAATAGGAAACCAGGACTATTTTTAGATCTGGAACATATAGTGGCCTGGATTTTCTAGAGAGTTTACACTGGACTGTGGTCGGATCTGGACTGATGCAGACAGAACTGTAGATGAGTTGGGACAGGAATTTCTAAAAATATGAAACGAACTTTCTAAATTCCACGAAAATTTGAAGGTAGAGGAGGGTGGACAAAACTCCCAGTAAAATTGGGGGCTCCAAGAAAATTCAAAAGGTGGTCGGGAAATGGAAAACTCAGGGAAACTATCACTGTAGACAGAGATCTGGCAGAACTAGAATGACAGTTTGAACGAAAATGGAAAAATACCAAATGAAGGAAATATGACTTGAAATTTTTTGTGAAGATAAGGGTTCGAGAGGTGAACCACTCCTGAAAATTTCAGCTCCAGAGGAGGAGGGAGGTGGGAGCAGAAATTCGAGGAAGTTGCCTCTGTCCTGGATGGACAGATTACCGAAGACGGCTTCGCGGCGGCTCGATGGCGGCACGAACGGCGGCGGCGGCGGCACCGATGAACTCAGAGATTGAGGGGGAGGAGATAGAGAGGATCCACTCTAGAATTGGGGGTTGGAGAAGGATGAACACCAGAGGGAGAGGGGAGGGGCGCAAGAAGCCTTCTTGGCAATCAACAATTTTCTTTCATTCATTAATTGTAACAAATGGAAAATACAACCTTTTATATGCTATGAATCTAATCTAATCTACACCCTTGGATCTAGGGATGGGGAATGGAGGGCCTAGATGAAATGTGAACAACACACACAAAATAATTAAATATTAAGGGGAGGGGCGCCCCCTTGACCAAGAGGGGACAAATTGGAAAGGGTAGGTAGCCTACCTTGAAAATTTTACCCCCTTTGTCTCCCATGTGGTCAATTGGCATTCCAACCTTCTAGATGGCCACCTAGGATGGTTGACCAGCCCCACATGAGTGACATGGACCAATGGAAAAGGGCTGAGGGCCCCCTTGCTGGTCCTACTGGTAAATTACATAGAAACCCACACAATCTACGGGAATGACGCATTGGCTTACAAAGCCTTACAATTGCGCATATACTTTCCCATGGATATAAAAATAAACTAAAGGACATAAATGTAAAAGAAAATGTACATGCTCGGCGTCGATTCCCATCATATTGTTCACCATGCTTTTTCAAAATGAGGATAAAAAGGGTTTTATTAATGTCCCTCATGTGAACCTTGCCCTACTAGAATTCCTTCAATGCATTCATAAAGTCACTCTTGATTATTTCCCAGCATTCCTTTTCAAAAGCAAGTGGGAACCCATCGGGACTCGACGCCCTATCACTTGCAAGAGAAAAGATTGGCTGGTGAACCACCTGAGAAAGATAGTGAAAGAGCTTCCTTATCCTCGAGAGGAAGACAAGGGAGGACATCAGAAGCAATCCTCAGTCTATTGTTGTCGTCCTCAATGAAAAGGTTGGAGTAGAAAGTCCTCACCTACCTCCTAATGTCCTCATCCCTAGAGAAGATTTGGTCTCTCACTCTAATACAAGTGAAGGAATTAACTCTTCTTCTCCCAAAGGCTATGCATTGAAAATACATAGTGTTCCTTTCTGTTTCCTTGACCCATCTCTCCCTGAACCTCTACTTCCAATAAATCTCCTCCCTAGTAAGGATCTCCTCAAACTCTCTCAAATTGTCCCTGAGACTCCTGTCAACATCATCTATTCTTCCAAGCAGTTCAGTCTCTCAACTGCAAGATCCTGTCCTTCGCTACTCTGCCTAGTACGGTTTTGCCTACACCCCATACCATGAGAGTTTGTGCCACCTACCTCATTTTGCCCACCAACCTAGCCATAGTTGATGTCTCATTCTATGCACACTCCATGCCCTCAAATGACAGTATCTAGAAAGTCATCCTCCCTAAACCAGAACCTCTCTAATGAAATTATGTCTCCTCACATAAGGGCGGCCGGTCTTTAGTAGAAGGGTTTGTGATATGAAACTGATCTAGCTAGAGTTGACGCTTGCACATGAGGATAGTGATCCTCTCAATCCACAGAAACTAGAAACTTGTCCAACCTGGAGCAATTAGGAACTACCGTCAGATTGGACCAAGAGAACTGCACATTAACCATTCCCACATCAATGAGCAGTTACCTCTATAAAGTTGGTGAAGTCCTCCATCTCTCCTACCGGGGAATGCATCCCCATCCTCTCCCATGGTGGTGCAATAGCATTAAAGTCCCCACCTACACACTCAGAGCCAGCCTGAGATGAGATAATACAAGATCAATTCTTCCCACAACAACCTCTTTCCCTCTCTACTTTGAGGGGCATACACCCCAGAGAAGTCCCATGAGCAACCATCTCTTACATTCTTGAAATGTAGAAAAATAGCTCCTTGACTAATATGACTATCTTCCTCCACTTCTTCTACCTTGAACAAATCCAGAGGATCGTAGTACACCAGACCTCCCCTCGGCCGGAGAGGTTACCCCCTTAGATAATTTGATTCCTCCAATCTCCCTCATGATAGACTCCCCATCTCCTTCACATTTGAATTATTGCGAACATAGAATATCAATCTTACATCGCCTCACCAACTCCTTCACCGCCCTCCTCTTCTCCCCCCACAAATACCCCTCACATTCAAAGAGACGACCTCATAAAGATAATATGATGTCCCTGTCACCCTCCTCCTAAGACCCCTCTCTCTAGTCCCTTCCTCCCTCGCTCTCCCCGACACCCTTCGTCTGAACTCTCCCACCCTTAGCCTCCCTCGCCATGCACATGTGCCACCTCTTCTGAACTCTAGTAAACGCCGCCTTCAAATCCTTGTCTAGCCCTGGGAAAGATATACCCACCCTCTCCCCTATTGCCCTTACATGATCCTGCATCAATCTCCCCACCATCGCTACCAACTCCCTCATCTCCTCCTTAGAGTGCCCCTCGCCGGGATCCGGTCTCCCTCTTGCTGTCTACCCTGTCCCGGTGTCTCTGGGATGGCTTCCTCCCCTGTCGAGACCATCTAGTCCCCTTCCTCATGGACCGCAAACCTGAGAATGTCGATGTCCGTAACACCCTGAGGTTGCTGGTTGGACGGCTCAATGCCGATTAACACCTCCCCCTCAGGCATCAGTCCTGGGCGTTGCCCTAGCTCCATAACAATAGTGACTCCAGGAAGGCTCCCAGCTGTGGGGTTCTTTACGGACAACAGACGGCTCTCCTCTTGCCAACAGGGACAGTGCATGGTGGACTCCTCCAGCTGCCATGGATGCTGAACAGGGACAGGCCCCTTTGAACAGCCTGCAGCCCATTGCCTGGCTTCGGGTATAGCAAACCTGCACCCTCCTCTGGCGGGGAAGCGTACAGCAAACTGGGTTCCCCGGTACAAGCTACTTCCCCATGTCTCCTTTGGAGGCTACTGCCACATGGTCACCATAGGCCCTGTGGGGGCCGTCAGACAGACTCCGCCCTCTGCTCGTGGGGCCAAAAGCCCCTTCTGGAGGTCGCATACCACTTGCATTCCGAGCTTCACCAGAGAACCGCGACCTTCTGCAGATGTCAGAGGAAGCTCGCTGCTGGTTCTCCCCTCCAGCATGCTACTCCGATCGCCATTGTCGACCGCTATTGCGTCGACTCCGCCTTGCTGTGGCTTGGGGTGGCCTATGTCGTAAGACACAAAGCAACCAAGAAGGGAGCTGGATTGAAGAGACAAACAATATGGGGTCCAATTCGAATTTGATATGCCTCTGATAAGCCGATAGACCTATGACTCTCGGATTCGGGTAAGTCACGCCATGCCCGGTCTGCCGGTCGGTTGTTGGGCTGTCGGGTGGCAGGCAATCTCCGACACTAGATGGGTCCTTCGTGGGTTCGAATCTGAACTGGAAAGAGATCCGCTAGGGTCTAGCGGACCATTTGAATTTGAAAACCAGCCGTACCGGATTCCTCCCTTCTTCTCCGAGAATCGCAGCCTCTATTATTCCAACTGGGCCTCAACCTTCACCAAAAATGATTCTCTAGCCACATCGACTATAAGGGCTGCCAGAATAGCCTCCACGCTGCACACCTAGGCTATCAACTCCACTGCCGGGAGCAACCGACCTTCGATAAAAGCCAGTGACCCCTATTCCACCCTACTGACGCGTCGGAGGAGGTGGGAGATGCCAAACTCATCGCACAAACAAATGGGACACCTAAGAGTCTTAGCCTGACCATACACCCTCTCACGTCCGGGAATGTGCCCATTGGAAGGTTCCACCTAGTTAGCTGTAGCAGGATCTTCTCTGCCAACACATACCCCTCCCTAAGTGCCACCTCCACCTCCTCCTCACTCCGGCCCACCGCCAGGAATCCACCTGCACCCACCTTCACTACCTCCCATCCGGCCTCCGACCCCTTTCCCCTGTTCAGAAGGGTCCTAACCCTGTCCACTGTCACCATTCCGTCTAACTGATCAACTTGCACACACCTAGCAAGCCATCGCATTCTCCCCTGCACCAGGGCTTTGGGAAGGGGGTCCAACTCCAAGCACTCCCGGCCAAGCTTCTCAGGCCCACTAGGGGTCGACCTCCCTCAGACTACGTCTGCAAACAATCATCGAGACTGAAACATCCCTCCGTCGTTCGCTCCATTCCTTGGACTCAGCCGACTTCTCTCCACCGAAAGTTCTTTGCAATGACGTTGCAGATGCCCCTTGGCCCACATCGGAAGCACGACGCCCCCCCAAAAGACTCCTTCGATCTTCAAAAACCTCCACCCAAGGTCCGATGAGAGTTCAACCCCAAGGAAACCTCGAGAGCCTTCCCTCCCGCATGACCATTTTCCCAGAATTTCTCTCCCTAGAAACAGCCAAAGAGAGTTCCAAAGCCAATTTTTCAGAAATATTCTAGATATATATTTAGACAAAAAGATGATTAAAATACTATATATCATGCACTTAGCCAATTTTGGCCCGGATCAGCCAGAATTGGCTTGGGATCAACCGATCCGAGCGATTTTGGGAATTTGTCCCGATCTGGGCAGATACTGGCCGATCCTAGCTGGATTTCAACCAAAGTTCGCCGGATCGGATTCAGGATCCGATCGGTTTCCAGGCAAACCGACCCGATCTCGAGTCAAAGTGGACCGATCCATCGGTGGGATCGGGCTAGATCGGCCTGGGATCGGGCAGGATCGGCCGATCCCAACCGATTCTAGAGGATACCGCCCACGGCCCCATTTGAATTTCAAAAAAAAAAAGAGGTTTTGAGGGGGGGAATGGTCTTTGGTCTTTGGTCTTTGGGACATTTTGACCGAGATTTCACACTCTCACACACAGCCTTTCACTTTCTTCTCTTCTCTTTTACTCTCCTAGGCTCCTTCCTCTCCAAGTCTCCTTCACATCTCTCTCTCTCTCACACACACATACATACTCTCTCTCAAACTCTCCCCTCTCAATCTAGGCTCATTATTGCAGGAAGATCATTGATCAAGAGTGGTTAGTGTTAGAAGATTGCTTCTAAACTCATCGAGGACCATTTTCTCCAAGAGATTTTCAAAGGTAACTCTATCTAGAAGTACTTTCTCTCTCCTCATAATTAGGCAAAGAGGGTGATTTTTTATGTTTTCATTGTTTTGTGATCTCTTAACATTGTTTATCATAACACCATGGTCCCCCCTCTCTCTAAGACTCGTTCTCTCTCTAGAAGTACTTTCTCTCTCCTCAAAATTAAGCTAAGGGGTGATTTTTTTCTATTTTCATTATTTTATAGTCCCCTAACATTGTTTATCACCCCACCATGGTCCCCCCTCTCTAGGACTCTCTTTATCTCTCTAAAATTATTTTCTCTCTCCTCGAACTAAAGCTTATGGGTGATTTTTTCTGTTTTCATTATTTTATGGTCCCCTATGGTATAATTGTCTTCCTTGGTTTATCTTTGCATTGGCCGAAGGTATGGCATCTCTTAGTGGGCAACAAGAGGAGTCTTCCACCGTCTCAAGCGACGACCCGGCATGGAACCATTGCACACTCGTGGACATGACAAGCAGGAAGGTTAAATGATGTTATTAAGGAAGGGAAATGTCCGGCAGTGCATTTCGTTTGAAGCAACACCTTGCACATGTAAAAAGATATTTTAAGGGTTGTGAGTGTGTTCCGATAGAGGTGAGAGCACAATTCAAAGCTCTCTTGGACAAGCATCGGGCTGATAAGGCAAGAACGGCAAAGAAAAATGATGCAAGTAAAGAGGAGTTAGCACGTCCATCTGGGGGACCCCGCATTCATATATATGGGGCTGGTCATGAACATGAGGAGGATACAAGAAGAAGATCAACTACATTTGAAGGTTATGATCCAAGTAAAAATTACTTACATAAGATAATTGTTGATCAATTCTATTTGTCAATTATACCTTGGGCTTTTTGCAAATAAACCATTGTTAAATGATTATTTGCATATATATCATGCATGGATTTATATTAGCAAAGATATCCTTTCTCCAAAATAGTGCAAATTTGCCATCGGGGTTACCCTCCGTAACCCACCGTAGTTAAGCTTAACCCTAAGTGGGAAAAGGCATAAATGCCCACGGTAAAATTTACCACTGGCAGCCCTTCACCTCTCCCAACTCCATCCCTCTCGAATCCCCAACCCCCCATCTCCCAAGAAACCCTACTCTCACCTGCTGTGGACAGAGCTTGTGACGGGGGAGCAATTGTGTGGATCCGGCGAAGGAAGAAATATGTTAGTAATTGTGACGACCGGGGGAGCTGTGCGCGATTGTCGGAGCTCCCAAGTGGAGCTCATTCGGCTGGCGAAGGAGGTACACCAGACCAAGGAGAACACAGCACGACTCTGCGATCGCCCACGAACAAGGAGCGCCTCTGTAACCGGCGTGCCAGTCGCTATTTGGTGGAAACCCTAAACTGAGACAGAAAGGTGCAAAGAGGTAACCTAGCCCACTGTTTACATCCCTCCTTGTGATTCAAAATTTTGGGCATACAGCTTGTGTGCGGCAGGCTTTATAAGGGTGGGTTGTGTGAAATTTAAATTTTTGTTTGTGCATATAGCACACAAGGCTGCGGGATTTAAGCGTGCGAGGCCTTTTCCAGGGTGAAGGGAGAACCTTGTGGGCCATCTGCGATTTTTAATGTCTTCTGTTGTGGGGTGGGGGAGAGTTCTCTTCTTCATATTTTAGGAGAACATTGTAGGCCATCTGCGATTTTTAATGTCTGATGTTGTGGGGTTGAGGGGTGTTGTCTTCTTCATGTTTTAGGAGAACCTTGTGGGCCATCTGCGATTTTTAATGTCTGATGTTGTGGGGTTGAGGGGTGTTGTCTTCTTCATGTTTTAGGAGAACCTTGTGGGCCATCTGCGATTTTTAATGTATGTTGTTGTGGGGTTGGGGGGAGTTCTCTTCTTCATATTTTAGGAGAACATTGTGGGCCATCTGCAATTTTTAATGTCTGATGTTGTGGGGTTGAGGGGTGTTGTCTTCTTCATGTTTTAGGAGAACCTTGTGGGCCATCTGCGATTTTTAATGTCTGATGATGTGGGGTTGGGGGGTGTTGTCTTTTTCATGTTTTAAAATGGTGTACAATTCTATTGTCTTCTATATGATTTAGAATGATGTACAGTGTTGTTGTCTTCTTCATGTTTAAAGTGGTGTACAGTGTTGTTGAGTGTTGACTACCACAATGGGGCTAACAGTGGGGTTGGGGTATTGTCATATGGGGTATTCTTTTGAAATGAACATTTTTTATTGCATTACAGTGGGCCTCATTCTTTTGAAATTATACACCCCTCCTCGTGTCTCTCATTATGTGTTGATGTACTTAGTGCTAATTTTATATTATATGTTAGTTTGTGTAATTGTCTAACTTCTTTCAATTATATTATGTGACATGTAATAGAATGGGTGAAGAAGATGTGCACACTTTACTACTAGATATGGGGGCTATTGGAAGAACGTGAAAGGTGATCCTGGTAGATTATGCCATCGGCTCATGAAGAGGAAAAGTTACAGAATTTATAGAGACTATGCTAATTTGAAGGATTTGCTATAACTAATTTGCAACTTGATAAAGATGGGTGATGATGAACTTGCCAACATCATGTGGAGGGTACCCAATTCAAAACCTAGGAGCTATCGAGCTATTCTTACTGATGCTGATGTACTGATGATGTCTGACCAATGTGAACCCAGAGGCACTATAGAAGTAGTTATCACAGTTGAGTCCATGACTGGTCTAGTAGAAAATCTAGGTGAGGCATCTGACAGTAAGGGGAGGAAACTGAGAAGTAGAAGAAAAGGGACCACTGTTCCGCAGAACGATGATCCAGAATTTGTGGATGTGGAATGTGGTGACTCTCCCTATGACATCAAAGAGTTCATATCAGTTCACCCTGAATCTACAAGGCAAGAAGGACAGACACATGAAGGAGGTTCAGACAGTAGTTTTCAAACTACTGTTCATACTGATGTTCCTGAGCTGGAGGGTGAGGGTTTATAGTGTAGACAGACACATGCAGGAGGTTCAAACACAAGTTTTCAAACTAGTGTTCAGACAGAGGTTCCTCAACAGGAAAATGAGACTTTTCAGTCTGGACAGACACATGAAGGAGGTGATGATCAAGATTCTGATGAGGATTATGTTGTTGAATCGGAGGACAGCTACCACAGTCTTCCATCTAGTGATGATGATGACTTCTATGTAGATGAGAGCAAGGATTATGACCAGGAAACACTAGAGGAATGATGGCCAATTTCCAATTGCCTTTGTTGTGGTGGAATCTGAGAATGTGGAGAGCTGGTCATGGTTTTTAAACAACTTGAAGCATGGTGTAGGGGACTTGCAGGGAGTAGTTTTGATGTCTGGTCGTCAAAAAGGCCTGGAAGAGGCCAATAGATACCATCATGCCACTTGTGAACATAGAACATGTGTTCGACACCTGTACAAGAATTTTAAGAAGTACCCAGGCAAGTTCTTGGAGAAGTTGGTCTGGAATGCAGCTAGGTCATTCACCAAGCTAGGTTTTGAAGAGTATATGAGACAGATTAAAGAAGCTAATATTGATGCTTATCATTATCTAAACTCTGCTACCATGAAAGATGAAAAGTGCAGTAGAAGCATGTTTGGGAGGGAAGCAAAATGCCATTACTTGACCAATAACCTATCAGAATCCTTCAATGTTTTATTGGGGAGGCCAGATATAAGGTAATCTTAGATTGCATTGACACTGTAAGACAACAAATTATGAAGTCCATGGAATTGAGGAGGAGGAAGTCAACTAAGTGGAAGGGCAGTCTTGTTCCCGGGGCCAAAGCTCATATACACGAAATAAGTAGAGGGTTGGGTGGTTATGCAGTGGTAAAGTCCACTCCTTTTTTTGGGGAAGTGAGCAGTCCGGATGATCGGGTGGTGGTTAACTTAAGAGATAGGATTTGCTCATATAGGAGGTGACAGCTCACAGGGTTGCCATGTGTCCATGTGGCCTCCTTCCTTGCCTCATGCAAGGGTGTCGAGTGGGATGACTATGTAGACAAATGTTATACCACTGAGAAATATAGAACTACCTATTCCATGCACATATCTCCATGCCCCGATAGATCTATGTGGCCAAGATTGACATTGAAACATCCCATATTGCCTCCTGAGGTTAAAAGGCCACCAGGCAGGCCAAGGAAGAAAACGGCAAAAGATGCAGATGAAGGGAAGGAGAAGAAGCCAAAAAGGCATCACAAGTGCAAGAGGTGTGGGATGTTTGGGCACTATGCTAAGAAGTGCAAGAACCCAATCAATGCACCACCCCTAACAAGTAGTGAAAGCCATACTCCCAGGTACACCATCTCTGTGCACTCTATTCATGAATGAACCCTCATCATATTATCCCATTAGCTGACAACTGTTGAATACAAGGCACTTGGCAGGCCAAGGAAGCAACTTGCTAGTAGCAGTAGCAACATCACCACTCGGCCTTCAACCAGATACTGTGGATATCTAACTTCTTTTCTTAGCATTTTAAATGCACCATCAGTACCCATAGCACCATATCTAACCTATTAAGTTGGTATTGTCACAGGTTAGTTTCTATTCCAAATACAAGGATGGAGGGGCCGGCAGCTGTCACCAGTGTTCTGAGGGGTGTGAGCACTCAATCATCTATCAACAATGTCCTAAGGCCTGTTCAGACCGAGCAAGGGGGTGTGCACTCTATAGCTGCGTCTGGGAGATAGGAGCCAAGTCAGTTGAGTAGATAAGCATCCACATGATTGTGGTGCTACCTATGTTTACTTTGAATGTTTAAGAATGCTAATCTTTTTGTAAGGTTCAGTGGAGCCAAACTATGGTTATAATGTGGTTTTTTGAGTTGGGTTCATTGGAACCAAACTACGATGATGATAACTTATTTTGCAAGGTTCAATGGGAACCAAACTATTGTAATGATGTTTTTTTTGGAAGTTCAGTTTTAAAACCAACGGCTTATGGCATCTCAAACTATGATGGATGGCTTGCTTGAGTTCCCATTGAATATGATCCATTTGATTGTCCCATGCAGTCTTGTCGATAGGGTGTTTTTCCATTGTTTGTAGGTGTTCGGTCGACAACTAGTGTTGAGTCCGGTTGACCGACCCATGCAGTCCTGCCGACCGACCCCATTGTTTGCAGGTGTTCGGTCGCCTCATGCGTTGAGTCCGGTCGATAGACCCATGCAGTCCTGTCGACTGACCCATCCAAAGAAAAATCTTCACCCTATTAGAAGCCATATTCTTTCACACTAGTTCCACAAAACTATGCAACCCCCATAGTTGGATTGTTAATGAAGAACTTCACAGAGAAGTTTCACTTTTCCTCCGGTCTCCAGATTCTTGATTCCTCTATCCTCAACCCCTACTGTTAGCTGAACTGCTTGAAGAATCATATAAACTTGAGTGATCTGTATAATCTCAGCATCAGTGAGCTCCTCTGGTCGAATCTCCAATTTCCCCCTCGCTCCGAAGGCTAGAAAAAGTGTCTGATTTCTCTACCTTTTTCCCTTGATAGCTCATAAAGCTGATTCCTCTGGGCAATACGTAGACCATTTGAAGATCAGTTTGTTGCCAAAACCAAAAGTAGTTTGGAAATGTCGATTGGCAATACTTCTCATTATAGGTAGAAGTAACTTTGATGTATAATTACTATAGTTACTAGAGCATCGGACAAAAATGTGATTGATGCTTTCATCTTGCAATAAATTAATCCCATTGATGAAGGCGGCCAAGTGGCCAACTGGTCACGTGTTGGAAGTCTCCCAGTGACAACATACACGTTTGGCCATCTAGTCTTCAGTATCCACGCATACCGACCCTTCAACGGTTATAAACTCATTGTTATAGTTAAGTTATAAACTCACTGTTATAAGTGTGCTCAATGCACATACTGTCATTAACAACATACACGTGATGGAAAAGGCAAATCATCTCATTAATAATTCTGAAAGCGGTCCCGTGGTTACATGATAATTGAAAGTACTTGAGCCTTCATACAAACTAACCGATCACATGACACTTAATTAAACCCTCATGAAAAGAAACACAATTACTGCACACACAAGAGCAATTATACATCTCTTAACAATGGTTCTTATGGATTCTATCTTCTGCTCCAACTCCCCTACTTTCTTCTCAAATCCCTCCTGCATAGCTGAAATCTGATACTTCGGATCTACAATCGAGTGATGAAAGTCATCCACCCAGTTAAAATAGACACGCATTTGCAACCTACATATAACAAAACAAAACAAATAGTTAGATTTTGTAATGAGATTGCTACTGTAAGTTACCGAAGGCCTACTACTTACCCACCACCTGGCGCATCCATAGAACCATCGTCCTTTGCTTCTCTCACGGGTAGAGTTAAAACTCCTACAAGGCCGCTGACAGAAACACAACGGAGCCTCAAGTTGCCCATGTGGTGTACAGGAAGAAATTCCGATGGTTGAACCCTGACTCATCTTCAAATGGCCACCTATACAATGATCAAACACGCTACTAATGTGGTGATTCTAGGTGGGGAGTTCCAATGGCCTACCAAGACTGAGGATGCTTCTTGACGGCGGCGTCGGAGTTCTAGTGACCTACCAGGACTGAGGATGCTTCCTGACGACGGCGCCGGAGAGCAATAGTTGGCCGACAGTTTGGCGTTGTATACAGGCCAGAGATTCCGAGTGAGGACGCCTTCCGTCTGCAGCGATTCAGATGGTTGAACCCCTTCCGTCTGCAGTGATTCCGAGTGAGGATGCTTCCTACTGACGACGCTGGAGATTGAAGGGCAAACCCTACCGTCTCCAGACAAATAGCCGATGTAGTTCCGACAAACCCCCCCGTCGCAGCGCTTGTATGCTCGGTGGCGAAAGAGGGGTGGGAAGGTTTTAATATGAAGAAGAGGGTTAAACAAGGGGCTTTATGGTCATTTCACGAAAAATAAACGGGTATATTGAAATCTATCACGAATATTCGTCTCCCGTTCTACAAAAGTTAACCCCGATGGCAAATTTGCACTATTTTGGAAAAGGTAAGGATGTCTTTGCTAATATAAATCCAAGCATTATATATATGCAAATAATCATTTAACAATAGTTTATTTGCAAAAAACCCTTATACCTTATTGACCATGCCTAATTGTCTCTCTTAAGGCGAACTTCGGCATGAAATGGAGGCTCGTAGGAAGTCATTTGCTGAAGACAGATACTATAGGGCAACAGGCCGTTATGTGGCGAAGGCAGTGGATCTAGACAAGGCAGTGGAACTGGACAAAAAATCAATCAAGAGGTTCATGATTTGACTAGGGATGATGACCCTAGGCCCTATAGACACTTATCTCACTAGGGAGAGGACCATCACAGCTGCATTTAAGAATTTGAAGATTTGCAAGGAAAAGATTGGTCGTGCAATCTCTAGATGGTTCTTCTACAACAGTGTTCCAACAAATACTGTCAAAGGGCCTTACTACGAGAACATGATTGACACCATTGCAGAGGTTGGTAAGGGAGTGACAGGGCCAACTCCGAAAGAAATCTACAACACTTACCAACCTCAGGAAGTGAGTGACTTGAGGGATTACATCAAGTCCTTTGAGCGGATATGGGATGAAAGAGGCTGCACAATAATGACTAATTGATGGGTGGACAGGTGTAGTCTTATCTTTGCATGTATACAGACTCATAGATTACCAACAATCATATTGATCTTAAGTCTTTCTCATTCTCTATTTTGTGTAGGCATTACCAAAAGGACAATGATCAATTTTCTTGTGTATTGTCAAGCTGGGACGATCTTCATGAAATCGGTGGATGCTAACGGGAATATTAAAAATGACATCTACTTGTTCAAGTTGATGGATGAAATGGTTGAACTTGGAGAGCATAGAGTGGTACAAGTTGTCACAGATAATGCGGCATCATATAAATTGGCTGGCCACATGTTGATGGAGAAGCGACAACACCTATATTGGGTGTCATGTTCTGCACACTCTATAGACTTGATGTTGGAGGACATATGCAAGGATGAAAAGATAACAAACACTGTGGCTTCTGCTCAATTCTTCACAACCTATGTGTACAATCATGATTATGTTCTTAAGATGATGCGTGAGCACACTGGAAGGGGGGAACTCATACGTCTGGGGGCAACTCCGTTTGCCTCTACATATATATCTTTGGAGAGTCTACATTCTCAGCAACGTCCCTTATTGCAAATGGTTTCCTCAAAAGGTTGAGAAGAGTGGCTTGGTGTCCATGCAAAACAAGATGTCCGAACCAAGGGGAAGAAAGTGGAAGAGCTGACTGAAAATAGGGGTCTATGGAAAGACATCAACATGGTTCTTAGTGTGATGGAACCGATTGTCAAAGTCTTGAGAATTGTGGATGATGATAAGATAGCCGACATGTACCTGTATGAAGCAATAGAGAGAGCAAAGAAGGAGATTCAAAAATCTAACCCTAGAACATATCTAAAGTGGCAGGACATAATTGATAAAAGGTGGGACAAAACTCTCCACCATGATCTTCATGTCGCAGGTATTTGCCAAACAAAATGTCCATATATATATATTCTCCTATCTTAAGTCATTATTGACACAACTCTTCTAATCTGTAGGTTACTTTTTCAGCCCACGGTATCAATATGGCCTAAATGTGAAGAATGATGATGAGGCCTTAAATGGAGCAAACAATGTCATTCAACGCATGCTAAATAATGAAGATCGGGCAATTATAGCATGCAACAAGATGCATGACTACAAGCTTAAACTGACTCATTTTGCAACTCATAGCGTACAAAGGGCAGTGATGTTACTTAGCCCCGGTAAATTTTATGATTGACATCTTTAGACTTTTTTTTCATTGGTCTAAGTCTTGCACACCATATTCATCTACTAATTACAAACAAACTTTTAATGTGCAGCTGATTGGTGGATGGATCATGGCAAGACCCCTCGATATGAGGATCTAGCATATATTGCTATCCGGGTCTTAAGATAAACAACATTTGCATCTGGGTGTGAGAGGAATTGGTCCACTTTCTTCTTAATTCATACAAAGCAAAGGAATAGCCCCACATCCTTAAGGTTGGAGCAACTTGTGTTTTGCCACTACAACATGTGGTCGAAGATAAAGAACAACCTTCAAAGGCTCCAAGGACAAAAAGAAGCAAGGTGGAGAGATGAGACTATGAGACGGCCTACCACACAACCTACAAGAACCGAAGAGCCCATAGACTTGGATGACATTTTTGACGAAGAGAATCCTCTCCACTAATTGGTCAATGGAAGGGTGGCATTGGGTGAACCAAAATTTGATCCAAATGATCGAACTTGGGCTGAAGGTGAGTTGGATGATATTCCATTATCAGCAACATTTCAGCTTCTAGCCAAAAAAATGCACAAAGGCAAATCAAAGAAGACCACCTCGAAAAGTACAAGCAGAAATCCCATGGACATTGCTGACTTGGACATCAAAGAAGAGGGGGATGAAACACGTTCTCCAAATGACACCGTTATTTATCAAACATCGGATGATTCCACTTTGGCTAGCAGTCATGATGATGATGATGATCCTAACCAAGGTGGTACAGGTGTAGCCATTCATTCCCAAGAATCAAGGCCGGCCTCCAAGGGGATTGTATTCACAAAAGAGCAACAATTCAGCCATGCTACACAAGATAGGGATCATAGTAGTACGAGAACAAAAGATGTCTCAGTTAGAAAAGAGAAGCAAGAAGTTAAGTATGTGCATCCACCAGGAACAACACTTGAACAAAGCATTGAATACACAGGCTACAATCCAAACTTCATCCCTTATCGGCGGAATTGGTTGAGGAAGAAGAAGGCCATGAAAGAAGAGTTCCTACGAAGGGTAAGAGAAACAAGTGAAAATTATGGCCAGCCAGAGTACTCCAACATATCATCTCCTGCACAAGGTTTGTAGACTAACTTTGTCCTTACCTTACATTTGAAAATTCTTGAAGACTTGTATATCTTCCAATCTTAATTCCTGCTTCTTTTACAGGAGGGGATTATGCTTTCCCTGTAGGTTATTATGGTTATCCCCCCTCCGATATGTCTTCTTACTCAAGAGAAGGATATTATGAGTATGCTACCTATCCATCATATTCAGACACATCATCACAACAATCAACTGGAGGTAGCTACCAAGTCCCCGAGATCCCCAGTTAGACCTCTATCATGACTGTGTACACCAACACCGAGGAGTATAATCGATATCTCATGGACTACCAACTCATGTATGCCACGTACATGTCATGGAATGACTGTACAATATGTAGAAAACTCTTTCAATGTTCACCTTCAATGAATGAAAGGTAACTATCTCATGGAATCATTGCATCATTTGAGTATGCCACCTATGTCATGAAATGATGAGCATATGTCAACTATTTCACATTAAATTTGATATAGAACTATGTTATAATAGTTTTTCCATTTTTTCATATTTTTGAAAGTTTTTTTACATTTTTTGGACATTTGTATCCCTAGCCGAGTCAGCTGGCCCAGGGTTGGCAGTATCGTTTCGGCCGAAACGTATCGGTTTCGGCCGGTACCGATCCGAAACCGGACCAAATCACTGTAACAGGTCCGAAATCATTAAAAAAATATTTTTTTAATGGTTTCGGACGAAACCATTAAGGGTTTCAGCAAAAACCGACCTGTTTCGGTCCGAAACCGGACGGTTTCGGCCGAAACCAGACATGTTCATTATTTTTTTAATTTTTTAAATGATTTCAACCTATTTTGGCCGAAACCGAAACCGGTACGTATCGGTTTCGGAACAGGCCGAAACCGGTACCGAAACCAATACTGCCTTCCTTGAGCTGGCCTGACTCGGCCGATCCCACCGATCCGGATCGTTTTGGGACCGGTTGATCTGATCTCGATCCCCGATTCTGCCTTCCTTGATTTCAATGAGCTAGGGCAATGCCCCCCCCCCCCCCCGACTTAGATAACTAGTCATTCCAATCCGGATTGGAAATAGCCAATTCCGCAATCCATGCCCCATTGGGTCGCATATGTGATCATTGGGGTTTTCTTTTGCTAGAACAAAAAAAGAAAAATGAATGAAAGAAGAAGGCAACCACGGATAGTCACCAGTTGTTAGAACCCACAACCTCTCTCATAGCCTCTTCGGAAGCCTATTACCCTTCCCCCCACCCCGGCTTTTTGCATTTGCACAAGAACTAGCAAAAGGGAACACCAAGAGCACAAGGCATGAGGAACATAGACAAGAAGCAATGAAAAAGCAAACAAGCAAGCACATGGAGCACAAGAACAAAGGTATGAGCTTCTAGGTGGCTTGGATTTGCGCTTAGTCAACTTGGACTATGGCCTATATTTTAGCTCCTGTAATTGAAGGATTTCTTGATCATAGTCACGTGATCAATGGCATGATCCAATATTGTCCATCATTGTATAGTTAATTAATGATGGTTTGCATCATAATTTTGATCTTCATGTTGCGTGTCACTTTTTGTGAATAGGTGCTAACTAGTCCAATCGACCCTTGAGAACAGCGTGGCCACCCCTAGAACACCTTGGATTGCCTTGTCGCCTTGATAGCTATGTATTTTATACAAAGGGAAATGAATGTAAGAACAAGAAGACTACCTATAAACCCCTCGCAATCTAAACATTCCATTGTTTTGACCAGGTACAATGTGACTAACCCAACCACAAGAATCCCTAGTGCAAAAACAGGGATCGGCAAAAATGATGCCACCATACAACTTTGCTCAATCACATCAAGGCCTTTCCCTCCATAGAATGCTTCAAAATTTCTCGCGACCTTTTTCATTAGTTCAAATCATTCAAAAGCCATCCATTTAATATATTGCAGCATATCATGTGGTCGTAAACCTCATTCTCAAAGAAACTCTGGTTTTTGCCTTCCCAGTAGAAAGGGCAGAGCCAATTGCCCAAATCCAAGCCTTCCAGATGTCACCTAATGTCCCCTGTTCTTTGCCTTCCAGATCATCCAGCATTCAGCATGCAGACTGATCAGAATGCACCGCAAATTTTCCCTTTCCAAATGTTTCCTTTCAAGTAAAAGAAACTAAACTATTATTTCGATTGAATTTATGTGTTTCCTCATTTACACATGGTGATGGTTCATTTCTGGCCAGCAGGTGTTGCCATCTACTTGACATTGAGTTTTGGAAGGCTAGGGGTTGCCATCCCTGGCTGTTCATCTCCTGGTAGATAGGGTGGAGCCAGCAAGTATTTGTTCACTTCCAGCTGACCTCGTGGTGACACTAAGTGGCCAAACTTTCCAAGTGGTCCAACCAGCTCTCGCCGACCAGATGGCATATCTGTCAGAGAGGATGCTGCCACCTAGAGGAAAGCTTATTTTGACCATTGGATGGTGCCATCAACTGGGCAGTATCATCCAAACATCACTTAGTCGACCTTTGTGAACCTTGATGTAGTCATTGTTTGAACTATGCCTTCACAAGGTGCTTGTTCATATTTGGCCTGATGGATCACTTTATCAGTCACCATTCAAATTTGAACAGGTCAACCAGGTTTCTTAACATTGCGACTTGCAAAAGCTTTCATATTTGATATCCAACATTTTCTACATCCTCTGACTTCACATTCATAGAGTGAATGTTACTCTCTAGCCCTGTAACCGTATTTGCAAGTTTGGGTGGTTGAATTTACTTTTCAGCCCATGATTTCACTTGATGGATGTTTGTGAGCACACGGATTTCACGTAGGAAAAATAGAATAATGGCTCTTCTTTTTGAAAAGAGACACATTCCTCTGCATAGAGAGGGTTATTCCGTGTGTGCGCATCGTATCAGACGATTTGGGTTCGAGTGCTGGACCTTTCCCCACTGACCGTAATCAGTGTTGATTTACATCGGCCTAACGTCCGAACACCTTTGTTTAACTGTCAAAGAAATTCCCAAAAGTCTCCTATAGAGGTTCGGATGTGAAGGGGGCAGGCTCACTCGAGAGACTCTACATGACCACTCATTTACCACCAACACGTTAAGAGGGTTAGGGCTAAGTCTGAGCAAAAATCCTAAGATTGAAGAGTAAGAACGCAAATATGCGGAAGCCATAGGCATTTTTAAAATAAAGAGAGGTTTTCTGGACCCCGAGGGTATTTCGATAATTTTACCTTCCCAGGGGTATTTTGGTAATTTTCCCAGGCCAGGGGTATTCTTAAAATTTTTGGGCTGGAACGGAAGTAGGATCGGGTTCCTGACTCCCCAAGGCGTTGAGGCTCTTTCTGGAGGGTTTTGAGGGCTCTGAGGCCATTTCTAGGTCGCATAGGTATTTTGGTAATTTTACCATGTCCTACACAAACCTAGGGTTGGGGTGACATCTGAGTGTCGGACTGAGCTGACGTTGTTCCCGGGGTGGAAGGGGCGACAATGGCTTGATAGAAGACTCGTGTGTCAAGTTCGCCAAAGGAGGGGTATATGTATAATTTCCACAAGTTGAGGGGTTTTCTTGCAATTTTCCCTCGCGGAGGTACATAAAATATGCTGCGCATTTTTGTATTCCAAATAAGTACAAGAATTGTCGGCGAGTTGTCGACTATACAAGGATCCGCACGAACGCGGGAGGCAGGGACGTAGTCCCAATTACAAGAAGTTGCAGGATACAACTGCGAATTACAGGACTTGTCTCTTACGATCCTGGGGAGAACATTTTTGTCATTCCGTCGTTGTAGGGACAGAACCACATAACTTAGCCGTCCCGGGACGTAAAGACTTACAAAACATGGCCCGCTGAGGGGCATAATTACAAACATGACCCGCTGAGGGGCGAAATTACAAACACACCCCTTAGGGGCATATCCATAAGGCCCGGGGACTTAACCCCTCACAGGCCAAACAAACAGAACAACTCCTTGCGTTGGCGGTGCTCTTCTCGTGCGTAGGTTGCTCATTCTCCACTTGGACCCTTGGGGGTCTATTTATAGAAGGCGAGAGGACTCAGGTTGACAAAACCGTGGAGAAATGCCTCAATTCTGTCAAGGTGGGGTGCAAAAACCCCTATTTCTGTCAAGGTGGGGTGGCAAAAAATTTTTTTGACCCCTCTCCTCCTTTTCCCCTTTTTTGGTTTTGGCGCACGGGAGGATAACCTAGAGGGGTCAAATGACCCCTCTGGCTACCAGAGGAGTCAAATGAGGAAAATTACCCCAGTTCTGACAGGGTGGGGTGCAAAAATCCTTTTTTCTGTCAAGGTGGGATGGCAAAATGATTTTTTGACCCCTCTCCCTCTTTCTTCTTTTTTTCTTTTTTTTTGTTGAAACACGGGGACCGGAGGGGTCGGATGACCCCGCGGGGTGGGAGGACCCAGCGGGGTCAAATGACCCCACAGGTGGCACCACCCAGAGGGGTCATTTGACCCCGCGGGTGGGCGCAACCCCGCGGGGTCATTTGACCCCGCGGGTGGCGCGACCCGGCGGCGTCATTTGACCCCGCTCGGGCGCGCGAGCCCCGCGGGCCCCCTCCTCCAGTCCTCCTGGGCTGCAGGTCTAGAGGGGTCATTTGGCCTCCGAACACCCTTTTTGACTCCTCTCGGCGCCGTTTTGCTTCGTTTCTGTCAACCTGGGTTGAGAAGAAACTGTGGTGGAGCATTTGTAGCCCGTGGAGGCCCGTACTTCGCCACGTGATAGTCGTTCGCCGGTGAAGACTTGCGCGGGAGCGGAGGACCGACTTGTTTGTTGTTGAGTTATGCGTCGCCGCGTGGGGAGGAATCTTCGCGCCCGTCCGTGCCGTGTGATACACTTACTCAGCCACTTTGACAGGCATACATACATGTCTTCCTCTTAACTTCCATTGCTGCGACGCCACTTGTGATAATATGATCGGGTCGATAGACCCTAAATCACGAAGGTACTCCGCAGTCCGACGACATCGGCGCTACGCCATATCTTTTTCGTCGGTAGTTTCGGAATGAAATTCTCGAAATATTTCGAGCAAAATTTCGGGTGCAACAATGTTCTACCATGTTTTTTGTATTGAGCACTATTTTCTAACACATGGCTTCAGCCAGTGGGCATCACTCTCTTGCATATAACTTTAGCCAATAGGGAATGTTTTCTCAACATCTCCAGTAAGCAGTCCACGTCAATTTTTCTCATGAAGGTGCAAATTGTATGCAACAGACATGCATGCATCAAATGGTAAACATAAAGCAGATGTCTCGTAAACCCAATTTACATATCTAAAACTCAGAAAAATACATTACAACCACCATGATATTATTAAGTCCACCAGAATGAATTTTCACAGAAATGGAACCAGTCAGCAAGCACCAACAGCTATGCCCAATGAAAGACGAAATTCTGTACCCAAATAGAGAAAAAAATGCCTGGGGAATATAATATAAAGGGAGAAACATATCATAATGACTGCTTACTCTTCAAGAACTCATCGTACTTTGCAACTTCAAATGCCTCATTGTTGAAATACTTGACAGTCTGGGATATGCATATATAACGGATGCCAATTAGTGAGAGACAAGTCCAACCAAATGCTTTGCTTGATGACTAAAACAAGAACTTTTGGAAGAGTATGAATGTAAAACAATAATATCCTCCAAAGTCACCTCATAGTTCAAAAGTGAATCAAGTGCTCTTGAACTTGCATCATTGTCAGCTTTATTCATGGCCTGTCTAAACTTGGTCCGCCACTGGCAAAAGAGAAAGACTCATCAGAAACAAAGTTGCAGATGCTGGTTCAGTTGAAAGAAAAAGAAATAAGTTCAAAGCTCATTCCCAAAAGACATTAATTAAATCAAGTGCTTCTATGTAGAAATCAGCTCCAGAAAATGATGGTTCCAATTGGAAGTTGCTCATTCACAGGAGTACAATAGAATTTTAGCAAATTGAACAGTAGCACATGATGCTATAAGAATCATACCTGTGTCACAATAAGAGTGAAGCCAACGTATGTTGCAACAGACAATGAGGTGATCCAGGCAAAAGAAGCTCCAAACTTGTACGCTAGAATACTGGTGACCATACCTATCTGGAGAAGAAAATAAATAAACCTTCAAACATTTTTGCTTAAGCACTTAGGTAAGAGGAATGCAAGACCAGGAGCATGTGATTCCATGTTCAGCATGCAAGCACTTCCAAACATGAACCACATTGATGGAAGTGCATGGGTGTTCTAGGCTTAAGAAGGAATTTGGTCAATCCTGCTAATCAACAAGATCAAGGGTTTCACTAAGCAAAGCTTGTTGAACCTATGGAGATTATCATGACTTGCATCCACTTCCTTCAAGAATGCCACTTTTGTAATGCTGGAAAGAGGTTTTCTGAGAGTGTTCTTCTGCAGATATTGTACCAATAGAAAAATTTTATCTTGTAGCTATGGGCCAAGAGTGTATTGGGGTGAGCGCAAGGAAGGCAGTATCGGTTTCGGTACCGGTTTCGGCCGGTTCCGAAACCGATACGTACCGGTTTCGGTACCGGTATCGGTTTCGGCCGAAACCGGTTGAAACCCTTTAAAAAATTAAAAAAAAATTATGATCCTTAATGGTTTCGGTCGAAACCGTCCGGTTTCAGACCGAAACAGGTCGATTTCGGACCGAAACAGGTCGGTTTCGGACGAAACCCTTAATGGTTTTGTCCGAAACCATTAAAAAAATATTTTTTAATAGTTGCGGATCTGCTACAGTATTTAGGTGCGGTTTCGGATCGGTACCGGCCGAAACCGATACGTTTCGGCCGAAACGTATCGGTTTCGGCCGATACTGCCTTCCAGGGGTGAGCGGTGAGGTTGACTCTACCAACTTGGTAGACATCTCCAGTCTATCTGTGCTTTAACGACTTTACATTGTATGAATTGAGCCTTTTGCCCCCCCAACCAACAAAAAAAGTAGCTTGTAGAACCTTCTCCATGAGTTTATGTGGCAGACAACTATGAAAAGATCTTATTAGAGAATTAACAGTCCAAGAAGTGAATTTAGTCTTAACTATAAGCTAATTAAATTCAACAGCCTTTCTGGCAGCTTTTTACATAAGAATTGTGAAAGACAAAAAAATACTGGTGGGTTCATCATAGAGTCATTTGTGGCTACATTATAATCAATAGCAAGTAACAGTGCTTTTTACATAAGAATTGTGAAAGACAAAAAAATACCGGTGGGTTCATCATAGAGTCATTTGTGGCTACATTATAATCAATAGCAAGTAACAGCGGTCAAACCCAAGGTTTTTATCTTATTATGTCGACTGTTTAGACATTTAAGGTTGGGAAAAATCACATGTTGATACAGCTGAGTTTTAGTAAGCCCAAAGGTTTGTATATCTTATTCTTAGGAAGAACTTATATGTTGAGTCAAACACACAAGGGTTAAGTGTGTTTTTTTTTTTTTGGAAAGTGGATGGTACTTCATTGTATATAAAAAGTGAATGATGTACAAGAGAGGGGAGTGGACCCAAAAGACTCCCATACACGAAGAAAATATACAAAACTCCCAACTCTTGAAGTAGAGGTAAAACATGAGAACTACACCTATCCACTCTACAAAAAGTATCTCCCCAACTTTTCACAAAGAAGTACATCAAATCCAGACACTAATAAGAATATTGAGCATCTCTTCTGGAAATTCTACCATTCTCTCTCTCCAAATGATACAAAAGGTTGCATAAAAAATCAACCACCACAAGTGGCAATCAATCTTAGCTCCCCATTGCACTTGCCAATTTCTGATGAATTCTTCCACCGGACCTTTAAGACAAAGGATTTGTATGTTATAGTTATATTGCACGGTAGATGTGACAATTGGAGATCTTGGTCAGTAGCGCCTGATAGAAGGACCTGAAAGAGCAACACTTTTTCACATGTGCCTGCCCCCGATGCATGAAAGTGAACTATCCTGAAGGAATAAGCCTTTCACGCTTTTTGGAGAGCATGGATCGGGAAAGCTGTGAGTGGAGAGTGGTGTCCAGGCAAAGAGCAGTTCATGTGGATGAGAAGGGAAGTAGAGCGGACCACAGAGGTAAGAATCTGATTAATGCCAACCTCTGTTTCAGATGTTTAGGGAAAGGTCATTGGGCCAGGAACTGTAGAAATACAGTCAGGTGTCTTGATTGTGGAAGATAGGGGCACAGAAGATGGGCTTGCAAATAGGGGAAGTTGAAGCTTTGGGGAGAGAGTTGCTGAAGCCTCGAAGCCTTACAGAGGAGGGGGCAGGACAAAACTTGGACCGCTTTGAGGAGAGGAATAGGCCGGTGGTAGAGATTCCTTGGTCTTCTTTGTAGCGGAGGATAGAAGAAGACTGGAGAAATGTGCTGTGGTGCAGGTGCAAGTGGGACGGGGCTCTGCCAAGAAGGTAGTCGAAGATCTACTCAAGTCATACTGGCCCTTTGCAACCTGCTGGATTCAGGAGTTGCTCGATGGGTTATTCCTGGTATGGTTTACTGATGATATGCATAGAAGGCATCCCATATCCCTTGGCTCCTTCAACGAGCTGAGTTCACTTGTACTTGGTCTCAATGGAAGGAAACTGCTACAAAGAAGCTGCAAGAGGGGAAGGCTCTTTGGTGCAGGGTGTTTAGCATTCACGTCTGGAATCTGGACACCTTTCACAACATTGCTGCCTCCTTTGGTAGTCTGAAAAAGATTGACAAAGGAACCTTGGATGGGGAGCACCTCTCCTTTGCCGGACTTATGGTTGAAGTTGAAGAGGAGCGAACTGTCTTGTCCCTTAGAAGGTTATCGCCAAACTTGGAGGGGTGAGATTTGAAATTTCAATTTCAATGGAATCAGAGTCATCGTTCGAAGGTGGAAGGGAAGATTGGACTTGGGAAGAGGTGGTGGCAGCCTACCGGAAGCACCGCCATGGAAAACGAGGGGCTCCCTCTGTAGGGGAGAGACCAGTGATGACTTACCCGAGTGAGGGTGTCTCACTCGGCGGGGGCCGGCCAGGCTCCTCTGAGGCAGGCGAGCTGAGCTGTCCCCTCTGTAGTTCGTCTCGGGAGCTGGCGAACAGAGAACATCTCCGTATCTCAGATCCCCCGATCCTGTTCAGGGTTCGGCAAGATGCTTTTGCGCCTCTTGGAGAACAGGCTCTTCGATACCTCGAGAAGCAACCATCAGCTGCAAAGAAGAAGGAAGGTGGAGGCCACAGTCCCGAGGCTCGGCCTCGATCGGTGATCACATTGATTCCAACAGCAGATGAGACAGGCAAAGTAGGGCGGGAAGAGAAGCAGTGCCAGGTCTCTCAGAAGTCAGAACCCGACATTATCCAACATCGGCAAAAAAACCTTCTATTGGCTCAAGTAAAGTCATTTGGGTCTGCAAACCGAGGGTAGTTGGGCCAGCCTGGGTCAAGCAGGCCCAGTAGGGCTCCGTTTTCTTCGGCGGGTCTTCTTCCTCGCATGACATATCGCCCTGGGCGAGGGCTGGGCAATGCTCTACCCCCGGTTCCTGTTCAGCCGATCTAGGATGGCGGCCGCTCCAGCAATGGCAGCCTTGTCGACGGCGGCCGCTCCGGCAATGGTCGCTCCCTAGGAGGATCCAGATTACAAGGACGGGCCTATAAATCTGCTGATGGGTTGAAAGGTGGCATGCTGGTCCTATGGGATTCAAGTATCTTGGAGAACTTGGATGAATCTATACATCAGTTCTCCATAACAGTGACATTTAAGCTCAAGAACAAAGGCTTCAACTGGGGTTTTACTAGTGTTTATGGGCCTGTGTAAACTAACCTAAAAAGGAATTTCTTTTCAGAATTGGCTGCTCTATGTACAAGGGAGTCTGAAGCTTGGTGTGTGACCGGAGATTTCAATGCTGTCAGACAACCAAGGGGAAAGGATCAACCAGCACAAGTGGACAGAGAAAATGGAACTATTTGAAAATTGGATCCAGGGTGCTATGCTAATGAAGATGCAGGTTAGCTCATTCTTTTACACATGGATAGGGGAAGAAAGAGAAGAACCCAGTCAAAGCTTGACAAAGTATTCATTAATATGAAATGGCATCAGAACTTGAGCAATGCTAAGGTCAAAGGACTTCCCAGGGTGCTGTCTGACCACATCTCTCTGATAATTAACACAATGTGTAAAGAAAAAGGTAAAATTGTTCAGAAATGAAAGGGCATGGCAAAGGCATGAAGATTTCAACAACCTGGTAACAAGCTGGTGGTCTGAAGCTCCCACTAGTCCCTTTGCTTGCCGTACCTTGAGCATCAAATTGAGATGGGTAAAACAGAGGATAAGAAGATGCACATGAGTTGGGCGTCACTGGATTTAAATCCAGGTCTCTCACACACCATGTAGATCCGAGTACCACTGTGCTAGGTTCCCCGTCATCAAAAAATAAAATAAAATAAAACAGAGGATGAGATCGTGGAGCAAAGAAACCTTTGCTGAAGCATCCCTAATTAGGCAAAGGTTTCCGCAGGAAATTGAACAATTTGATATCAAAAATGACCAAGGGCTTGAGTAAAGTGCCCTGAGGATAGTTTATGACTCTTCACAGTTTTAGAGTGAAAGAAGAATAGTGGCTTGAGGCTTGTTAAGCATGGAGCATGTTACTTTCTAATTAATAGGATATCATTATGTATGGCACATAGGGCCCCTCACAATTTTGAGCACTCATTAATGCATGCCTAGTGCATTGTTGCCTCTGGCCTAGGTATGTTTCCTCAAAGTTGATGGTTATGGTGTATACTTCTTTCCACAAGGATTAACAAATGGATCTAGTCTTTTTGAAAGTAAATGGTACCACAATTGCATTAAATGAAAAAAAGGGATACACAAGTACATTTAGAGTATGCCCCATTGATCCCTATACAAAAATTCCACACTAAGACAGTGTGGCACTCATTAACCCCTTAACAAAACAAAAAGGGAAGAGTTATGTGAGTATATGTTACAAAGATGGCAAGCCCACTCTCTCACCCTCCCACAAATAAAAGAAGCCACCCTATTTGAGGCTCTTGCTTCCCTCCTAAAAATTCTGTTGTTCCTTTCTCCCCATAAGACCCAGAAGGTGGCATGGAGAATAAGCCACCAAATGAGTCTATCACCCTTGAGCCACCATCTTCTATTGCAGGCCCCAAAGAACTGCTGCACACTCTCAAGTGAGCAGGATGCACACTAGATCCTTGCTGTGACCTATGACCATACCTCCCATGATAAAGAGCAGCCTATGAAAAGGTGGCCCGTGGCCCAGAGACTCTTCCTCCACTCCACACAAATAGCAGTGGGTATTGATATCTGTGAGAAATGGAGCAAGTCCGTCATAGGTCGGCAACCTGCCGTGGGAGATCCTCCATATTAGAAGCTTCACTTTGACAGGACTTTTAATAGTCCAGATCTACGGAGCAAAATGGTGATGCAGTCCTCCATCAAAGATAAACCTATACACTGACCTGACTGAAAAACAGCCATCTTTCTCCCATCTCCACTACCACTAATCATTTTCGTTATACTCAGGTGTGTAGTCCATAAGTAATTGAAGTAGATCCTCCATCTATTCCATCTCTTCGTCCCGAAATTCCTCCTAAAAGACGGTGTCCAAATGCCCCCGAGTGTATGGGAGGAGTTGATGGGTATCCACCTCTCCTCGGGGAGGCCGTGGTGCGTGGGCGGAGACTTCAATGCAGTGGCTACGCCTTGGGAGTGATCGGAGGAGTCTAGATGTACAGGGGAGATGGAGGACTTCTCAGCTTTCATTGAGGAGGCGGATCTTGTGGACATCGGCATGTCTCATGGTCTTTTCACTTGGTCCAACATGCAAGCAGATGCCTCTTGCTCGGGGTTGGACAAGTTCCTGGTTTTTGTGAACTGGGAAGACCTCTATCCTCATGTGCAAGTGCTATCGCTGGCTAGAGTGGTGTCTGACCACAAACCTATCCTTTTGAAGACCAGTCGGGTTCAGGACAGATGGTTCACCTTCAGGCTAGAGAGGTTCGGATTTAGAGAGGCCGCCTTCATAGACAGTGTCAGGGAAGCGTGGTTTTCTCATAGTGTTGGCTGCCATGGCTACTTTGGTACTGAAATTGAGGCATATTACACAAACTCTCAAGACCTGGGGAGTGAACAAGATACTCCCGGGTAGGGTAGCCAAGGATAGAATCCTGCAACAGATTGGCCTGGACAGTTTGGAGGAGGCAAGTTTGCTGGATGCTGAGAATAGGAGCCTCCGGGGACTCCCTGAGGTGTCAGTTTGAGGAGATCCTCTCTAGGGAAGAAATCTAATGGAAACAGAGATCCAAAGACAGGGGATAGGAACACTGCTTATTTCCAACAAATCGCATCAGGAAGGAGGAGAGTTAATACCATTACTTGTATTAAAGTGGGGGAACACTCCTCTTTAGAGAAACACATCACGGGTCTGGCCAGAGACTACTTTTCCAAGTTATTTTTGAGGAGGATCATTTCAGACCGACGATTGCAAATGATCTTCTTCCTTGTCTGTCTTCTGAGGAAAAGGAAGATATCTCTCAGAGTTTTTCAGAGGAGGAGGTTCGTCATGCAATTTTCTCCCTTACAGGGGACAGAGCTCCAGGGACAAATGACTTCCCGCTGGCCTTTTTCAAGCATTGTTGGGATATCATCAGTTCTAACCTTGTGGCAACAATTAGGGAGTTCCATAAGGGGAGGGCACATTTGGGGGGTATTAACAAAACCCTCCTTGTCCTTATTCCTAAAAAGGCAGAGGCTCAAGAATTCAAGGACTTCAGGCCCATCAAGTTATTGAATAGCACATATAAAATCATCACCAAGTTATTGGCAAGGAGACTAGATAGAGTCATGGATAGGCTGGTCAGTTGCTACCAGAGAGCCTTCATCAAGGGAAGACATATTCAAGATAATTTTTGGTGGCCCATGAGTGTTTGTATGCCATGAAGAGTCAGAAGAGGAAAAGATTTGTCTTGAAGCTGGCTTTCGAGAAGGCTTAGGACAGGGTCAACTGACTTTGCTTGTTTGATATATTGCAGAAGATGGGCTTTAGGGAACAATGGATTGGCTGGATTCGAGGTTGCATTACATCTGCTTCCTTTGCTATGCTAGTCAACAGGAAGGCGGCCTCTTCCTTTCATAGTGGTAGAGCACTCCGACAATGAGACCCTATGTCTCCCCTCCTCTTTGTTCTGATGGCTCTTGTTCTTAGTAAGGTGTGACAAAGAGCAAAGATTGCAAAGTTGATGAGAGGTTTCCAGGTGGTGAGAGGGAGTCTCTCAGTCACCCACTTGCAGTATGCCGATGATACTACTTTGTTCCTGTCAGAGGGTGAGCAACAACTGTATGTGGCTAGACTTCTTCTAGAGTTGCTGGAGGAGACCATTGGCTTGAAGGTTAACTTCCGCAAAAGCCTTCCGGTTGGGGTTAATTTGGAAGATTTGGCTCTCCTTAGGGCGGCGCACATCTTTGGCTATCAAATAGGAGCCTTCCCCATCCCTTACCTGGGCATTCCTTCGTCCCCAAGTGCTCCGAGGTGCGCTGACTGGCTCCCGATTATTCAAAGGTATGAGACTAGGTTGGTTGGTTGGAAGGCTAGAGTGTTGTCATATGGGGAGCATATTAGTCTTATGCAGATTAGTTTTGGACAGCTTACCTATTTACTTTCTCTCGGTGTTCCGAATCCCGAAAACAGTGGTGGAGAGGATTGAGTCCATTCAGGGGAGATTCTTCTAACATGGAAGTGGGGGGAGATGGAGGGGATGGCATGATATTAGGTGGAAGAGGGTGACGGCTAGCAAGGAACAGGGGGGCTAGGGAGCAAGGATGTGGGAGATTTTAATTTGGCTCTCTTGTGCAAGTGACTATGAAGATTGGGAGTGGGAGATGATGGGCTTTGGACGACCTGTGTCAGATAGAGACACTAGGGCAAGATGAGGGTTTAAGACTTGGATGCTCCTCCCATGGCCCAAACCTCTCCCATCTGGCGTGGCATTTTGTCTTCGAATGATATACTCTCCTCCAATGTTCGGGTCCGTCTTAAGAAAGGCAACGGATGTCTTTTCTGAAGGACAGATGGTGTGGCGAGCTCTCTTTGGAGGCATCTTTCCCCTGTCTCTTTGTTGTATCGGTTGACCCTTCAGGGACGGCGATCCGAGTTTTTGATCCTCAGCTTTCAAGAGGCACCTGGGTGCCGACCTTCAGAAGAGATCTCAAGCCAACAAAGATGGAGGAGCTCCAAGATCTCCTTCTTCGTCTCCTCAACTTCGCCCCGCATTCCCTTAGGGAGGATGCGTGGGTTTGGAGGTAGAGTAAGGAGGAGACTTTCTCGGTTAGGTCTGCCTACACCTTTATCTCAAATGGAGGGGTGCGCCATAGCCTTGCCTCGGACATTTGGAGGCCGAGGAATCCGTTCAAGGTGAAGATTCTCGTTTGGAAGATTTCCCATGGGAGGCTCCCCACGTGTGACCAGTTGGCTCCTTTCGTCCCTGACATCCAGTCGACTTCCTGCTTGTGTGGTAGGGCGTTGAGACCCTTGATCACCTGTTCGTTGGCTACTCACATTCGCGGGAGGTGCAATATGACTTGGCTTCGAGGTCCGGCTGTTCTATTGCCCGTCAGACGGAAGTGTTGCAATTCATCGGATTTTCGGGTAAGAGATGGCCCCTCAGAGGAGATGCGATTGTGTGGTGGTTGGTTCTTCATGCCACCCTATGGTCCTTGTGGGGAGAACATAACAATAGAACATTTAGATGGGTGGCTAGAGCGGAGGAGTCTCCGGTTTCTTTTATATGTGCTAGAGTGAGGGCATGGGTTGAGTTACTTTGTAATGTGAATTCCCTCAACTCCCCTCTTTTTATTTTGTTAGGGGGCTAGTGCGGGCTACATCGTCTCGGTGTGATCTTTTGTATAGGAACTTTTGGGTGTCGCCTTGCCTAGCCCTCAGCGGCACTGGGAACCACGCCCAGGGACGACGAGGAGCCTACTAGTGCCCCTGTGCAGGGGTCCTTGACAAAGCCGGCCACATCCCTCTGCATGATCGCCGACGCGAGGGTCATCGGCCGGAGTTGCGAGTCACCGTCAGAGCATCGCCGGCCCCCCAATCCTAGCGCCGCCAGAAGATGGGATGAGGCATCTTCTGCAGCAACTGTCGGGCAAGGGGGGTAAACAAGGGTGGGTTCTGCAAGCCCAATAACCGTTGGAGGTGTGGATCCAGGTAAGCCACGAAGCTGTGACAGGCCCGAACCACCCGTTTGCACCCTTCTAACCCCACCCAGAACCTTCACCGTCCAACCCGGCTTGGCCTTCAACCCAGAACCAGACCCGCCGAGGACGCCTGGGCATTTGAAATTCAAATCCCTAAATGGGTGGATGTCGTACCCATCTTCTTTGCCCATCACCACCATAGCGCTGCAGCTCCCGACCGATTGCAAAGACACCCGGATCGGCAGCTTCACTCCTCCGAGGTCGGCTACCACCACCAACGAGATCACCATGGGGCTGTTGACCAGGATGACCACCTCCAAGATATTCACGTCGCCCACTGGACGCCCCAAAACCGCTGACGAGCAGGGAGATGCCAAGATCATTGCATAGCACCACGGCGGCCAACCGAATGGTCATCCGGCACTCCCTAAGGTATGGATACATGCCCCGAAACAAGCTCCACCTTGCAACCTTCAGCAGGATGCCATTGGCGAGGATAAAACTTGCCTTGGCCACTTCCTCCGTCATTGCCGCGGTGGGGGCAACTGTTAACAGACCTCCCCTCTGCAACCTTGAGATCGCCCATCCACCCGCCAAACCCCCTCCCCCTCCAACAACTCTTTAACTGTATCCTCCGACACCCCCTCCATCGGCCTCACCCATATGCATCTGTCAAGCCACTCGAGCCTGACTTGCAGAAAACTAGGTAGGATGGGCGGCGCGTCAAAGTAACCCCTGCCCACGCCCCCCACACTACCAGCCACCTGGGAATTCCGGAGCACATTTGTGAACGTACGTAAGTGCCTCTACACTCCTCCTGCACCGATCGCCTACCCGCCAACCACCAGATAGACCTAGCGAAGATGGCCAGGCACCCCACACCGGAAACATCGTCGTGGAAGAGGTCAGTACCCTCTGACGGTCCTCGCCGGGGCCACGCCCCGACACATCGCCTACCCACGGTGTGTATATCCTACATATAGTCTAAATTGGATATTCTCCTTTTGATTTAATACAATTGTGAAACTACCCACTTTCAAAAAAAAGAGAGATGGATAAAGCAAGGGATAGGAGCACTTCTTATTTCCAGCGCATAGCCTCGGGGAGGAGAAGAGTAAACTCCATCACTTGTATCAAAGTTGGAGATCAGCTCTTCTCCAGAGATGAGGAGATCAAGGAGAAGGTGAGGGATTTCTATGTTACACATTTACAGAGGTGGACCTCAACAGACTAGTGATTGACACAGACCTTCTTCTTTGTCTCTCTCCGGATGATAGGGAAGCTCTTTCTCAAAGCTTCTCGGAGGAGATCCATCAGGTAGTTCTCTCTCTCCAACTGACAAGGCGCCAGGCCCTAATGGATTCCCTATTGCATTTTTTATGAAGTGTCAAGACATCATTAAGGGGAACCTCTTGGCTGTTTTAAGAGAGTTCCAAGAAGGAAGGGCTCATTTTGGGGGCGTTAACCATACCTTATCCTCGTTCCCAAAAAGCAAGGTGCACATTGTTTCAGGGACTTCATGCCCAATAGCCTCCTCACAAGCACATACAAGATTATCACCAAGCTGTTGGCGGGGAGACTTGATAAAGTGGTTGGCAAGATGATTAGCAGCTTCAAAGGGAGCATTCATCAGAGGCAGACAAATTCAAGAGAATTTTCTGGTGACTCGTGAATGTCTCTTTGCTATGAAAACTCAAAGGAGGAAAGGAGTTATGCTGAAGTTAGACTTTGAGAAAGCATATTATAGGGTCAATTAAACATGCTTATTTGATGTGTTGAAGAAGGGCTTTGATGACAAATGGATTGACTAGATTTGGGCATACATCTCTTCTGCTACATTTGCAGTCCTAATTAATGAGAAGCAGACCACATCCTTCCACGGTGGTAGAGGCCTCCGTCAGAGAGACCCTATGTCTCCTTTATTGTTTGTGATGGTTGTCAACATTCTGAGCAGGATGTGGTTGAAAGCAAAAGTTTCAAGGTTGATCACAGGCTTTCAGGCCGGAAGAGGTGGCACTACTATCACCCATCTGTAGTATGCGGATGACACTCCTATTTCTAGCAGAGGAGAAGCACTAGTTGTATGCGGTTAGGCTCAAGCTTGACCTACTGAAGGGAGTAAGTGGCCTCAAGGTTAACTTTGACAAAAGTCTCCTCGTACGTGTGAACATGGAGGGTAGAGCTCTCCACAGGGCAGCATTCATTTGGGGATGCCAGATTGGGGCTTTTCCCCTTTCTTACTTGGGGCTCCCGTTATCTTCAGAGATCCTACGTTGTAGTGACTGATAGCCTATCGTACAGAAATATGAGTCCATGCTCTCCAAGTGGAAGGCAAGACTACTCACCTATGGAGGGAGATCAGTACTTTGCAAGTCTGTGCTCAATATCCTACCTATCAACTTCCTCTCCATCTACCGGATTCTGAAGATGGCGGCTAAGAAGATTGAATTGATTCAGGCAAGATTCTTCTGGCATGACAGTGGAGAGAGGACTAGGGAGTGACATGATATAGCTCGGGGTAGAGTCGCCAAAAACAAGGAAATGGGAGGGGTTGGCATCTTCAACTTGACTTTCTTGTGCAAGTGGCTGTGGAAGCCAAGAGCAAGTGAGGATGGATTGTGCGCACAAGTCATTAAGCAAAGATATTATGGCAAAGTGAGGACATGAGATTTGGCACCAGCATCGCAACATCATATCTCACCAATCTAGCAAGATGTTCTGTCATGCATGGACTTTATTTTGGTTAGTGTTCCAGTCCGTCTGGGAACTAGGGAGAAATGTCTCTTCTGGAAGGACAGATGGTGTGGAGACTTCACCTTCGAGGCATCATTTCCGAGGCTATTTGTAGTTGCAACAGCACCTTTGGCGCCAGTTGCCCAGCACTTTGATTGTCACTTGTTAGGAGGAACGTGGACACCAGCTTTCAAAAGGAATCTCAGGCCAGAAAAAATAGATCAGTTACAGGACCTTCTTTGCTTCCTTCTTGACTTTGCACCACAACCATATAGAAAGGATCAATGGTGGTGAAGATGAGACGAGGAGGGCTCCTTCTCAGTGAGTTCAACCTACACCCTCATCTCTAATGGAGGGATACGCCACTACCTTGCATCTCAGATATGGTCCCCCGAGAGCCCACTAAAGGTGAAGATCCTACTTTAGAGAATTTCCCATGGATGGTTGCCGACGTGTAATTGAATCGCTTCTTTCATTCGAAACCTTCCTACCACATGTTTGTGCTTATAGGAGGACAAGATCTTGGATCACCTATTCGCAGGTTGCTCCTACTCACAGGATACTTGGGGAGAGAGAGCTAGCAGACACATGGTATTCTCAACTTGCAGAGTTGTGCACAACAGCTGATTTGTAATTGAGGCATAAGATGGAGCCTCAAAGGAGACAAACATGTTTAGTGGATCATCCTCCACGCTATTTTGTGAGCATTATGGGGAAAGAAGAAGAACAGAATTTTCAGGGGGGGAGCCAGAGCTATAGAAAGATTGTCTCCTTTATCTGTGATAAAGTGAGAGAGTGGGCGGAGGTTTTTTGTAATGTGAGCCCAAACAACTCCTCTATTTTTGCTTTGTTGGGGGTTAGTGTAAGTCACACAACCTCAGTGTGGAAAGTTTTTGTTGTATAAGGATTTTTGTGAACACATTGGCTACACGTGTACATCCCTCTTGTAATACAATATGGTACTACCCACTTTCAAAAAAAAATGATCCATCTAAAAATGGAAGCCTTAAGAAGGTGATCAGAAAGGACCATACACCACCACCCAATATGTTGCTTACACCTTTGCTTCTTACATTCCATACAATCGCTCTCTTTGATTTCTCTTTCACCCAACTGTCTCTTCTAACAGTGGTATTGTTTACAAAGTGAAGATAAGTGATCCACATTCTGGAGACAAGTCCAGCTCCACTAGCCCTTTCCTTTTTCTCAGATCCACCAATCACCTGGGATAGGAGCAACAGAGATAGAGCCTCCCATGGATGTAAACCCTAAACACAATGGAAATAGAAGATATTAGCAAAAGTCTAGCAGGTGTCAAGTGCCTCCAAACCTAGAAGATCCAGTGCCAACAAAAAGTCATCCCTTTCCATTACTGTAGAAGCTTCCTGCCAATTAGTCCCATCATAAACCTTCTCAAAATACACCTGCAAAATATATTTCCCTATACTTGTGTGCATAAATCCATACAAAAATTAACTACAAAAATCTCTTGTATCATATGACAGTTGATATTTGATCAAGGCACTATAATTCTTTGAGAAAACTTTATGTAGTATTTTTTTCAGAAACTTTCCCCATCTACAAGATGATCATATTGTATGCTTTTGCCTGCCATTCAATTCATAAACCGTGGACAGCTGGCCATCTTCCAAAAATGAACTACTAGAAGAGATCAATAAAATTGAACCGAGTTATCCAGAAGTTCATGAATGTAGATGATAATTAAGAAGAAAGTATTCTAGAATCATACCTCCAAGATTGTGGGTACAACAGTGAAAACCAACGCAGAAAGAATAAAATTTATTCCACGGCTTCCACGATCAATTATGCGACTCAATGCACCAGTTTGCCGACTGCATAGAGCATGGGAGACATGGATGGATGAGTGTGCCGAAGCTTCAAAAGAAAGTCTTGCAGTTTGCAGAACGAATGACCCACAAAAAGATAACTTAAATTTAAAAAAAAAATACAAAATCTAATCAGCGCTCTGCTTCATTAATAGGAAAGATCGACTGTGCAACATTTAGTTATCAAGTGAGAAGTAATCTCAATCAGATTACTAAATAATTGGTGCCAATGTACAGTGTTCTCAAACAAGAGGAGCAGAGCCAAGTATTTCTCAGCTCAGACATTTAAGTGTAGACTCAAACTCAGCCAAGTAGTTGAAACAGCCACTCGAACTCAGCTTGTTTGACTACTCGCTGAGTTCAAGCCAAGCTCATTTACCAAATAAGTTATTTAACCATTTCATTTGAAAAAACATATCCATTTCCAAGCCAAAAGAGACCGACTGCTGGATAGCTGTTGGACAAGGAAAGCCCATGTACTCAAGCAAGAGAGCCAATGCGGGGGCAACCTTTTTCCCAGGATTTCCAATGTGGGATTGTCCTGGGTAACCAACAACTCCGACAGCTTCTGCAGCAAAGTAAAAATAAACTTCACATGATAGATCTATTTGTGTATTAATTTTAAAAGTTTTTATTATATTTAAAATAATAAATTCAAACGAGTTTGTTCATGAACATAACTGAGTCAAGTAGTCTTATGCTCAAACTCGGCCCATTTATGAATCAAGCTTAAATTGTTATTCAGACTTGCCTTGTTTAGATAATAAATGAGCCAAATTCAATTCTCATTCGAGCCACGCTTGAGCTACTTGTCGAGCGTACTGCTTCACCCCTAGTTTCACACTAGGAAGTCTGGAGAGTGGGAGACAATGGGTCGCTGGTGACCCAGGCTGCACTTTGGGCTATATAGGAAGAGACAGTCACACCTTCCAAAGCAAGCAGAGAACAACAGAGTGGCTTGTACATCACAATGGAGGGAGGTGAATAACAAGAATGATGGTTTACTATCATTTTATTAAAAAAACATGCAACCATAAAAATACAAATATACCAAAAATCAATAAATTACCTTCAGTTTAATACTCACATGCACCGAAATCCAAAGATCGATCCATGTTTCAATAAATACAAAACAATAGGCAATTTCCTTCCATTCCTTTTTGCTAAACCTAAATGGGGATGTTAATTGCCACATGCTTCACTAAAAGAGGGAAAAAAGGATAGCCAGAGTTAAACTCAATAGGCGGCCAACAGAAAGAAGACCACCTCATCCCCACACATATCAACGTTTGCAACACCGGTATTGGGTGCAAGTTCAGCTCCTGAAAACTGATTTTTGTTGGTTGAGCTCAGATTGATTCAAGCTATTTAGACTGGCATAAATGCTTAAGAATCTTAATTATCAATAACGTGTTAATGGACTCATTCATATGATAACCGGCCAGTTCAAGTCATGAAACCCTGGCATACACACAAGTTTAGAAAGGACCTTATATACCAACCAAAGCCAGTATTCCATCGAAATCACTGAAATAGAAATAAAACAAGTTTGATGCACCCTGCATTGCTAACGGCAATTTTTCATTAAAGATGGGGATGTGGTTGTGGACCGGATATGCCAAAGGCAGCTGTCGAATGTGCAGGGCTGGAGTTGCTGCAGTATGCATGGTGGATCTGCCACACGGTAGAGTGCCAGAGGGCACTGCTGGAGGAGGCTACCAAAGGCAGAGAAGCAGCTATGGACTGGATATAACAAAGTCACCTGTGGCCTGTGCAGGGCCAGACTTGCTGCAGCACGAGGGTTTCCCATTGCCTGGATATGACAAAGTCACACCTAGTTTTACATCTTTTCAGTTTCTCATACTGATCCCTCACAATTTGTTGTCTTGTGTTAAAAAGTTAACCCTCCTAAGTTTAATTTCTATTTATATCCCCTCATATCTCAAATTCCTTAACAGTTAACACAAAATCTCTATAAAATAATTGGGTAATTAAATAAGTGGTTCTCAAGTAGTTAAACGAGTAGTCAAGGGAGTAACGAATACTTGACCAGTTTGTTCATGAATGTTAATAGAGTCCACCACAAAGTGTTTTGGCTCATTTACAAACCAAGCTTAATTTTTTGTCCAACATTGTTTATTTAACTTAAAAAATGAGTCGAGTCAAGATATTATCGAGCTGTATCGCATGTTCATTGGGCATATTGGTTCATTTGCAGCCCTATTAGACAGTAAATTTGCAAATGATCCAAACGGCTCAAATTGCAGGTGCACAGGTTACAATCCACATTTTAATAACCAAGAAACAATCTCCATGGGACATACAAATAAGGTTCTAACTGAATGACAAAAGGTTCAACAAGCTGTCGTGACATTGCAAACATTACCCATATAGAAAAATGGGCACATAACCAAAGAGGCTGGGCATACCCTATGTTATCAAAGGTGAACAAGGTGCTCACCTAGGCAACAAGGAGAGACAAGAAGCCTACAAGTCACCTCGCTTCAGCCTTCATGGCCTGGACAATCACTGTGATCGCCAAGCATGCAAAGGCAAGAGCCCCGGACAGACTCATGTGCCTTAAGGCCAGAGCCAGAGCCAGAGCCCACGACCTAATTAATTCCACCCGGCCTGGCCCAATGACCCAATTAACCCAGACCAGTTGACTGGACTATAAAAGCCCCAACCTGAGACCACACACTCCCCAACCCCACAACCCTAGTAACCTGGCTCCCCCTCCACAATCCCCACCCTCTCTGCCAACGGCGACCACAGCAGCAGCAATGGCAAGTGGTGAAGGCGAGTGGCAAACTTCTCCCTCCCTCTCTCCTTTGGCTCATGCTGGCAAGGTATGCTCTCTCTCTCTCTCTCTCTCACAGACACACACACACATGCACGGGGGGGGGGGGGGTTCAACCACCCTCTCTCTCCCCCTCACATTCACAGTCACATCTTGCACAGCAGGGTTGGGGGAGCAGGTTTCTACACAAATTTGAATGCAAATTCAGGAAGTTTATAAGTTTTATCCATATATTTTTCGTGATATTTAAACATACAGTTATATCTACATTTTTATATTTTTTACTAAAATGCCACCCTAAATACCTAGGCAATCACCTAGGCATTTGAGGCTAAGGCAACCCCTTGGTCACCTCTGACTACATAGAATTGCACACATCTAGAGGGATGGCAACCAACTAGTAGACTTCATTGCTGGCATAACTTCTGATTGTTGTAGTTCTTTACCTTTTAGATGGAGACTATCCCAAATAAGGATGGTAGTCACGGTTTTGGTTTCGGAGGGGTCCAAAACCGAAACCGGTTTCGGTTTCAGTTTCGGACCGAAACCAATTAAATAACTATTTTTTCTTAATAGCCTACATTTGGTTTCGGCCGAAACTGGGGCTTCGGTATCGTTTCGGTTCGGTCCGAAACCGAAACGTTTCGGTTTCGGTTTCGGCCGAAACTGCCATCTATGATCCCAAAGATGGTCAAAGGGATTCTAAAAGTTCACTCTTGATGATTATGTACTCATTTTGAGCCAGTGATAAGGGTCGTTGCTACATGTAATTAAGAAAAAGATGGAGAGGAAGAAAATCTAAAGAAAAGGGGAAAGTAGCACATGTATCTGTGACCAGGTGTATCCAAAATCTGAAATCATATCAAAACTGCCTACACTGGAATCAAGCTGCTGTTGGGAGGCACATTACAGAAACTATGTATCACACCAAGAAGCCAACAGCACAAGTAATGTCTGTAAGCGGGATTGACCATAGACCATACTTATAAGCAACGTGATTAACCAACCTCATAACCAGCAACAAGACACCAAGTATAAGCAAAACATAAACAGCAGTAAGAAAACAAGCATAAGCAAAAATAAGATCAACCCTTCCTGATTAGGTCAATGTTGAACACGGAATAAATTTTAAAGAAAAAAGTATGCTCATTTGTTGAACATGAATGCACATTTTTTTAGCTATTTAAATAGTATATGCATTATTGATTTCGTGGGTTTAATTTATTAGACGATTTAGATTCGAGTACGGGATCTTTCCCCACTGACCTCGGTCAGTGTTAATTTACATCGGCATAAAGTTCGAACACCCTTATTTAACTATCAAAGAGATCTTATAGTCCTTTACAACATGGGTCTGATGCTAAAGGTAAACTCACTACTCCCCCTTAGAGGGTAAACTCATTGCTTCTTCTTAAAGAAGAAGAGATAAAGAGATAAAGGTGTGGTTTGGTTAAAGACCTGGGTGCCTACAGGCCTGAGAAGACAGGGGTAGGTATGAGATTTACATTTGAGTATAGACATATGGGTTGTGGGTTATGCCACAAATTAACGCCTCTTAGAGGTTAAACAAAACCCAATGATTATAGGGGTATGTTTCTATGTAGTCTGAGGCGTGAGGCGAGCGAGGCGACCAGGGGGGCGCCTCACGCCTCAAAGGCCTAGGCGCTGGCCGAGGCGTTTGAGGCTTTTGAGGCGAGAAATTAATAAAAAAATAAAATTCACAAAAATATATATTTTTGAACAGTAAATATCATAAAACTGCATATACACTAAACAAGAAATATCATAAAACTGCATATACAACTAACAAGTGCAATATTATAACAAAACAAAAATAGTTTAACAACCAAACAAGTTAATTACATAATCCCATAACACAAAGTGTTTCAAATCTCTCTCAACTCTCAAGCCTCATCATAAATCACTCATAAAAGAGGAGGAGCTATCACTTGGAAGCTCATTCTCATTCTCTGATTGTGTCCCCTCGGAATCAACATCTCTCACATTTATGGAGTGAGATGTGGCAATGCTTTTTCTCTTTCCTAGATGACGCTTTTTGGTTCCCGCCCTTGTGCTTGGCCCTTCCTCTTCATTAACACCGGCAGCGATTTCAACATCTAGCCATGTGAGGTCCTCTCCTTCATCCACAAAATCTTCATTTTCTGGCGGATTAGCTATCCACTCATTGCAATCATCAATGTCATCCAAAGAAATAGGATCATAGTCACTTTGCTGAACACGCAAATGACGAGCATGGAGACGTTGATTATATTGCACAAAAACAAGATCGTTCAGCTTCTTTTGCTCCAACTTATTCCTTTTCTTTGTGTGCACCTACAAGTATATTAGTTGCAACCAATTAAACAAAAAACACTAATCTTTTATGTACTTGAATATGAAATTATTCAACTAACATGTTCAAATGTACTCCAATTGCGCTCACAACTAGATGCACTACATGTCAAACTTAAGATCCGAATGGCTATCTTTTGAAGGTTTGGTGTGGCGGTTCCAAAGTTTAACCACCATGTAGCTACATCACAAAGAGATTATAATTCACATTTCACAATAATTCTTACTCCGCGATTGCAATGAAAATTAGACAAGAAATTGAGAAAAGCATCCATACCAGGAACCATAGAAGTGCGTTGCCTAATGGCCATTTCTCTCCCAAATAGCCCTTGAGTATACTGATAAGCTGCAAGCTCCTTGAAAATTGCATCTTGGCATGAGGGTTCTGGAACTAGCTTTTCAATGCAATCATATAGCCCTTGCTTAACTTCTTGATCATACTCAATTTGGGAATTAGAGAAATAAAGAGCTGGATTAAGATAAAGGCCAGCTGCATGTAAAGGACGGTGCATTTGAAAGTCCCACCGTCTATCAATGATTTCCCATATTGGACCATATTTGTCAAGCTTGTCATTTAATGCACTCTTAATACTCTCCTTTGCACGATCCATAGCCTCATAAATGTAGCCCATCGCTGGCTTTTCTCCATCAACCAACCGTAAAACCATAACAAGGGGCTTGTATATTTGCAACGAATATGCCACGCCATTCCAAAAAGAAGTCTTTAAGATTATGCCCTCTACCTTCTTCCCTTCAATTTTTTTGGCCCACCGATTATTACTAGCAAGCCAATCAGCAGATGTAAACATTCTTCTTAAGCCATCTTTGCAATCAAATAGACTCTGTAAATTTAAGTAGTTGGTGGCAAAGCGAGTGACAGCTGCACGTGCAAGATTTTTGTCATCTGTATACTTTCTCATCATAGCAAGAATCCTTGTGTGCCCATAAATAAATGTAGTAACCAATTTGGCTCTACGAATTGTTTCTTTCATTGGAGACAATTTGAAAATGTCCTCCAACATCAAGTCTAAACAATGGGCAGCACATGGTGTCCAGAATAAATGAGGATGGGCTGCCATCAACATTTTCCCGGCTGCCACATAACTTGACTCATTGTCTGTCACAATTTGGATGACATGCTGAACACCAACTTCTTTAATAACCTTGTCCAATAAATCTGCCAACAATTTGGCCTCTTTCACATGTGCAGAAGCATCAATTGATTTCAAGAAAACAGTCCCACCTAGAGAAAGAGAGTAATACATAATGACATTGAGAGACATAGAAAGAAAAATAGAAAATATAGAAAATAGAAAATATATTGAGAGACAGAGAAAGAAAAATCTCACCTAGAGAGTTCACAAGAAAGTTGATCAGTGTCCGTCCCTTCCGATCTGTCCATGCATCGGACATGATGCTACAACCATATCTCACCCAATTTTCTTTTTGGGCTTCCACCAACTCTTGAGTTGATTTTATCTTCTTATGTAAAAGAGTCTCACGAATCTCATGATAGCTAGGCCCTTTATATCCCGGACCGTACTGTCCTACAGCTTCCAACATTGTTTGAAAGCTAGGTAGACGCACAGTATTGAATGGGATGCCAGCTTGATAAAACCATCTACCCACATATTGGGAAACCCTATCCCGATGTTCCTTTTCCCATTTTTTATCTCTTACTGACTTCACTTGTTCTGGATCAGGAGTGCAGAACTTGTCCAGAGGACCCTTCATCCGTGGTGGCTTTGAAATAATGTCATCAAATATATTAACTTCCAGCGATTGAGATTGACATGAATCATTCAACAAATTATCTCTACCTTCCATCTCCCTCACCATTTGTAACTTCTCAGCTTTAGCTTTCTTGGCATTTTGCATATATTCCCGGATTTCTATCTTCACATCCACGGGAACCTTATGGCAAGCTGTCACATTTGTACCTAGGCCGCCTAAATGTTGCTTCAGCCGATAAATCCCTCCTTTACACACTTTTTTACAAAAATTACATGTTATCTCATCTCTATTTTGTGGATTGGCAGAGGTTCTATATTTCCACCCAATGTCTTTTGGTCTGCACTTTTCTACATTGGGCCCTTGTGTGCTTGCATTTGACGATGCACCGCCAGAAATAGACACAGAAGTAGGTGGTGTAGGCGTAGACATCTTTAAAAAAAATTAAACAACAAATTTAATTCATATTGCAATAATAACTCAAAAAAAAATAAATCAAACACCCAATGTAAAAAAAAATACTGACTATTTATTGCCAATGTCGATTACCCTGCACGAATGAGTGTCCACTGCCAATTGTCGATTACCCTGCACAATTATAACATATATAAGCCCACGGCCACCCATGAGAGTGAGAGATCGGAGAGACAGAGAGACAGAGAGTGAGAGATCAGAGAGACAGTGAGAGAGTGGAGAGAGTGAGAGTGAGAGATCGGAGAGAGTGAGAGATCAGAGAGACAGTGAGAGAGTGGAGAGAGTGAGAGTGAGAGATCGGAGAGAGTGAGTGAGAGATCGGAGAGAGCGGAGAGAGTGAGAGAGAGAGATCAGAGAGACAGTGAGAGAGTGGAGAGAGTGAGAGTGAGAGATCGGAGAGAGTGAGAATGAGAGATCGGAGAGAGTGAGAGATCGGAGAGAGTGAGTGAGAGATCGGAGAGAGTGAGAGAGTGGACATACAGAGAGTGAGAGTGGTCGGAGGAAGCTGTAGGAAGCCGGAGCCGCTGCCGCACGCCGGATGAAGCCGGAGAAAGCTGTAGGAAGCCGGAGCCGCTGCCGCTCGCCGGAGGGAGGACAGGGTTCGGGTCGCCGCTGCCGCGCTTGGAGGTGGAAGCAGCGAAGGGAAAAAAAAACACAGTCGAAGACTCGAAACCCTCGAGGGGGGGGGGAGGTTAACATACCCGGACGGAGTCTTTTAACGGGTCCTTGAGACCCGATACGCGGATCCGTAGGCGGGCGAGCGATAGCGGCGAGCGGGCGAGGCGCGCGGAGGCTGCCGACGCGCGCGAGGCGCTCGCCTCGGCGAGCCGGGACGACGCGAGGCGGGCGACGGACGCCTCGCCCCGCCTCACCGCATAGGCGCTCGCCTAGGCGGGTTTTCAACTACATAGGTATGTTTATAAATCCTCGAGAGTTTGGGGACGCTTTGCATTCTAGATGTGTTCCGGTAATTTCTGGATTCTAGGATTTTGATAATCTCTGGACTCCAAAGATATTTTGATAATTTTAGATCAGGCTAAGGGCTTTGTGCAATTTCTGAACTGAACAAGGGCTTTTATGCAATTTCTGAACTCCAGGGTCATTTTGATAATTTCTAGAAAGTTCAAGGGTGTTTTGATCATTTCTAGACTTTAGAAATATTTTGGTAACTCCTGAGAAGTTCAGAACAATTTGAAAATTTTTGGCAGCAATCGGGTATAGGCGCAATTTGGCATTAACCATGAGTGTAGGAACAAACTAAGACTTAGGAAAGGCACACGCACAAACATCCCTCATAAAGGGGGCGCATTCACAATTTCACTAGAAACCAGGGTATATCCGCAATTCCTTGAAACAAACAAAGTACATTTGCATATATTCAGAATTTGTACAAGACTTTATCAACAAATTGTTGACTTTATAGGATTTCTTTGCAAAAATACGACATAGTCACAATTTGAGAAGTTTGTAGGATATTTCTATAATTATAGGACATCGAAGATTTTCTTGTAATTTTGGGATAATATAATATTTTCGTAATTTCTGATTAGTTCAGAAAATTACATACTTCTACCACTCAAAAATAGAAAATTGCATAACAAGATCTCTAGGGGCATAAGTGTAAGACTCGGGGTATTTATAATCTATACCCTTCAATGGACCCTTACAAAACGAACAAAGCTCCTGAGCGCGCCTTGAGTGTCTCATGGATTTCCCCTGTGTGTCTCGATCTGTCTGAGTGACTCTCGTGAGACTCATGGGGGTTATTTATAGAGTAGGGGGGCACTTGGACCCAGTTAAGCCCTTTTTGAACTTGTCCGGGGTCAAATGGCCTATTAGATGGGCACATGATCCCGGATAAACTTTTCCTCTTCTTTTTTTTTTTTTTTTTTTTTTTTTTGGGGGGGGGGGGGGGGGGCGGCGCCCCCGGTTTAACCAGGGTCATTTGACCCTAGAAAATGGGGATCTACCCCCATAGGGCTTAACCGGGGTCAATGGACCCCGGTATGAGGGGGGATTAAAAAAGGGGATTAACCGGGTCAGTTGACCCCGGTAAGAGGGCACCAATCACCCCGATGAAGCCTAGGCTTGACAGGGTTGACCAACCCATTTTTTCTGGGTGGTCGACCCTAGGCGACCCCGGGGAGGCTTACCCGGGGTCAAATGGACCTTGGGTGGTCTCATTTGACCCCGGGTAGGGCCCCCAAGGTGCCTACCCAGGTCCGCCTAGCTGTGAAGGTGGGAGAGGGGGGCGGCCCCCCATAAAACCCCTATTTTTTATTTTTTTTTCTTTGGATTTCCTGCTGCTGGGACACATGCAGAGGAGAAAAAGTCCTCCTTTGTGCGTTTGTTTATTCTTCCAACGCCGTTCGTCGAGGAGGAGCTTGCATCCTGCCGGGGTTGCCTCGTACACTCGTGCCGAACTTTCCGCAAGTGTGTAGAAATTTCTCACATGGTTGTTTCGTTGCTGCGATGTTTTCTTCTTTCACCCCGGACACCCGACGGAAATTCCCAGGATTCAAAAATTTGTCCGGGATCACGACGACGCTTGGCTTTGTGGCTTTTGTCGGTCATTGTTGAGTTGAATTTCTTTGACTTGCCTCGATTGTCTGGAGAACATGATTTGTTTTTGACCGGGGATTCCCAGTATTTGAAGGTAACTCCTTGGAACGATGGTACTAACTTTGTGTCGTATTCTGACCGTCACCGAGTCACCTTAATTTAACTTATCTTGATTAATTTGAGAAAAATAACGGGCTCAACAAATGCCCCCCACAGAGTGTCCGTCAAAGGCGCAGGCAAAGGCGGGCGGTCTGTGCCCCTTCGAGTTTTTGTTTTCCTAAGTTTTCTTGACATAATGGGATTTCTCGAGCTGCACTTCATCAATTTATTGCCGCCCTTGTATGTTTTGTTTGACCCTTCTTTTCTTTTCTTTTTTTGCAGCAATTTCAGCCATGGCTCGCTACGATGGAGACAGATTACTCCAAAAGGCTAAAAATTGGGGGATCCAAAGATCATTATGTCAAGTAGAGTGACAAGCTTATGCCACCCTTTCCTCCACGCACAATTACTGCTAACAATTTTGATATAGTGGACCGTGGTTTGTTTTAGGTTGCAGAAGGACCAACTGAGGGTGTGGACCTGAGCGAGGGAGTTGTTGACACATCCCGCAACACAAAGAAGGATGGTGTTTATGTTTATCATTGGTCACAGGGATATCCATCTCACTACCCGCTAGACCGTCATATCTTTCTCTCATCCAGAATTTTGTGCCTCTAAATATGAAAAATGATGATCCTCTTCTACCGGAGGAGAGGCGTCGCTTGAACGGGCCATATTGCTAGAGAGGGATAGTATGCAGAGCGCATGCACATTCTCCTATTCGAGCTTTCCGGAGGACTTTGCATGGCAGAGACAATATCCTGACCAAAGGAGTTTGGGCTTTTTCAAGCATTTTGATAGCTTCAGAGTTCACTCTGCATCCTTATCTCCAGCATCCTGGCATTTATATGGGCGTCACAAGGTTATAGAGCCTGCAATAGATGGCATGTTTCTAACACCCTTCGGAGTGAAATTTGTGAATGCTGACCAGGATCATGATTGTGTGCTGGAGAGAACATTGGCACTTAAGGCCCCAGCTGGTATGAGAGATAGTATGTCATCCCTTCCCATAGCTACCACCAGGGGGCGATAGAATGGCTCTGGGACATTCTTAGTGTTTACAAAATAGTGCTAGATAAAGCAGGATTCGCCATGCAGTGCAGTAACAGCTACTTTGTTCTCTTATCTCGGCCACAAAGGGTTTCTCCAAGCCTTGGCAGAACGATTCAATCACTGCTGGAATACATTTGTTACTACTGAGGGTGAGACATCTCTAGATCTCTGGGCTTTTCACAAGATATCTGGCATTCCCATCTATGGGCGAGCCTATGAGGAGTTGTCTCTTGATGATCTCCACAGCAGCCACTCTGATAGTGCAAGAAAATATCACATGCCTTATTGTTGCAGGTACCTAATGAAGACCTAGAGGGATTTGACCCGAGTGGGCAAAGAAAAGACCCCCCCCCCCCCCCGCACCTCCAGAGTGACCTGAATGCCTGGGTGCGACATTTTTACAGTGGGCCTTATTGTTCTGACGAAGAGTTTGCTCAGCCAGGGATGTCTTAGGACCAATGCAAAGAAATGATACTGAAACTCTGTCAGCATCCACGCCATCTGCCTGCTCCAGAGTGAGGGTGGAATTCACAAGGATTGCCTCCTCTCACGTATTTGGCAGCATACCTGACCTACTGGTTGGCCACCTTTGTGATTCCTCATGGTGAGGAGGGTATTCTTCAGGGAGAGGTTATTTATCCAACTTGCTTGATGGCATGTGGCCAAGAGAGTTGCCATTGCACCTGCTACACTTGCTAGTATTTATCACTCTTTCGAGTCTTTGACTACACATTCCCCGTCCAGAGACAAGCATCCTTATGCCCACTCATTACTTGAGTGCATGGGCTAGGTTATTGTTTCCAGAGCTTTCTCAGAGGTCGCCAGTCGACAACCCTGTGGCACCATTTATTTTTGCTTTCAGTGGTCATCTGGAACAAGATGTGCTTATACAGCTGGTTGGCACTCGCCGATCTGTCTTTTTTTCCCACCAGGAGGAATGAGGGTCTACATTTTGACCATTGCTCATATCTACCACCCTTACTTGGAGCAGGACAAAGGCACGGCTGTTTGCAGGTTCTCTTCACAAGCTCTACCTTCGGCCCATGCTCTTGCTGAGTGGGTGCTTTGTATACGCCCCAGCATTGTCATTTACCGCCGTTCCAACACCGCGGTTCTCGAGCCTTACTATCCGTATCGATTCACTCAGAACTTCGGATATGACCAAGACACGCCACCCAATGTTGAGTTTCCATTGGCCCTTCGACAGTACAAACATCGGGACGTACATCTTGTTGCAGCAGTATGGCATGATTTCTTCTGTCGTGATGTGAAGAAGGACTATCCCATTCCAATGCAGACGCGCAAGGGTTGTTTTGATATATATTATACTCGCTGGTGATTTAAGAACATCAATGTCTTCAGACATCACGCTGAAGCTATCAGATCAGTTGAGGAGAGGCAGGAGAGATGGCATGCCTCCCTTGTTCCTTGACCCAAGTTTTATCAGGTCACATTTTTCTAGGCCGCCAGAGCCATTAGAGACATTGAGAGGGCCTAGAGAGCAGAAGGTCGAACCATCCCTATGGACCCTTAAGCCCTTGAGAGGTATAGGGGTTGCAGCTCCAACTCCTCCTCCTTCTCGCCCAGGGGCGACCTCTAGTTCTCCACGGGCTTACTCCTGGTGGGAACATTTCCAGATCTCTTATGGTTTGAAGAAGAGATCCCAATTATCACAGCCAATGCTTGAGGGATCGTTTGGTGGCAGTACCTTTGTGGAGTGGAGGGCCCATATCATCAATGCAATTGGCTCTGCTGGCCCGGTAGAGTACATTTCTGATGTGGAGATGGTTGTCACTCCGAATGAAACTTTGGAAGCTGCAAAGAAGGTAGCTCGTGTACTTCAGCTGAAACCATGGTATTCAAAACCGCCTAGTATGTATCGTACCGGGCCGGTTTGTACTGGAACCTGCCCCTACCGAGCCGATTCTGCCTGTTTTATAGTAGTACTGACCGGTACCGCTTAAAAAAGAAAAAAAGAAAAAAGAAAATAGGGTGAAGAAATCATGTTTATTATGGTTCTAAATGTTTATTGTGTTCAATCATATTGGATTTGCCATTCTATCATGTTTTCCTATTTTCCTGATTTTTATATTTTTTTTATAATTTTTAAACATGTATATATATGTATAATTATATATACTTATATAGGGGTGGGGGATAGGTTGGACCGGTATTATACAAGTCAGTACCGATTCATCCCGATACCGATTTCGGCCATGCCCGATACCGAAACTGGTACCGGTTTTGAATACCTTGGCTGAAACATGAGCAAATTATTTTGAGGCCGCCAAGGCCTATAGGAGTTGCATGTGATTGCTTTGTTACCCACTTCTACATTGCGTATTTTTTTTTGGAATACTTGTCTCACACCTCCTTTTTATAGCAGATGGTCCTGACCGCCAGGAGGACGGAGTTTCTCCTCTAGGGAATTCTCCAAATTTGACGCACAATGAGCCCACAACTTCCTCAAAAAGGCCGCGGGCTGAAAATAATGAAGAGAACGCCCGGCCTTCCTCTCGTCTTCGGACTGAGGAAGCGTTCCCTGACAGGACTAACACTTCAAGTGAGTGAACAGTTCCTTTTCAGGCTTTAGAGTTTATCCCTAGCCTTTATAACATGTCACAATTTTTTTACTTGGCTTGATGTAGGCCCTCCTGAGGCTGGACCAAGGATGAATTTCTCCCCCCCCCCCCCCCCCCGGGAATGTTTTTTCATAGGCGGGGCTGGCCTTCGATAAATCCCTCCCCGAGGTGGACCTTAATATTGATGACCTGGGTCCACCCAACGATGATTATATGTCGGTCACTAGGCCTGACAATTATCCGTTTAAAATTCGAATAGAATTCGAATTCGTATTCGTTTGATCGGATAATTATCCAAATAAGGTATCCGACGGATAATTTAATCGAATATCGGATAATCTGATTATTAATCAGATACGAATTCAGATATTGAGGTATCTGTGTTGGATAATATCTGACTGAATATGAATCCTTAGATGAATATCTAAGGATCCATATATTCTATATATAATAATCCGATATTGAGGTATCTGTGTTTGATATTTTATTAATATCAAATCTTAATATGTTGTTTGGTTGCTATTTTTTACCTCTTTTTTGTCTCAAAATATAATGTATAAATAAGAATTCCAATTACACCTATTTGGTAAGTTCTCTCATATTTTTTAAGATTAAGTCCAATCTTTTGATAACATCTCCCAAAATAAAAATAACTTCCCCCTTTCTTTTTTTAAGAAACAACCCACGACGCTCCCGCATGGCTCGCACGACTCACCTCCAAGTAAGCCTGACAATTATCCGTTTAAAATTCAAATCGAATTCGAATTCGTATTGATCGGATAATTATCCAAATAAAGTATCCGATGCATAATTTAATCGGATATCAAATAATTCGATTATTAATCGGATACGAATTCAGATATCACACTATCCGCTCCGTATCCGATCCGTTTACAGGTCTATCGGTCACTACTGCCTCTCCTTTACCTGGCATGGAGGGGGGTCCCGCTGCTCAGCCTTTAGGTAATTTTCATGTGTTGCCCCTTTTTTTTGGGCTACATGTGAGAGCTTGAGTGTTTTTCTTACTGATAGATACTTCTTTCTCATTTCATAGAGGACCCTGGAGTTGTGCCTAGTCCTCCTATCAAAGAGAGCCTTAGTTCTTCCTCTGATGAGGGAGACTCCGCGTCCTCAATTCTTCGAGTGAGGGGAGCTCGAATTCTTCTTCGAGCACAGAGGCCTCAGGTTCTTCCTCTGACGAGGATCACTCCTCCATTTTGGCGAGTTCCCTCAAGAGTGGGGAAGTGAGGGCTACTCCAAGTGAGCCAAAAGCCAATTTTTGCTATTTCATTCTTTTTTTTTGTTCCTTCTTTTATTCAACTTGCCATAAACTATGCAGATGTAGATTTGGCGACTTCTGTGGACATGTTCTCACAGCTTGTTGAGCCCGGTCCACACATTGATCTCCCGGACTACCATGATGATCCGAGGGTTGCAGGGGTTACAGTGTTTGGTGTTGCTGTCATGACTGATACAAGCCCCCAGAGCTGGGAATGTCCACTGGTACCATACTACCATTTGCCCCGGGGATGTTGGTGTGCACCGTCAACTTGGTGGGGACCATTGTTGTAGGCCCTCCAGGTATGAAATTTGCTTTTCCACTTGCTCATTCATTCATTCCTCCTGCATTTTGAATAATTGGCACTTATAGTACCACTCTATGAAACAGCCGTTGATCAAGCTGGGAGGAGCGTGACCCTCAGCCTGGTGAGGACGCTTTTGCAGAGATGACCCACCAGCTTTCTTCATAAGGACAAGGCAATGCTGATCATGTTGCCATGGCTTCTGAACCTTTAACCTCAGATGCAATTTTGATTGAGACCTCCTTTTTTTATTGCGTAATTCGGCAGGTGGACATTTCTTCCTCCTCCCTTTCTCTTTCCTTTTATAGTGCAAATATTTTTTTGTGCCCTTCCTGCAACTCCTCCTCCCAGGCTCCCACAGAGCCGATAGCAGAAATCATTGGGGTGATGAAGTCTCGTGTTGTAGAGGTGCTGGCTCAGGAGAAAGAGGTGTCCCCCTCTGAGGCGCCTGCTCATGTAGGAGCCGCCCTTCCTGCCATTTCTGAGGAGGGAGGTGTTGCAGAGACAGGTATTTGCTCATTTCATTATGCTCCATGTTCATCATTTTAATAAATGAGTTGTCCTGAGCTACATAGATTTATTCCATCTGCAGAGAGCATTGCTATGGATGCCCAGCCTGCAGGGTTAGAGTCAACCCCCCTTGGTGCTCCTCTTTCTGACTCTAAAAAAGAGGTTCCTTCTGAAGCTGAACCTGAGAACAGTACCATTTTAGGTAAAAGCCTTACAGCTTGTGTACCAAAATTCTGCACATATATAGTTTTTATATTTTCTCCTCATTTTTGAAAGGACACTCATCATTTCTTGTCTCCTTTGTTTTGTTACAGCTTCGACTAATGGGACCTCAGAGACACCTCAGGGCCTTCCTCCTCTTGAGGTGGAGTGGCCTGACATTCCACAGCCTGGTATACCGTTGGCAGACGCTGACATGGCTGCCAGGCTCATCCAGAACCTTCAATCACTGCTTCAAGTGGATCCTCTTCTTTCTGTCGAGGCCATGAGGAGCAACCTTGAGAGTTACACCAAGGGTTACCATGGACTCGGTCTCCCCAAAGAGACATAGATGTCGACACTCGTAGCTCTGTGGACGACTTTGCACACCTCCATGCTGTCCAAGAATGGGAGGCAAAGACCATGGTGATGATCCAGCAGGAGGAAGGAGAGCTCTCCAGAGACAACTTAAGCAGAGAGACATGCCCAAACTGAAGCCGCCCGAGATCGCGTCAGGTAGGCCTCTCTCAAAGCAGAGGAGCTACAGAGGGAGGTGCATACTCTTCTATGACAGGCGCAAGAAGCCGAAGCGGAAAAATGCCGGGCACAGGCTGAGCTAGAGGTCCTCTCGCGTGAGTTTGACAGAGCTCAAGAGGAGGTTCTTCTGAGACAGACTCGCATTGCTGACTTGAGGAGGAGCGAGCCTAGGTCCAAATAAGCTTTGATCATTTTTTTGGTATATAGGGCTTCTATAATTTTGTTCAGCATTCATCTTTGGTTATTCCAAGGGCTTGTCTTGGACTCATTTTTCTTGACGAGGAATGAAAGATAGAATTGAGTAGCTTGTTGTCTCTATCTCTTTGCGTGCTTGCTCTTACCTTCGCCTTCTTTTTCATTGTTTTTTAACACATTACTAGCTCCACCGCCCTTTCAGGTTTTCGCCGAAACTGGCCACCTTTTACTTTTTCCAGTACACCCTCGCAGGTTTTCACACTGCGGGGTGACCTAATTTTGCCTGAGACGCCCTTACGGATTTTCACCTCAACCGGATTAAAGGCATTTTTACCCTTAGTCGCCCTCATAATGAGAACAACCAAGTTCGTCGGGACACCAATATTTTAAGTCCCTTTTTTTAGGATACCTACAACATTGGCGGGACAAATGACATATCCACAAAGATCGTATCGTCAAAATTGATTGACTCCCAGGGTCGGGAAGCCAAGAAAGGGGAGTTTTAGCTGGTTGACCTTTGTGGTTTGAAACCAGAAAGTTAGATATGAGTCGGCAGACCTTCGTGGTTTTATGGCTGAGGGCAGATATAGTTTTGGATGACCTTTGTGGTTTTATAGCCTTGGGATTTGGATTTGAATGTGGATTTTAGCTGACCTTTGTGGTTTGTAGCCAGGAATTGGGATTTTTGGATTTGTGGCGGCTAACATTTGTGGTTTAATAGCCGAAGATTGGGATTTTGCTCGCTGACCTTTGTGGTTTATAGCTAAGAGTTGAGATTTTTGGATTTAAGGCGGCTAACCTTTGTGGTTTAATAGCCAAAAATTGGGATTTTGCTGGCTGACTTTTGTAGTTTGTAGCCAAGAATTGGGGTTGAATTTGGATTTTGGCTGATCTTTGTGATTTTATAGTCAAGAATTTTGGGTCAACTGACCTTTGTGATTTGTAGCCGAGACTTTGGGTTGGTTGGCCTTCATGGTTTGTAGCCGAGAGTCTTGGGCTGGCTAACCTTTGTTGTTTTATAGTCAAGAATTTTGGGCCAACTGACCTTTGTGGTTTGTAGCCGAGAATTTGGGTCAGTTGGCCTTCATGGTTTGTAGCCGAGAATTTTGGGCCGGCTAACCTTTGTGGTTTATAGCCGAGAATTTTGAGCCGGCTGACCGTTGTGGTTTGTAGTCGAGAATTTGGGTTGGTTGGTGTGTTTTCAACGTGAGTTTGGTGGGTTTCAGATTGTGGGACAGAATATTGTAGGCTAATGTCAGAGTTGTGGTCACGACATTGCCATAGTGTGGTTACCATCGTAGGGCAAAGCCATTGAATCCGACCCGCCGGTATGAGTGTCCTGCCATAGGAAGGTTTTTTCTTCCCCCCCCTCTCCGTTTTCTTTATATTACCAATCTCACCACCCTTTCGAGTTTTCGTCGAGGTTGGCCCCTTTTAACTTTTTTCGGTGCGCCCTTTCGGGTTTTCACACTAACAGATAACCCAATTTTGCCTGAGACGCCCTTGCGGGTCTTCACCTCAATCGGGTGTAAGACCTTTTTGCCCTTAGCCGCCCCTTGGATTGAGAATAGCCAAGTCCGCCGGAGCACCTTTATTTTAAGCCCCATTTTTTCTTTTTTTTCTTTTTTTAACTCAACCTAGATCTTTGTCGGGGAAGGACATGTCCCGAGACGGTCATTGTGCGACCTCATGCTCCAACGCATGATAAAGTTTCATGTGCTTGCCATTGAGAAGATGGAAGGGATTATTTCCTTTGTGGTCAACGACAGTGTATGCGCCTCCCTCGTAGACCTTTTGGATAATGTAGGGTCCACGCCAATTGGGTTGAAGTTTACCACTGGATCTTCCTGCCAAGACCTCATTTTCCTTGATCATGACAAGGTCGCCCCTTTTTTAAATGTCCTTTGTTTGACGAGCTTATCGTACGCATGTGTCATGCGGGCCTAATACACTTGCAAGTGTTTGTAGGCTCGTAATCTTTCACCCTCCAAATTTGACAATTCTTTGAGGCTCCTTTCTGTTTCATTTTGGTCTTGACTGGACAAGCCCACGTGAACAGTGACACAGTAAGATGCCAGCTCAATTTCTGCGTGCACCACTGCCTGAGCCTCATAGACTAGGGAAAATGGAGAACAGCCCGTCGGTGTCTTGTAGACAATTTGGTAGGCCCATAAGGCTTCATGCACCTTTTCGCCGAAGTCCCACTCGCAACCGGTAACAATTTTGGCCAACAATTTACAAAGGATTTTGTTGAAAACTTCGGCCAGTCCATTGACTTGAGGATTATAGAGTGACGATGTCCTCCGATCAATGTGGAGCTTGGCAACCAGTGCATATAGGGTTTTGTTTTTGAAAGACGTGCCGTTATCTGACATGATCCGGCTAGGAGTGCCGAATCTGTACATTATGTGATGCCTCACAAACCGGGTAATAATTTCCCCAATCACCTCCCGCAACGAAATAGCTTCAACCCACCGGGAGAAGTAATCTGTAGTCGCAAGGATGAATTTATGGCTCTGAGAAGAAAGTGGGAATGGCCCCACAATATCCATGTCTTATTTCGCAAATGGTCAAGTGGGTATTGTGAGATAGAGCAAGTTAGGCGGCTTTCTAGATACTGGCCCAAGTGCTTAACATTGATGACATGTACAGACGTATTGATTACAATCCGCGTACATAGTGGGCCAGTAAAACCCTTTGAGCTTAATGTTCTTCATTTTGGCTCTTGCTTGATGAGCCCTGCACAATCCAGAGTGGACTTCGTGCATTACGGCTTTTACTTCTTTAAGTGAAATCCATCGTAAGAGGACCGATCGGTCTTTCTCATGGATGAGTTTGAACAGCCAGTCGTCAATTAGTTGATAAGATGTTGCCTTGCGCAGCAATTGCACCCTTTCAGCACAATTTGGAGGGAGCCAACCATTCTTTATCTTTATGATCGGCTCGCGCCAATCCTCTTCTTCTGTGACATCATCCTCTCGAATGTTGTTGACCTCATAAACAGTGAGGCCAGATTCTTCATCGAGCACACTTGGCATGAGCCTTCTGTGCCTGACGATGATATTCAATTCTCCCTCGGGTGAGAGTTTTAAGGCCGACGCCAGTTTTGCCAAAACATCTGCTTGGGAATTACTGCTCCTAGGAATTTAACCTATCTCAAATAGGTACAATTTTTCTTTTAGCCTCATGACGACTGCATGACAGGGAATCAATTCCTTCTTACAGACGTCATAATCGCCCAAAACTTGTTGTATGAAGAGCTAAAAATCGTCGTAGACTTTGATGCACTTGATACCCATCTCTAAGGAACAAATTGAGACTTAAGAAAGGCACACACACAAGCATCCCTCATAAGGGGGCGCATTCACAATTTCATTGGAAGCCAGGGTATATCGTAATTTCTTGAAACAAACAAACGGCATTTGCCTATATTCAAGATTTGTACAAGTACAAGGCTTTGTCAGCAAATTGTGGACTTTACAGGACTTCTCCGCAAAAATACGGGACATAGTCACAATTTAAGAAGTTTGCAAGGCATTTTCTGCAATTACAAGACATCGAAGATTTCTTGTAATTTTGGGAGGACATTTTCATAGTTTTTTATTAGTTCAGAAATTTACATACTTTTACCGTCCAAAACACAGAAAATTACCTAGCAAGCCCTCTAGGAACATAAGTGTAAGACCAGGGGTAATTATAATCCATACCCTTGAGTGAGCCCTTAGAAAATGAACAAAAGCTCCTGAGCACTCCTTAACTATCTCCTGGATTTTCTCCGTGTGTCTTAATCCATATCTGAGTGACTCTCGTGGGACCCATGTGGGGTATTTATAGTAAGTAGAGGTCACTTGGACCCGATTAAGCCCTTTTTGAACTTGTCTGGGGTCAAATGGCCTATTAGATGGGTAAATTACCCCGGATAAACTTTTCCTTATCTTTCTGGGTTTAACCGGGGTCGATTGACCCCAAATAGGTGGGGATTGACCCCAATAAGAGGGCACCGCTCACCCTGGTCAAGCCCAAGGCTTGACCAAGGTTGACCAACCCATTGTTTCTCGGTGGTCGACCCAGAGCGACCCCGGGGAGGCATACCTAGGGTCAAATGAGACCAGCTTGACCGGGGTGATCGACCCTTTCTTTTCTGGGTGGTCGACCTCGGGCAACCTCCGACGACCTCGGGCAAGCCCAGAGAGTAGGGCTGTCAATGGGCCGAGCCCGGGCCTGGGCCGGGCTTAGGTCGGCCCAACCCGGGCCAGACTCATCAATATTAAAGCCAGAGCCCAGCCCGGGACCGAGCTATGTCAGGCCGAGACAGGTCGGACCCAACACTATTAAAAAAATGTAAAGCCCGACTAAGGCTCGGTCAGGCCAGAAAACCTAAATAAAAAAATAAAAAATAATATATTTAACAATATAAAACTTATAATCTCACTAAATTAATTAGAATTTTGATGTTAATTACTTAGTTTGTTTGAAAAGAGAGTTTATAATTTTCTAATTAAGTAAAATAACACAATTTTAACTAAGTAGTGTTTAAAATTTGAAGAGAGAAAAAAAAAAGAACGAGCAGGGCCGACCCGAGGGCCAAACTCAAAGCCCGAGCCCCGACCCGTGAACCTAGTCAGGCCGGGCTTTTAGGCCCGACAAAAGGCCTGTAGGCCGGAAGAGGCCTTATGGCCCGGCCCAAAATCGAGCCAGGCCCGCAAGCCTATCAGGCCAGCCCGACCCATTGACAGCCCTATCGAGGAGGCTTACTTGGGGTCAAATGAGACCATGGGTGGTCTCATTTGACCCCGGGTTGGACCCCCAAGGTGCCTACCCGGGTCCGCCTAGCCGCAAAGGTGAGAGGGGGGGCGACCCCCTATAAAACCCTTGTTTTTTCATTTTTATTTGGATTTCCTGCTGCTGGGACACGTGGAGAGGAGAAAAACTCCTCCTTTGTGCATTTGCTTGGTCTTCCCCGTGCCGTTCGCCGAGCGGGAAGCTTGCATCCCGCCAGGGCCGTCTCGTACACTCGTGCCAAATTTTCCGCAAGTGTGTAGAAATTTCTCACATGGTTGCTTAGTTGCTGCGATGTTTTTTCTTTCACCCTGGACATCCAACGAAAATTCCCGGGATTCGGACATTTGTTCGAGATCACAACGACGCTCGGCTTTGTGCCTTTTGTCGGGCGTTGTTGAGTTGAATTTCTTTGACTTGCCTCCGTTGTCTCAAGAACATGATTTGTTTTTTACCGGTGATTCCCGGGATTTGAAGGTAACTCCTTGGAGCGATGGTAGTGGCTTTGTGCCGTATTCCGATCGTCGCCGAGTCACCTTACTTTAACTTATCTCGATTAATTCAAGAAAAATTATCTCAATTAATTCGAGAAAATAATGGGCTCAACAATCAGTTACTTGTTACTGGTAGTGGTCAGACAGGAATACAAGGAATAATAAAGAAACATAGGAACACATGACCATCATGCAAATAGATAATTAATATGTCTTAGATGATAAAGATGGAACCAGTTTACCAGAAACCATTGGAAGGCTGAATGCATTGCTGAACCTAGTAATCCAATATTATCAGAATCTAAAAATCTATAAAAGAACTAAAAAATGGGAGAAGCTTTCCTAGGGCAATACCTTAAATGATATCGAAGATCCAACTCATGCAGATGTTCAAATACCTGCAAAAGTGAATACAATTTCAATATCAGGACGCCAAAGATAAAACTACACATGATTTTTCAGCACTAGAAAGCAAGAAAATTAGTAAAATTCCACATATATACGTTCTATTTAAGGGGTTCGCAATGAATGAAAAATTGTCAGTCAACAGAGACTAATTATTTATTGGCAAACCTTTATTAAAACATGAACACTCCTTAGAACAAACCTTATCAAAAAATGAACTGTGACAAGTGTGTCTTTCTCAAGGATATACAAAATCATTGCATCTAACATGGCTTTATGGGGTGAAGAAACAATAGATCCTTCACAGGAGAACCTAGAGCAGTGGATAGAGTGGTTTCTTTTATTTATAAGAGAGTGAGAATGGGCGGACTCCTTTGTAATGTGAACTTTCACAATTCTTCCATTTTTGGTTTATTTGGGGGGTTAGTGCCGACCACTCCGTCTTGGTGTGGAAGGCCTCTTTTGCATAGGAATTTTTTGAGATCTCATTGACTACACACATGTATATCCCTCTTTTTTCTTTTAAACACAATAGTGGTACTAGCCACTTTCAAAAAATAAATGCTCACAAATATTGGAACAGAACCCAAGACACCAAAACTAACATCTCAATTCATGACCGTTGGTGGCACACTACCAAGGCAATTTAGACAAGTATATTCTGTGAAGGCAACATGGTTTGCAATCTATATCCTGAGATCTCCAGAGATTCTCCATCTCCCTGGCTTGCCCGAGAATCAAAACTCACAAAACAAGAAGCCAAAATACACATAACGGTCAAGACCACCATGTACTTGGAACAGCCGATTCATGGGGGTTTTTAGTCTGTCTCAATACTTCCAAATATCCATTCTTAGACTGAATTCTGAGAAAATAACAGGCTCAGGATCTTCCCACTAGAGATATAACCAGCTTTCTTCTGTAAAAAGGGTCATTTCCTCTGCAATCTGATACTCCTTTGTCAACCATGAGTTACAAGTCTTCAATGTTGTAATTTGAGTGCTCCTTCTACTGTTTACCATTTTATGGAAAAACGTAGTAATGTTGTCCCCTTCTTGCATCCAAGTGATTCTGGATTTCTGCCTCCATCTAATCTGCTCTTCCTGAAGCCAGTCTGCAAACAAATGTCGCAGTGAAGCCAGTTTTTGCAATTCCTGATGAGTCAAAGGAGTTTGCTCCCGTTTTAGTTTGAGCACCTTAATCTTTTCTAGCACAGTGTTTCTATTATTCAGTGTTTCTACTATTCTGTCTTTCCAGTCGCCATGCTGAAGCCCATATCTTAATCACCTCTTTGGGCTGTTTAAGTTTCAATGCCAGAGTTTTCATATTATACTGCTCCGAGCATCCAGACTGCCACTATCAATTACCAATTGATTGAAATCCTCATACTGTAGCCACACCTCTTCAAAGCCGAACAGCCTTTTGTCTTACTCCCTTGATCACAAGCAAACTAGCAAAGAATTATGATCTGAAATAGCCTTCAGCTGTGCTGTAACCTTGACAAGTGGGAACAAAGCTTTCCACGTATGCTCAACGAAAACCCTATCTAGTTTGGACATAGATGGAGAATCCCTGGTGTTACTCCAAGTAAACTACCAGTTAGTAACTGGTAATTCCAAAAGTGTACAATCATCCACCCAGCCATTGAATAGCCTCATACCCTTTGTTATTATAGTACCTCTGTTCCGATCAGCTGGGAATCGAACTTCAGTGAAATCCCCGATGACACACCACGGAAGGTCAAAATTTGACTGACAGCTGGCCAGTTTTTCTCACATAACCTACAAGTCATTGAGATTATGAGGACCATAAACAGCTGAAAGCACCCAAATATTCATGGAAATACAGCATTTCATCTGCACTGTCACTGAGAACTCCCCCATACGCGGCAGAGAACCTTGCCACAGATCTAAATTCCAAAACACCACAATACGTCCTACAGAACCCAAGGAACTGCATAATTCAAATCCAACACCCTGAAAATGAGGCAATTGCTTAACAAATTCCATAGAAATTTGTGCAATCTTTGTCTTCTACAAACACAACTTCTAGCTGCAAACTTCTAACTGCCTCTTTAACAGTAAGATGTTTTTTCATGAAATCTATTTCACTAGAACGTATGATGTAAATGGCCCGAGGTAGAGCACTGAATGAGCTAGGGTGGCCCCATTTCGCTTTACCAACACTAGGGAAACTCGATCATTCAAGCCGCTGACATTCCAGCTAAGCATCTTTATAACTGCTGATGACCCTCTCCTGACACCCTGGAGCAGATTCACCTTCACAGACCGTAAAATATTTTCCCTCAAAAGCTTCCGGGCCTCCCTTTGGCTGGTACTGTTCCTTGAACAAGGCTGTAGATAACTGGAAAAAGGAGATTTTTTGTGCTTCTCTGTCCTCGGTAATGTAATTTTTTGTTTTCCTTTTAAAGGAGGAACCGCTCCTCCTGATTGTATCACCTCTGTTTATTCTCTAATAAAATTGGCGGTGTAATTCATCTTTTCTTCAAAAAAAAAAACACATTCTCACACATGATAATACGGGACCATATTCCTTCTCCAGGGTACTGTGACTTTGATGTTTCCAAACAAGAATATTTTCAATTACAGTAAAGATAGAAATGCCTGATAAATGTTGGTCATGATACACGATCGCAGTTTACTTGTAAAACGGATCTTACTATGTAATAACAGGTGTAAAGTAATATGCAACCATGAAGATCAAAAGAACCAATTTTATTAGTATAAAAATGGTGTAAGATTGAAAATAAGAGAGTCAAAGGACAAAGGCATTGGAGAAAGTTTTTTTCCTTCTTTTTTCCTAATATTTCCCATTTTTAACAAAAATACACAAACAAAGTATGCATTCGAACAAACAGAGAGCAAGCAACAAAACAAAGGACAGGATAGGGTTGTACCTTCCTAGATACAGTGCGAATTGCTCTGGCTGCTACCTTGGAAAACACAACAGTCCGCAGTTCTGCCAGGGGGAGAATTGAATACAGAAGTTAGACTGGAGTATAAGAGAACATACCTTCAGGCCGTGGAAACAGAACCATTCACAGAAAATCTTAGAAGTGCTTCTGTGGAGAACTAAACGATTACTTCATGTGAGATACCAGTGCAGGCAGATGCCCCGGCCCGTGCAATTCCATATCCAACTAAAACAGCTGCTGGGCTCACGAAAAATGCCAGCAGAGTAGAGTTAGCTTCTGTAAAGGATGCCATTAAATTTTCAGAGCCTATAGTTGCAGACAGCCAGTCAACAGCGACCTTGAACAAGAAAGGAACTTGAACATTTATAACCTGATGATAAATCATATATTCTTAATGTTAGGTGGCCATCAATACTTACAGTAGCAAATTGCATATCTCAGAAACAGAGTCTTGCCTCCACAAATAAGAGCATGTGGCATAAGAAGTTCGATGAGTTCACAACTGTTATAGTGTATTAGGTGACAAGTAAATGAGGAATATTCCAGATATATGCATTCCCAATAAAAGTGCCTAGTGAAAATTAAGGATAGGACTGCCTTCCAGACAATAATTTTTCATCTAGACAGTTTACTGCAACATAAAGCATAGAACATTATCACATTAATGTTATGTCTCTTCAAACTGACTACCAACATCCATTGATACAGTATATTTAGAGCACTCAATGTCAAATTTAACACATCATAATGTCCAATAGGAAACACTAACGGTACTACAAGAATTCCAGTCCATCATTTGCATAAACACAAAAAGAAATCTCGCTACAAATGTTCAACCTCTAGGTCTAAATCCTATATCGACCCATAGAAGTTGAGAATGCATTTGACAGCCCAATATACAATATTACTTATCAACTTCATGGGTTAATAGACTCTTGTAATCATGCAGTAAGAGTTGAACAGAACTTTCTAAAGCTCAACTACCTCTCATCTTCATTATGTACAAAGTGCTATCCATTCGGCGGTCACTTGAGAAATGTCACTAGACACTTGATTTTGTTTTAACTACTCCCTACTCCATAGTAATTTAAAGGGCTTCAGTATAACAACAATTAGCAGCTCAGATAAATAAAAGCATAAGATTGGCATGGTGGTAATCTGCAAAAAAAAGATCCACTGCTGTGCCTGAAGGTAGTCAGAGTATGGGCCCACTGACAATGCATGATTGTAACCAGCAAACGTCGCTATTTTGCCATGACATTAACAAGCAAGCACGGTGTTCTAATATAACAAGAATGCAACCACAACAAAATCTAGAAAGATTAATACACAGCAAATTTATTAACTCATAACCCAAGGACTTGTCTTTTGCATCTGCAGGAGCTCAGCATGCTGTATTTTTTTTAGGGAAAAAAAAGTGGATTGTACCACCAAGCTCGGCACGCTGTCTGCCTAATAAGTTTGCATTACCTTGGCACTTATCCATGGAAAATGTGGTCATCTTCTCAGATGACGTGGGAAAATCATCCCCCCCCCCTCAGATCCAAAAATGTTAGTTTCTCTTTGATCTTGACGTCTCAGGAATGTCCTGGATGCAGTTAATGTCCAATCCGACTCCTTACATTATCCTAAAAAGAATCAACCTCTATCAACTTACCAATGGCACTAACCAACTTGCTAAAACCTATTAATCCCTTTCAGTTTGCACAAAGCTTGAAAAAACCAAATCTAGAACCTCATCCCATTTTCTCCATTCTAGAGATGAAATGCATTCATCCACTCTTTAGACTAATCATTAGCTTTACCAGCTTCCTAAAACCCCTCTGAAATAGAAAGTGGATAAATCGATAAAGCTGCCATCCCTGCGCTCCCAGCCATACCATATGTACATTGGTTCCATGAGGTCTTGGGTGTTGTTTGTTTTGCTGTAAAACGATGTAATTCTCTGGTTTTAGAAACAACGGTCTTAAAACCAGTGTATTTTCTGATTTCAAAGGTGGCCAGACTAATTCTCAATTCACCACAGAAGCATCCACATGGCACCATCACTAAATTCATTAGACCAAGGAATTCTACAACGGATTGGGCACCAAACGCAATCTGGATCGAATCAGCCAATCCAATTGAAGTGAACAAGCTCTATTTAAAAATTATATATTTTTCATAAGTAAAACGGTGTATTTATAATTAAAAATGTATTTACATGAATAGAAAAATTGGTAATGAATTTTATAAGATTACATCTCTGTTTTGATAAACCCTAATGAGCTTTGAGCCAAGATCGGCTTACAGAACGGGCCAATCTGCATCTGACTTGGCCGATTTCGGGCCGATTTGGCCCAAGTCAGGTTTTTTTATTAATCTTTTATTTTTATTTTATTCTTTTGAATGGGATCAGTCTTAAGGACCAAAATTGGATCAGCCACTGCCGACCCGCTCTGGAAAGGCCAATCCTGCATTCAATGCATTATACTCACAGATCTTAATATGCACATTGCAATCCTCAAGAAAGATAAAATGCTAATGCAAAGAATTTCTCATCCTAGGCTTCCTATCTGCAAACTAGCTGGCCCACTTCATAGAAGACATCAGGGAACCTTGCTGTTTGCATGACAACTGGATGAAACTCTGGATTGTCTCATCGTCAGGTGCCCTACAGCATACACCCATCTCCAGGAGATTGTGGGATAGCCAAGGTTTAGAGGCCTTTCAATTGCCAACAATAGTAGAGTGTGCTCAAAAAGCAGGCCCATCCCCCTTCCCTGTCAAGGACCCTTTTTCCCGTAAAAGGACAAAATTATATAGCCACTACCCAGCTCTACTTTGTCCAAAAGCATACAACTCTTCTCCAATGGCCATGCACCAACCACCGCAACATTGGCACCTTGTGAGAATGCCGGAAAAAATGCACACACCCATCTCCACTGGCGGGCAATGCTGAGGCAAAAATAGGGTCCCATGATTTCCCCACATGGTAAATCAGAGCAATGAGATTCAGAAGGGATCCAGTTGCTCTCAAACAAATATTCTGCTTTGGGAAGTGAGAAAGGGAGACTGGGAGACAAGGTTGGCAGTTTCGGCCGAAACGTATCGGTTTCGGCCATACCCGATACGAAAAAGGGCCCCTACACTGTAGCAAGCCGAGACTAATAGGTTGGTTTCGCCCGAAACCGGATGGTTTCGGCCCGAAACCCACGTGAACTCCCTGTTCCCCCCCCCCCCCGATTCGGGTTGTTCTCAGCCGAAACCCTCCCCCCTCCCCTCCCCCGGTGTTGCTGCCTCTGCCTGCCACTGCTGCTGCTTGCTGGTGCTGCTGCTCCTGCTTGGCTGCCGCAGCCGCGCGCGCGCCCTCCTGCTGCGGACAGCCCTGACGCGCCCTCCAGTTGCTGCTGCTGCCGCAGCCAGCTGCCAGCCAGCCCCCAGTCACTCAGCCAGCCCCAGGCCAGCAGCGCCCAGCGGCTGCTGCTGGTGTGGTGCTGTTGCTGCTGCTGCCGCAGCCAGCCAGCCCCGCCCTGCCCCAGGCGGCCAGGCCAGCCCCGCCCAGCCGCGCCCTCCCTGTTGCTGCAGGCCAGAGCTGCTGCTGTTACTGCCACCGTCGGACGGACCGCCCTGCTGCCACCCTAATTAGCTGAATTAGGGCTAAGTAAGTTTTTTTCGTAGCTTAATTTGTGCAACCCTAATTAGTTTAGATTTCAAAATAAACCCTAATTAGATACTTAAAATTAGATTCATTGTTAAATAAGTTTCATTGTCGAATTTGGGGTTGGATCATGCTGAGATTTTATTGTTATGAAGGGTCATTAAGGGTTATTTGGTAAATAAGCCCTAAATAGTTCATAAAATTTAGGGGTTTCGTCTAATTCGCCGTTCTTAGCCACAATTGAGGGTTAATTAAGTTTAATTGACGAATTTGGGGTGGGATCATGCGGGAATTTTATTTTTGTGAAGGGTCATTAATGGTTAATTGGTAATTAAGCCCTAATTAGTTCATCACAATTGGGGCTTTCGTCTAATTCGGCTTTCTTAGCCACAATTGAAGATTAATTAAGTTTCATTGACGAAATTGGGGAGGGATCATGCTGGGATTTTATTTTTATGAAGGGTGATTAAGGGATAATTGATAATTACGCCCTAATTAGTTCATAAAAATTGGGGCTTTCGTCTAATTCTGCTTTCTTAGCGACAATTGAAGCTCAGCTAAGCTTCATTGAATAATTTGGAGGTCTATCATGTTGAATTGCCTTTTTTTCATTGTACTTACAAGAGATTATCTTTGCATGTCATAATGCAGCATCATGCCTAGACGTCAGCAAACACAGGAGCAGCAAGGGCAGAAGGATCCGGGGTGAGCCCACCTGTCCTTAGTTGATGCTAAGAGAAGAAAGGTGAAATGCAATTACTGTGGTGGGGAGATACATGGAGAAATTACGACAGGAAAGCAACATTTGACAGGGGTAAGAGGAGAGGTGAAACAATGTGACCACTGTCCCGGAGAGGTGCGAGAAGAGATGCGCCAGTGCCTTCTGGGCAAAAAGGAGAGGATGCAACAAAGGGCTGAGGATGAGGCTGAAATTGCTGAGGAGATTTATGGCAGAAAGGTTAGGAGGGATGATGATGAGGAAGGCACTGAGGATTCTGATCCAGAGCTGACTGAAGCAAGGGAGCGTGAACAAGCCGCTCGAAGGAAAAGGAAGGCACCCATGGATTCAGGGACCTACGAAAGTACAGCTGCACGACGTCTTGACATTGGTGATGCCCCACATACGCAGAGAACAGGTCCCATGGACAGCTATCTCCACAGAAGGCTCCAGACTACACAACCTAAAATCAAGTCTCCATTGAGAGGGGTAAAAAAATCAGCAGAAGTTGCAGGACATGCATTTAAAAGTATCTGGAAATAATTTTTTCATGCAGGTGTCCCTGAACATGCAGCTGAAAGCGAATATTTCCAACCAATGCTAGATGCCATAGTAGATGCTGGCCCTGGCTTGAAGGCCCCATCACGTCGAGACATACACGGGCATGGCCTTGAGGGAGAGGTTGAAGAGGTCCATGACTGGGTTGAAAGCTTCAAGCATATATGGATGGAGAGAAGATGCACTATTATGTGTGATGGCCGGACTGGTACCACGAAGAAGTCCATGATTACTTTTTTGGTCTATTACATCGAAGGTACAGTATTTGTAAAATCTGTAGATGCATCAAACTGTGAAAAAATGCCAACTATTTGTTTCATTTGATGGATAACATGGTAGACCAAATTGGAGAGGACAATGTTGTCCAAGTCATCATCATCATCATCATCATCAGAGCCTTATCCCAATTAATTGGGGTCACCTACATGAATCATATTCCGCCTAAGATTTCTATCAAGTGCAATATTCATATTTAAACTCAAGGAACTAATGTCCTTCCTAATAACATCGCACCATCTCATTTTAGGCCTTCCTCGAGCTCTTTTACTAGCATCCACTAAGATTTGGTCACATCTTTTAACCGACGTTGAGTTAGGGCGACGAAACACATGACCAAACCACCTGAGTCTATTTTCTCTCATTTTACTATCAATTGGAACTATCCCTAAGTCCTTACGGATGCGCTCATTCCTAATCTTGTCTTTCTTAGTCTTGCCACACATCCATCTCAACATCCTCATCTCTGCTACACACATTTTGTGGATGTGTTCCTTTCGTACTGCCCAACACTCGGTACCATATAACAAAGCAGGTCTCACAGCCGTTCTATAAAACCTCCCTTTGAGTTGCACAGGCATACGACGATCACAAAGGACGCCTGATGCACTTCTCCATCTTAACCAACCAACATTAATCCTATGTGTAACGTCATCATAAATCTCCCCATTCTCTTGTATGATAGACCCTAAGTATCGAAAGCTACTACTCTTCGGAATGTTATGTCCATCAATTAGAACCATGTCTTCCTGAACCACTCTCCCATTACTAAAATTACAGTGCATAAACTCTGACTTACTCCTACTAATTTTAAAACCTTTAGACTCCAAGGCAAGTCTCCAACGCTCTAACTTAGCATTGAGAGCATCAATACTCTCATCAATTAAAACAATATCGTCTGCAAATAACATACACCAAGGGATATCCTCGTGCAATTGTTTAGTTACTTCATCCATAACTAAGGTAAAGAGATACGGACTTAGTGCAGAACTTTGATGCAAACCTATAGAAACGGGAAATTCACCAGTCTCCCCAGCGATAGTTCGAACACTAGTAATAGCACCGCCGTATATATCCTTAATCAAATCAACATATCCTTGAGAGATTCCCTTCTTTCCTAATGTCCACCAAATCAATTCTCTCGGTACTCGGTCGTACGCCTTCTCTAAAATCAAGAAAAACTATATACAAATCTTTTCTCATCTCTCTATACTTCTCCATTAGCTGCCGTAGTAAGAAAATAGCTTCTGTAGTAGATCTATTTGGCATAAAACCAAACTGATTTTCCGATACAGTAATCATACAACGAAGACGTTTTTCAATTACTCTTTCCCAAAGTTTCATAGAATGACTCGTAAGCTTAATTCCACGATAATTATTACAACTTTGAATATCTCCTTTGTTTTTATAGAAAGGAACTACAACACTTTTTCTCCAAACTTCTGGCATTCTCCGTTCCTTTAAAATTTTATTAAAAAATTTAGTTAGCCACTGAATACCAATATCTCCTAGGTCTTTCCATACTTCAATAGGTAAGCCATCTAGTCCTAAGGCCTTGTCCACTTTCATTTTCCTTAAAACATCCTCCACTTCTGACATCTTAATACGCCTGAAATATTGATATTTATCAACTATTGTAGACTCTTTGGTACCTTCTAAAGATAAATTCTTGACGGAATCTCCATTAAGTAACTTCTGAAAATAGCTATGCCACCTCCTTTTAATCTCAAGATCCTTAGTTAAAACCCTTTGATCTTCACCTTTAATGCACCGAACATGATCTAAATCTCTAATTTTCCTTTCTCTTAATTTAGCAAGTTTAAATATGTCCTTTTCACCCTCTCGGGTTCCTAATTTATTATATAAATCTTCAAATGCCTTTAATTTAACTTTGCTAACTATTTTCTTAACTCTCTTTTTAGCGATTTTATAGGCTTCTAGGGTTTGAGCATTTTTGTTAGTTTGCCAAACTTTAAAACATTCCTTTTTTACGCTAATGATATTTTAGATTTCCTCACTCCACCACCAAGTCTCTTTTTCTAAGTTCTTTTTATCTTTAGATTCGCCTAAGAGTTGTTTAGCAACCCTCGTTATACAATTTGTAACATTATTCCACATTACATTAGTTTCTTGTTCTAAATTCCAAATATTTTCCTTTAATAGATGATTTTTAAAAGTTTCTAAACTTTTACCTTTTAAATTCCACCATTTAATCTTGGAATAATTATTTATAATGATCTTTCTTTTGAATTTAGGGATAGTGACATCCATTACTAACAACCTATGTTGAGGGGCTAGACTCTCACCAGGAATAACTTTGCAATCTTTACATAAAACTCTATCGACCTTCCTAATGAGAAAATAGTCAATTTGACTTATATGTGTTCCACTCTTGTATGTTATTAAGTGTTCGTCCCGCTTCTTAAAGAAGGTATTAATAATTGCTAGATCATAGGCCATAGCAAAATCAAGAATAGTGTTACCCATATCATTTCTATTGCCAAAACCAAGTCCTCCGTGAATCCTCTCATAGCCTCTATTATCTATACCCACATGACCATTAAGATCCCCTCCAATAAATACTCTCTTCACTAGGGATATTTTGGATCAAACTATCAATAGCCTCCCAAAATTGCTTTTTAATGCTCTCTTCTAATCCTACTTGAGGTGCATATGCACTAATTATATTCAAAATATCCTCACCTAAGATAAGTTTAATGACCATTAGTCTATCCCCAATCTATTTACTTTCACAACTCTGTCTTTTAAGTTTTTATCTATTATTATAGCAACATCATTTCTAGAGTTATTATTACCCGTATACCAAATTTTATATCCATCAATGTCTTTAGCTTTATGTCATTTCCACCTAGTTTCTTGTAGGCAAGCTATGTTAACCCTCATGTCCTTCATTAACTTAACTAATTCTAAACCCTTACCCGTTAAACCCTCTTCTAGGCAAGCTAGTTTCTTGAGGACAATGTTGTCCAAGTAGTGACTGATAATGAAGCTAGTTATAAGGCTGCAGGGAAGAAATTGATGCAGAAGCGCAGTCACTTATACTGGCTCCCATGTGTTGCACATTGTCTAGATTTGATTCTGGAAGATATTGAGAAGGACAATCATGTGAAGAAGACAGTTGAAATGGTACAAAGGATTACCCAGTATATTTATGGCCATCCTAGGATATTGAACATGTTCAGGGAGCATGCTAGTGGGAGGCGAGATATCATCCGTGCAAGGCCAACCATATTTGCTTCAAATTTCATTTCTTTGGAGTCTTTGCACAGGTATAAGATTGAACTTAATTCTTACTTCTTTATTCTTATAGTTATGATCTGTATTTGATTCAAATCTCATTTCTTTGCACGGGTATAAGACTGACCTGAAAGCTTTCATGTATCACAATGCCCTGCGGGAATACATCGACAAGTCTAATGTTGATGCTCAGATGAAATATTTGGATGTCTCCCACATCGTGGACGACAACAAATTCTGGGGCAGAGTCTCACGATATATGAAAGTAGTCACCTCCCTCGTGAAGGTCCTAAGAATGGTGGATGGCGATGAGAAGAATGACATGGGATATCTGTACGAGGCCACGGACCGTGCCAAAATGGAGTTGCAGGAATCCCTTCCCAAAGAATATGCAAAGTGGTGGAAAATTATTGATCATAGATGGGACACCACATTACACCACGACTTGCATGCAGCTAGTGAGTGATTATTTGTATTGATACATTATTGTTTAGGTTATTGTATATGTAATATTTAGTTAATTATACACAAATGTAGGTTATTTCCTTAACCCTCGATTTATGTACGATGCCAATGCACATGTTGATGGCGAGGTGCTCCAAGGGACTTTCAAAGTCATTGATCGTTTATCGAGGACACCAGAAAAGAGGCTTCAGGCGGAAGTAGAGGTTAGTCTTTTTGATTTCATGAATAAGAGGTATAGAATTTACTTAAGGAGAGTTATGCTAATCTATTACTTTATTTTTGTAGATGAACTACTATAGAATGAGAACTGGGGCGTATTCAGACTCCCAATTGCAATACGCAGTGGGAAGAGTGAGCCCAGGTACGAGGTTATCTTTGTGCTTTCTTTGCAATTACATCACAGACAATTGATTTTTATTTACAACTTATATTTATTTTTTCATATTGGTGGAACAGCTGATTGGTGGGTAATGGTGAATAATAGAGAATTGGACAGTTCTACATTGGCTTTCATTGCAATCAGGGTGTTGAGTCAAACCACATCAGCAAGCCAATGTGAAAGAAATTGGAGCACGTTCAGCCTTATACACTCAAAGGTTCGCAATCGGCTAAAGGCTGAACGATTAGACAAATTAGTTTACTGCCACTACAATATGAGGTTGAGAATAAAAAATATGAAGTTGAGACAACAGCTGCGGGACAAACGCGTCGCTGAAGGTGCCATTGCAGAAATTGATGTGGATGTCTTATTTGATGATGATAATCCATTGCAGTCTTGGGTGGAGACACGGGAGCAGGTTGATGAGCCCGTTTTTGATATTGATGATACAACATAGGCAGAGGGCATACTAGATGAAGATGAGGCAAGAGATCCAGAATTCAGAAGAAAAACAAAGAGGGCCAGAGATACTCATACGCACCAGAGAAGGGACCCACCTGGGGTTGTTGATGACACTGAGGAGCAACATGATTGTCAGCCAGCTAGACACTCAGACTCAGATAGTAGGCCAGTCACTCCTAGAATGGGCAAGCCACCTGTGCAATTAAGAAGAAGTACATCAGTGCATGGGCTAACTGAGAGGACAAGTTCTGCTACTCGAGAGGACCCAGCAGTTGAAGTAGATTTGTATGAGACACACGCCAAGGGCAGGAGGATTCATGTCAATGGTGGCTAAAGAAACCGAACCAAAACAGAAAAAAACATTCCCAAAGGCCAAAAGGCGACTGATTTCTGATGGTGATGATGTTGCTGGTGATGATGATGATGATGATCCCAGTGCAGCTGCAGGTGCTACAGGTGCTGCATGTGCTACTACTGGCAGTGCTGGTGGTCCTTCCTCCTTCCACGCAGACACAGGCAGAGGATACAGTCAGGGTGAGTGAGGACATGATTCACAGAGTCAATATGGGCATCCATCAGGTTATGGAGGTGGCCAACAGGAGGCAGCCATTTATGGGTGGGGTCATGAACCAACATTCCAGTTCCATCCATATCCGACCAGTTTCTCTTCTCTTCCTCAAGATTCTTATGCTGATACTGGATTCCAATCAAGCCAACCAAACACTCCAAGAGGGATCCAAAGAGGGATGCAGGACTTGGCTACCTCACTGTTTGGTTATAGTGAATATAGACCATGCATGCAACCTTCTTATGGGTATGAACATGAAAAGCCAAACGATGAGGGAGAAGGTTCTTCTAGTTATTATCCATATTAGTGCATCATCATTTAGGTAAGGATCATGTTTATTGTACAGTTTCAACCTATTTCATGTTTAATATGTACTCAATATTTGTTTAATAACTTCAATGCTTGAACCCATTAGTCTTATTGTGTAATGCACTTAATCCTATTTCATGTTTATTCCCCTGTGCTTGAACCTAATTCATGTTTAGTATGTACTCAAGAATATTAGTTTAACATGTTCAATATTTGAACTTCAATGCCTACTTCATGTTTATTGCACTTAATCTAAGCTCTTTACAATCAAATGCATGCCTAATGAATTTTATGATTTCTATGTGATTATTCATATTTTTCTGAATTATTTCTGACTTTTTAGACTTATTTTGATTTTTTATGCTTTTCAATGGGTTTCAGCCGATTTCGGACTCGACCGAAACCGAGTCCGAAACAGATATTGACATCCATGCTGAGAGAGGAGGTCAGAGAGTGAGAGGGGAGAAATGATGAGGGTGAGAATAGCCAAAAGAGGGCTGTAAATATCCCCCAAGGCCTTCTCCGACCCAATCTATTCATCAGAGGCCAACTAGCAATGGCCAGCCTTGGTCTCCAATGACTAGATCGACAAACCGTTGGAGGCCAACAACTAGTTGGGAATTGAGGCCAACAACAACCGTTGGAGGCCAACAACTAGCAATTAAGTCCGAAACTAATTAAATTATTATTTTTTGCCAAAGTACAGGGTTTTGGTTTCGGCCCGATTTCAACCAGGCAGTATCGGATCGTTTCGGTCCGAAACCAAAATCGAAACCGTTTCGGTTTCAGTTTAAGTCCGAAACTAATTAAATTATTATTTTTTGCCAAAGTACAGGGTTTTGGTTTCGGCCCGATTTCAACCAGGCAGTATCGGATCGTTTCGGTCCGAAACCAAAACGTTTCGGTTTCGGCTGAAACGCTTCGGTTTCGGCCGAAACTGCCATCCATGCCTTTAAAGGGATGAGGGCACTTATGTCGTAGTGAAAGTATGCAAGTGGTTTGGTCCGAATAGGTTAGTACTAGCATTTACAGCTTGGGGTAGTCCGACTGTCTAAATTGAGATGAGTGGAAACCCCTCTCATAACTTGGTGTTGTTTAGGGGTTTGATTGTAACTTGGCGAAAACAAGGGTATATTTGTAATTTTGTGGAGGTTTTAGGTTTAGTTGCAACTTCATGCTAAGAGGGCCTCGGTGTGGTTGCAGTTTAGTACTAGCTAAGATTTAAGTTGCCGTTTGGTATTGGCGAGGATTTATCTACAATTTGGCATTGGCAAAGGTTATTGGCAGCTTAGCATTGGCTAAGGTTTATTTGGCAGCCCAGACATTGACTTTGGTCACGATCAGTAACCCGATAGCCCGGGGTTTATCTCTGTCAAGCTGTCAAGCTGTCGTCGGGGACCCGATTTTGAGCTTTACTACCGTCGAACCGCTGGCCCGCTGAGGTTATCGCTGTTGAACTGTTGTGTGAGCGCCTTGACCCTTTCGTCAAAAGATGGAATACATATGTGAGCCTCCTCATACAAGAGGGGTATTTACACAATTACATAAACTCAGGGTATTTTTGTAACCCTGGACAATTCGTGAAGATACAGAATATTTCAGCCCATACAAAACTTTACAAGATAAACCTCAATGAATTGTAGACTTTTACAGGACTTTCCTGAAAAAAATGCAAGGCATCTCTACAATTTTCCAAAGTTGCAGAACATTTCTACAATTACATAATTTTACGAGGACTTTTTTGCAAACTCGGATGAATTTTCGTAATTTCTTATTACCTAAAAAAATTACATAGATTTCCCCGGAAAATTACATAGATGGAGGCCCTATTGCCTAAGTGCCGTCACAAGTGTGTTTTTTTTAACATACCCTCGCTTGAGACACTAGAAGGCCAAGGGAGAAAAATCTCCTAGCGCTCCCGTGCTTGTGTCTCCGCTTGAGTGGACTTGTCTCGTCGCTTCCTTGCTTTCTTCTTGTCATCATCCTCGTTTGGGGACCCCCTTGGGGGTATTTATAGGGTTTGAAATGGGAAGGGGGTACCCTGGACCGGGTGTAGGCCATTGGAAGCCCACTCAGAACGGGTGGAAGTAAAACAAGGCCCACCCGGACCGGGTGGAGTGCGCAAAACACCCACCCAGACCTGGTGGGTGCCGTGGGTCCCGCAAAGCCCCCCCCCCCCCCCCCCCCGACCAGGTGGGGCTGCGAGCGCCCCACCCGGACCGGGTGGGTGCCTTTGGGGCCCCCCAGTCCGAGTGGGTCCTCCTTGGGCTCCATCCGGTCCAGGTTGGCCCGAGAGAGGCTGGGAGAGGGGGCGGCTCTATAAAAGGGCCCCCCATTATTATTATTTTTGTGTTTTTCTTGTGCCTTGGTCATGTGGAGGAGAGAACGATGCTGCCAGGGTGCTTTGTGTTTCGCCTTTTTGACTTCTTCGACACCGCTTCTTGCCGGGGAAGGCTCCGCACTTTGGGGATTACTTCCGCTCGTAGTTCGGACACTCCGTAAGTGCGGCGAGCCACCACTTTGATCGTCCGCTTGCTGCGAATTCTGTCTTTTATGCCGTGAATACGGCGGGACTTCCCAAGACTCGGACTCAATCTATTCTCCCAGCGGCTTCGGCTTTGTGCCATTTTTTTAGCCTCCGTAGGACTGATTTATTTTTTATTTATCTCGATTAATTCGAGAAAAACAATAGGTCCAACACCTCACATGGTAAGAATTCTCATTGGCAGCACTACCTGATCTACAAGCCATTCATGCAGCATTCTAACTACTATCAAGCCCTCAAGTGCATCCATGCACGACACAAGCTCGGCTCTTGGCATGCCAAATGGGTCTCATACATGTAGGGGGTTCACGTTTGTAGTCCAGCACAAGTCAGGAGTGCAGAACAAGGTCGTTGATGCCCACAGCCAAGGAATTCCTTCCCTGAGTTCTTACGTTCATGCAGCAGGGTTATTTTTGCACTAACAAGTCGAGACATTCGGAACATTTTTTAACTCTAGTTAGGTCTTAACTTGAGTTAGTTACATTTACCTAATGACATATTGCAACACCTAAAGGTAGGGCATTTTTGCACATATGTTTACGTAGTGGGGTTATATAAATCAATATGTATCCAAGAGTGGCATTTCTGCAACTATGCATACATGAAGGTTTCACATAGGGTACTATTCATTCAGTTGGCAGAAACTTAAGATTGGCCTTACTCCACTTCATGAGAGGAGAATATTTAGAAGTTTGATGTTGGTGTCAGCATTTGTTTAGTTATGTATTTGAGTTTCATTGTTTTGTTCTCGGACTTTGGTGAGGAACCTCTACTCTACCATTGATTATACTGCCTCCGTTTATCTTTGAATAAAATTGGTGGTATAGTCCACATCTGCTTTATTAAAAAAAATGTAGAAATCCATCACCAAAAGAAGAGATAATGTGCATTCCACACATCCCAAGCAGCCACCCATTCCTTGTCAAGATCACAAATAAAAGAATATTTAAAAAACAACAACAACTCAATCAACTTAAAAGTGCCATAAGTAATCCCCCCAATTACTGAGACTAATTAACCTGCAACCCAGATGAAGCTTGCATCTGAGTAAGGATTCTACTTACCTCACATTAATTTGAGGCTCACAAATAGTCAGCCCAATCAGGACACATTTTGTGCATCTGAACCCACGTTCACTTTTTTTTTGTTTTTTGAAAGTTGGGTAGTACAACTGATGATTGAATAAAAAAGGGATATACAAGTATAGTCATAAAGCTCCCATAAAGTCCCATACAAAAGCCCACACAAAGATAGCATGGATCACTATAACCTCCCAACAAAGCAAAAAGAGAAAAGTTGAGAGAATTCACATAACAAAGGAGCTCAGCCCATTCCCTCACTCTATTACACACAAAATAGACAACCAACTCAGCAGCTCTCGACTCCCTCCTAAAAAATCCATATTCTCTTAACCCTCATAAAGAGTAACTTGGCATATACAGACATCAATTGTTTGGAGCTTCCTTTTTGTTGAAAGTTGATGGTAACACTGATTGTATAAAGTATAAAAAGAGAATGTACAAGTATAATGTAGACACAAGACCCCACAATCCCTATACAACAAAATCAACCAGTAATCGCTCAGCTCTCCGTACCACTCCGCTAGGTTCCCCGTTACCAAAAAAAAAAAATCAACCAACACCGAGACGGTGTGCCCCCTCAACCAAAAGCTCAAAAACTCCCTATACAAAAGCTACTATGACCCACACTAACACCACAACCGAACAAAAAAGAGTGAGTGGTGCGAGTTCACATTACAAAGAATTTCAGCCCATTCTCTCTGGCAAAAATAAATAAGACCACCCTCCCCACCTCCCTAGTTTCTTCCCTGAAAGTTTTGTTATTCCTTTCCCCCCATAATGTCCATAGCATGGCATGGAGAATCAGCCACCATACTACTCTATCTCCTCTGAGGGGCCAAGATCTACCCCAGCCCAAAATGAGGTGAAACACCTCACTCTATCAGCCAAGAGCACAGTGTGTCCTCCTAGCAAACTCCTCACACACCTCCAGAGAATAGTTGCAGCCTACAAACAAGTGGTCATGTGACTCATCCTCGCGTCCGCACAAGCAGCAGATGGAAGACACGCCGGAAAGGAAATGAATCAATCTGTCACGAGCGGGAAGTCTCCCATGAGTGATTCTCCAAATAAGGAGCTTCACCTTCAGCGGGTTCCTGGGTTGCCAAATATGAGGGGGTAGGCGATGTCGAACCCCTCTATCAGAGATGAAAGTGTAAGTTAACCTTACTAAGAAAATGCCCTCCTCCCCCCACCTCCATGTCCACCCATCCTGGCCATGTGACTGTGGGACATAATCCATGAGGAAGCGAAGAAGGCTACTTGGAGCTTCTTAATTTCAGATCATATCCGTTGCCACTATTATACCAATCTATCTGTCCACAACAATCAATTCTTGATAGCTATAGGTTGGAGCCTCCTTCCATACTCCTACGAGGCACGCCATGGCCGTCGGAGTTCGCGTCAGGGGCAAACCGCATCCCTCTAGAGAGCAGCGATGGTGGTCGACGGCAGGTCTTCTCCAACATGCCGTCGAGCAAACTTCCTAGGTTGAGCTCTGTGTTTTCTCTCAGGGCAATGACTCGAGGGGGGGCACCTCGACCGGTCAACTCCTCGCCGGCAGCCGCCCGCCGACTTGCTTCAAGTGTGGGAGACGGGGGCACATCCGACGGGTATGTCCAGGGGTACAACAATCAATTATTGATAGCTATAGGTTGGAGCCTCCTTCCATACTCCTACGAGGCACGCCATGGCCGTCGGAGTTCGCGTCAGGGGCAAACCGCATCCCTCTAGGGAGCAGCGATGGTGGTCGACAGCAAGTCTTCTCCAACATGCCGTCGAGCAAACTTCCTAGGTTGAGCTCTGTGTTTTCTCTCAGGGCAATGACTCGAGGGGGGGCACCTCGACCGGTCAACTCCTCGCGGGCAGCCGCCCGCCGACTTGCTTCAAGTGTGGGAGACGAAGGCACATCCGACGGGTATGTCCAAGGGGTACTCTGCCTTCCACTGGTGTTCGGGAGGGAGACTTCTGTTTCCGACCATTTGCAGAGATGGTGAAGGGGCATTGGGTCCAGGAACAGCTTTAGCCAGGAAGCAAGAGGTCGGTGGATGCCAGTGAGTTTTCGGCAGAGCTCCTGTAGGATAGGCGTGGATGGCTGAGGCAATGTCTGTATGCAACCCCCTAGAAGGCTCGATCTCTGTTGAGACGATCAAGAGGAGGCTCGAGGACAACGTGGGTGGCTACTGGGAGGTGGCTCAAGCCGTCACTAAGGCATTCCTGGTGGTTGGGCAGGATGAGGGGAGGGTGGCTAGAGCACTGGAGGTTGGCTTTCTTCAAGCCGGCGATGTCGTTCTCCGTCTTCAGAGGTGGTCTAAACACCATGGGACATTCCCCAACCCGACTGTGAGGAGGATCCGGGTGATCTTAGAGGGGGTCCCTTTACTCCTCTACAATTCGGAAGGGATCTCCTCCCTGGTGAAGGGTTTTGGGCGGTTGGAGGACAACAACCTAGGGTTCACGGAGAAGGGGTTGCGGATGGCGGTTTTTGCGACCATCCAAGTGGCTAGTCTGACGGAGGTGCCAAGGGTCATCACTGTAGAGGTTGATGGTGAGGTTGTTATCGTCCAGCTGTGAGTACAGGAGCTGCAACTGCCGCCGCTACCATCAAGATTAGGGCTCCACATTGGGGCGTTGAAGGAGGACGACATACGGACGCTATGGGTTGTCTTGTGAGTTATCTCGGCAAACCATGGCGGTCGGGCCAGGTGCAACAGCGTTCAAGTCAAGGGCGGGATTCAACCAAGCGGGTTATCGCGGGTTCGTTTTGGAGACCCCGATCTTACCCGACTCTGCTTTCTCCCCCGCCCCCTAATGAATCTTCGAGGGTCGCACAGGAGCGCCTTCCTCACCCGATTCAACTAGGATCGGCCTTCGTCTGGGACCTCCTCCACCTCTGTCATAAGCTAGGATCCCCTTGCAGGTGTCACCTCTCGCCCTTCCTTGGCGAGGGGTGTCGGGGGCTCGCGATTCTCAGGCCGGGGCTGGTGACTGAAAGGAGAAGCAGTTGGTGGTGGACCAGGCGGGGGACCTTCGAGGGAGGCTTGCTCAGGCGGGGAGCCTCTTCGCGGAGGTGTGCCACGTAGTGGAGAAGCAGGAGGGGTCGCCGATGCTGGGACGCCTTCCGAGGATTGCCCTCTCCCTGAAGCCAGTCGACAGGCATCTTCCACCAGTGAAGGCGGTTTCTGTCTGTGCTCTGCCAGCGGCGCCTAAGTAGGGAGATGATGGTGTCCAACTTGTGGATGCGCCTGCCAACCCAAGAGGGCCAGGTGGAGTGGTTCTGGTCCCTAATGAACAGAAGAAGGGGGAGGAACTTCTGTCTGTGGAGGTGGTAACATACATAGAGGCTTTGGGAGGGCCGATAGCTCTCATTACTGCTAGGGAGGAGCAAGGTGAAGTGTTCATTACGAAGGGACAAAGTGAGGGAGTTGGTGGCGAGGGTAGAAAGAATTACGGAGGAGCACATAAGGGAGGTGGGTGAGGAGGCATGTATCTCTTTTGAAGTTGGGGCAGAAGAAGATGTGAGATGGGCATTCACCAACATCAGGAAGAGGTGGGGGGCTTCTATTCATCAAAGAGAGAGGTCACAATAGAGAGGAGAGAGGGAGGTGGAGGAGGGTGACGAGAAGAGGGTTATCCCCTTATCTCAATGAGGATAGTCTCATGAAATATGAGGGGGCTAGGGGGTTAGACAAAAGGAGGGCAGTGAAGGAGTTGATCAGGAGATGCAAGATTGACGTTCTTTGTATCCAAGAAACCAAATGTGAAGGGGAGGGTGAGTTTCTTATGAGGGATTTAGGCGGGATTATGATCCTCTGGAACCCTAATGAGGTTGCTGACGTGGTGATGCACAGATGTGTAAGTAGATGGCCCATCTCCCTTCACCTTACTAATGTGAGAGATGGTTTCTTATGGGAGTTCACTGAGGTGAATGGACCTCAGAGTAGGGAGGAGAAGCGACTTCTATGGGAGGACTTGGTCAGCCAACACCTACCCTCGGGTAGGCCTTGGTGTGTTGGTGGAGACTTCAATGCGGTAGCTGCCCCTTGGGAGACAAGGAGAGGACGGGGGAGAATGGATATAGGGGAGATGGAGGACTTCACTGCCTTCATTGAGGAGGCCGCCTTGGTGGACATCAACATGGCACATGGTCAGTTCACTAGGTCCAACATGTGAACTAATGCTTCTTGCTCCAAGTTGAACAAATTCTTGGTCTTTGTTGATTGGGAGGATCACTATCCTCATGTGCAGGCACTGCCTTTGGCCAGATCAGTGTCGGACCACAAACCCATTCTATTGAATCGCATGCAAGATTAGAAGGTTCACTTTCAGACTAGAGCAACTCTGGTTAAGGGAGGCAGATTTCATGGACAATGTTAGGGGAGCTTGATCTTCTCAAGTTGCTGGTAGATCTGCTATAGCTACTATGGTTTTGAAACTACACACACTGCTCAAGTTCTCAAGTCTTGGGGGGGATATACAAAACCCTCCCAGGGGAGGGCTGCTAAGGATAAAATTCTTCAGCAGATTGAGAGCCTGGATTGCTTGGAGGAGGTAAGACTTATGGATGCAAATGACAGGAGCCTCAAGGATAGTTTTCAAGAGCCAGTTTGATGAGATCCTCTCTAAGGAGAAAATCTACTAGAGGGAGAGGTCTAGAGACAGATGGATCAAAGAGGGGGAAAGGAATACTGCTTACTTCCAGCATATTACCTCAGGGAGGAGGAGAGTTAACACTATCACTTCCATCAGGATGGGGGAGCTATTTGTTTCTTCGGATGAGTAGATCAGGAACATGGCGAGGAACTTCTACTCTAAGTTGTTTACTGAGGACGACCATTCTAGGCCTAGAATTGTAGCTGATCTCCTTCCTCAGCTCTCACATGAGGAGAGGGATGCAATCTCTCATAGCTTTACTAAGGAGGAGGTGCGCTAAGCAGTCTTCTCTCTTGATGGGGACAAAGCTCTAAGACCAGATGGTTTTCCTTTAGCCTTCTTTCGAGAGTGTTGGGATGTCATCAAGGTTGAGCTTTTGGCTGCTATGAGGGAGTTCCGAGAGGGGAGAGCGCACTTAGGAGGCATCAATAAAGAATTCCTAGTGCTTACCCCCAAGAAGCAAGGAGCCCAAGATTTCAGGGACTTCAAACCCATTAGCATGTTGAATGACACCTACAAGATTTTCACTAAGATGTTGACTGGGAGATTAGTGAGTGTTGTGGATAGGGTGATCAGCTGCTTTCAGGGCACCTTCATCAGGAGAAGACATATCCAGGACTTGGTGGCCCATGAGTGTTTATTTGCCATGAAGACTCAAAGGAGGAAAGGAGTAGTCCTCGAGCTCAACTTCAAGAAAGCTTATGACAAGGTTAATTGGCTTTGCCTATTTGATGTGATGGAGAAGATGACCTTTAGAGATAGGTGGATTGGATGGATCTGACCTTATATCTCTTCTAATTCCTTTGTTGTCCTTGTCAATAAGAAGCCAACTTCCTTTTTCCATAGTGGCAGAGGACTGCGACAAGGGGACCCTACGTCTCCTCTTCTCTTTATGCTGGTGACTCATGTGTGGAGTAGGGTGTGGCTGCGAGCAAAGGCGGCTAGTTGGATAAGGGGTTTTCAAGTTAGGAGAGGAGGTCTCTCCCTCGCTCACTTGCAGTATGCAGATGATACCATCCAATTCCTGGCAGAGGTTGAATAACAACTTTACGATGCTAGAATCTTGCTGGAATTGCTGAAATAGGTCACTGGTTTGAAGGTTAACTTCAACAAGAGCTTATTGGTTGGGGTTAACATAGAGGACATGGCTCTTCAAAGGGTTGCTTGTATTTTGGGTTGTCACTTAGGTTCTTTTCCTATCTCCTAGTTGGGTCTCGCTCTATCCCCAGGTGCTCTACAGTGCACACATTGGCTTCCTATCATTCAGAGATATAAGTCCAAGCTGGCTGGATGGAAGGTTAGACTCCTATCTTATGGCGACAAGTTAGTTTTGTGCAGATCGATTTTGGACAGCTTACCTACCTATTTCTTCTCCGTGTTCTGGATCCCGAAGTCTCTGGTGAAGAAGATAGAGTCCATTTAGGGAAGATTCTTTTGACACGGGAATGGAGGGAGATGTAGGGGATGACATGATATCAAGTGAGATAGGGCAACTACCAACAAGGAAGAGGGAGACTTGGGGATCAAGGATGTTAGATATTTTAATTTGGCTCTCTTGTGCAAGGGGATGTGGAGGTTGGGGTCAGGTTATGATGGGCTGTGGGCGCAGGTTATCAGGCAGAGACACTTTGGTAAGAGGAGAATTTAGGACATGGATTCACCACCTCAGTATCGGACTTCACCCATTTGGCTGGGCATCTGGTCTTGCAAGGACATTATCTCTTCCAGGGTGCGGGGCCGACTAGGGAAAGACGACCAATGTCTTTTCTGGAAGGACAGATAGTGCGGCAACTTCAAATTGGAGACTTCTTTCCCCAGTCTATTTGCCATTTCAGCTGACCCTTTGGGGTCAATCCCCCAGGCTTTTGACTCCCAACTTGGCATTTGGGCATCGACCTTCAGGAGGGACCTCAAGATCAACGAGATGGTGCAGCTTGAGGACTTGTTACTCTTCCTCCTCACCTACGCTCCACATTTTGACAGGGAGGATAAGTGGATGTAGAGGTGGGGTAGAGAGGGGATCTTTTCGGTGAGGTCGGCTTACTCCATTATCTTATACGGAGGGGTGCACCATAGTCTCACCTCTCAGGTTTGGAAGTCGCGGATTCCATTGAATGTGAAGCTCCTCACTTGGAGGATCTCCCACGGGAGGTTGCCCACTCGTGATAGGTTGCTCTAGTTCCTCCCGAGAATCCAGCTGACCTACTATCTTTGTGGACAGAAAGATAAGACCTTGGACCACCTCTTTGTAAGTTGCACCTACTTACAGGAGGTGTGGGAGGAGTTGGCTAGCAGATCTCGTTGTGTCCTTGGCCGGTAGCGTGAGGAGCACCACTTCATTGGGTCATGGGAAAGGAGGTGGCCCATCAGAGGAGACTACATCGTGTGGCGGTTGATCATGCATGCCACTCTTTGGTCGTTGCGAGATGAATGGAACAATAGAATTTTTAGGAGGGAGGCTAGAGCGGAGGGCTCTCTTGTTTCTTTCATTTGTGACAGAGTGAGGGAATATGCAGAGTTACTTTGTAATGTGAATTCTCTTAACTTCCCTCCTTTTGTTTGCTGGAGAACTGGTGTATCCAAAATATTCAAAACTGATACCGGTTTCGATACCAGGCAGGGACAGTACCGGTTTCGATACCAGGCAGGGATGAACCGGTACCGTCCGGTACCATACCGAATCCCCCACTCCATCCCCTAGTTCCACCTCCCCCATTTAAATATATGTTATATATCTTTGGTCATTTATACAATATACGTTTGCTATGAGGGTCATTTTATAAATAACCATCATCTTTCAAAAATGAAAACCAACCCTAAATCCCTAATCGAGCCAACTTTGTGACCTTCGTCCGCTTCAAACCGCTGCAGCCAGCCTCCTATCGTGAGCTCGCTACTGCCAGCCTCCTGTCGTGAGCCTGCTGCTGCCTGCCAACATCCTCGCCTGAACCTACCGCCACCGCCCTGGCCTGAGCTCGCTGCTGCGAGCCTACAAGCCTGTGAGGTTCCTCTCTCTCTCTCTCCCCCCTTCCCATTTGTCTCAGTCCTACAATCCGCCTTTGTTCTCTCTCTCTCCCCCCCCTCCCTCCCTCCCTCCCCTCTCTCTCGACTCTATCACACAACAGGGAGATGAGAGTCTAGAGGAGGTAGCCTCCAATTTCTATTGTTTTAATTTTTTAATGTTTGTACTGGCCGATACCGGGCTCAAAATGGCCGGAACCGGACCGGCCCAGTACAATACGTATCGAGCGGTATTGAATACCATGAGTGTCTCCCACACCACCTTGGTGTGTTTTTGTACAATAATTTTTGGGAGCATATTGCCTATCCTTGTACATCCCATTTTCATTTAATACAATAGTGGTACTACCCACTTTCACAAAACAAAAAAAAATCTTGATAGTTGCATCACATAGTTGTCAAAGATTCCATCTATATCCCAAACCTACACAGGATTTGAGGCTGATTCAACCAAAAAGAAGCAAGATTAGGTGAATTTCTCTCTACACAGAAGGGGTGTAATCTCTCCTCAAATAGAAGTTAAGTTCTAGTGTGAAATTAAGTCAAAATACACCAAGGGCTCGCTTCCTGCTGACTTGAGTTCACTCTCATCAGTGTTGCCAGTGCATACATAAACAAGGACTTCTTAGTGTGTGTAGCGGACCTAGGGTCACGGGATTAGTCCCACATCGGATGTTGAGAAAGCAACCGAGTGCTTATAAAGAAGGTCTTCACCTCTTAACCCAAGAGGGCCCTTTTACAAGGACAAAACCCTAGCCGCCCTCCGGTGTGGCGGGGACAATACCTCTTGGGGGCACCAAAAAGGTTCATCTCGCATCTACAAAGTGGCGCCGTCTGTGGGCTTCTCGAGAGTCGGAAGGCTCTTGGGAGTTCCGGAGCCGCGCCAGTCGCTCGGAATGGCCGAGTCAACAGCAAGGAGCTCCGAGTTAATGCTCGGACGCTCTAGCTCTTCAAGGAAGACCGATCGGGTACCTTCCGGGTCAAGGGAGTAGGCCAATCGAGAGAGGGCGTCCGCTCGGGAGTTTTCCTCCCGAGCTATTCGGACTACCTCGAATCCCTCGAATTGTTGGGCCAGGTCCCTGACCAGCTGGAGGTATTTGATCATTGGTGCCTCTCGAGCTTCGTACTCGCCGTTGACTTGGCTAGCGACCAGTTAGAGAGGCCAGCCCTATCGGGCGATAGGCTTAGCTCGGAAGAGGATGGGTCGGATGGGTCGGCGTACGCCTTCTTCTCCCGGGCGGAGATATGACTTGGGCCGGACCTCTCCTGTGACCTGACCGACACTCGGGCCCTCCGAGCCTAGAGGCCGCCTAGGAAGGTTGTGTCCTCGAGCGATTTTTTATTGGGCTTTCTTCCCTGAGTGGGCCCTGTGGGCTGTCACTTAGGCGAGCTTGGCCTCGTTGGGTCCTGTCGGGCCTAGTCGGGCTGCTCTTTGAATGGGCTACAGAAATCTCCCTCTCCAGTGTGCATACATAAACAAGGACTTCTTAGTGACATAAAGATCCATGTGAACCTTGTATTTATTTAAGTGTTCTTGTCAAGGTCAGCAGGCACTCCCGTCACTGAAAGAACATATATAAATTTTAAGAAATATCAATAAGAAAGTGGCCCTGCCTACTCAATCCAACGACAGTGGCAAAGGAAATTCAATGACAAATGTGTGTCAAAGATATAATACAAAGAGATAACATGCATAGCAAACAATATATATGTATATATATCATTGAAATGTTTCAAGAAAATGTGAACACAAAATATATTTACCACTAATTCTATGTTTTTTCACAATCATCTCCCAAGATATATTTGGTCAAACTTCATGAATCCCATATCTGACTACATCATTGATAAAATCATGACAACTTAGTCAGTTCCCAATAACAAAAGTAAATCCCAACTCATGAATAAACCTATTTTATGTGGAAAATACCAAAAACATCTGAACCAGGTGGTGAGGAGAAGATCATAATACCTACATAAGGTTAAAGATGTTTAGGACAAAACCAAGCTCTATGCAGCAACAGTTCATGATCTGCCAGATAGCATCCAGAAATAATGCAAACCAAAGCACACATCTCATCATAATTATGCAAATACATATCAAATTAATAAAGCAAATCACAATACATATTCCATCATAACTATCAAGTATCAATGTATCAAAATGATAGTTAGAGAGCTTTCCACCGTAGAAGAGTTCACACCTTTGCCCCGACAAGTAAAATCAATGCCATGACAACCCTCAAACGGAATTCCACACTATCTTTCAACCACAAATACTTCGCGAGGTTATAAAGAATGGTTGTATCAGCAATTTCCCCATCAGTTTTCCCTTTTTTGACTGTGTCCTTTGTAACTTGCTTCCCAGTTCCTCCAACTGGCCTTGATTCTGTCATGTCACTGGCAGATGTAGAGGCAAATGAGCGGACCCTATATAACATGTTATGCTGCAAGCAGTATGAGTAATTTTTAGATTGCTAATTTCCTCATTCTCTGGTAGCATCTGAATATCAAAAGGCATTCCTAAACAGTCAAAAAAGACGTGAGAAAAAGCTCCTCTGGGACTTGAGGGCATCCTACTAACCATTAGCAAACCAATCCCAACCCCAAAAAAAGAAAAAATAATAAAATATTAAACTATACGGGATAACTGTGACTTTGAGATGTAACTTTCAGAGAAGGCTTCCCAGAAAGCAATTAATGATGCGGAAAGGTGGCATCTACCAGTTTGTTAATATTAGACGATAATAAAGAGCCTTTGGTCGGAATTGGTATCAACATGAAGGTAAGGCTCAGAGAACAACTACACCTATCATGTCGCTTTACGCTAACTTTTTCCTTTTATGTGTGTTTGTGGATTGTTCCACGACGCAAAACTCTGCCATCTATGGTCATCTACTCTCATCTTGCCGCCACCATTTCCACTTTTTCTACCTCTCCCAGCTCGCCCTTACTGCTGGAAGCAATGTCAGTTATTCTCCAAACCCAAAATCAAGAAAAAGCAAAAGCACACGATAACGCGATCTCATATGAGAATCACAATTCTTCAGACCCATTCTTTAGTTGATTGTTTCCAAGGTACTCCTAAAACCAGTCAAATTGAAAACTGAAGAAAAACGAAGGAAGGATGCCAGTAGAAATACCAGTTCTCGGGGATGCCCACTCCCCATCGCTGATAAATGACCATCAAACAGAACTCCACCCAGACGGCTGATAATCCCGCCCGTCCCCGTATACGCTGCCCCCCTCTCGGACGGAAGAGCTTCCCGAGCAAACGAAGGGTTCCCATTCCTCAACACTCCGACGCTGCTGCATACGCGAGCGTACCCAAACACACCAGCATCGAACACCACGGGGGCACGGCTTGCGGAAGCACGACGCCCGGACGTAGGACAGAATGCACCAACACGGTAGGATGCGAGGTCACCCTTCGCCTTCATCCCACTGCGGAGGACTCTACGAGTGCCAAAGCACCTAGAGACCACGCCCATCGTGGAGGCGCCTAACCGTCCTCCGTCTGTTCCCGATGCAACTAGGGTTCGAGCGAACCACCGAAGGGGCGGAGCCCGCGAACGCCGGAGAACCTGCCGAGCAAGAAAACCTCAGAATTCCAGGCGGCGCCGGCAGTGGAGAGGGTGTTGATACTCCAAGGAGATCGGGAGGGAGGAAACCCTGTGCGGGGGTGGAGGGGAAGGAGAGGGTGACGAGCACAAGAGGACGCCGCCGGCGAAGAAGCGGCGTGGAGCTTTTCCCCCAACCGTCTGCGAGGTGCGAAGTGATGATGATCTCGTCCGGGCTGCGAATCCTGGCTGTCCAAACTGAAGACCTCCCGCAGGTGGCGGATGATGTGACAGGTTCATCGACGGAAAAATGCGGTCTATTTTACCTTACCTCGGTGGGGACCGTCCCCATTTTGATACGACCAACATTTGTGTTATTCTTCTTGCGCATTCAATAGGAGACATACATTTAGAAGGCTAAGACCTGAAGTCAGATACGGAGACTTAAAATTGACCTGGGCATACGGAGACCAAAAATTGGCTTGGACACTATTTTTTAATGAGATTTGAAAGACCTACCAAAGAAATCTATGCCCACATCTCTTCCTCGCAAAACCCTCCGTCTCCCACATTTCTCTCTCCCACATCTCCTCTCTCTCTATAGAGCTCCACCTCTTTGAACCGGTGCACGAGCTCCACTTCCCTTCTCCTGCACAGTCGATGTGATCTCTCTCCCACATCATCTCTCTCTCTCTCCGTAGAGTTAGAGAGAAGAGGGCCCCTTCTCTTCTCCGGTGCAGGTGGGACGCAACCTCCGACGTAAGTAGCACCTCGGGCAAATGTTTCTCCCTCTCACGTCCTCCCTCTCTCTCTCTCCCCCGGTAGAGCTAGGGTGAATAGAACCCCTTTTCTTCTCTGGCACAAGAAGGATGCTCCTTCCTCCCCTTCTCGTGCTCCCATTGACAATGGCTCCGAAGAAGTACTGTTGTAGGCCCCGATTGAAGACCCTCCCAAAATAGATTTAGAATCTCCAACAGTAGAGATGGTTGCTGGAGTCTCCCATCAGTAAGCCCCTCTTGTAGTTCTCCGTGTAACAGAGTTAGAATCCCAGTTGGAAGAGACAGCTACCAGGCCTCTCCCAGTCAGTCGTCAACATTAGAAGCGCACTATTCGTAGGAACCATAAGGCATTAGAGAAGGCTCCCGAGGATCCCCTAGTGGCATCCCCAATCGCTCCCCTACTTGGTTGTCCATTGAGCGGTGGGGAGAGTGCTCTCCAGACGCATGAGACAGCAACCGCAGTGTCATCGCCCTCTCGAGAGGAACCAACTAGTCCAAAGTTTATAGAAGAACCAACTAGTAAGCGACTCTACCATATGAATTTCTTTACATGTAAAAATCACATTTGTATTTTTTTGCGTGGGTGGAAGTCCCATCCCTAACATATATTTTGAATTTATAATTCACATCCCTCACTTTAACAGCATTATTAGTGTTGTAATACAGAAGTTAGTCTTTCAGTGAATATGTTATGGTTTTGGTGTATATGTCATTGATTCTTTACATACGTCAATATTTGCGTGCATATGCTGTGAGCATGTGTTAGTGTTGTTCAACTCGTTTGTACATATATGTTAGGGCATTTTAGTATTATCAGTGTTTTCTTTGCAATGTTTGTGTCTTTTTTAATATGATACCTTTTTTAAGTGCAGTATTTTTATGCATTTCTTCTTAGGACCCGCCCCAAAGAGAAAACAATATCCAGCCAATCCATTGATTTCAAGATGCTCTTTGAAATATTATTTGGAGGACCAAGAGCAAATATGTTTTAGAGAATGCCACAAGAAGTTAATGATAGTGTAACGACCCATGATCCGGATACCGAGTCAAATCCGATATCATTCAGATCCTACGTCGCCACCCACGAGCTGGAAAGCTCGGAAGGGTTATTTGGGGTGTTGTGGTTATGCATTGAAATTTCAAACAACAACATAAAATAAATTACAGGATTAATATATAACTGGCAGAAATAAAATTAAATTTTTATAATAATTAATATAACCATAGAGTCCAGTCCACAGATACAGTCAACTAGAAAGAAAGCGTACTCTACTACGGGGCACACCCCAGCACTGGCAAGCTGGCTACTACTGGTCCTCCAACCAAGATGCTCCACCTCCAGGAGAACTGCTTGCACATGAAAAAGTAAGGAGTGAGCCTTATCTCATTGACTCACTAGGGGTCCCGCGGATCCCCACCACAACGAAAGCGGTAAGTAGTAACAACAGTAGCAACAGCAATAATAGCAATATCAACAATAATAAAATAACGACAGCGGCCGGAATAAGAAGAACGATAAACGGAGGAACCATGAAGTCTTTATGCTACCATAAGTCTCGCAGTCGTAACAACCCGTCTTCACTGACGAAACCTCTAACAAGTCCATGCGGCCAAACTCGTAATCTCCAGTCCCGGAAGGATATCTATACACTGGTAAACCTCGGTCTCGAGCTAAAACTAGTGAGAGAACCATGCCCTACACATAGGGCGACACCAGCCCGTCTGCCGGAAGGGCCACGACAACGCTGTTGGTAACTCAACCTTCACCGGCATAGGGTCCGCTACTCAAATATACACAGCTAGGCCAGATGCGTCCACTGACATCTTATACTGCGCCAAGGTCTCATATGCACGCGCACTGCCCACACCCGGTCTCGAGAGGAGCAGAGGAGACACACCTGAGACTGGTTAGGATCCGTACCACGACGCCCATCAGTACGGCCATATCCAGCTACCTGACATGGGGTACGCACTACTACGCCCGTCAGTAACGTACACTTGTCCTAACCAAGGTACACACGCTCAAGCGGTCTCACCTCTGAACAAGGAGCGTCGTACACACTAGGCAGTCTCGCTAGTCCAACCACGATCGGCCACTAGGATCTTCCGCGGCCTCGCGGAATCCCGCCGAAGCTCTATCATCCGCGGTCTCATGGGAACCTACCATAAAACACTATCATCTGCAGTCTCGCAGGAATCTCGAGAAAGGCATACACACGCATGCAAACCACTGTAAATCACGATATGACACCATGGGGTGCTAAGAAGACTATCCATGACCGGGTGACGGAAACTAGTGGCTACCGGCCCACTAAACTCACACAAGGTCTACTCACCGCGATCATGGAACTCACGCGGATATGACCCTCCGGTGTCACAGGACTCACGTAGTATATAACCCACCACGGGCATAGAAGCCGCGTGGAAATTATGCTACGCATATACGGCTAAACCCACTGTAAGGAATCCATAAACCTTGTATTACGTGAATCCATCCTCAGGCGACCGCCGCCCTCACAAGGCCGAAATGGCCCAATTTCCATGGGTTATGTGAATAAAATACTACTTTTTATGTTCCGAGATGAAAACCCATTCACGGGACTCAAACAGGCTAAAAAACCTTCATCTCGGTCGACCTGAGTCATAGGTCGGTCGACCTGCCAAGTATGGGTCGGTCAACAGTCCAGGAAGGGGCCTGTCAACTAGCTTGGAACGCGGTTGGGGGTCTGTGGGGATGGATTTTATTTAGAATATTTTATTTGATATTTATTTATTTATTTTGTTTGTTTATTTGGTTTATTAATTAGGCGTGCCAGTCACTGAGTGACAAGTTTATTATGCGCACCGTCTGACTAATCAGACGAAGATGGGTGATCGTGTCGGGACCCAGAACCTGCCGTACCATAAAGGCTACGGCGTTAATTACGCCCCTCCAAAAGAGGGACAACCCTTGATTAATCGCCAAAAATAGAATGACCATGGGGCCACTGGAATATGTGAAAGACGTGATTGCATGCAAGCACACAACATGGTAACATTTATTTATTAGGCCGGCTCCCAGTACGTGGTGGAGAACGTAGGTCCGAGGACCACCATCACGCATAGTGAAGGCCTCCTGTAACGACCCGAGAATCCGATTACCGGGAAGGCCCGATAACCCGAGACTCGCACCGCCGCCCACGAGCCGGGAGGGCTCGGAAGGGCTAAAAGGAGTGTGGAGGCACAAAGAAATAGGAAATAAAGCAGGACAAATCAATAATTAACAGAAATAAATAAACAACTACAACAGAGTCCAGTCCAACAGAAAGTACAGTCTAAAGCAGTAAAACGTACCACATGCCAAGTGAACACTCGGCCCGGCAAGCTGGCAACTGAGAACCTCCTCTCCGCACCCTCGAACCTCGCGCACGCTGGAAACAGCACCATCCAGCACCAAGGAAAACCATCGCTTCCATCAGGTCAGCGCCTCCGACACACTCGACGAGTGTCACGTCGGACCACAATCACAGCATCTCTCGATGCATCACCGCTGCAATTCCTCGAACTGCAACACGGCATGCCAAGAGCCGCAACACGAGCCATAACAACAACCGCCGATGCTCATCCTCGAGTCCCGAACTCGCCGCGGAGCCTTCACATCTCAAACCAACTCCAGGGCGAACACACCCCATTCGCACACAAGAGCGCAGGAGCAAGACTTACTGGGATGCCACAACCCAATCCTGCCTCGAAATCCATAAAACAATCGGGACCGACACGTCATTTCTGACGCCACAGAGCATGACAATGACATCAGGCTCGACAAATCAGCAGCTCACCGAGAAGACATTCCGCTCACCGGAGCACACTTCTCGATCAGAACACCCGCTCTGCCACCTTAAACCACGACCTGAAAACCTCAGGGGCTGGATAAATCTCAAGCCGGAGTGGCCAAAACTGACAGCAGCTCCCTCAGAGCACTCTCACGGCCACTTAACCACGAAAAGTCCTCTCCAGCCACCTGACCACGCCGCAGATTCCTCGAATGCAGCACCGCGAACTCACGCATGCCAGCAACCTCTGCCCAACGCAGCACAACCAGGGCCATCGCCGATGAGGGAGAAGGCTCTCGACCTCGATCCTTAGACCCCACGCTGGCACGAAAGTCGCGGACAGCAACCACCTTCACAGCGCCGCACAGCGCACTCAAGCTCTCAAGCGAGAAACTAGGCGGAAAGCGAACACAAAACCCTAAGCCAGCTGCCGACTGTACTGGACCTTACGGACTCTGATCACTGCAACATTTCGAATTCCTATGTACGTCCACAACCACCGCTCTGATACCAGCTGTAACGACCCGAGAATCCGATTACCGGGAAGGCCCGATAACCCGAGACTCGCACCGCCGCCCACGAGCCGGGAGGGCTCGGAAGGGCTAAAAGGAGTGTGGAGGCACAAAGAAATAGGAAATAAAGTAGGACAATTCAACAATTAACAGAAATAAGTAAACAACTACAGCTACAACAGAGTCCAGTCCAACAGAAAGTACAGTCTAAAGCAGTAAAACGTACCACATGCCAAGTGAACACTCGGCCCGGAAAGCTGGCAACTGAGAACCTCCTCTTCGCACCCTCGAACCGCGAGGAAGAACCGCCACACCTGAAAAGTAGGGAATGAGTCTCCAAAACAGAGACTCAGCAGGGATCCCGCAGAACCCCAACCGGAAACAACGGCGATAGCGGAAAGGAGAGCTACAACTACAGCAGGAACAGCCAACCGGTGGCCGGTCAAAACTCGGCACTACAGCTACTCCTACTGCCAGAAGGCAGACCTCGATCACGCAGTCGAAGCTACCGAACCACGCTAGTACCACTTACCGAAGTAAGAACACACGGCAACCACGCCGTAGAGGCCTGTCCCCCGGACAGCCAACCTGGACACGCTGTCCAAGGTGCAACCCCGACCATCCGACAGCGGGTACCGCACAACAAGACCCAACCTCGGTAAAGCCACTAGCACTGATCTCATGACGCGAAAACCAACACACGCTTCACGGCGAACCAACCGAAACTCAACGGTCAACACGACCGAAACCCGAAGGTCAAAGACACAGAGACTGACAGTCTGTCACTCCGTACTCGACAGGAGTACCACCCACTAGAAGCACAACCGATAGCGTCCCCTGACGTCTTACACCGCACCGCAGGTGAACCGCCTGACGTGGTAGGTCCTACCCGAGGCGCGAACACCGTACAAGTAACCACAAACAAGTAACTAGCTGGGGTCAAGCCCGTCGACGTGGGTCCAACCGCCCCCAACCACGTGTGCACACACAGACCTTGCGTCACTAGGTCTGGTCCTCTGACCGGTTTTCCCCCGTAGCCGGACTCTGGCTACCGACGAGGGGCTCGACGGTGACCGGTCCACAAACCGTCTCAAAGGGTAAGCCTCTCCACCTACTCCCAGGTGGGACCACTCGCCTGTAAGCAGGCTACGACTAGTGGAGGGTCACTAAAGGAGTAGACTCTCAAGTCAACGGAAAACAACGTCCGAATCTGACGACATACGGGGACCACCCCACGTACCGGCCCCGTCGCACGGTGACCACAGTCGAAGAAGAAATAGGACTCGCAGTCCTCAGCCACGCACGCACCCTACGCGAGAGTCGAGAAAACTCAAGTGGCACTAAGCCACTGGACTCTGGGCAGTCCTCTAGACGCACTACACCCAACGGTCCTTGAGTCACAAGACTCGAGATCAAGACCGTTGTACGCAACAGCACAAGGCTGTCAATCTAGTCCAATCTCTAGGTCTAAAACCACAGTAGCACAAGTACCGAGATAATTCACGAGTCGTCAAGACCACTCCCTCGGGAAGGGAACGCAAGGGACTAAGGCCACCCACACGGGCCACACGGAAAACACAGAAGCACGATTCCCAGGGCAGCACACAAGCCACCATGTCGATTTCCCATCTTGAAGCAAGCGGGAAACCTCCAGCCCCAGGCCGGATAACTGGACTCGCAGTCCAAGGCCAAGCACATGGCCCACATGGGAATCGCCTTCTAAAGGAAACCCACGACATGCGGGGGAGACCCCACCGCACACACACCGATACACGATGACTCGATTGAGCGTAACACGAAAAGCCCGGAACACGTGGGGTCACCCGGACCGACCACACCTATGGGCACGCTAATCGAGGCAACACGGTCCCTCCCGACACCCCAAAAATATGGACACAGAACCCATGGGGTGTCTGGGATACTCACAAGGCCGGAGGTCGACCACTGGGTCATAACCGAGTCGACCGAAGACCAACACAACACAATCGGGACGTTAAAAGGTCACCCGGACCCTTAAGCGCATGACACGCAAAACGAGGTAAGTGGGACAACCTCTGGACACTTAAAGACACAGTCACGGAACTCCACGGGGTGTCCGAGACACTCACGAGACCTAAAGTCAACCACTGGGTCGCAACCGGGTCGACCGGGGGTCAAAACAGCGCAAACAGGAACCAGAACGTGGTAGTGGTCACCTGGTGACCGCGACCAGATGGTAGCGGTCGACCGGCGACCGCGACCATGCTGTCACGGTCATCTCGCCACCGCGACCAGCCACGCGCAAGCCTGATGGTAGCGGTCGCCCAAGGACCGCGACCACACAGTAGCGGTCATCCCATGACCGCGACTAGGCCAAAGCGGTCTATCGCACGACCGCGAAGCTCGAAGGCCTTTCCGACCCAAACACAAGGGTGAAAGCGGTTCTCCCAAGACCGCAACCAGATGGTAGCGGTTTCTGGTGGACCGCGATCATTTCGGAAAACCGAGAACGGCGGGAAAACACCCAAAAATCCACGCCACGCCCCCAAACATCCACAGATGAGGGGGAAAACATAGGGGAAGCTCCCCAACAACCCCTAGCATGCATCTACGGCCTCGGATCGGCCTAAAACGCCACGAAACGCTAGATCGGGCGATCACTCCCCAAATCATGATTTTCCCCAAAACGCCCCAAACGACCCGCTCAGCTCACCGCAGCCTACGAAACTTGCGGGAAAGGAAGTGCACGAGCTGGGGGTCCATCACCCTACCTCCACCGAAGATTTCGCGCACCGTGGACGCCGATCCACGAAGAAAACGCCGTTGAAGCCTCGCCGTTCCACGAACCCACGGCCGAGCTTCACCACGCCTCCACCGCCTCGATCCTCATCCATCCTCGCCCGCGCCGTCCCCGCCTCGCCCGTACTCCGCCCCGTCAGCCGCCGGAGAGAGAGGGAGAGAGGAGAGAGCGTGAGAAGAGAGAGGGAGAGAAGAGAGAAATGAGAGGGGAGAGAGAGGGTGGGTTAATATATAGGAAAATCCAGAAATTCGGAAAAATCTTGAAAAATAAAAAATCACACCCTCGCGATACTCGGAACGCACCGATCGCAACGGTACCACACTCGCCTAGGTGAACGGCCCGGTTCACCCGCAACGAGGTTCCGAAGGGAAAGCCGAAACCCACGTCGGGAATCGGAAAACACACGCGGAAAAAGCCGCGGAACGCCTCCGGGCCTCCGAAGCGACTCCGGATCGCGCCGATCCGAACACGAAAGATGTCCGAAACGAAATTTCGGACACAAGGGAGTCAGACGCTCCGAGAAACCAGATCCGAGACCCACGATCGAGGATCCAAAAACCCGGGGCATTACACCTCCGGTCAGGCATAACCCGCCCTTTTGCCAATCACCGTTTGATATACCGAAAAGTCAGCTCATGCAAGCATGCACCAAGGTGATATATATATACATGAACATATATAATGCATACAATAAGAGCATGATAGAAAATAGGTTTAAATTAATCAATTTCTTTTTACCCGACCCGTGGTCAATTAGGTTGACCAATCCCTGTCATAGAAGGCAAGGGTTGCCCCGGGAATGACTGCGGGGTTAAAACGGCGCAAAAGGAAACAATTGGCTCAAATCTGGCGCGGTTAAGCGTAGGTATAGGCTAAAACGGCGCGGGATAGCGTAGGTAAAAATGCTAAAACGACGCGGTATGGAGTGATGGGCTAAACCGGCGCAATGGGCTTTGGGCGCGCCGGAATAGCGCGCGCCAGAATAGAACCATTTGAAAATGTCTCGTTTTGAGTCTAAAGCTAATACGGCGCGGGGGGGTAGCGCGCCGTATTAGGGCGCGCCGGACTAGGAGCGCGCCGAATTAAGCTATTTTCTTGCCCATTTCAATCCGTTTGAATTCCAGAGTTGCTTGTTAGCCCCTTTAACATTAATTGGGTTAATTAATTATTGAACTAGAGTCATGGATGCCCCAGAGGTAGAGTCATGAGTTCGTGCGAGGTTCATACTCGAGCACGGAGGTTTATTCTTTCAAAAGCATGCTTTATTTAGTCCAAATCACAATGGTAACTTAGTGTCGAAGCCTGGTGAAAATTGGGCAGCATCTCCCCCATCCCTGAAGGATTGTAGGGGAGAAACGGGGACATACTCGCGTGCGGAGTAAGCCCCTAACAAGCCAGACGGCACAACGGCGGCCAGCGGATCCCAAACGGATAGGAAACCCCGAGGACTAGCCTACGAGGGGCACCATTATTCCGTGGGTTGAACACAATTGGATAAGGTGACCAATGAGTAAGGTGAAAACCCTGAGGGCTAGCCTGCGAGGGGCACACAACCCGTGGTCACCACCAACCCTCCTTGAGGACAGTGGGTTTGATGTCGGGCTAAACCCTAGTAATGACTACCTGGCAGCTCATGGGGATACATGTCATTACATGACATGACCCTATGATCCAATGGTGGCTAGAAACAATGATGGAAAAATGTCCCCCCTCCCCGGTCAGTAAGTTACTCGTGGGAAAACAGTCAAGGATGATGCATACGCAGAGTGCATTCGGTCAATAAATCGGCGATGAATAGCTAGATATACATATGTATATGAGTTAGTTGATTAGTAGAGGGGTTCAGCAAGTTAGCACGAGGCTGAGATATTGGAAGAAGCAAATGGTCGAACAGCGAAGGGGCCTCTGTGGCATGGACGAGTACAGGAAGGAGAAAGCCCTCCGCACTCGTAGACTTTAGAAGTATCCTCTTTCCCCCAACCCGTAGCCATAAGCAGGGAAACGTCAAGGAGCCGTCCCTGGGGCTGAAGGGAAGCATACTTGCATACACGCCTCCAACACAGAGAAACACATATGGACGCACCGGGTACGAGATGTTGTATAGATCAGAAAATGAACCCCGGGGAGGGGGATTTGCTGTAGCCCTTCTGGGATATCCCAGGGCACGTTCAACACCAGCGAAGAGAAGATTTGCACGATGGCTATATACGACGAAAGATTGAATGCATTCAAAGAAAGAAGCACAAAGGGGTGCATACACATATCGGAATTTCATTCATGCTCAGAGTTAATCACACAACTCAAATAAGACTCAACAGGGGCACGAGATTACACGTTACGATACGGCTTGGCGTTGTCGCACAGAGCCGATCAAATCCTTAAATCAAACATAGAAGAGGGATAAGGGGAGCAGAAATCAGGAAGAGACGAGCTCACATCATCGCCCGTTCGTTACAGAGCTATAGAGTAGCGGATTTACAAAACGAAAGATAGAAGAGAAGGGCGGAAGGGACCCTTCGTCACCCACCTCTAGCTCACTACTAGAAAATAGAGTATCGGAGTAGGGGGGCTTCTCTCCCCGGCTTCGGGCTTCTCCAGATAGACGGACGGAACGAGGTGGCTCTCCCTGGGCTTTCCCTCAGAATCCCCTTTTTTCTTCCCCAAGCTCTCTCGCTCTCGGACGATTGACACTCGGCCTCTATTCTTCTCCTCCTTTTCGAATTGGTCGAAACTTAGTGCTTTATAGAAGAAGTCTCTCCCGGCGTGGAGAATGCGCGCCGGAGAAGGCTTCCTTTTATCATTTTGGCGCACCGGTTGATAGGGATCCGGGAAGAGGGCTTCAGCAAGGTGTTTTTGCGCGCCGGTTAAAGGGGCACCGGAGAAGAGGGCGCGCTGGATAAGGGGGCGCGCCGGATTAAGCTTCTTTCATCGCGTTTGTTTGACACGGTCAGACTGTGGGCCCTGGACTGGCTCCAGGAGTTGACTTGGTCCTTCATCTTATCGTGGCTTCACAGAATTGCAACGAGAAGTTTTGGTAAAGCCTTCGGGCCATTGAATGGCCAATTCCGGGACCTTTTGTGCCTTTGGTTTGGACACTTGGGTTTTCCGCTCACATGGCCTTCGGCACCGTAATTTGTGCTGCCGGGCCGGCTTCACTTGTATTTGTAGCTTTTTGGTTGCTTCTTCGGGGATGGTCCCGAATACTCTTCCGAGCTCTCGGGTCTTGCTTTAGCGGCTGTCCGTTGGATCCGAGCATCTTTTCTTTTCTTCTTTCCTTTGGTCTCATCTTTTGTTCGGCTTCCGCCATTCTTTCTTTTCTTTTCTTTCTTTTCTTCTCTGTCGGCACAGGAGCACCTGATCAGAACTCACGACCTGCAGAAGCAGAAGTCATGAAGTATTAGGAATATTTTCAGTGTCAACAAATGCCCCCCACCCGAGGGTGTCGCGACAGAGGGATGAAAGAGCGGGACGTGCGTGTGTAGCCCATAGCCCATTTGAAAATATTACATGGGTCTTTTTATTATTTATTCAATTTCTATTTATCATCATTCATTCATTTCTTATTTCATCATTCATTTTTATTATCTCTTTTTTTATATATATAACCTCATCCAAGCACGCAGGCACTCATCGACTGCAAGCATAGAGTAGATATATGTAGCATAGTTCCCCTATAACAGGGATAGGATAAGGACAGCGTCCACGATTCACGGACAGAGTGCGGCTCACGAAGCACAACTAAGGGAGACGTGCATACGTAAAGGGGACGCCGCGTAGAACATATACATAGCATAAACCACAATCTAGACCTAGGACTATTCCTCCATTGTGTGAAAGTGTAATTATATGAGTAGTGAACCCTAGACATAGGGACGTGCAGACGTTCTGAGTAACACTCGAGAATTACTTTATCGCCTACACATACATTCGGGGCTCTCGGCTTTTGGTAGCTTCGCACAATCCCCTTTTATTCTTAATTTCAAACTTCACCATTCGACGCGAGTTTCCTCATGTGTCTCAATGGGGATTCCCGGCTACTAGGATTCGTCCTTTATTATGATACTATTGTGGATTTCACCGTTTGACACGAGTCTCCTCATTTGTTTCAGTGGGAATTCCCGGCTACTAGGATTCATCCTTATTTTAATTGTGAAGTTTGCTGCACTGTTTTCGCGCCAGTCTCCTCATTTGTTTCAATGGGGATTTCCAACTACTTGGATTCACATTCCACTTACCGTTATCATCATTTTTTATTATTTTTTTTAATTTTTTTAAAAGGGGGCAAGTAGCTTTTTCCTCACGATCACCATTTGCGCGAGTGTAGAGATTTAAGCGTCCATGAAGTGTTAAGAAGAATTTATGCCGCCCCTATAACTAAGGACCATTGCTCATATTATGTGCGAAGTGTAGAAGTTTTGTATAGGGTGTATTCAGCGAGTTATGCTAGCGACATGGCTACGACTCTTCCCCTAGTTGTATGCACTCACCGAGAATTGGCTTTTTATTCCTTAGTGTATGCCGTGACGCACACATATCCTGCATTAGGACAACGTTATTTAGCAAAGGAGTACGTGACCTTAGAAATTTGAATGAAGTGTGTTAATACTATATTTCAGGTAGACATGCACGTGAGGCAAACAAGCACACAAATCACGCCATGATTATCATTTTTTCTCCTTTTTTTCTTCTTTTCCTTTCTTTCTTTTTTTTTTCTTCTTCTTTTTTCTTTCTTTGCTCTCTTTTTTTCTTTTTGTTTCTTTCTCTTTTTTTTACTTTTTTTATTTTCTCTTTTCTAAAGGGCTTAATGGGCATGCCCACAGGTTGGTGATTCTGGCGTCGGGAACCCGATGCCATGGCAGTGGAGAGAAGGAGTCATATGTGGTGGTAAATCCCTAGAGGGATCACGGGTTGGTATAAAACCAAAGGAGGTCTTTTCGTTCGTTAGTTTGGACAACAGTTCCGAGCCAAGGGTAAGAGGTTTGTCGGCTTAGACCGAAGGTCATGACGCCGAATGACTTGGCTTAGGCGTAAGGCCATGACACCAAGAAAAAGCATTCGCTGGCTTAGGCAAGGAGCCTTGATGCCGGACCACTTGGCCTAGACGGAAGGTCATGATGCCAAGGGAGAAATATTTACTGGCTTAAGCATAGAGCCATGACGCCAGACAACTTGGCCTAGACGGTGTGTCATGTTGCCAAAACAGAAATATTCACTGGCTTAGGCGGAAAGCCATGACACCAAGATAGAATATCTACCGGCTTAGGCGGAAAGCCATGACGCCGGACAATGATATTTAACAGCTTAGACATAAAGTCATGATGCCGTACAGCTTGGCTTAAGTGGAAGGTCACGACGCCAAGATAGAATATTTAACGGCTTAGACGTAGAGTCGTGACGCCGTACAACTTGGCTTAGGCGTAGGGCCATGACGCCAAGGCAGAATATTTAATGGCTTAGACATAAAGTCATGACGACGTACAACTTGGCTTAGGCGGAAGGCCATGACGCCAAGGCAGAATATTTAACGGCTTAGACATGAAGTCATGACGCCGCACAACTTGGCTTAGGCGGAAGGCCATGACGCCAAGGCAGAATATTTACCGGCTTAGGCGAAAAGCCATGATGCCGGGCATGGATATTTAACGGCTTAGACATGAATCTTGACGCCGCACAACTTGGCTTAGGCGGAAGGCCATGACGCCAAGGGAGAATATTTACCGGCTTAGGCGGAAAGCCATGACGCCGGACAACTTGGCTTAGGTGGAAGGCCATGACGCCAAGGCAGAATATTTTGACGGCTTAGACGTAAAGTCATGACGCCGTACAACTTGGCTTAGGCGGAAGGCCATGACGCCAAGACAGAATATTTACCGGCTTAGGCGAAAAGCCATGACGCCGGACAAGGATATTTAAAGGCTTAGACATGAAGTCATGACGCCGCACAACTTGGCTTAGGCGGAAGGCCATGACGCCAAGATATAATATTTACCGGCTTAGGCGGAAAGCCATGACGCCGGACAAGGATATTTAACGGCTTAGACATAAAGTCATGACGCTGCACAACTTGGCTTAGGCGGAAGGCCATGATGCCAAGGCAGAATATTTACCGGCTTAGGCGAAAAGCCATGACGCCGGACAAGGATATTTAACGGCTTAGACATAAAGTCATGACGCCGTACAGCTTGGCTTTGGCAGAAGGCCATGACGCCAAGATAGACTATATACTGGGTTAGGCGGAAAACTATGATGCCGGACAAGGATATTTAACGGCTTAGACATGAAGTCATGATGCCACACAGCTTGGCTTAGGCAGAAGGCCATAATGCCAAGGCAGAATATTTACCGGCTTAGGCGGAAAGCCATGACGCCAGACAAGAATATTTAACGGCTTAGACATAAAGTCATGACGCCATCGATAGAAGGAGTCTTTTTGTTCTTCAACTGGATGGAAGGGTAGAGTCACAAGCAGAAAGGATCTTTTTGTTTTCTGGCTAGGCGGAAGGCCCGAGCCAAAGGTGAAAGGGTCTTTTTGTTGACTGACTGGATGAAAGGTCCACGCCAGAGGTAGAGGGGTCTTTTTGTTGTATGGTGAGACGGAAGATCCGAGCCAAAGATGAAAGGGTCTTTTTGTTGACTGACTAGACGAAAGGTCCGAGCGAGAGGTAGAGGGGTCTTTTTGTTATATGGTCAGATGGAAGGTCCGAGCCAAAGATGAAAGGGTCTTTTTGTTGACTGACTGGACGAAAGGTCCGAGCTAGGGGTAGAGGGGTCTTTTTGTTGTATGGTCTGATGGAAGGTCCGAGCCAAAGATGAAAGGGTCTTTTTTATGGCTGGTTAGATGGGAGGTAAAAGGGTCTTTTTGTTGTGTGGTCGGACGGAAGGTCCGAGCCAAAGGTGAAAGGGTCCTTTTGTTGACTGACTGGACGAAAGGTCCGAGCCAGAGGTAGAATATGAACGTTAACCTGACGGGATGTCGGAGTCAACAAACCTTGCCTAGGCGGTATGTCTAGGAAAGGGTAGAAATAAAGCATTGTTGTCGTCTCGACGTCATGTCAAACACGACCAACCTGGAAGAGACGAAGGGTCTGGGCGAGGGCAGAATATGGTCGTTGACTTGACAGACTTGCCAAAGTCAACCAACTTGGAAAATGCGTGAGGCCTGAACCAAAGGCAGAATATAACGTAGGTGTTGGCTTGACGTCCTGTCCAAGTCAACGAATTTGGCAAAGGCGTGAGGCCTAAGCCAAGGGTATAATGTAGGATAGGTGTTGACTCGACGTCATGTCGAAGTCAACGAACTTGGCAAAGGCGGGAGGCCTAGGCCAAGGGAAGCATACAGGATAGGTGTTGACTTGACGCCATGTCAAAGCCAACGAACTTGGCAGAGGCGGGAGGCCTAGGCCAAGGGTATAATATGGGATAAGTGTTGACTCGACGTCATGCCGAACTCAATAAACTCGGCGAAGGCGTGGGGCCTAAGCCAAGGACATAATGTAGTATAGGTGTTGACTCGACGTCATGTCGAAGTCAACAAACTTGGCGAAGGCGTGAGGCCTAAGCCAAGAGTATAATGTAGGATATGTGTTGACTCGACGTCATGTCGAAGTCAACGAACTTGGCAGAGGCGTGAGGCCTAAGCCAGGGGTAGAGTATAGGATATGAATGTTGACCCAACGGGATGTTAAAGCTAACAAACCTTGCTTAGACGGCATGTCCAAGACAAGGGTAGACATAAAACAATGTTGTCATCTCGACGTTATGTTGAAAATGACCAACCTGGAAGAGACAAAGGGTCTGGTCCAGGGCAGAATATGGTCGTTGACTTGACAGACTTGCCAAAGTCAACCAACTTGGAAAAGACGTGACGCCTAGGCCAAGGAGAGAATGTAGGATATGGATGTTGACCCGACGGAACGTCGAAGTCAACGTGCCCTGCCCCGATAGAAGATTTGGGGTGAGTATTGACCAGAATGCAGACGTATGAGAGGCCCAGACCCAGGGCTAAACATCAATGCCAACCCCGATGAAGTGTCGGAGTCAACTAACCTTGCTCAGACGAAAGGCCTGAAACAAGGGCAGAACGTATAAATGCAGATGTCGACCCGACGTCACGTCGGGGTCAACCAACCTGGCAGAGACACGAGGTCTAAGCCAGGATAGAATATGGGCATTGACCCGTGGAGATGACGGGATCACCAAACTTTGCCCAGACAGAAGGTCCGAGACAAAGCGAAGAGGTCTTTTATTGGTTTATTAGTTTGGATTGGTTGAGTTTACTGATTTGATGAGTTGATTGACTTGTTGGGTTTATTAGGTCTATTGGATTTTATCGATTCCATTGGGTTTATTGATTTGTTTGGTTTTATTAGGCTTATTGGGTTTATTAAGTTTGTTGATTCATTGAGTTTATTGAATTTTTTTTTGGGTTTATCGATTTATTGAGTTGATTGATTTTGATTAGCTTATTGGATTTATTGAATTGTGTTGAGTTTATTAAATTTATTTTAAATCATCATTTTCATTTTCATCATTCATTTTTTTATTCATTTCTTTCTTCTTTTCATTTCCTTTTTTTGTTAACATTATTTTCGTTTGTTTTTGTTGGGCTCCCTGATGCAGTCTCGTCTGCGATGCGGGATATTTTATTTGGTGGGACTATTGATGAATTTGACTATTTATTATGCTGGTGGGGCCAAGGATCGATGTCCAAGAGCCTCGCGGGCTTGGCTAGGGCGGAGTGCCTCAGGCCAAGGAAAAGGGTTTTATGAGTTCTGCCCAGTGGAACAAAGGGTAATTTTGGGGCTCGGCGAGGGTGGAGCGCCTCAGGCCAAGGAAAAGACTTTGTGGACCCAGCCCAATGGGACAGAGTTAATTTTGGAGCTCGGCTAAGGCAGAGCGCCCCTGGCCAAGGGAAAGCTTTATGGACACAGCTCGACGGGACTTATGGACAAATTTTGAGCTCGACAAGGGCAGAGTGCCTTATGCCAAGAAAAAGGAGATTTTATTGGGCCGACATTGGGCAAGAAATCCAAACCGACAGTGATGGGAGAGCCCCGTGGGACAAATATGGCATTATTGCGGCTGAATGCCGAAAGGTAATGAGAATGCATTGGCTGGGAGCATAGGTCCCACATCAAGGGTGGAAGCTTAGTCCCAGTGAGACAAGTGGGGAGTACCCTTGTAGGATAGGAGGGCGGCGAGGCACCATGAATTCTACTAGGATCAGGGGTGCTGAGATAGGCCACTAGAAGCCGAATGGCGTTTATTTGTTGGCTTGATGAGGAGAAAGGAGCCGAGAGTGCAAACAACTTGGGAGGACTTGTTCTTTTCATTCCCCAACAGGGTTTGGACATGTATTTGAAACAGGAGGCCTAGCGGCCAATGAAGGTCCTTTAGCGTCGGTGGGACTGTTGATTAATATGATCCCCCTGGGAGTATTTAGTGACAGCTATACATCAGATCAATAGCTATCTTCTTTTGTCATTGATTTCTTCAGGAGATGCTCAAAATAGCTTCGGTTCGGGCCTCCGACGGTTACGCCAAGTGTCCTCCTCTTGACACCTATTCTTAGAAGCTGCAGTTGCAGGGTCTTCCTACCTCCATAGATGATGTAGTCATTTTATTATCCCCTTGGGCATTCACCATGCATTTTTTTTTACAGTCCAAGGTGGGTGCACAGGAGAGCGCTCACACCCTCAGAGAGGGGATGAGTGGTTCACTCCACCATACCAACCCCACAATGGTAGTTTTTTTTATTTGGCATGGACCAAGACATGAGGGGAGTGACATCTCCCTCGACAGATGTAGCCATTAAGGCCACCTTCATTTTATTTCGATTTTTTTTGGAAGACCCGACCTTCTGAGTGACGACATCTCAGATTCAATAGGTGGAGCCCTATGTTTATATGTGCCAATTTCATTTGCCCTCCTTTTTCTTGCTCATTTTTTTTCTTTTTTTTGGTGCCTACCCCCGGAACAAGACCTTTCCTTTCTTTTTTTTTCTCTTCTTTTTTTGGCTTCATTTGCCATTCTTCTTTTTGTTAGCAAGCATCCGCATTCAAGCTATGCGGGCTTGCTAGACATCGGCTTCAGCCAGATTTGTGAGGAGCAGTTGAGGCGGTAACGCCGCGTGGGGCTGCTCTTTTGAGGATAGATATTTGATGAGGACACGGTGGGTCTACCATATACTTGCCCATCTGTAGTTCTCCTTTTTTGATCAGGCCTTCAATAATGTCCTTGAACACATAGCAATCCTCAATGGGATGTCCCAGTATTTGGTGATAAGGGCAGAAGCGTGGATCGTCTTTTCTTTCGGCATCGCCCGGCTTCTTCGGCTCTGGAAGCACTACTTTGCCGCATTCACGGGCCCATTGAAAAAGTGCCCTAGTCTTGTCCTTTGGAAAGGAGTATGATTTCATCGTTTTGCCTCTTAATGAGGGCCCTTGTTTTGTCGGCTCGACAGAAGACGCCTCTTTCATTTTCTTCTTCTGTTTCTCGAAGGCTTCAAAATTTAAGGCGCAAATTTCTTCTTGTGCTGGGTGTTTGCCAGTTGGCTCATTCTTTTGGTTTGGGGCTATCGAAGCCAGGCAGAGCCTTGCAAGAATTGTTTCGGCATTGGCTGCAATGTCACCCAGTTGTTCGAAGGTCGTGATTTCAATGTCAATGACCCATCGTAGAATTTTTTTCTCAAATTTTCTTTGCAGATTTGAACATAGTCCCCGTAGCTCGGTGGATGTCTGCACCCTTCACGGAGATTCCTCCACCTTCTTATGTAGTCCATGACAGACTCATTATCTTTTTGTTTGGCTACTTGTAATTCGGCCTCGATGACTTCCCCTTCGGCCATCTTCATAGCCGCGGTTTGTTCCGCCTTCAGCTTGTCCATCTACATGTGCGACCTTATTTGCACCATCTTCGGAGATGCCTTAGTTGCCCCCTGACATGCCCGGGGGATTGTATGTTTGAGTGGTTGAGGGAGGATGCCCCTCGTACGATCATGTACCATTCGGGGCATGGCTGGCTGTGTTGAAGCTTCAGGTGAGTTAGCACTACCTTGTGTTGCCTCATGTAGGTGTCCTGCCAGTTGCGGCATAAGTGGACCTAGATTCATTTCATTTAGCCGCCTTTGCAACATTTCAATTTCCTGCTGCTTCTGGTGTAGTAGTGCCATCACAGCGGGACCTTGCCAGGAGGGACCGGGAGTGCTACCTTGCGCCTCCGGTTCGACTAGGGTGAGTGGCATCCCGTTATTATTGCTGGACGCGCCCGGTTTCTTCGAGATGAACTCCCTGGGTTTTATGCCTTCGAGCCTAGGAGGAACACGGTATTGTGTCCCCTTGTTGGCTGGTGGGTGTCTTGGTATTCTCCCGGATCCGGCAGCATGGTGGGAGGCAGAAGCTTTAGCCTGATTTGCTTCTTTTGGCATAAAGTAAAGTTTTTTATCTTCTTCATCAGCGGCTTGAGCCACACTGGACGGTGCTGACAGCATGTTGCAAGAGAGGGCAACATATCTTATTTTAGCTTTTGTATTCTCATTTTCCTTCTCCCATACGGCTGGCATTTGCCCCCGTAGTGGGTCGTTCGGTGCATTGAACAACCTTGCCTTTTCTTTAATTCTTTTTGTTAGCCCGTGAGACTTATTATGTCCTTGAGGGGCATGCTTCTTGACATGCATAGGCTGGCTCTTGAGCTGCTCCTACTCGTCTAGCCTGTCTGTAACAGTTTGTAGCCGTTCCACGGCTGAGTTGATTTCTTCATGCACCCGTGCCGAGGCTTGTTTCTTTGTGTTGTCCACTGGCCTTCTGATAGCCGCAGGAGGGGCTATTTGATGCCAAGCATAAGCTATAGGGGGCGGAGCGGGCCGGGTCATGGCTCCACTAATCTGGACCCTCGGAGTCGGAAGGGATGCTGGCCCTGTTCTTTTCTTTATTGACGATGCTTGCCAATTTCTCTGCTTTTCTTCAGGTGCTAGGGCACAGTCTTCATTGGTGTGTTGGCTGGAAGCCTCTGGCGCTTCTTCGGGCGACTGTTGGCATACAGATATCATGTTAATTGATGCCTCCTGAGTGGGCGCTTCATGCGGGCATGGAGGATCAACTCTGTCCTCCCCCATTTGCAGCTCTCCTCTTTTTATTAAGCCTTGGGCGATGTCTTTAAATATTTGGCAATCCTCAATAGGGTGCCCCAAGATTTGATGGTAGTGGCAGAAATAAGGATCATCTCTTCTTTTGATGTCATCCGGTCTCTTTGGCTTCGGAAGGATGACTTTGCTATATTTGACAGCCCACTCGAACAATGCTCGGGTCTTATCCCGGGGGAAGGCATAGAGCTTCTTTGTTTTGTTCTGCGGAGGAGGCCTCTCCCGACGTCTAGCAGGTTCATTGAGAGGAAGTTTGTGCATCCATTTATGCCTTCTCGCCCCTAGGCTAACAGCATGGACCACTTTCAGCATCGGTCGTTTATTAACCTGCCTGGCTTGATGATTTGAGTCGGCAGAAATGGAGGGAAATCTTGTGAAGAAATCTTCAACTTCCATGGCAATATCACTTAATCGGTCAAAAGATCGGATTTCTATTCCAACTATTTTCTCCAGGATTTCTTTCTTCAGATTTTGTTTGCATATTTGTATTGCATCTTCTGGATGCGGAGGACGCCGACACCTCATGTTGAGCTCCTCCCATCTCTTGATATATTCTGCAGCTGTTTCATCATCTTTTTGCCTGGCCGCCAACAGCTCAGCCACGGTCACCTCTGCCTTGATGACGTGGAATCTTTCACTGAATTTTTGTTGCATGTCTGGCCAGTCGTGGATAGACCTGACCGGCAGGTCAGAGTACCATTCAAAGGCAGGTCCTGTCAATGAAGACCCAAAGAACTTGAGCAGGTACGACTCGTCCACCGCCAAGTCGCCCATGACTGTCATATAATGTGCAATATGTTCTTTCGGGGAGTCTTGCCCGTTGTATTTGTCAAATTTGGGAGTTTATTGACGCCGGGTGGCAGTCTTTTGGCAGCATGATGGGCTGGATATGGCACTTCATATATGTCGAAGGGTGCGTAATCATCACCACCCCTCTTTGCCAGCCTTGCTTCAATCATCTGCTCCACCATCAACTTATTCACCATAGCTGGCTCTTCTAGCTGAGGGCAGAAGTGGGTGGGCTGCATCAATAATGCGGCCGAAGTCATGGCATTGGATGGCAAAGGCTCCAACAGGGGAGCCTATCGCTGCATCTGAAGGGGCATTGGCCGTGCTGGCTGGAGCCGCTGGGAATAATGCTGAGGAGTAGCCCAATTCTGACCTGCAGTTTGTAGAATGGCATGTGAAGGAGCACCCCCCGGGGTTGAAACCTTCATGTGATGGCTCGGCTCATGCCCCCGGTTCCTCGGGTGCCATAGCGTGCCCAGTCTTTTCATTCAATTTTCTCTTCAGCAGTTCTACCTCCTGCTGGTACCTTTGCAGCGTCATCAGCACGACAGGGTCCATAGCTGTTTTGCTACTGATGCCCTCGAGTGCTTCACCAAAGGTGCATCCAGACAGGGGTACCCCTTCTTCTTCAGATGCCATTGTCTTGGTATTGAGAGTAGTGTTGTCTTCATCAGCAACCCACTTGTCCTTAGCGACTTGCAGTAACTCAGCCTCAATTTTGCCCCGCCCTGTCACCGGGTCTTCTCTTTCGGCAACCTCGGCCAGCCGTTCTTGTTCATTTAGCAGGGCGCCATGCCCGCTCATCACCCCTGTCATATTATAGGTGAGGATTTGCATTCTTCTACTGTACTTTCTGACTCCCCTTTGGGCCTGACTAGGGAGAGTTGGCCCTTCATTTGTTGAAATTCTTTTCATCTTTTCATTTTGTGAAGGCTTTTCAAAGCTTCCAGCCCCACCTTGCTTCTCTTTTTCACTCGCCACCATGGGTGACATTTTGTCTTTTTCTTCTTCTTCGGCCCTGACGACACGAAGCAATCTTTGCTGGCCCAGGGAGGAATTCTTGAAGTTACAGAAATATTCCCGGACCCTCTTTGTCATGTCTTCCTGACGACACTCTGGAGAAATGGCAGGAGACAACACTTGGACTCGGACAGACGGCATATGTGAAAGCCATATCAGCTTGGCAGCTTGATTGAAGTTTCTTGAATATTTGGAAATATCAGCCTGCCTTGCACATGCCCTGGCGGCGGGTGGAGGAGTTGCAATCATGACTTCCTCCGCATGCATATTCTCTTTACCCCCTCTATTAGGAACATCCGCAGAATCTTTGAAGCCTTGTGAGGCTGGTGCAGGGCCTCGGATCCTCTTGGGAACCCAAATTTGCTTAAACTTTCGTAAGTTCGGGATTGGCCTCCCTTGCTTGTTGTCATTAAAATTCACCCTTCGGCTTGCCAGCACTTGAAAGGGTTGTGAGTGGGCACAGTCGGGATGATCCGATCCGGCAGAACTTCGGCACTGCGACCATTGAAGTAGACTCGGATGCCCCCGATTAACGAAGACTTCCCAGATGCTGAAAGTTGACTCCGAGGAGTAGCAACAATTCTTCCTCTGGAGCTCTTCTTGTTGCCCCCAGCAGGCTTCTTCTCATGTGCCACAGTTAGGCAAATAGTATGGTGGACGTGGCAGCTCACTATCACCGGAGTTTTTAGTAGAGTTTTGTTAATTTGGCCCTCACTTCGGCGGGCCGCAGCTTTGTTATTCTTCAGCTTCGCAGGTTCAGAATTTTGTACGTCCAGGAGATCCACGAATGCAACTCCCAGGAAGTTGGGGAAGCCAAAGACCGGGGAAAAGTTACCGAAGGTGGAAGGTACAGCAAGGTAGCCGTATGCAGCATGGTCGGCCACGATTTGGGGACCGAAAACAACTCCAGGCAATCCACCCGCCATTGCTTTGACCTCTAAGGAGGGGAACAAGATGAATGAAAAATTAGCATTTGAAATAGTTGGGTGGGGGCCCCACGGTCCCTCTATTTTGGCGAAAAGATGAAGGGAGGTTGGGTCCCACCGGGCGTGCCAGCTTGTGGGGATGGATTTTATTTAGAATATTTTATTTGATATTTATTTATTTATTTTGTTTGTTTATTTGGTTTATTAATTAGGCGTGCCAGTCACTGAGTGACAAGTTTATTATGCACACCGTCTGACTAATCAGACGAAGATGGGTGATCGTGTCGGGACCCAGAACCCGCCGTACCATAAAGGCTACGGCGTTAATTATGCCTCTCCAAAAGAGGGACAACCCTTGATTAATCGCCAAAAATAGAATGACCATGGGGCAACTGGAATATGTGAAAGACGTGATTGCATGCAAGCACACAATATGGTAGCATTTATTTATTAGGCCGGCTCCCGGTACGTGGTGGAGAACGTAGGTCCGAGGACCACCATCACGCATAGTGAAGGCCTCCGGTCAGGCATAACCCGCCCTTCTGCCAATCACCGTTTGATATACCGAAGAGTCAGCTCATGCCAGCATGCACCAAGGTGATATATATATACATGAGCATATATAATGCATACAATAAGAGCATGATAGAAAATAGGTTTAAATTAATCAATTTCTTTTTACCCGACCCGTGGTCAATTAGGTTGACCAATCCCTGTCATAGAAGGCAAGGGTTGCCCCGGGAATGAATGCAGGGTTAAAACGGAGCAAAAGGAAACAATTGGCTCAAATCTGGCGCCGTCAAGCGTAGGTATAGGCTAAAACGGCGCGGGGTAGCGTAGGTAAAAATGCTAAAACGGCGTGATATGGAGTGATGGGCTAAACCGGCGCGATGGGCTTTGGGCGCGCCGGAATAGGGCGCGCCGGAATAGAACCATTTGAAAATGTCTCATTTTGAGTCTAAAGCTAATACGACGCGGGGGGGGGGGGGGATAGCGCCCCGTATTAGGGCGCGCCGGACTAGGAGCGCGTCGGATTAAGCTATTTTCTTGCCCATTTCAATCCGTTTGAATTCCAGAGTTGCTTGTTAGCCCCTTTAACATTAATTGGGTTAATTAATTATTGAACTGGAGTCCTGGATGCCCCAGAGGCAGAGTCATGAGTTCGTGCGAGGTTCATACTCGAGCACGGAGGTTCATTCTTTCAAAAGCATGCTTTATTTAGTCCAAATCACAATGGTAACTTAGTGTCGAAGCCTGGTGAAAATTGGGCAGCATCTCCCCCATCCCTGAAGGATTACAGGGGAGAAACGGGGACATACTCACGTGCGGAGTAAGCCCCTAACAAGCTAGACGGCACGACGGCGGCCAGCGGACCCCAAACGGATAGGAAACCCCGAGGACTAGCCTACGAGGGGCACCATTATTCCGTGGGTTGAACACAATTGGATAAGGTGACCAATGAGTGAGGTGAAAATCTCGAGGGCTAGCCTGCGAGGGGCACACAACCCGTGGTCACCACCAACCTTCCTTGAGGACAGTGGATTTGATGTCGGGCTAAACCCTATTAATGTCCACTTGGCAGCTCATGGGGATACATGTCATTACAGGACACGACCCTATGATCCAATGGTGGCTAGAAACAATGATGGGGAAATGTCCCCGCTCCCCGGTCAGTAAGTTACTCGAGGGAAAATAGTCAAGGATGATGCATACGCAGAGTGCATTCGGTCAATAAACCGACGATGAATAGCTAGATATACATATGTATATGAGTTAGTTGATTAGTAGAGGGGTTCAACAAGTTAGCACGAGGCTGAGATATTGGAAGAAGCAAATGGTCGAACAGCGAAGGGGCCTCTGTGGCATGGACGACTACAGGAAGGAGAAAGCCCTCTGCACTCATAGACTTTAGAAGTATCCTCTTTCCCCTAACCCGTAGCCATAAGCAGGGAAACGTCAAGGAGCCGTCCCTGGGGCTGAAGGGAAGCATACTTGCATACACGCCTCCAACACATAGAAACACATATGGATGCACCGGGTACGAGATGCAGTATAGATCAGAAAATGAACCCCGGGGAAGGGGATTTGCTGTAGCCCTTCTGGGATATCCCGGGGCACGTTCAACACCGGCGAAGAGAATATCTGCACGATGGCTATATACGATGAAAGATTGAATGCATTCAAAGAAAGAAGCGCAAAGGGGCGCATACACATATCGGAATTTCATTCATGCTCAGAGTTAATCACACAACTCAAATAAGACTCAACAGGGGCACGAGATTACACGTTACGATACGGCTTGGCGTTGTCGCACAGAGCCGATCAAATCCTCAAATCAAACATAGAAGAGGGATAAGGGGAGCAGAAATCAGGAAGAGACGAGCTCACATCATCGCCCGTTCGTTACAGAGCTATAGAGTAGCGGATTTACAAAACGAAAGATAGAAGAGAAGGGCGGAAGGGACCCTTCGTCACCTACCTCTAGCTCACTACTAGCAAACAGAGTATCGGAGTAGGGGGGGCTTCTCTCCCCGACTTCGGGCTTCTCCAGACAGACGGACAGAACGAGGTGGCTCTCCCTGGGCTTTCCCTCAGAATCCCCTTTTTTCTTCCCCAAGCTCTCTCGCTCTCGGACGATTGACGCTGACCTCTATTCTTCTCCTCCTTTTCGAATTGGTCGAAACTTAGTGCTTTATAGAAGAAGTCTCTCCCGACGTGGAGAATGCGCGCCGAAGAAGGCTTCCTTTTATCATTTTGGCGCGCCGGTTGATAGGGCACCGGGAAGAGGGCTTCAGTAAGGTGTTTTTGCGCGCCGGTTAAAGGGGCACCGGAGAAGAGGGTGCGTCGGATAAGGGGGCACGCCGGATTAAGCTTCTTTCATCGCGTTTGTTTGACACGGGTCAGACTGTGGGCCCTGGACTGGCTCCAGGAGTTGACTTGGTCCTTCATCTTATTGTGGCTTCACAGAATTGCAACGAGAAGTTTTGGTAAAGCCTTCGGGCCATTGAATGGCCAATTCCGGGACCTTTTGTGCCTTTGGTTCAGACACTCAGGTTTTTCGCTCACATGGCCTTCGGCACCGTAATTTGTGCTGCCGGGCCGGCTTCACTTGTATTTGTAGCTTTTTGGTTGCTTCTTCGGGGATGGTCCCGAATACTCTTCCGAGCTCTCGGGTCTTGCTTTAGCGGTTGTCCGTTGGAGCCGAGCATCTTTTCTTTTCTTCTTTCCTTTGGTCTCATCTTTTGTCCGGCTTCCGCCATTCTTTCTCTTCTTTTCTTTCTTTTCTTCTCTGTCGGCACAGGAGCACCCGATCAGAACTCACGACCTGCAGAAGCAGAAGTCATGAAGTATTAGGAATATTTTCAGTGTCAACAGGGTCCGACCACGTTAAGGTGATCGTGGTCTACCTGGGGACTTCGATCAGCCAAAGACATGGTTGGTCGTGCGACCGCATCCATGACCGACTTTCAAGGGCTTCCCAAATGGGCGCAGTGTCTGTTCACGCCGCGTTCATTATCCAGAAGCTTAACGCGATTGGGAAACCGACCATAATCTCGTTACGATCCGGACCTTCGTGAACCCAGTGCGAATTCGTCCATTCCACACCCCATTCGTCTCGAATGAATGGGAAAACATTCAAAAACGCTTCATATGCCTTCCACAAGCTGGAAGGACTAAAAAATACAAAGAAAAGACCAAAGAAGAGGGTGATTCCTTCGATTGCCCTATACACACACCCATGCCATTCACATAACGCATTCGGCCTCATCCGAACCTCAAATCGCGGGAAAAACTTGACTAAACCGAGGGGAATCACACCTCGACATTCCATTAACTCGAAATCTAGCATTTAAATCGAAGATCGCTGTCTAAATCGACGGATTCGTCTCATACCTTGAAACATGCATTTTGACACCAAAAGAGGGAAAACCCGCTCAAACTCGCCCCATTTGGCATGAAATCGTGGGAAAACGAAGTACAAGGGTCAGGGATCCGTCCCCTACCTCTTCTGACGAAACCACGCGAATCCGGCGTTGATTCGTGTCGAAAATACCTCGTTCCACGTCTGGTCCTTCACGAAAATGCGAAAGCCACCCCGTCATGCCACCATCTCTCACTCCACTCTCCAGTCCTCACCGCTCATCGCCCGCACCATCCTCCACCTCCTCGCCCATCCTCCCCGTCGGCTGCTGGAGAAGAAGAGGGAAAGAGGGAGAGACGTGAGAGTGAGAGGGAGAGAATGAGGGAGAGGGAGAGAGGGTTACGAGAGTGAGAGGGGGAAAAGTGAGAGGGGAGGGGGTTTTAATAAAAAGAAAATTTTTATTTATTTTTATTTTTTTCATTTCATTTAGAAAATTCACAACAACTTTGAAAAAATCCCAAAAAATACATTCTGACCCATAAAATTTCTAGGAAAAAGTTGGGAAGCTCCACACGTCGCCACTGACCTAAAATAATTCACATACATACCATCTATGGGTCCGAAGATCTGATATTAAAGTCCGAAACCCACACGGACACGATCCACAATCTGCGGAAACACAATCCAAAATCCGGGGACATTACAGTCCTTCCCCCTTATAAAAATTTCATCCTCGAAATTTATGACAATGTATAGAACACAAGGGGAAGAACTCACCCAACGGGTAAGACCTCGCAATCACCGCACAACCCCTAAATTCACCACACAACATCCTATGAGGAACACCGCAAGACTAAAATGACCAATAACAAATTACGTCGATCCTCAGACCGATCGGGGTACACAAAATCGACAAGTCTGGCATCACCTCAGCTTCCTCGAAACTCTCAAGGGCACAAATAATGTCCGAACACTCCGTACACGGAGGAAGCACACAATCCTTGATTGGGTAAACCATACTTAGCCACCTATTTGGGACATTGGCGTCTCCAACTGTTGGACACCAAGTACTCCTTACAAGGAGCACAATCACACTTCATTCCTGGGTGGCGACCTCGATGCCAATCGTAACTGGCTACCACTATTTCATTGGCTCCTCATAGCCAGCAACACACGATCCAGAGCCAAATACCTCTATTGCTCACTGAATGACACCTGTCCCAAAACCAATGTCTCACCGGTCACCATCAACACCCATGGGACATATTACAATCAACTGCTTGGGACTTCACAGTCTGAAATCTGCAGCACACAACAGCTAACTCACTGGGTGCACATCGGCTGCAGAAAACCATCTGCTAATCGCCAATCACAAATCGCTTAGCACCATCTTGATCCTCCCTGGCCATCCGGCCAATTCCAACTTCTCGCGAGGAGAGAAAACAACATGGTTATTCACATGAACCTCGAACTCATCAATCACACTAATCATGGGCACGCCGCCTCAAATCCTTTCCCAATGTTAGAACCCCCATCTCACATCACACTTCAGGGGATTCTTTCGTCGAGGAGATAGCTGCTCCATCTTACAACCGTCTATTCCACGCTTATGAACTCCATAGTACCATCTGGACGGTGGCACCTCAAAAAGCATCGAGTTCCAAACTCTCTCGAGTCTTGTCATAGCCAAGCTTTGTATCCTCAACCATCACGTCACTTAACTGGTCCTGAATATCACATCTGACAAACAATTGGCACACTAAACTAGATATCATCAGGGCCCCTAAACAACTCAAGTAGCTCCCTCCACTACTCACCATGGCATCCACACAGGGTCTCCTCTCAACACCAGCACCTCTCATTCCTTGGGTCCATTTCAAGAACATCCACACCGACCGAGGTCGGTCAAATTGCCATCTCAACTCTGAGCAATGCACGCGTGCACCTTATAACAAGTCCATGGCCACAACCTGCCCTAGTACCAGTCGCTAAGTGACTCCACTTTGAACAACGCGACACAATTCACAGAAAAGACTGGCGCAATAGTTATCCTCCTCTAACAATTCTCACCACCGAGCTCTCCAATTCTCAATTCTGCTTGCGCCACACAGCACAATGCTGCCGCCGACACTCGGCAACCAAGGCCACTCACATGGCTGACACAGCCTTACATCCAAAGTCAACTCTTTACAGTTGACTATGAAATCTTCAGGACTCTCTTACCATGAAGATATTCGCCCTACTCTACCATCAATCTGATCCTGGAGTTTGTGGGTTATGGACCCACCATGCTTCTGCTGCGCAACTCTACACCGGCCATACCATAAAACAGGGGGGAAACTCAACATCTGCTATAACACAACCTTCAATTGAAATAGACTGAATCCAGACATGGGGGTGAAAGAACTCACACTCCTCAACTCTGGAACACAACCTCCCTTCTTCACCTGACAATCCGCTCACACGCGCAGGTCTCAATATCAAAGCACATCGGGAGACTCAACACCAGCCCTACAACACGACATATTAACCCAGCTGGTGATTCCACTCGCCCGATTTATACGACCTTTTCAGCACCTACACATCAAGAAACAAAGAGGGACGAGCACGTAACCCCTACAGGCAGCTCCACTGCCGACACACAAGATGCCCTTGGAAGCTCTCGAACACACTTTGGGAAAAAACACAAGCGCGTGAAAACACAATTATAACAAGAAAACAACGGAATCAACAAATGTTGTGCCCCTGGTTTTGATGATGACAACCATGAGATTTTGTATTGAGTTCAATAGGCATGATGCATTAGATACTCTGTGTGAGAATTCAACTTGCATAATGAAATGGATTCGTTAACATATATACATATATTTGGTTTATCTTGAATTGCGAGGAACACACAGCGTCCACGCAGGGTGCTCAAGGCGTCCACGCCTCAGTTCAATAAGTTAGAAGAATTAGTCACTGGTATAGCTCAGTGCGTTAACGCTACGATGGCACAGCGTCAACGCATCAGTTCATTAACAGAAGAAAGATGGCTCTGGGTCAGTTCAGTGAGTTAACGCTGGGTCTTCATGCGTCAACGCACCCAGCCTCTACAGTCCTTCATGCTATGCAAGTATGCGTTAACCCTTCAGTCACACAGGGTTGACGCCATCTGGGTTTCGTCAAATGAATATTGGTGGACCCCAGCCATAATGGATAAATTCGATGCCACCTCAGCAAAAAGGGCACACGCTCCTTTTCCCTCGCGATTCCAAAAGCATCTGTGAGAGGACAATGATCGGGACTAACTAGAAAATCTGGTTGGGGCCCACAAGGGAATATTCACGTGAAGGAGGGGCGTGAGCCGTGGAAATGCTTGAAGATGTTGCAGTCGAAGATAGAGGTGAAGAGGAGCTTTGAAGGAGAATATTGAGGATTATCATCTTCCTCCTCGGTGCTGCTTGGTTCACGAAGAAGAAGGGGAAGCGCTTCAAAGTTCCATCATCCTGGATAGAAGGAACATCCAAAGTGCTGAATCACAAGCTCTTCTACATCCCCCTACCAAGGAAGAGGAAGCCAGTCGATCAAGAGCTTCATCATTCAGTTCATCGAATTCAAGACATGAGATCCAATTCTGATTTGTATCTGAAACTCGTTTCCATTTTCTATTTTCCATTTTAAGTTTTACAGTCCATTTTGCACTCTATTACTGCAGTTCTCCCTTGTACTAGTGTATGTAGAGGGAGGTGTCTTGATCAAGCGGGTTGTGCTTGGATCAAGGGGTTTGGGGTGTTCGCCCATAAGCTGTTTGTCAGTGGGTAAGAGGATCGGTTCCTCTTGTTTGAGCTCAGCGTTGTTGAGGAATTGTTCCTCTATTTTGCTAAGCTGTAAGGCTCAGCAGGGATCCTCACTGATTCAGTGAGGGGTGGACGTAGGTCTCCATAGGGAGACCGAACCACCTTAAAAACCAAGTGTTTATCTGTGGTTTGCTCTCTTCTGTGTGGTTTGTGTGTCGCTAGATGCTTGAATAGGTTCGACTGCGACATTATCTTATTCTGCATTCTTATTTAGAAATAGCTTACTTAAGGAATTGTGTGATCTTGCCCTATCAGTTTTTAAAGGGTCAACCTATTCGCCCCTCCCCCTCTAGATTGACATTCCACTAAATCCAACACGTGGTACTAGAGCTTGGCTCTCTTGTTGAGGGTTTCACAACCCTGAGAGATTCAGTGGAATGGAGAACAAGGGGCTCATGCCTGAAGGGCATGCAGTGAATAGGCCACCATTCTTTGATGGCACTAATTACGCTTATTGAAAAAATCGAATGTAGGTATTTCTTAGAGCTCAGGACCATGAGATTTGGAGGGTCGTGAGCAAAGGACCATATCAATTACCAGAAGATGAGGAACTGTGGGTCAAGGAACAGATTCGGAAGTCCAACATAAATTGGCAAGCAATGAATATCATGCAATGCTCGCTGCACCTTACAGAGTTTTCACGTGTGTCCTCATGCGCCAATGCCAAAGAAATGTGGGACAGACTTGAAGTCATCTACGAAGGTACGTCAGAGGTAAGAGAGACAAAAGCTAACATGTTAATATCTGAGTATGAAGCTTTTAGAATGAAACAAGAGGAGAATATTTCTGAAATGTATGCAAGGCTAACTTTGTTAGTAAACGGTCTTAAAGGTCTAGGAAAAACTTACAGTGATTATGAATTGGTTAGGAAAATTCGTAGATCCCTAACTCCAATTTGGCACACTAAGGCCACGGTTGTTGAGGAATCTAGGAATCTTCCTACCACTACTCCTGATGAGCTTATCGGATCACTGATGGCTTATGAGTTGAATTTCAAAAGAAATGATGATGAGGATGTGAAAAAGAAGAAGCCACTTGCATTGAAGGCTGGTCCAAGCAGCAAGGAAAGTTCAGAGGATAGTGAGTTATCTACATCGGAGGATGACTCAAGTGAGATAGCAATGCTCACCAGGAAATTTAGAAAGTTTCTAAGGAAGGAAGGTAAGGTCCTAAGAAACAGAAGACCACAGGTAAGAAAGAATTCAAAATTTAAGTCTGAGAACATTAAGAAATCTGACAAAGTTGTTTGTTACAAATGCAGGAAACAAGGTCATATAAAATCTGAATGCCCAGAGAATGCGAAGAAAATTCAACCAAAGTGGAAGAACAAGAAACCAAAGGCAATGGTGAGTACTTGGAGTGATGAGGAGAAGGAAGAAGAAGAAGGCAGCACCTCTGAAGAAGAAAGTGATGTGAAGCTATGCTTTATGGCCAAGGGAGATGATCAAGAAGAGGTAACCTCCTCCTTTGAAAACTTCTCTTGTAGTGATTGGGAAGAAGCATTTAATGATCTGCTTGATAAGTATGATTATGTGAAGAGAGAAAATAAATCACTGAAGAAGAAGAAAAATTCGGCTAGTCAAGACACTTCCTTAAGTGAGAAAAACATTTGCTTAGAAACAGAAATCTACAACCTAAGAAAGTCTCTTGCTGAAAGTGATGAGTTTAAAAAACAATTGACTGAGATGAAAAGAGAAAATGAATTTTTACTGAAAGTAATTGATGATTTGAAACTCGGAATGCAGAAACTGGAAAGTGATGTAAAAATTGCTGAAGAAAAATATGAGGCTGTTCAAGGAGTAAATCTAGAACTCCAAGAAAATCTGAAAACATTGCAAGTTGAAAATCAAGACAAGCAAGCCTCCCTCGAAAAAATGACACAAGGCAAAAATAACCTAGAAGCTGTTATGGGAATTAAAAGCAACTTTGGAAAAGAAGGACTAGGATATAATCCTACAAAAAAGAAGGACTTGGGAGTGAGATTAGTAACTTTTGTTCCAGAACAGGGCACATCTGAGCAAAATCCTTTGACAACAAGGAAGCTCCGAGAGAATAATCAAGAAAAGTTAAAATAGAAAATCAAATAAACAAATGAGACTAACAAGAAAAAGGGCAAAGGGAAAATGGATTCTACCATGAATACCAATCATTGCACAAGTATGCCAAAATTTAGGAGTAAGATATCAAATCAACCCAAGGCTCCCACGAAATCAAATCAACATCACACTCATGAAAATTTCAGGAGTCACTGGACTGGCACAAGACAGTGGCGTCGACGCACCACTCACCCCGCGTCAACGCACAGACCTTTCCAGAATGGGTACTACTTCAGAAACAAGGAAATGGGTCAACGCTGTCACTATAGTGCGTCAACGCACCCGGTCTACCAGAACCCCAATTACATGAATTTTGGACGGATAGGTCAACACAACCATGTTAGGGGGTTAACGCAGTCAGGCTTTGCTTCCTCTAGAACTCAAGCCTTACCTAGAGCTGCTCATCCTAGGTTTCCCAATGCATCCTGGATTCCTAATGTTTATTGGAGTGCAAATTGGAACAAAAATTCACGTCCTTTTAACAACAAAACTGGTCCAGAAAATTCATTGCAAACAAAACATCAACCCAATGAGATGAGACAGAAAAATTCCAAACCTGTGAACTCCTCATTCCAAAAACTTCCAAAACAACAGATGTGAATTCCGAAAAACATGTTGTCTTACTTGAAAGAAGTATATGGTCTGATGGGACCCAAGTGTTTTTGGGTTCCAAAGTCCCTCGTTTGATGAGATGTGCAGGAATGCCTTGCAGCCGTACATAACAGATGGTATCTCGACAGCGGCTGCTCAAGGCATATGACGGGTGACAAAGCCAAATTTTGCTTCTTCGTTGAAAAGGAAGGAGGGCATGTCACTTTTGGGGGCAACAATAAAGGTAGGATTATTGGAAAAGGTAAAGTTGGCAAAAATCCTTTGAATTCCATTGATGATGTGTTGCTTGTTGAAGGATTAGAGTATAATCTACTAAGTATAAGTCAACTGTGTGATAGAGGTCACAAGGTTGTGTTTGATTCACATGCATGTACCATCCTTGAAGTGAACTCTGAAAATGTTAAGTTCATTGGAAAAAGAGTAAATAATATGTACATGGTAGACTTAGATGATCCTGCTCATAATAATCTTTATCTTGCTGTGAACAAAGGTGAACTAGCTTGGCTATGGCATCGTAGGCTAGGACATGCTAGCTATAGTGTCATGCATAAGTTAGCAAAATTTAGCATGGTGAACGGGTTGCCTGATGTCTCATTCAAACGCAATGATAAAGTTTGTGATGCATGCGCTCAAGGTAAGCACACTAAGAAGTCTTTTAAAACTAGAATGGAAAACCAATCTTCTAGACCTCTTGAACTTGTTCATATGGACTTGTTTGGACCCACTAGAACAGCAAGTCTAAGTGGCAGTAGATATGGTTTTGGATTGGTAGATGACTTTTCTAGGCTTACCTGGGTGTTCTTTTTATCTCATAAAAATGATGCATTTGAAGAATTTCAAGCATTCTTCAAGAGATTCCAACAGGATGGTAAGTTCACCATTTCTTTTATCATGTCAGATCATGGAGGAGAGTTTGAAAACTCAAACTTTGATGTTTTCTACAGGGAGAAAGGAATATCACACAAATTCTCTTCACCAAGAACTCCCGAACAAAATGGAGTGGTGGAAAGAAGAAACAAGACTCTTGTGGAGATGGCGAGAACAATGCTAATCGAAGGACAACTTCCAAGGAAATTCTGGGCCGAGGTGGTAAACACTGCGTGCTACATTGTAAATCGTGCAATGGTAAGGCCTTTGTCCAGAAAGACTCTCTATGAGTCAATGAAAGGTAAGAAGCCATCAGTTGCTCACTTCCGAGTATTTGGATCAAAATGTTTTATTCAAAATAATGACAAACGGGACTTGGATAAATTTGAACCTAAGAGTGAACCTGTCACGCCCCGACGCGGAATATCGGGTCGTACAGTTAGAAACTAGCTAGAGATAACAATAATAAGCTAAGCTAAACAATTACACAGGTGCTAAGAAAAGGAACAAATCTATTGATCAAGATGATTCCAATTTATTACAATAACCAACATTTGCTAACACACGATCAAACATGACTTCCAATCTGAATTCTAATACAATATCTGACTCCAAAAGTAATAAGTGCTAACACAACTCTAAGGAAATAACTAGAGGTAAACAACCATGCCAACACGGCATCTACTAACATGCACACTCAAAAGATATCACTCCTGCCCTTCCCCATCGGTATGCGTATCATCACCTGAATAGCCTGGAAAGGGGGAAACAACAACTATGAGCTGACGCTCAGTAGGAAATAACAGGCAAGTTTACGTGATTAACAAGTTAATTACATTTTTCATATGAAATGCTAAGAAAAGAAATAAATGACGATAACGATAAAATGAAACAACGTAATATAAAGATCTTGCAAGGTCAAAAAATATAATGATGACAAGAAATAACAAGATAGCAAGTACAAGAATTTACAACAGGAGATAGTAATAGAGAATTGGCCAACAAGCAAGTATTTTAAACGCCATTTCAAGCATGATCAAGTAACAAGTAACAAGAGATTTTATGTCATAGACGTTACACTAGTCAAGTACTCGGTGCAATGCCTCACCATGTCATTAACATCCCATGGGCTCACTAACTTTCAGGCGCTCTCCCCAGGACCAGACAGGGCCCTTATGATGCGTTGGCATTGATTTATTGGATCCAAGATCCCACGTTGTCTAGACATTCAGTCAAGTTAAATGGCCAATGAATCAGAGGAATTACTACCACAAGTATGAGATTTAAGGACTAACTTGTCCTTGGATTCACTAAAACAAAAACTCGGTTATACGGTCACTTTGGGCCGCATTACAAGAATTGGACCAAAACTTAGTCCACGAGGTCAACAAAGAACGGCTGACAGTGTACCGTTCAGGTGTGTAAGCAATCCATTCTACTGGGGTAATAATGACTATCCAGCAACTTAACAATCAATTTAATCCTAATTACCAAGTTAATATACCAAGGATTATCTATTATTATTTGCATTAAGACAATTTGCCCAAAAAGCTGATTCAAGATGATAAGCTAAAGAACAAGCTCGCATAGGAGTGAAATAGCATGCATTAATAGAAATTTAGTTACACAATTAACCACTAATTATGTGGGTTTCTATTTAACCATTGTATGCGTTGCAATGGAGATGATAAACGACATGTTTTTACACTATGGTTGAATGCAAGGACCATTGTCAATTGAAATCATAAGGTTACAAGTATGGGTCATTGGTTACTCAAAAATATAGTTTTCAATTGGACTAAGTTGGATGGGTCGATCCCCTAATGATCCGGATCGATCCACGGGTCGAAAAATAACATTACCGGGTCATACAGCACATGGGTCGACCCCTGGAAAATTCCAAGGCATGGGTCGACCCATTGGGTCGACCCCTGGAACTCCAGGAGTCTGCCTGGGTGATGGGTCGACCCATGGGGTCGACACTGCTGCATGGGTCGACCCATTGGGTCGACCCCCGCATTGGGCAGCATGGGTCGACCCCATGGGTTGACCCCTGCACTTCCAGAAACGGCCGTGGCTTCCGGAAAACACAAAAACTCATCCATTTGGGGTCTAAATGGGTTGGGATCTTAACCACATGCTCTAGGGTTCTTAATAGACATACTAGGGTCATAGTACAAGAGTTTTGAAACACGAATTTCAACAGAAATCAATTGAATCACAACCTATCTATGATGAACACATGAAAACCTAGTTCTTGACATGCTTCTACTAAATCGTAAGGTTCTCTCAATATATACAACGAAATTTGGGGCTTCTTATATCAAAAGAAAGCTACTTCGATGCTGATTCCATCCATGTATGATATGCTATATGGGGATCAAGATATACAACTCAAAATCAGCCCGAAATCATGCTTTGACTCAAAAGAACATACCATAAATCAAGCCTAGACATGCTCTTACTCAAATCATAAATTCTCTAAACATGCTCAGTAAAAATTAGGGCTTTCTATGCCAAATGAAAACTAACATGCTGATGCCTACATCCATGTATATTAATTAGAGTTTGGCTATTATAACCTACCTCAATCGAAGAGAGAACTTAAAGCCCTAGAATGAAGAACGAACTTGACAGCACCTTAGAAAAATCTCGATATCTCCTTGGATACCTAATGAAATTTAGGGCTTTTACTACCACTGGAAAGAGCTCATCGAGAGGAACAATTAGATGTATTCATATGCTGATTTTGGTTAAGGAAACCTACCTCAATCGAAGGAACAAAGAGAAGAGGAAGGAGGACGACGGCTGCCGACCCACCTCCACTAAATGACCAAGATCTTCCTAGATCTGAATCCTCTGTGAACCCCACAGCCACCAAATGAAAGTAGACACGAAGAGCTTTATTTTGATAGCTCATAGAGCTTCTGGAGACTTCGGAGTTGGGAGAAATCGACCACGCAAGGTGGTGTTTGAAAACGGCGCCGCCAAGGTTGACTTCAACAAAACTCGGCCGCCACCATGTGCTAGGGTTAGATTTTGGTTCGATTGATAGAGGGTTATTGATCCTTAGATCGTGGCCTTTCATTTGCCACCAATTTGAGCTCATTTGGTTGAGTATTAAGCTCTAATTTGATGTTTTAAGATGGGGTTAGGTAAAGGTTAACTAAGTGTACACTTTTAGGCTTAATCCACTAATTAGACCAAATTGCGGATTTTTGCTGGGTCAATCACAGACGACAAAGTTGCTAACTACATGGTCCTTGACCCAATTAGCATTTTTTCAGATTTTTATAAGGTAGTCGAATTTTCACTATTCTATTTTCTAAGGAATTAAATATTATAAGTTCGAAATTCAAGCATTAAATCATTAAAAATTCAATTTTCAGTTAATAAAAGCTTAATAAATACATTGGGCTCAATAAAAATTTTCGGGGTATTACAGAACCAGCCATCTTTCTTGGATATTATGATCACTCTAGGGCCTATAGAGTCCTAAATGTCAACACTCAAACTGTAGAAGAATCCCCACATATTGTATTTGATGAAATGAATATTAAATCTGAAAATGAACAACCTTGCAGGAACAAGGATGATGTGGAGTTTCTTGAAGTGAAGGAAGATCAAGATCTACAAGAAAAAGAATCAAAGCCAGGTGAGAATCTAGTAGAATCAAGTGCTCAAGGTAATGCATCAGCTAATGAAGGTAATTCTCTCACCAACGTTAGGGTGTTAAGAGATCATCCATTATCAAGTGTCCTTGGTAGTCTGCATGACCCTCTTAGAACTAGGTCTCATTTTAGGATCATTGAAGAAATGGATAATTTGTCACTTGTTTCTCAAACTGAACCCAAAAATGTAAATGAAGCCTTAAAAGATGAATTTTGGATAAATGCAATGCATGAAGAATTAAATCAATTCAAAAGAAACAATGTGTGGCATCTTGTGCCAAGACCCACCGAACATTTAGTCATTGGAACTAAATGGGTTTTCAGAAATAAACAAAATGAGAATGGAATAGTTGTCAGGAACAAAGCAAGACTGGTAGCTCAAGGGTATAACCAAGAGTTCAGTATTGATTTTGAAGAATCCTTTGCTCCAGTAGCTAGAATAGAGGCCATTAGACTATTGCTTGCATTTGCTTGCTGCCATGGAATAAAATTGTAACAAATGGATGTAAAAAGTACTTTTCTAAATAGTCTAATAAAAGAAGAGGTGTATGTTGAACAACCCCCCGGTTTGGAGTGCATAGACTGTCCTAACCATGTTTACAGATTGGACAAAGCTCTTTATGGGCTAAAACAGGCCCCTCGAGTATGGTACGATAGACTTAGTTCATATCTCACTGAAAAGGGATATTCCAGAGGTAAAGTGGACCAAACTTTATTCACCAAGGTAAGAAATAATGATATTCTTCTTGTCCAGATTTATGTTGATGATATAGTTTTTGGATCCACTGAACCAATCATGTGTGAGGAATTTGCAAAATTAATGACTACAAAATTTGAAATGAGTCTAATGGGTGAGTTGCAATTTTTTCTAGGTCTTCAAATCACCCAAAGCAAGGAAGGATGTTTTATCAACCAGGCAAAGTATATTTTTGAACTGCTGAAAAAGTATCAAATGGAGAATCTCAAAGCTATTACAACTCCCATGAGCACCAACACAACCCTGGATGCAGATCTGAAAGGTAAACAAGTGGATGCGAAGACTTATCGAGGTATGATCGGATCACTTCTTTATCTTACCGCATCTAGGCCAGATATCCAGTTTTGTGTCTGCTTGTGTGCACGTTTTCAATCTGATCCTAGAGAATCCCACTTGAGTTCTGTTAAGCATATCTTTTGATATCTTGCTTGAACTCGAGATTTAGGGATTTGGTATCCTGCATCTTGATCTAGTTTCTTATTCAGATGCAGACTATGCCGGATGTAAACTTGACAGGAAAAGCACAAGTGGCTATTGCCAATTTTTGGGAGGGTGTTTGGTTTCTTGGGCATCCAAGAAACAACACTCAGTGGCGCTATCCACTGCAGAGGCAGAATATATCGCTGCAGGGAGTTGTGGCACTCAAGTGTTGTGGATCAAACACCAACTCCAAGATTATCAAACTAATCTTGGGTGTGTCCCAATTTTGTGTGATAACACTAGTGCCATTAACCTGGCAAAGAATCCAATCCAGCACTCTAGGACCAAACATATAGAAATTAGGCATCACTTCTTACGTGATGTAGTTAATAAAGGGAGCTTTAAATTGATGTTTGTGGATTCACAACACCAATTAGTTGATATTTTTACTAAGCCTCTGTGTAATGAAAGATTTACTTGTCTTAGAAGAGAGCTTGGGTTGTGTAATCCTCAAAATGTTGCCTAATGTGATTGCTCAGGTCATTTTATGAATTCTGATTGCTCAATGTTGCCTAATAATAATCTGGTCGCATGCCTTGTTTGATTTGAAACTGCTTGGTTCTTAAATAAGTCACCAATTTAGGGGGAGTTTAGTCATTCGTGATGTCCTCTGCATTGAATGTCATATGGTAACTAAAAGGCATACTATGTTGATAATTACAATTTCATTAGAACTTTTTGTCATGCATGATCCAAGGGAGTAAGGGGGAATTTAAATCACATTTTAATTACTGAGGAAAGTTTTATGGTACTTTGAAATGGTTGGCTAGTGGATTCTGCACCGATGATAAGTCAAGTCACTGGTTAAGAAGACTGAGTTAACGCTGGAGTAATCTTGCGTCAACGCACTGACTGAAATTGTATGGAAACCGAGTTGATGGTCAATCTGTTTGCTTGAGTGGGTTAACACAGTGATGGGGATTGAGTCAATGCTAGTCTGAAAAGTCTGCCTTCTGAGGTTCTATCTAATGAGAAGGGGTTGATGCAGTGGTTGCTGTGTGTCAACGCCTGCTGCTTGACAAGGTAGCCCTTCAAGTGACACTTCATAAGGTTGTCTGCAACTTAGAGTCTTTTCTATTCCTCTTCAAGTCATTTCTCTTATTCCATTCATCTCATATATCCCATTTATTGTAGTTGAAGAACTTGTCAATCTTCAGTTTAAGGAAAATTTCTCTAACACTGAGATTTAACTTGATATCTTAGATTCAGGGGGAGTTCAAATGACAATTCCTTTATGAGAGTTCTTGGTCTTCATTGGCTGACCCTTTGCAAAATTAGTGGTTGGAGACTTATGAATCTTATGCTTTTGAATGTTAAATTTCTTGAATATGAAAGTTCCTCGCATATGGAATAGCTATAGAACTGTAGTGCCCCAGAATTTATTTGATAATTTTATGGCATTATGAGCAATTAAAGGGACTAATTTGAAGTTATAAATCAATATAAGGCCAAGTGGTGTTAATCAATTAACCCAACCCACTTAATTAAGGTCCAAAAGGTTTTAACTCTGGCCCATTAAGTTTGGCCCACAATCTAGAAGGTAATTAAGTCTATCCACGGATATTAAGGATAAATACTAGAATATATAAGATAAGTTAATGGATAATTATCAAAAGAGTTTTAAATTGTTTGAACTCTATCCACGACAAATATAACGGTCTATAGCCTGACCGTCACAGGCGTGTAACGCACGGTGTCTCGACCGTTACACTATGAACCAGAAAACAAAAAGTGTTTGATTTCCTTTGAACTCTAGGAACGAGTAATGTAACGGTCTATCGCGAGACCGCCACATAACCCTAACGCGTAGGTCCTAGTCCGTTACAAACCTGTTAGTTCCGTGAGCAAAGGAACTCATGAAAAGATTGGAACTTGACGTTCCTATCCACTAGGGATCGACTTGGGAAGGATTGTAAAGACTCTAAGGACTCTTAGGGATTAGGATTTGATGAAATAAGGACTCTAAACTCGATCTAATCCTCAAACCCTAGTCTAAACTCTATAAATAGGGCATAGTTCTGAACTGTGCAACCCTTACTTTTTGGGCGTAAGGAAGCAAGGTAAGGAGTCTGTAACGACCCGAGAATCCGATTACCGGGAAGGCCCGATGATCCGAGACTCGAACCGCCGCCCACGAGCCGGGAGGGCTCGGAAGGGCTAAAAGGAGTGTGGAGGCACAAAGAAATAGGAAATAAAGCAGGACAACCAACAACAACAAGCTGAAAGAAAGAACAACTACAGCTACAACAGAGTCCAGTCCAGCAGAAAGTACATTCTAAAGTAGTAAAACGTACCACATGCCAAGTGAACACTCAGCCCGGCAAGCTGGCAACTGAGAACCTCCGCTCCGCACCGACGAACCTCGCGGAAGAACCGCCACACCTGAAAAGCAGGGAATGAGTCTCCAAAACAGAGACTCAGCAGGGATCCCGCGGAACCCCAACCGGAAACAACGGCGGTAGCGGAAAGGAGAGCTACAACTATAGCAGGAACAGCAAACCGGTGGCCGGTCAAAAACTCGGCACTACAGCTACTCCTACTGTACCGGAAGGTACACCTCGATCACGCAGACGAAGCTACCAAACCACGCTAGTACCGCCTACCGAAGTAACAACACACGGCAACCATGCCGCAGAGGCCTATCTCCCGGACAGTCAACCTGGACACGCTGTCCAAGGTGCAACCCCGACCATCCGATCGCGGGTACCGCACCACAAGACCCAACTTCGGTAAAGCCACTAGCGCTAGACTCACGACGCGAAGACCAACACACGCGCCACGGCAAAACAGCCGAAGGACTCAACGGTCGAGACGACCGAAAACCCGAAGGTCAAAACCACGAAAACTGGTAGTCTGTCACTCCCAACTCGACAGGAGTACCGCCCACTAGAAGCACAACCGGTAGCGTCCCCTAACGTCTTACACCGCACAGCAGGTGAACCGCCTGACGTGGTAGGTCCTACCCGAGGCGCAAACACCGTACAAGTAACCACTAACAAGTGACTAGCTGGGGTCACGCCCGTCGACGTGCGTCCACAGTCCCCAACCACGTATGCACACACAGACCACGCGTCCTAGGTCTGACCCTCTGACTGGTTTTCCCCTGGCACTGGACTCTGTTGTAGCTGTAGTTGTTCTTTCTTTCAGATTGTTGTTGTTGGTTGTCCTGCTTTATTTCCTATTTCTTTGTGCCTCCACACTCCTTTTAGCCCTTCCGAGCCCTCCCGGCTCGTGGGCGACGGTTCGAGTCTCGGATCATCGGGCCTTCCCGGTAATCGGATTCTCGGGTCGTTACAGAGTCATTATCTTAGGTAAGTTCTTTAGAATAATTTGTTCACAATACTTTAGACTAACTCCCCTCTGAATTTCACATCTTTAGGTCAAGAGGTCGTGGAGTTAGAGCCCAAGGAAGTTGCTGGAAAAGTCACAAGAGAAGGAGGAGATCTAGGGCAAGGTTCTCTACCAAATTCAGGAACTACAGTCTAAGTAAGAGGTAGGTTATCTCATGAACGGCAAAAACAACTTGATAGGACTAAGAGCCTCTGTTTTGATTGGATTTCATGCATGCTAGATCATCAATTTCATGTTTTATTGGTTCTATGCATATCATGCTTCCCTTAGCCCTAACTAAAGATTAAAGACTTGACTATCCATCTATTCATCAATACCCATGCATATAGACAACCTTTACTTTGTTAACATATCTAGAAACTCATGATGTTTTGATAAAAGACACGATGTGAGTTGATCTCTTAGCTTCTATAGTTGTTTCCTGTTAGCAGAGACTGTAACGCATCACAGAAGGACCGTCACTTCCATGTAACGGCCCCACGACAGACCGTTATACTCTCTGATTGGGTTTGGATTTCACGGTTGATTATAACGCGCTTGGACAGACACGTTACATTCATGTAACGGCGGGGTCCTGACCGTCACAATCACAGTGACGCCCCATCTCCAGACCGTTATACTCTGTGTTCTGTCAACCCCAAGACAGAATATAACCTGCCAATATTATTATTGTTAAAGTCTAGTTACCTAAGTTTTAACCTGATCATGTGATTTTAAGGTTATTTGATCATTCATGATAGGTATTGCATGTTTTGTGGTCTCACTTTTTTATGTTAATTTTTGAAGCCAAATTATATAGTTTTGTATTATAAAGAATGACTTTTTAACATTGTATTGACGGAGTTTTCATCATGATTTCACATTGATTATACATATCTCTCTCTGTCAATAGAGTCAATTCCATAAGTACATGGCACATATTCCGGTATGTTGTCATTAGTTCACACTTTACACTATAGGAACACAATCTTGGACATGAGGACCTCTCTATTGGATATTCCTTCCAATGGACTAGGAAATCATTGTTTCAAGACCTCCGTAATTCTCCGCGAGCCTGGGATTCCCACTAGGACGCCGAGTTGGTTGTACCATTAAAGCCCAATAAATAGAATGCACTATCATGGTTTCTGATTCTTGAAATGTAACGGCCTTGAACTGGACCGTCAGGCTCACGTAACGGCCCAGTGCCAGACCGTCACATTCCTCTGAGTCTATTTTTATCTTTCTGGACTCTGATCATTGTAATGGCTCATTAATGGCGCGTTACATAGTGTAACGGCCCAGTTAACGACCGTTACATAGCTTGTTTATGTTAACCCAAGGTTTGACCAAGGGTTGATATTCCAATGATTCTAGACAAACCTTGATGATCTAGAACTTGTCATATTGCTTAAATTGATCTAAATAAATGGAAGTTAAGGAAAATACCGTTATGCTGTCGATTTATTTCTATGAGCATGACATTGTTTAAAGTCTATTTCTTGACTCCTACATTCTTATGTTGAAGCATTCATTCATTGATTTTAGTTATCATGAAATTGTTGGAAGTGCTATATTCTTGGCCATACTTTACTGTTATACTGCGTGGAAGTAGCTTAATTTATAACTGAAGATGCGATCGAGCACTGATTGTGTTCAAGGGCTCTATGCTAATCCTCTCGGCTGATTGTCGGAAACATACTATTTTATAAATCATGCGGTATGATGCTACTGGCGTCGCATTGCGCTGGGAGTACTATTTCTATAAATAAGTGAAGATCCACGGCACGACATGACATTCTTGCTTGATATTCCACAGAAATTCACGAAGCACTTGCTCATAAGCATAAGATGCTAAAGTGAGGAATATGTGGCTTGCTAGTACATTCTCGATATATTCTTGTTCATGAAAGGCCAATATCAGGTTCTTGTCCTATTCTTACTAGTTCATTCTTGTTCTCATTCCATCTTATATGATAGTCTTGTTACTTTGATTTAATCGCATGATCATCACATTGCATGATTTTACCTTATTTATTTAGAGCGAAAATGTTAATCACTTTAATAGTGCCTTCATGTTGATGCGAAGATACCTACTGGGCAAGTGTACTCATTACCTATTTCCAATCTTTTTCAGGAAATGAAAGTGAGTCGGGTTCGGATTCAGATTATGCAAGTAGCGGATTCGAGAGCGATTAAAGATGAGCGCAGACTTAGGAAGTCTATAATGTCTAGATTGAGTCAATGTAATTTTCCTATTTCTTGAGTCTAGTAGAATGAAAATCAAATTAGTTATTATATCTTTGAATATTGAGCATTATGATATGAAGTTGAAGTTGATTAAATCTTGTGCAATTGCATTTACTTGTGTGATTGTCTCGCGCTCTGATTGATTCTTGCTTGCAAGAGGCTTACCATGCCGGCTGTTCACGCTCCCCGAGCGAGTCTTCCGCTGTAATAAAGGCTCGGGGCGTGACAGTTAAGTTGGTATCAGAGCCTAAGTCTCAAGACTTAGGGAAAAGAGTCATGTCATAGGATAAGTCTTAAGGTTAAGGACCCCTACCTGTGAACTAAGGAAGAAATTCCGTACCCATGTGAGAATTGGGTAGAGCCCGGGATAAGATAATTAATTAGCTTTAAGATTTGGTTTCATGAGAAATAACGAGTGTTATTTTTCTCTCTCAGGTACCTTATTATTTTTATCATGGCTCATCGCGTAGATTGGGACGGTATGCAACAAACTGTTGCCGGCCTCACCCAGGCACTGCAGACTATAGCACAAGGTGGTGTAGGGGCAAGGGCAGGAGATCTTCATCGCAACTTCCGGAGTCTAAATCCTCCGCGTTTCTATGGATCTTCCAATCCCGATGAGGCAGAAAATTGGATCGACGAGATGAATAGGATATTCGATGTTATACAGTGTACTGATCAGGAGAAAGTCCGTCTAGCAACGTTTCAGTTAAATAAGGACGCCCGTACTTGGTGGAAATCGGTTCTGGTACCTCCGACCGATGCGCCACATACATGGAATGCTTTTCTCACTTTATTTCGTGCCAAGTATTTCTCTGAACATGTGAAGGAAAGGAAGGCTATGGAGTTTGCCTCCCTTCGTCAAGGGATGATGTCAGTTGCAGAGTATGAGTTACAGTTTTCAAGACTAGCACCATATGCACCACACCTTATCAGCACAGAATTATTAAAAGCAAACCGATTCATGGACGGGTTACGGCCCGGTTTTATTCAGCAACTGGGGACACAGAATATCCACACTTATGCGGAGATGGTTCAAAGGGCATATTTATGCGAGAGGACCTTAGAGAAGGTCGAAAGGTTGAAAGGAAAGGGAGAATAATCTAGCCGGCGCTCAGATCGGCATTATAAAAAGGAGAAGTTTAGCATCACGGAACCATACAAAAGCCGTGATAACAAGAAAAGATCAAGGAACGGGAACGGTGGAAGTTCCCAAAAGAATAGTAAAAAGGTTAAAGAAGAGAAGGAGCAAGTCACCTCGGCGTGCACCTTTTGCGAGAAATTCAGCCACTCGGCTGAAGAATGCTGGAAGCGCCTAGGTGCTTGTTTGCGCTGTGGAAGTAGGGAGCATCGTGTGCCAGATTGCCCCCTTATGAAAGATCAATCAAATAACGGAGGACGTAGGAGGCAGGCTCGCCTCAATGCAGTTATTGATGAAGAAGAAGCGTCCAGGGATCAAAATGATGGGCTCATGGAAGGTACTCTTCAAATTTGTTCTCGTCCTGCATTCGTGCTATTCGATACTGGTGCTTCTCATTCTTTTATCTCCACCACTTTTGCAAACACTTACCAACTGCATCAGTTCCCCTACCTTCAGATCTTGCTATTACTACACCTTTAGGATCTGGAACTAAGCTTACCAACTATTATCCTGATTGTGAGGTGGTAGTAGAAAGACACAATCTCCCGGCAAACTTAGTATGCCTCGATATGAAAGGTTATGATGCCATTTTAGGGGTAGATTGGCTTGTAGACCATGATGCTTACATCAACTGCCGAAATAGGATTATATCTTTCCGAAAACCCGGTCTTCCAAGATTTTTCTTTCTTGGCATCAAATACAAGAAGCATCCTACCATTATATCTTCTCTTCACGCCTGCAAACTTATCTCGAAAGGATGTGAAGTTTTTCTTGCTTCAGTCATTGTCACCGAATCTAAGGAAATTATCCTAGCAAACATTCCTATTGCAAATGAATTCCCTGACGTGTTCCCATCCGAACTACCTAGTTTACCGCCCGAGAGGGAAGTAAACTTTACCATTGAACTCATTCCAGGTACAGCACCTGTTTCTATAGCCCCTTATAGGATGTCTCCCACAGAACTTAAGGAACTAAAGAAGCAATTACAGGAACTTCTAGACAAGGGTTTCATTAGACCTATCACATCCCCTTGGAGTGCGCCTGTTCTATTTGTCAAGAAGAAGGATGGTTCTCTCAGATTATGCATCGATTACCGGCGACTGAATCAGCTTACAATCAAAAATAAATATCCATTGCCGCGTATTGATGAGCTCTTCGATCAGCTTTCGGGAGCTGAGTACTTTTCTAAGATTGACCTAAGATCAGGTTATCATCAGCTTAGAATCAAAGAAGAGGACATTTATAAATTGGCTTTTCGAAGTCGTTATGGCCACTATGAATTCGTGGTGATGCCGTTCGGTTTAACTAATGCCCCAGCAGCATTTATGCAACTTATGAACAGTGTCTTCCTGCCATATTTAGACCAATTCATCGTCGTCTTCATCGATGATATCCTGATATACTCCAAGACAAAAGAAGAACATGAAGAACATCTAAGGATAGCTTTGCAAACACTTAGAGAACACAAGCTATATGCCAAACTCAATAAATGTGAATTCTGGCTCAAGGAAGTCTCATTCCTAGGCCACATCATTTCAAAAGAAGGTATTGCTGTGGATCCTTCTAAGGTAGAAGCTGTCAGAGATTGGAGCCGACCAACGACTGTATCTGAAGTCAGAAGCTTTTTGGGTCTAGCAGGTTATTATAGAAGATTCATAAAGGACTTCTCAAAGATCGCGGTTCCTTTAACTAGACTTACTAGAAAAGAAAATCCTTTTATCTGGTCGAAGGACTGTGAAAAGAGTTTTCAAAGTCTTAAGAATCATCTTACAACAGCCCCTGTTTTGTCGCTACCAGTAGAGGGTGCTGGATTTGAAGTATATACGGATGCATCTGGAATTGGCTTAGGGTGTGTCCTTATGCAAGATGGAAAGGTGATTTGCTATTCTTCAAGACAATTGAAACGTCACGAAGAAAATTATCCTGTACATGATTTGGAATTAGCAGCAGTTATTTTCGCCTTGAAAATTTGGCGTCATTATCTTTATGGAGAAAAGTTCACGATCTACACAGACCACAAGAGCTTGAAATATTTATTTTCTCAAAAAGAGCTTAATATGAGGCAAAGGAGGTGGTTAGAACATCTCAAGGACTTTGATTTTGCTATTCAATATCATCCTGGCAAGGCGAATGCTGTAGCAGATGCACTTAGCAGAAAACCAATTGGTATGTTATCAAGTCTCATGATTAGTGTGACTAACCTTATTCCTCAATTTGCCAGTTGAATTTAGAGGTTGACATTAAGGAAGAAGATTGCTTCATAGCTAATATCCGAGCTTAACCTTCATTAATAGAGGATTTGGCCAAGTTACAAGAGGATGATCCAATTTTACTGGAAATTAAGGCCAATATTGAACAAAGACCGGATTTTTCTATTTCTAATGATGGAAGATTGCTATTCAAGGGCCGAATGTGTATACCGGATCATGAGGATACAAAGAAATTGATCTTAGAAGAAGCACATAAATCAAAGTACTCCATCCATCCAGGAGGTACCAAGATGTATCAAGATCTCAAAAGAAACTTCTGGTGGCCCAATATGAAGAGGGAAGTAGCTGATTTTGTATCTCGTTGTCTTACATGCCAACAAGTGAAGGCGGAACATTTCAGACCTGCAGGAAAATTACATCCCTTAAATATTCTCGAATGGAAATGGGAAAGTATAGGAATGATTTCATTATGGGACTACCTAAGACAAGAGGTGGACATGATGGAATATGGGTAATCATAGACCGATTGACTAAATCTGCACATTTCATATCAATAAAAAGTCGATGGTCTGTGGATATTCTAGCAGCATTATACATCAAAGAAATTGTTAAACTACATGGTATCCCTATCTCTATTATATCAGATAGAGATCCACGTTTTACATCACAATTCTGGAAAAGTTTACAACATTCACTGGGGACTAGATTGAATTTTAGCACAGCTTTTCATCCACAAACTGATGGTCAGACAGAAAGGACTAATCAGGTAGTAGAAGATATGCTCAGGGCTTGTGTCATTGATTTTGGAGGAAGTTGGCATGATCACTTGCCTCTGGTAGAATTTGCATATAACAACAGTTATCAAGCAAGCATACAAATGGCACCTTTTGAAGCTCTATATGGGAAAAGTTGTCGATCACCAATATGTTGGAATGAAATAGGGGAAAGGCAATTTCTAGGCCCCGACCTTATCAGAGATTCTACAGAGAAAATAAAGCTCATTCAGGAAAGAATGAAAATGGCACAAGATAGGCAAAAGTCTTATGCTGACAATCGAAGACGTGGCTTGGAGTTTCAGGTAGGAGATCATGTGTATTTGAAGGTTTCTCCATGTCGTGGTATTCGAAGATTTGGCATCAAAGGAAAGCTAACTCCAAGGTTCATTGGCCCATTTGAAATTCTTGAAAGGGTCTGTGAAGTGGCTTATAGATTGGCCTTACCTCCACAGTTAGCAGGAGTTCATGACGTATTTCACGTCTCTATGCTGAAAAAGTACGTATATGATCCAGACCACATTATCACTTATGACAATATAGAGATTCGGAAAGACTTGACATACGAGCAAACACCGATCAAAATTCTGGATCGGGAAGTGCGTCAATTAAGGAATAAAGTTATCCCTATGGTCAAGATCCAATGGAAGAAAACATGGCCATATGAAGCAACATGGGAAACCGAAACGGCTATGCAGAAAAGATTCCCAGAATTATTCAACTGTAAGTAGACTCTCCACAATCCATGAATTGAATTTGGGGACCAAATTCTTTTAAGTGGGGGAGGGTGTAGTGCCCCGGAATTTATTTGATAATTTTATGGCATTATTAGCAATTAAAGGGACTAATTTAAGTTAATAAGTCAATATGAGGTCAAGTGGTGTTAATCAATTAACCCAACCCACTTAATTAAAGTCCAAAAGATTTTAACTCTGGCCCATTAAGTTTGGCCCACAATCTAGAAGGTAATTAAGTCTATCCACGTATATTAAGGATAAATACTAGAATATATAAGATAAGTTAATGGATAATTATCAAAAGAGTTTTAAATTGTTTGAACTCTATCCACGACAAATATAACGGTCTATAGCCTGACCGTCACAGGCGTGTAACGCACGGTGTCTCGACCGTTACACTATGAACCAGAAAACTAAAAGAGTTTGATTTCCTTTGAACTCTAGGAACGAGTAATGTAACGGTCTATCGCGAGACCGCCACATAACCCTAACGCGTAGGTCCTAGTCCGTTACAAACCTGTTAGTTCCGTGAGCAAAGGAACTCAAGAAAAGATTGGAACTTGACGTTCCTATCCACTAGGGATCGACTTGGGAAGGATTGTAAAGACTCTAAGGACTCTTAGGGATTAGGATTTGATGAAATAAGGACTCTAAACTCGATCTAATCCTCAAACCCTAGTCTAAACTCTATAAATAGGGCATAGTTCTGAACTGTGCGACCCTTACTTTTTGGGCGTAAGGAAGCAAGGTAAGGAGTCATTATCTCAGGTAAGTTCTTTAGAATAATTTGTTCATAATACTTTAGACTAACTCCCCTCCGAATTTCACATCTTTAGGTCAAGAGGTCGTGGAGTTAGAGCCCAAGGAAGTTGCTGGAAAAGTCACAAGAGAAGGAGGAGATCTAGGGCAAGGTTCTCTACCAAATTCAGGAACTACAGTCTAAGTAAGAGGTAGGTTATCTCATGAACGGCAAAAACAACTTGATAGGACTAAGAGCCTCTGTTTTGATTAGATTTCATGCATGCTAGATCATCAATTTCATGTTTTATTGGTTCTATGCATATCATGCTTCCCTTAGCCCTAACTAAAGATTAAAGACTTGACTATCCATCTATTCATCAATAACCATGCATATAGACGACCTTTACTTTGTTAACATATCTAGAAACTCATGATGTTTTGATAAAAGACATGATGTGAGTTGATCTCTTAGCTTCTATAGTTGTTTCCTGTTAGCAAAGACTGTAACGCATCACAGAAGGACCGTCACTTCCATGTAACGGCCCGACGACAGACCGTTATACTCCCTGATTGGGTTTGGATTTCACGGTTGATTATAACGTGCTTGGACAGACGCGTTACATTCATGTAACGGCTGGGTCCTGACCGTCACAATCACAGTGACGCCCCATCTCCAGACCGTTATACTCTGTGTTCTGTCAACCCCAAGACAGAATATAACCTGCCAATATTATTATTGTTAAAGCCTAGTTACCTAAGTTTTAACCTGATCATGTGATTTTAAGGTTATTTGATCATTCATGATAGGTATTGCATGTTTTGTGGTCTCACTTTATTGAGTTATGTTAATTTTTGAAGCCAAATTATATAGTTTTGTATTATAAAGAATGACTTTTTAACATTGTATTGACGGAGTTTTCATCATGATTTCACATTGATTATACATATCTCTCTCTGTCAATAGAGTCAATTCCATAAGTACATGGCACATATTCGGTATGTTGTCATTAGTTCACACTTTGCACTATAGGAACACAATCTTGGACATGAGGACCTCTCTATTGGATATTCCTTCCAATGGACTAGGAAATCATTGTTTCAAGACCTCCGTAATTCTCCGCGAGCCTGGGATTCCCACTAGGACGCCGAGTTGGTTGTACCATTAAAGCCCAATAAATAGAATGCACTATCATGGTTTCTGATTCTTGAAATGTAACGGCCTTGAACTGGACCGTCAGGCTCACGTAACGGCCCAGTGCCAGACCGTCACATTCCTCTGAGTCTATTTTTATCTTTCTAGACTCTGATCATTTTAACGGCCCATTAGTGGCGCGTTACATAGTGTAACGGCCCAGTTAACGACCGTTACATAGCTTGTTTATGTTAACCCAAGGTTTGACCAAGGGTTGATATTCCAATGATTCTAGACAAACCTTGATGATCTAGAACTTGTCATATTGCTTAAATTGATCTAAATGAAATGGAAGTTAAGGAAAATACCGTTATGCTGTCGATTTATTTCTATGAGCATGACATTGTTTAAAGTCTATTTCTTGACTCCTACATTCTTATGTTGAAGCATTCATTCATTGATTTTAGTTATCATGGAATTATTGGAAGTGCTATATTCTTGGCCATACTTTACTGTTATACTGCGTGGAAGTAGCTTAATTTATAACTGAAGATGCGATCGAGCACTGATTGTGTTCAAGGGCTCTATGCTAGTCCCCTCGGCTGATTGCCGGAAACATACTATTTTACAAACCATGGGGTATGATGCTACTGGCATCGCATTACGCTGGAAGTACTATTTCTATAAGTAAGTGAAGATCCACGGCACGACATGACATTCTTGCTTGATATTCCACAGAAATTCACGAAGCACTTGCTCATAAGCATAAGATGCTAAAGTGAGGAATATGTGGCTTGCTAGTACATTCTCGATATATTCTTGTTCATGAAAGGCCAATATCATGTTCTTGTCCTATTCTTACTAGTTCATTCTTGTTCTCATTCCATCTTATATGATAGTCTTGTTACTTTGATTTAATCGCATGATCATCGCATTGCATGATTTTACCTTATTTATTTAGAGTGAAAATGTTAATCACTTTAATAGTGCCTTCATGTTGATGCGAAGATACCTACTGGGCAAGTGTGCTCATTACCTATTTCCAATCTTTTTCAGGAAATGAAAGTGAGTCGGGTTCGGATTCGGATTATTCAAGTAGCGGATCCGAGAGCGATTAAAGATGAGCGAAGACTTAGGAAGTCTATAATGTCTAGATTGAGTCAATGTAATTTTCCTATTTCTTGAGTCTAGTAGAATGAAAATCAAATTAGTGATTGTATCTTTGAATATTGAGCATTATGATATGAAGTTGAAGTTGATTAAATCTTGTGCAATTGTATTTACTTGTGTGATTGTCTCGCGCTCTGATTGATTCTTGCTTGCATGGGGCTTACCATGCCGGCTGTTCGCGCTCCCCGAGCGAGTCTTCCGCTGTAATAAAGGCTCGGGGCGTGACAGTTAAGTTGGTATCAAAGCCTAAGTCTCAGGACTTAGGGAAAAGAGTCATGTCATAGGATAAGTCCAAGGTTAAGGACCCCTACCTGTGAACTAAGGAAGAAATTCCATACCCATGTGAGAATTGGGTAGAGCCCGGGATAAGATAATTAATTAGCTTTAAGATTTGGTTTCATGAGAAATAACGAGTGTTATTTTTCTCTCTCAGGTACCTTATTATTTTTATCATGGCTCATCGTGTAGATTGGGATGGTATGCAACAAACTGTTGCCGTCCTCACCCAGGCATTGCAGACTATAGCACAAGGTGGTGCAGGGGCAAGGGCAGGAGATCTTCATCGCAACTTCCGGAGTCTAAATCCTCCGCGTTTCTATGGATCTTCCAATCCCGATGAGGCAGAAAATTGGATCGACGAGATGAATAGGATATTCGATGTTATACAGTGTACTGATCAGGAGAAAGTCTGTCTAGCAACGTTTCAGTTAAATAAGGACGCCCGTACTTGGTGGAAATCGGTTCCGGCACCTCCGGCCGATGCGCCACATACATGGAATACTTTTCTCACTTTATTTCGTGCCAAGTATTTCTCCGAACATGTGAAGGAAAGGAAGGCTATGGAGTTTGTCTCCCTTCGTCAAGGGATGATGTCAGTTGCAGAGTATGAGTTACAGTTTTCAAGACTAGCACCATATGCACCACACCTTATCAGCACAGAATTATTAAAAGCAAACCGATTCAAGGACGGGTTACGGCCGGGTTTTATTCAACAAGTGGGGACACAGAATATCCGCACTTATGCGGAGATGGTTCAAATGGCATATTTATGCGAGAGGACCTTAGAGAAGGTCGAAAGGTTGAAAGGAAAGGGAGAAGAATCTAGCCGGCGCTCAGATCGGCATTATAAGAAGGAGAAGTTTAGCATCACGGAACCATACAAAAGCCGTGATAACAAGAAAAGATCAAGGAACGGGAACGGTGGAAGTTCCCAAAAGAATAGTAAAAAGGTTAAAGAAGAGAAGGAGCAAGTCACCTCGGCGTGCACCTTTTGCGAGAAATTCGGCCACTCGGCTGAAGAATGCTGGAAGCGCCTAGGTGCTTGTTTGCGCTGTGGAAGTAGGGAGCATCATGTGCCAGATTGCCCCCTTATGAAAGATCAATCAAATAACGGAGGACGTAGGAGGCAGGCTCGCCTCAATGCAGTTATTGATGAAGAAGAAGCGCCCAGGGATCAAAATGATGGGCTCATGGAAGGTACTCTTCAAATTTGTTCTCGTCCTGCATTCGTGCTATTCGATACTGGTGCTTCTCATTCTTTTATCTCCACCACTTTTGCAAACACCTTACCAACTGCATCAGTTCCCCTACCTTCAGATCTTGCTATTACTACACCTTTAGGATCTGGAACTAAGCTTACCAAGTATTATCCCGATTGTGAGGTGGTAGTAGAAGGACACAATCTCCCCGCAAACTTAGTATGCCTCGATATGAAAGGTTATGATGCCATTTTAGGGGTAGATTGGCTTGTAGACCATGATGCTTACATCAACTGCCGAAATAGATTATATCTTTCCGAAAGCCCGGTCTTCCAAGATTTTTCTTTCTTGGCATCAAATACAAGAAGCATCCTACCATTATATCTTCTCTTCACGCCTGCAAACTTATCTAGAAAGGATGTGAAGTTTTTCTTGCTTCAGTCATTGTCACCGAATCTAAGGAAATTATCCTAGCAAACATTCCTATTGCAAATGAATTCCCTGACGTGTTCCCATCCGAACTACCTAGTTTACCGCCCGAGAGGGAAGTAAACTTTACCATTGAACTCATTCCAGGTGCAGCACATGTTTCTATAGCCCCTTACAGGATGTCTCCCACAGAACTTAAGGAACTAAAGAAGCAATTACAGGAACTTCTAGACAAGGGTTTCATTAGACCTAGCACATCCCCTTGGGGTGCGCCTGTTCTATTTGTCAAGAAGAAGGATGGTTCTCTCAGATTATGCATCGATTACCGGCGACTGAATCAACTTACAATCAAAAATAAATATCCATTGCCGCGTATTGATGAGCTCTTCGATCAGCTTTCGGGAGCTGAGTACTTTTCTAAGATTGACCTAAGATCAGGTTATCATCAGCTTAGAATCAAAGAAGAGGACATTTATAAATCGGCTTTTCGAAGTCGTTATGGCCACTATGAATTCGTGGTGATGCCGTTCGGTTTAACTAATGCCCCAGCAGCATTTATGCAACTTAGGAACAGTGTCTTCCAGCCATATTTAGACCAATTCATCGTCGTCTTCATCGATGATATCCTGATATACTCCAAGACAAAAGAAGAACATGAAGAACATCTAAGGATAGCTTTGCAAACACATAGAGAACACAAGCTATATGCCAAACTCAATAAGTGTGAATTCTGGATTAAGGAAGTCTCATTCCTAGGCCACATCATTTCAAAAGAAGGTATTGCTGTGGATCCTTCTAAGGTAGAAGCTGTCAGAGATTGGAGCCGACCAACGACTGTATCTGAAGTCAGAAGCTTTTTGGGTCTAGCAGGTTATTATAGAAGATTCATAAAGGACTTCTCAAAGATCGCGGTTCCTTTAACTAGACTTACTAGAAAAGAAAATCCTTTTATCTGGTCGAAGGACTGTGAAAAGAGTTTTCAAAGTCTTAAGAATCATCTTACAACAGCCCCTGTTTTGTCGCTACCAATAGAGGGTGCTGGATTTGAAGTATATACGGATGCATCTGGAATTGGCTTAGGGTGTGTCCTTATGCAAGATGGAAAGGTGATTTGCTATTCTTCAAGACAATTGAAACGTCACGAAGAAAATTATCATGTACATGATTTGGAATTAGCAGCAGTTATTTTCGCCTTGAAAATTTGGCGTCATTATCTTTATGGAGAAAAGTTCACGATCTACACAGACCACAAGAGCTTGAAATATTTATTTTCTCAAAAAGAGCTTAATATGAGGCAAAGGAGGTGGTTAGAACATCTCAAGGACTTTGATTTTGCTATTCAATATCATCCTGGCAAGGCGAATGCTGTAGCAGATGCACTTAGCAGAAAACCAATTGGTATGTTATCAAGTCTCATGGTTAGTGTGACTAACCTTATTCCTCAATTTGCGTAGTTGAATTTAGAGGTTGACGTTAAGGAAGAAGATTACTTCATAGCTAATATCCGAGCTCAACCTACATTGATAGAGGATTTGGCCAAGTTACAAGAGGATGATCCAATTTTTCTGGAAATTAAGGCCAATATTGAACAAAGACCGGGATTTTTCTATTTCTAATGATGGAAGATTGATATTCAAGGGCCGAATGTGTATACCGGATCATGAGGATACAAAGAAATTGATCTTAGAAGAAGCACATAAATCAAAGTACTCCATCCATCCAGGATGATGCGGGACAATATGCTCTGATACCAAACTTGATGCGGGACCGACTGACTTGCTAGCTAACCTAGGACGCTAAAGAGTGCGACCAGCACGCGCACGTGACAAGGCAAGCCGGCGTGACCGACTAACGTGAATTCCCTCCGGGTGGAGGCGTCTCTCAACAGAACTCCGAACACGGCCGGCCCAAGGAGGGAGGCGCGACGAGGTCACAACGGGCGAGAAGCCGCTGGACGACACGGGATCTAGTCCGAGCTCGGTGCTCGACTAGGGCCAAGGGGAATGGGCGCTCTCGTCTCTCGAACCAGCAATGATAAGTAGAAACTAGCTAGGTCCTACACTCATGCGCGGCACAATCAACCGTATACGTGATAAGCAAGAACCACGAATGAGAGCGAGATGCGTACCTCCACGCCTAGGCGTGGGGAAGGAACCCCGGCCATGCCACACACCCACCGGTACATCAAACAAACAATATTACATAACCAAATGGTGCCCACTCCTCGCAGGGAGGTAACGGGCTACAAGCTCAATCCGGTAGCGTGCGGCGTGGGGTGACGGGTACCGGGTCGGGGCAGCTCGATGTCCACAGGTCCGCCTCGGGCTGCTGCAAGGAAGGAGTCTTCCGGCGCCTCGCTGTAATAGGGGACGCTCCTCCGGGAAGAAGAGGTACGTCGCTGGGCCCGGAGACGCGTCGGGAGAGCACTTGGGAAGGGGGCGACTAGCTGGCCACCCTGCGCAGGTTCTGTCCCGCAGCTGGATGGCGACACCGATAGGTCCCCTTAATCACGTCCGGGACCTGCAAAACTCGGCGGGGGCGCTGATGGGGATACCCCAGGGGCGCCCGTGGAAGGAGAGCCTCTGCTGAGGCCGCTGGTGGCTGTGGCGATTCGTCGAACACCTGGCGTGCAGTCGACCGGCCTGTCTGCTCACAGTGATAGAGGCCGCGAGAACGGCCGGTACGTGACCCTCCGGACAGCAAATGTGGCAGGGTCTTCTCTGGTAGATGGCTGACAGGGGAGGCTAATGGTGGGTTGTGGTGGCCGGTGGGGTACCATGGGACTTTCGGGCGTGGGTGGCGAAGGAAGTTGGGGTCACAGTCTGCAATTCAGGGCAGTCAGAACTGTGACTCCCGGAAGGGCAGTAATGGCGAGGGGTTGAATGTGGATTCCGGGTCTGTGGCGTTTACTGGAGATGGGGTATGGTGTGAGGGGGTGGCCTACCAAATTTCAGGGCAATCAGAGGTGGCTAGAGGGTGGTCCCTTTGGAGGTCCCTGCTGACTGGTTCCACACGGGTACTGTAGCATAGAACTGCGCACAGAAAGTGTGTACAAAGGGAACTCTCAGCCCCGATGGAATATTGAGGCGAGACCAGAGGGGCTGGATTCGTGATTGGGAGGGGAACCAATGTTATGAAGGGACTGGTGATGTTCGGGGGCAGGAGAGGCATGCAAACGGGGACCCCAGTCGGTTCAGGTCACAGGCGAGACTGCCAGGGAGGCAGTCAGCGCGACGAAAGTGTCTGTGAAGACAACTTTCTGTGACGAACGAGTTTTGGGGCGAGGTCAGAGGGGTTGGAAAGCTAACAGGCAAAGGCACAAAAACCTAGAAGACACTCCTGGGGTTTGCTGTCAGGAACTGGGCGTACCGTTCGCAACTTCGGACCCCTAGTGTGCAGGTCGGACAGGTACTCCGGGGTCGAGCAGCACGCCTCCACGATCGCCGTCACCTCGTCGACCGGATCGCCCGTGGACGTGGGGAAGAAGACCGCTGGCGTGGAATCCCTGGAGAAGGTCTCCTACCCCTGGGCGTCGCACCCAAGGACTGGAGAGGGGGTGAGGGCGTCGCACCCTCAAGGAGGAGGAAGAAGAAGGGATCGCCCCTTTCAAGATGGTGGCTGCACACAAGACTTTTCAAAACTAATTCTTCATTATCCTCAATGGAAAATACATAAGAGCTTATATATGCTAGGGTTGAAACCCTAGCCAAGGGGGGGGGGGGGGGGAAAGAGCCGCACATGGCTTGGGGGAAAGGGGGGGTGCGAACCAAGGCAAGGGGGAAAGAGGGGCGCTCATCTTCCTAGATTCTAGGAGAGGGGGGCGGCTGCCACCTTCCAAGAGGAGGGAAGGGAGTGGGGCGCCCAAACCCTAACCCTAAGAGGTGGGGGCGCAAGTGCCTAGGTGGGCCAAGCCCTGGTTGGGCAGCCATGCCAAATGGGCCAAGACTTGAACCAAGAAAGTGGCCCAATAACCTCCCTAGCCTCTAGCAAGCCTACAAAACACAAATAAAGCCTAATTGGCCTCAAAAAAGGTCCATGACTGAAAGAAATTGTCCACATACGGACTAAACCAAGGCCCAACATGGCCCAAAGCATAAAATAAGTGATGATAGCTCCGCTAATCTGCCAACTGGTCGCCGAGCCAAAGGGATGCCGGCGAGATCCGTGTACTCCGTCGTAAAATGTGACGCGTGTCCTCACCAATTCTCCCCGGGTGGGAAGAACTCGACCCCGTCGAGTAAGGGTCACGGTCACTCAAGTAACGCTCCAGCAAGTCCGGGTCAATCCGCTCCAGCTCTCCCCGCGTGATCCAGGAGTCGTCTGTCTCAGGGCGCCCTCTCCAACGCACTAGGAAACGCTGGTAGGCCCCGCTCCTGGTGGTGGTCACCTGCTCATCCAGTATACAATCGATGTGCTCGCGTCTCTGTAATGGGGCTGGAGGAGGTGGACTCTCAGAAGGTATATCACTCACAACAGGAAGGGGAGGCCCAAGAAGCTCACTGGGAATCACTGCTGGATCCCGATAGGCCACCAGATCAGAGACGTTGAACGTCGAACTGATCCCATAATCATCTGGCAGCTCAATCTCATATGCGTTAGACCCAATCCGCCTCAGAACTCGGAAGGGTCCGGCACCGCGGTCCTGGAGTTTCTTTACGGCCCCCGAAGGGAACCGTTCAGGTCTGACCCTGAACATGACATACTCTCCCTCGCGGAACTCACGGGTGCATCGACGCGCATCAGCTAGATCCTTATAACGTGCGTTGCCGGTCTCTAGATGGTGATGGTGATGCAGACTTCGAACAAGCTCTATGGACTCATGCCTATATGAACGCAGTGGTGGTCCTGGACATCCAAACATGGACCTAGCATGGCCATGACACCTCCTAGACTGGACAACATGGGGAGGGCCTGGACAACCAAAGTTGTTCCATTCATGCATGTGTGTCCTACCAAGTGTGCTAGACTTTGGGGGACCAATATGAATAGACTCACTCACCATGTAACCCCTATATGATTGTGGACGGGATGATGCATGAAAGAGAGATAAAGGAGTGAAAGGAGAGTGATAATGGACCATCTGGGGCTCCCTCCTAGCCAAACTCTGGGGTGTGGGTCCATGCATGGAAGGAGAGTGATAATGGACCTCCTCGTCACAAGGGGTGAGGAAATATGGATCGGGAGGTTTAATAGGAAAAGGATCAAAAGGGTCAAAGAAATGGAGACTTTTCCTAACATGCCCCTTCACTATACTTGCCCATGTCGGATATTCGCCAAGGTGCAAATGGTCACCTTTAGGCACTATGAATGATGGGGCAAGGGAACCATAAGGGCCAGGGAGACAAGGTTCCTCCCTCGGCGTAGTAATGCCATAAGATGGGGGAAAGGCAACCTCATCGAGTATGGGAAAGAATAGAAGGACCTCGGAAGTGATAGGACCTATGGTGTACACCGAGGTAATAGACCCCAAAGCTGGGAGTAGGAAGCTATGACTATAGGGTTGGTCAGACCCTAAGGCCAACATGTATGTCAACTCCCACTGACAATCCAAACTCTTAAGAAACTCCCTCACATTCTCTATAAAGCTGAAGGACCGAAAAGTGGTGTGAAAGGAGTTAAGGGGTATGACTGGGAGAGTTGGCTCCATGGAGGGGTAGTAGGTGATCGAGACATCTAGATGTGGACCCTCCCTTAACCAGCTAGCTAAAAACTCCCCAATGACAAGCTCACCCTTGAGAGGTAGTAATGGCTCGAGATGTGGGTCGAAGGATGAAGCATCTACCCCCAGTGAGGGAACGGGGTCCTCTATATACTGGATGGGATCTTGGTCCTCTATCGACTCATCCAAATACTCCGCCTCAAGACCCGGATCAGCCTCATAACCGACGGATATGAGCTTACTATAAGGGGTTACGCGGGTCAGGTATCGATCAAAGGAAGCTTGGAAGTCAGCCTTCACGGATGGCATATCGGACCTCAGGTCTCGGGGAGCGGCCAAGGTGGTGGCGGGTAGTGGACAAGCCCTCGGAGGGTGGGTAGAGACAGTAGGTTGCTGAAGCTGAGGGGCAGAGGCTGTAGCCGTGGATCGAGGGTGATAGTCCCTCGGATGGGAATAGTGAGGTCTAGAGGTAAAGGAGTCCTGACGAGCCGACTCCTGTGGACGGGCCACGGGTCCCCGAGGGTATGGTCTAGGGGTAGCTCGAGAATACGACCCACGAGAGTATGTGGGTGTGGGGTGCTGGACCGGAGCAAACTCGAGCTCAAACTGCTCCTGTTCACGAGCAACCTGGTAAGCTTCCCCCAGGGTCTGCACATGGCGGCGGGATAACTCAATCCGGAGGTGCTCGCGCAGACCCCGACGGAAATGAGCTACAGTCCTGATTTCATCCTCCTGAGTCCCATATCGCATTAGGTGCTCATCAAACTCCTTAATATACTCGGACACGAACCTGTTGCCTTGGACAGGACTACTCGGGGCTCCCTCTACCTGATGCACCCTACTAAGGTTGGGTCGGTGGTATGGAACTGAATAATAAGAACTAGCCATCGAGATGCACTGGGAACTCAAAACACATGCAAGACTCAACGAGACAAGGATAACTCTAACTAGACATAAACCTAAAAAGACAATGCAATGGTAGATTACCTAGATGAACTAAGAGACTCAATGCAACCTAGACAACTCTAAGGCCTCAAATGACCTAAGACCCCAATTTGTAGGAACAAACTGGTTCCCTAGGCTCTGATACCAAACTTGATGCGGGACAATATGCTCTGATACCAAACTTGATGCGGGACCGACTGACTTGCTAGCTAACCTAGGACGCTAAAGAGTGCGACCAGCACGCGCACGTGACAAGGCAAGCCGGCGTGACCGACTAACGTGAATTCCCTCCGGGTGGAGGCGTCTCTCAACAGAACTCCGAACACGGCCGGCCCAAGGAGGGAGGCGCGACGAGGTCACAACGGGCGAGAAGCCGCTGGACGACACGGGATCTAGTCCGAGCTCGGTGCTCGACTAGGGCCAAGGGGAATGGGCGCTCTCGTCTCTCGAACCAGCAATGATAAGTAGAAACTAGCTAGGTCCTACACTCATGCGCGGCACAATCAACCGTATACGTGATAAGCAAGAACCACGAATGAGAGCGAGATGCGTACCTCCACGCCTAGGCGTGGGGAAGGAACCCCGGCCATGCCACACACCCACCGGTACATCAAACAAACAATATTACATAACCAAATGGTGCCCACTCCTCGCAGGGAGGTAACGGGCTACAAGCTCAATCCGGTAGCGTGCGGCGTGGGGTGACGGGTACCGGGTCGGGGCAGCTCGATGTCCACAGGTCCGCCTCGGGCTGCTGCAAGGAAGGAGTCTTCCGGCGCCTCGCTGTAATAGGGGACGCTCCTCCGGGAAGAAGAGGTACGTCGCTGGGCCCGGAGACGCGTCGGGAGAGCACTTGGGAAGGGGGCGACTAGCTGGCCACCCTGCGCAGGTTCTGTCCCGCAGCTGGATGGCGACACCGATAGGTCCCCTTAATCACGTCCGGGACCTGCAAAACTCGGCGGGGGCGCTGATGGGGATACCCCAGGGGCGCCCGTGGAAGGAGAGCCTCTGCTGAGGCCGCTGGTGGCTGTGGCGATTCGTCGAACACCTGGCGTGCAGTCGACCGGCCTGTCTGCTCACAGTGATAGAGGCCGCGAGAACGGCCGGTACGTGACCCTCCGGACAGCAAATGTGGCAGGGTCTTCTCTGGTAGATGGCTGACAGGGGAGGCTAATGGTGGGTTGTGGTGGCCGGTGGGGTACCATGGGACTTTCGGGCGTGGGTGGCGAAGGAAGTTGGGGTCACAGTCTGCAATTCAGGGCAGTCAGAACTGTGACTCCCGGAAGGGCAGTAATGGCGAGGGGTTGAATGTGGATTCCGGGTCTGTGGCGTTTACTGGAGATGGGGTATGGTGTGAGGGGGTGGCCTACCAAATTTCAGGGCAATCAGAGGTGGCTAGAGGGTGGTCCCTTTGGAGGTCCCTGCTGACTGGTTCCACACGGGTACTGTAGCATAGAACTGCGCACAGAAAGTGTGTACAAAGGGAACTCTCAGCCCCGATGGAATATTGAGGCGAGACCAGAGGGGCTGGATTCGTGATTGGGAGGGGAACCAATGTTATGAAGGGACTGGTGATGTTCGGGGGCAGGAGAGGCATGCAAACGGGGACCCCAGTCGGTTCAGGTCACAGGCGAGACTGCCAGGGAGGCAGTCAGCGCGACGAAAGTGTCTGTGAAGACAACTTTCTGTGACGAACGAGTTTTGGGGCGAGGTCAGAGGGGTTGGAAAGCTAACAGGCAAAGGCACAAAAACCTAGAAGACACTCCTGGGGTTTGCTGTCAGGAACTGGGCGTACCGTTCGCAACTTCGGACCCCTAGTGTGCAGGTCGGACAGGTACTCCGGGGTCGAGCAGCACGCCTCCACGATCGCCGTCACCTCGTCGACCGGATCGCCCGTGGACGTGGGGAAGAAGACCGCTGGCGTGGAATCCCTGGAGAAGGTCTCCTACCCCTGGGCGTCGCACCCAAGGACTGGAGAGGGGGTGAGGGCGTCGCACCCTCAAGGAGGAGGAAGAAGAAGGGATCGCCCCTTTCAAGATGGTGGCTGCACACAAGACTTTTCAAAACTAATTCTTCATTATCCTCAATGGAAAATACATAAGAGCTTATATATGCTAGGGTTGAAACCCTAGCCAAGGGGGGGGGGGGGGGGGGAAAGAGCCCCACATGGCTTGGGGGAAAGGGGGGGTGCGAACCAAGGCAAGGGGGAAAGAGGGGCGCTCATCTTCCTAGATTCTAGGAGAGGGGGGCGGCTGCCACCTTCCAAGAGGAGGGAAGGGAGTGGGGCGCCCAAACCCTAACCCTAAGAGGTGGGGGCGCAAGTGCCTAGGTGGGCCAAGCCCTGGTTGGGCAGCCATGCCAAATGGGCCAAGACTTGAACCAAGAAAGTGGCCCAATAACCTCCCTAGCCTCTAGCAAGCCTACAAAACACAAATAAAGCCTAATTGGCCTCAAAAAAGGTCCATGACTGAAAGAAATTGTCCACATACGGACTAAACCAAGGCCCAACATGGCCCAAAGCATAAAATAAGTGATGATAGCTCCGCTAATCTGCCAACTGGTCGCCGAGCCAAAGGGATGCCGGCGAGATCCGTGTACTCCGTCGTAAAATGTGACGCGTGTCCTCACCACAGGAGGTACCAAGATGTATCAAGATCTCAAAAGAAACTTCTGGTGGCCCAATATGAAGAGGGAAGTAGCTGATTTTGTATCTCGTTGTCTTACATGCCAACAAGTGAAGGCGGAACATTTCAGACCTGCAGGAAAATTACATCCCTTAAATATTCCCGAATGGAAATGGGAAAGTATAGGAATGGATTTCATTATGGGATTACCTAAGACAAGAGGTGGACATGATGGAATATGGGTAATCATAGACCGATTGACTAAATCTGCACATTTTATATCAATAAAAAGTCGATGGTCTGTGGATATTCTAGCAGCATTATACATCAAAGAAATTGTTAAACTACATGGTATCCCTATCTCTATTATATCAGATAGAGATCCACGTTTTACATCACAATTCTAGAAAAGTTTACAACATTCACTGGGGACTAGATTGAATTTTAGCACAGCTTTTCATCCACAAACTGATGGTCAGACAGAAAGGACTAATCAGGTAGTAGAAGATATGCTCAGGGCTTGTGTCATTGATTTTGGAGGAAGTTGGCATGATCACTTGCCTCTGGTAGAATTTGCATATAACAACAGTTATCAAGCAAACATACAAATGGCACATTTTGAAGCTCTATATGGGAAAAGTTATCGATCACCAATATGTTGGAATGAAATTGGGGAAAGGCAATTTCTAGGCCCCGACCTTATCAGAGATTCTACAGAGAAAATAAAGCTCATCCAGGAAAGAATGAAAATGGCACAAGATAGGTAAAAGTCTTATGCTGACAATCGAAGACGTGACTTGGAGTTTCAGGTAGGAGATCATGTGTATTTGAAGGTTTCTCCAGGTCATGGTATTCAAAGATTTGGCATCAAAGGAAAGCTAACTCCAAGATTCATTGGCCCATTTGAAATTCTTGAAAGGGTCGGTGAAGTGGCTTATAGATTGGCCTTACCTCCACAGTTAGAAGGAGTTCATGACGTATTTCACGTCTCTATGCTGAAAAAGTACGTATATGATCCAGACCACATTATCACTTATGACAATATAGAGATTCGGAAAGACTTGACATACGAGCAAACACCGATCAAAATTCTGGATCGGGAAGTGCGTCAATTAAGGAATAAAGTTATCCCTATGGTCAAGATCCAATGGAAGAAAATATGGCCATATGAAGCAACATGGGAAACCGAAACGGCTATGCAGAAAAGATTCCCAGAATTATTCAACTATAAGTAGACTCTCCACAATCCATGAATTGAATTTGGGGACCAAATTCTTTTAAGTGGGGGAGGGTGTAGTGCCCCAGAATTTATTTGATAATTTTATGGCATTATTAGCAATTAAAGGGACTAATTTGAAGTTATAAATCAATATAAGGCCAAGTGGTGTTAATCAATTAACCCAACCCACTTAATTAAGGTCCAAAAGGTTTTAACTCTGGCCCATTAAGTTTGGCCCACAATCTAGAAGGTAATTAAGTCTATCCACGGATATTAAGGATAAATACTAGAATATATAAGATAAGTTAATGGATAATTATCAAAAGAGTTTTAAATTGTTTGAACTCTATCCACGACAAATATAACGGTCTATAGCCTGACCGTCACAGGCGTGTAACGCACGGTGTCTCGACCGTTACACTATGAACCAGAAAACAAAAAGTGTTTGATTTCCTTTGAACTCTAGGAACGAGTAATGTAACGGTCTATCGCGAGACCGCCACATAACCCTAACGCGTAGGTCCTAGTCCGTTACAAACCTGTTAGTTCCGTGAGCAAAGGAACTCATGAAAAGATTGGAACTTGACGTTCCTATCCACTAGGGATCGACTTGGGAAGGATTGTAAAGACTCTAAGGACTCTTAGGGATTAGGATTTGATGAAATAAGGACTCTAAACTCGATCTAATCCTCAAACCCTAGTCTAAACTCTATAAATAGGGCATAGTTCTGAACTGTGCAACCCTTACTTTTTGGGCGTAAGGAAGCAAGGTAAGGAGTCATTATCTCAGGTAAGTTCTTTAGAATAATTTGTTCACAATACTTTAGACTAACTCCCCTCCGAATTTCACATCTTTAGGTCAAGAGGTCGTGGAGTTAGAGCCCAAGGAAGTTGCTGGAAAAGTCACAAGAGAAGGAGGAGATCTAGGGCAAGGTTCTCTACCAAATTCAGGAACTACAGTCTAAGTAAGAGGTAGGTTATCTCATGAACGGCAAAAACAACTTGATAGTACTAAGAGCCTCTGTTTTGATTGGATTTCATGCATGCTAGATCATCAATTTCATGTTTTATTGGTTCTATGCATATCATGCTTCCCTTAGCCCTAACTAAAGATTAAAGACTTGACTATCCATCTATTCATCAATACCCATGCATATAGACAACCTTTACTTTGTTAACATATCTAGAAACTCATGATGTTTTGATAAAAGACACGATGTGAGTTGATCTCTTAGCTTCTATAGTTGTTTCCTGTTAGCAGAGACTGTAACGCATCACAGAAGGACCGTCACTTCCATGTAACAGCCCGACGACAGACCGTTATACTCCCTGATTGGGTTTGGATTTCACGGTTGATTATAACGTGTGCTTGGACAGACGCGTTACATTCATGTAACGGCGGGGTCATGACCGTCACAATCACAGTGACGCCCCATCTCCAGACCGTTATACTCTGTGTTCTGTCAACCCCAAGACAGAATATAACCTGCCAATATTATTATTGTTAAAGCCTAGTTACCTAAGTTTTAACCTGATCATGTGATTTTAAGATTATTTGATCATTCATGATAGGTATTGCATGTTTTGTGGTCTCACTTTTTTATGTTAATTTTTGAAGCCAAATTATATAGTTTTGTATTATAAAGAATGACTTTTTAACATTGTATTGACGGAGTTTTCATCATGATTTCACATTGATTATACATATCTCTCTCTGTCAATAGAGTCAATTCCATAAGTACATGGCACATATTCCGGTATGTTGTCATTAGTTCACACTTTACACTATAGGAACACAATCTTGGACATGAGGACCTCTCTATTGGATATTCCTTCCAATGGACTAGGAAATCATTGTTTCAAGACCTCCGTAATTCTCCGCGAGCCTGGGATTCTCACTAGGACGCCGAGTTGGTTGTACCATTAAAGCCCAATAAATAGAATGCACTATCATGGTTTCTGATTCTTGAAATGTAACGGCCTTGAACTGGACCGTCAGGCTCACGTAACGGTCGAGTGCCAGACCGTCACATTCCTCTGAGTCTATTTTTATCTTTATGGACTTTGATCATTGTAACGGCCCATTAATGGCGCGTTACATAGTGTAACGGCCCAGTTAACGATTGTTACATAGCTTGTTTATGTTAACCCAAGGTTTGACCAAGGGTTGATATTCCAATGATTCTAGACAAACCTTGATGATCTAGAACTTGTCACATTGCTTAAATTGATCTAAATAAAATGGAAGTTAAGGAAAATACCGTTATGCTGTCGATTTATTTCTATGAGCATGACATTGTTTAAAGTCTATTTCTTGACTCCTACATTCTTATGTTGAAGCATTCATTCATTGATTTTAGTTATCATGGAATTGTTGGAAGTGCTATATTCTTTGTCATACTTTACTGTTATACTGCGTGGAAGTAGCTTAATTTATAACTGAAGATGCGATCGAGCACTGATTGTGTTCAAGGGCTCTATGCTAGTCCCCTCGGCTGATTGCCGGAAACATACTATTTTATAAACCATGGGGTATGATGCTACTGGCGTCGCATTGCGCTGGGAGTACTATTTCTATAAATAAGTGAAGATCCATAGCACGACATGACATTCTTGCTTGATATTCCATAGAAATTCACGAAGCACTTGGTCATAAGCATAAGATGCTAAAGTGAGGAATATGTGGCTTGCAATTCATTATCTTCATGCATAAGGATAATGGATTACCTAATAGAAAATTTTTTAAAATCATCACAAACCATTCTCGATATATTCTTGTTCATGAAAGGCCAATATCATGATCTTGTCCTATTCTTACTAGTTCATTCTTGTTCTCATTCCATCTTATATGATAGTCTTGTTACTTTGATTTAATCGCATGATCATCGCATTGCATGATTTTACCTTATTTATTTAGAGCGAAAATGTTAATCACTTTAATAGTGCCTTCATGTTGATGCGAAGATACCTACTGGGCAAGTGTGCTCATTGCCTATTTCCAATCTTTTTCAGGAAATGAAAGTGAGTCGGGTTCGGATTCGGATTATTCAAGTAGCGGATTCGAGAGCGATTAAAGATGAGCAAAGACTTAGGAAGTCTATAATGTCTAGATTGAGTCAATGTAATTTTCCTATTTCTTGAGTCTAGTAGAATGAAAATCAAATTAGTGATTATATCTTTGAATATTGAGCATTATGATATGAAGTTGATTAAATCTTGTGCAATTGCATTTACTTGTGTGATTCTCTCGCGCTCTGATTGATTCTTGCTTGCAAGAGGCTTACCATGCCGGCTGTTCGCGCTCCCCGAGCGAGTCTTCCGCTGTAATAAAGGCTCGGGACGTGACAAGAACTGTTTCATAAAACTGTGAACCCATCTTTTCTAGAACCATGAAAATCAAAAGTAAAGAGACAACCTTGTTCAAAATGAATTTAACAATTGTATTGACCTTAAACTCAGAATAGGCTCAATAAAAGCTGAAGGAATACACACACACACACACACACACACACATATATATATATATATATCATGTCAAAATTGTAGGGCAATGGCAAATTCTCACTGAGAAACTGTCACCATGCACCAATGAAGTGCTGAGAAACATGTCATGATGTGAGTTGCCAACTCTGTTCCCAATATAGCAAAATAACTCGCCGCAGAGCAATGGTAAATTCTCCCTGAGAAACTGTCACCATGCACCAATGAAGTGCTGAGAAACATGTCATGATGTGAGTTACCAACTCTCTTCTAAGTGAAGCAGAATAGTTCGCTATGCTGAGTAACTGGGGATTCTGGTGTCTAATAAACATGTTTCCCCGTGTCAAAAAGCTAGCTACACTTGATTGCTAATAAAATTTAATAATAAAAGCAATATATATATATATATATATATATATATATATATATATATATGGTTGACCTGAAGCTTACACAAAATCCTAAAGAGTTTCTCTTCAATACTTGTTAAATTCACTTCTACAAGGGTCTCTTGCAATTGAACAATCAAGGGATATAGATTGGAGAAAGTTCCTATTGCACAAACTGTTATATCTCTATTCCATACGCATGTTCTTCTTGTTCAAGGATTTACTTCAAAGTCTTGAGATCATCGTTCTCCACATCATTAAATAAATTAGGGTCTTTTGCAATAACTCTTATAAGGGAATTTGACTTTCACCTATTAAAAATCCCTGAATGCGATCTCATGTTTCATGTTTCAGTGTCTTTAGAACTCACCTTAATACTATGGTTCTTGTCTCTTTTTGGATGCGTCAACTCAGTATTTCACCGCGTCAACGCTGTTTCGCGGTCATTCTATCAACCCAGTCTGGTTCATCCTTTTTGAATCGGCTTCGCCCTTTTAAATCAGGGTGTCGCCTTTTTAAAACCCCTCAGCGTAAACTCTTTCGTCTTTCTGCCTCTCGCTTAAACACTTTTGGCACCTCTTTTTCTCCTTGCCTCACCGTTCCCCTCCCTCGTTTCTTCCGTTTCTTCCCTGTTGTCGTGAGGTTCACCCTGTTGCCATGGCTCCTCCGGAAAAGGGGAAAAAGGACAAGAAGAAGAAGAAGGGTCTGAAGCGAAGAGCTCCCATCTCAGCTGAGCGCTCTATTGAGCCTCGAACTAAATATAAAGTTGCCCAAGAGGAGACGCCGTCTCAATCTGTTCCACAGAAATGGAAAGGAAAAGAGAAGAGCTCACCGGCCAAGAAAAGAAAACTCTCGGAATCAAGGGTAGCGAAGCATACTGCCTCTCACGATGCTCCCAGAAAGTCCTCATCTTCAGCTGCAGAAAAGGGGAAACAAACTGTGGGAAGTTCAGACGCGCATACAAGGTCTCCAGACTCATCTCTTCTCACCAATACTGGAGAACCTCTGAAAGTTCTTATTCCTCGGTATATTGTTGATTCTGATGTCAAACTGCTTGAGGCTTTTCCGCAGTTATTTCCCACTCTGGACTTTCAGGGTTGGTGGTCTTTTGTCACAAACCATAGAATATACTACCCTACTCTTATCTAAGTTTCGGCCTTAGGCCTCTGATAAACTACGGAGTCCTCAACTTCTCATCTGCCATGATATGGGGAGCATAGCAACCTAACTCTACAAATTTGGATCGATACTGCATCACTGACATATACCCCTGGGTTGGCTCCATGAACTGATACATCCTCCTTGTCCTGAGGTGCTCTGGGCTGAAAACTAGCTCAAAAGCTGCAAGAAACTCCCACCACGGGATCTGCCGTAAAGGACGTGATTAGAATGCCGACTCCCACTCGGTAGTCCACCACGACAAAGCTGATCCCTGCAACTGATAGCTCACCATCAAGACTTTCTTATCATCCGCACATTCCATCGATCTCATTGCATCAAGATCTGGCTGGCCTTCAAATGTCAGTGGGTGAAATTGTAGAAACTCTCGCAAAACATGTCCACGGCCACCATGCGACGAACTACCCTTGCTAGCTTCCTGACCATAATGCTGTCCACTCATCTGCTGCATGAAAAATCGATACATGTTGGCATAAAACTCGGCCTGAGCCGGCACACCCGGGGCTGCTACCACTGGGGGAGATGACTCACTACCCGGTTCCTCCATCCTCGGCTCCTCTCGGGCCCTCGCCGGCACCTCAGGCAACTATCTAGTCCGCCTCCTCGGCGCCATCTGATCCTTTTCACAACATAAAAAACAAGGGGGGTGAATAAAACAAAACATCCTATGCCAACTAACAACTGTATTGGACTCTCTGGACTCTTGGACACTGCAATCATTTCAAATTCACATGCATTTCCACAATCAGGCTCTGATACCATCTGTAACGACCCAAGATCCGGATACCGAGTCAAACCCGATACCATTCGGATCCTACGTCGCCACCAGCGAGTTGGAAAGCTTGGAAGGGTTATTTGGGGTGTTTTAGTTATGCATTGAAATTCCAAACAACAGCATAAAATAAATTATAGGATTAATATATAATTGGCAGAAATAAAATCAACATTTTATAACAATTAATATAACTATAAAGTCTAGTCCACAGGTACAGTCAACTAGAAAGAAAACGTACTCTACTACGGGTCACACCCCAGCATTGGCAAGCTGGCTACTACTGGTCCTCCAACCAAGATGCTCCACCTCTAAGAGAAGCGTTGCACCTAAAAAAGTAAGGAGTGAGCCTCATCTCATTGACTCAGTAGGGGTCCCGTGGATCCCCACCACAACAAAAGTGGTAAGCCGTAACAACAGTAGCAACAACAAAAATAGCATTATCAACAGTAATGAAATAACGACAGCGGTCGGAATAAGAAGAACGGTAAACGGAGGAACCACGAAGCCTCTATGCTACCCTAAGTCTCACGATCGTAACAGCCCGTCTTCACTGACAAAACCTCTAACAAGGCCACGCGGCCAAACCCGTAATCTCCACTTCCGGAAGGATATCTATACACTGGTAAATCTCGGTCTCGAGCTAAAACTAGTGAGAGAACCATGCTCTACACACAAGGCGACACCAGCCCGTCTGCCGGAAGGGCCACGACAACGCTATCGGTAACTCAACCTTCATCGGCATAGGGTCCGCTACTAAAATATACACAGCAAGGCCAGATGCGTCCACTGACGTCTTATAATGCGTCAAGGTCTCATATGCGCGCACACTGCCCACACTCGGTCTCGAGAGGAGTGGAGGAGACACACCTGGGACTGGCTAGGATCCATACCTTTGCGCCCATCAGTACGGCCGTGTCCAGCTACCTGACATGGGGTACGCACTACTGCGCCCGTCAGTAACGTACACTTGTCCTAACCAAGGTACACACGCTCAAGCGGTCTCACCTCTGAACAAGGAGCGTCGTACATACTAGGCAATCTCGCCGGTCCAACCACAATCGACCACTAGGATCTTCCGTGGCCTCGTGGAATCCCGCCAAAGCTCTATCATCCGCGGTCTCATGGGAACCTACCATAAAACACGATCATCTGCAGTCTCGCAGGAATCTCGAGAAAGGCATACACACGCATGCAAACCACCGTAAATCACGGTATGACACCATGGGGTGCTAAGAAGACTATCCATGATCGGGTGACGGAAACTAGTGGGTACCGGCCCACTAAACTCACACAAGGTCTACTCACTGTGATCATGGAACTCACGCGGATATGACCCTCCGCGGTCACAGGACTCACGTAGTATATAACCCACCACGGGCATAGAAGCCGCGTGGAAACTATGCTACGCATATACGGCTAAACCCACTATAAGGAATCCATAAACCTTGTATTACGTGAATCCATCCTCAGGCGACCGCCGCCCTCACAAGACCGAAATGGCCCAATTTCCATGGGTTATGTGAATAAAATACTAATTTCTATGTTTCGGGATGAAAACCCATTCACGGGACTCAAACGGGCTGAAAAACCTTCATCCCGATAGAAGGTCGGTCGACCAGAGCCATAGGTCGGTCAACCTGCCAAGGATAGGTCGGTTGAGAAGCCAGGAAGGGTTATGTCGATCGGCTGGGAACGTGGTTGGGGGTCCGACCGTGTTAAGGTGATCGCGGTCTACCTGGGGACCGTGATCAGCCAAAGACGTGGTTGGTCGTGCGACCGTGTCCATAACCACCTTTCAAGGGCCTCCCAAATGAACGCGTTGTCTGTTCACGCCGCGTTCATTATCCAGAAGCTTAATGCGGTTGGGGATCCAACCGCGATCTTGTTACGATCCGGACCTTCGCGAACCCAGCGCGAATTTTTCTGTTCCACGCCCCATTCGTCTCGAACGAAGGGGAAAACATTCAAAAATGCTTCATATGCCTTTCACACATCGGAAGGACTCATAAATACAAAGAAAAGACCAAAGAAGAGGGTGATTCCTTCGATTGCCCTATACACACACCCATGCCATTCACATAACGCATTCAGCCTCATCCGGGCCTCAAATCATAGGAAAAACGTGACTAAATCGAGAGGAATCACACCCCGACATTCCATTAACTTGAAATCTAGCATTTAAATCGAAGATCGTCGCCCAAATATGTGGATTCGTCTCACACCCCGAAACATGTATTTTGACCCCAAAATAGGGAAAACCCGCTCAAACTCACCCCATTCGACACGAAATCGCGGGAAAATGAAGGGTTAGGGATCCGTCCCCTCCCTCTTCCGACAATACCACGCGCATCCGGTGTTGATTCACATCGAAAATATCTCTTTCCACATCTGATCCTTCACGAAGACGTGAAAGCCACCTAGTCACGCTACCGTCTCTCACTCCGTGCTCCGGTCCTTACGACTCGTCGCCCGCGCCGTCCTCCACCTCATCGCTTGTCCCCCCCCGTCGGCCGCCAGAGAAGAAGAGGGAGAGAGGGAGAGACGTGAGAGTGAGAGGGAGAGAACGAGAGAGAGGGAGAGAGGGTTACAAGAGTGAGAGGGGGAGAAATGAGAGGGGAGGGGGGTTTAATAAAAATAAAATTTTAATTTCTTTTCCTTTTTTCATTTCATTTAGAAAATTCACAACAACTTCAAAAAAATGACAAAAATATATTCTGACCCTGAAAATTTTTAGGAAAAAGTCAGGCCGCTCCACGCGTCACCACAGACCCAAAATAATTCACATACATACCATCTAGGGGTCTGAAGATATGATATTAAAGTCTGAAACCCACATAGACACAATCCGCAACCCGCAGAAACATAATATGAAATCCGGGGACATTACAGATAGTGACACCATTTGCTTCGTATGTTGACATCCCCTCAACAAAGCTATTTAGCACAAGGTTCTTGGAGGAAGTTGCTACCCATCATGGCGAAGGCAATGTCTTCTTGATAGGGAAGAAGACAATGACATTTAAAGTTGAGGATGTTGCTCTCATCCTGGGAGTGTCGTGCACCGGCGTATTTGTTGAGCACTATGGTTCCAGCACTATTCAATCTAGGTTACATCAAAGGTTTGGAAGGAAATGGATTTTTGAGAGGAAGGTCATCCGGGGTTACCTTACCCCGGTGGGGACCCTCCCCATTTTGATACGAGTAACACTTGTGCCATTCTTACTACGCACTCAATAGGAGGCACACATTTGGAAGGGCTAAGACCTGAACTAGGTCAGATATGGAGACCTAAAGTTGACATGGGCACTATCTTTTAATCGGATTTGAAAGACCTGCAAAAGATATCTCTGCCCTCATCTCTCCCTCGTGAAACCCTCCATCTCCCACATCCCCCCCTCTCTCTCTCCATAGAGCTCCGATTCTTTGGACCGGTGGGAAGGGCGGCACAAGCTCCACTTCTCTTCTCCCGCATAGGTGACGTGACCTCTCTCCTACATCATCTCTCTCTCTCTACAGAGCTAGGGCGAAGAGGGCCCCTTCTCTTCTCCGGTGCAAGTGGGACACGGCCCTCCGACGCAAGCAGTACCTCGGGCAAAAGTTTCACCCTCTCACGTCCTCTCTCCCTCTCTCTCTCCCAGTAGAGCTAGGGCAAATAGGGGCCCTTTTCTTCTCCGGCATAGGTAAGACGTCTCTTCCTCCCCCTCTCGTGCTCCCATTGACTATGACTCTGAAGAAGTACCATCATAGGGCCTCGATTGATGACCCTCCCAAAACAGATTTGGAAACCCCAATGACAGAGATGGCTGCTGGGGTCTCGCATCAACAAGCCCCTCTTACAGTTCTCCCCGTAACAGAGTTAGAACCCTAGTTGGAAGAGACAGCTACCAGGCCTCCCCCAGTCTGTTGTCAACATTAGAAGTGCATTGTTCACAGTAACCATAAGGCATTAAAGAAAGCTCCCAAGGATCCCCTAGTGGTATCCCCAATAGCTCCCCCACTTGTTTATCCATTGAGCAGTGGAGAGAGTGCTCTCTTGATGCATGAGGCAGCAACCGTAGTGTCGTTGCTCTCTCGAGAAAAACCGGCTAGTCCAAAGTTTATAGAAGAACCGACTAGTCCAAAGTTTATAGAAGAACCGACTAGTAAGTGACTCTGCCATATGAATTTCTTTACATGTATAAATCACATTTATATGTTTTTACATGGGTGGGAGTCCCATCCCTGACATGTATTTTGAATTTATAATTCACATCTCTAACTTTAACAGTATCTATTAGTGTTGTAATGCAGAAGTTAGTGTTTTAGTGAATATGTTATGGTTTGGGTGTATATGTCATTGATTCTTTACATACGTCAGTGTTTTCGTGCATATGTTGTGAGCATGTGTTGGTGTTGTTCTGCTTGTTTGTACATATATGTTAGTGCATTTTTGTGTTATCGGTGTTTTCTTTGTAATGTTTATATCCTTTTTTAATATGTTAACTTTTTTAAGTGTGGTATTACTATGCATTTTTTTCTTAGGGCCTATCCCAAAGAGAAAATAGTATCCGGCCAACCCACTGATTTCAAGATGCTATTTGAAATGTTATTTGGAGGACAAAGAGCAAATATGTTTTAGAGAGTGCCACAAGAAGTTAATGATAGCGACACAATTTGCTTCGTGTGTTGACATCCCCTCAAGGAAGCTATTTAGCACAAGTTTCTTGGAGGAAGTTGTTGCCCATCATGACAAAGGCAACATCTTCTTGATAGGGAAGAAGACAATGGCATTTACAGTTGAGGATGTTGCTCTCATCATTGGAGTGTTGTGCACCGGTGTATTTGTTGAGCAATATGGTTCCAACATTAATCAGTTTAGGTTACATGAAAGGTTTGGGAAGAAAGGGATTTTTGAGAGGAAGGCCATACGGGGTTACCTTAAGGACCTCGTTGATTCAAACGACGAGGCGGATATTCAAGACACTATTCGACTATGAATTTTACTGCTATTGAGCACATTCCTTGCCCCCCGGACGACCTACACTTGCCCCCCCCAAATGATTCGGTACTTGGATGACTGTTTGCGATCTTTTTTTTATCTTATTTATTATTTCACGTGTCGATCAACCGATTAACTAACTGGTAATTAACTGACTGATTGACGACGCGGGCGTGCCAGTCACGTGAGTGACGAGTTTATTATGCGCTCATTCTGACCCATGTCGGATGAAAGTGAGGTTCGGTCGGGACCAGCAGTCCGCCATACCATAAATGTTATGGCGTTAATTACATCCCCCACGAGGAGGGAACACCTTTGATTAATTGCCGAGATAGTGGGCTGTCGAGGCCGGAATAAAGGATGCAACGTTATGAGCACGACAAGATCACATACGATTTATTTATCATGCAAGGGGGGACATGATTCATTAAATTAGAGACCTTGGGTACGTGGCGGAGGACGTAGGTCCGAAGACCACCATTGCGCATAGCGGAAACTTCCGATCGGGTGTAACCCGACCTTCCGTCAATGCCATTCGATATACCCGAGGGTCTATGCAAGCATGCAGGCATGATGATGATAACTATACTGAGCATGGAAACAGAATTATGACAGTAAACAATGCTTAATCACATTCATTGATCCCCGTCAGAAGAGAGGGAAACGATGGCACAAGGGTGATGACGAAAGCAAAGTGTTCACACACATGATAGTCAACATGGTAAAGAGGTTATTCGGAGCATGAACAGCCCTTGCCTTACTTAATCTACCGCTGATTAGGGTAGTCAATATCGACCATGGGAGGCCAGGATTGCCCTGAGAGCGAACGAGAGATTAGAACGACATAAAAACGTGAAACGGCGTGAGAGATAGCTTCCACAGCGCGGTAAAGCGTAGGTGAAACGTTAATCCGGCGCGGCCTTATAACCAGTTAACACGACGCGCAAGGCACGGGGCGCGCCGGGAATTCATCAAGAAAAAGAAAAGGAAGCATGAGTCACAAGTTAATACGGCGCGGGGGGGGGGGCCGCGCCATATTAAGGCACGCCGGTTTAAGGCCACGCCGTTTTAGCTTATTTTTTTGATGCATTTTCGAACCTTTTAAGTTTATTAAGCTTCCATTGAGCATTTTAGAGTTGTTTAGGCCAACTGTTTGTTTGATTGAAGTCCAAGAACCTCTGGAAATGATGCAGTGAGTCAGTGCGAGGTTCATACTCGAGCACTGAGTCAATTGAGTCCAGAACGAGCATCTCATTATGGCTTTAGTTATGCTGAGTCTGTCCAAAATTTGACAGCATCTCCCCTGAACATGAAGAGTTGCAGGGGAGAATCGGGGTCATACTCACTCATGGAGTAAGCCCCTAAACCGCCGGTATGCACGGAGGCAGCCAACAAACCCCATCAGATAGGATACCCCGAGGACTAGCCTGCTAGGGGCACCGAGGCTCCGTAGGGGGAAAGATAGAGAGATGAGGCCACTGATGATGGGAGCAGCACCCCGAGGGCTAGCCTGCGAGGGGTGGACAACCCACAGCTTATGACTCATCCCGTGGAGGAATTGACCATTAGGAGAATGGAGCTCCGAGGGCTAGCCTGCGAGGAGCATACGTCTCTTGGCCTCGATTGGGTCTCAGGTTGTTGGGGCTGAGCTTATTGGGCTAGACCCCCACTTTGTTACTGTCTGCTATGATCTTGAGGAAGCCTCTACCATCGAGGGGTAGAGCCCTCAATCATCCAGCAGTTTATGTGAAGCAACGGGGGATGCCCCCCTCCCCGGGTGATTGAGACGAAATAAAAGAATCTCGGAACGGTTCACATGACTATGATGCAGAGGGGGGTAGTCAATGCACAGGCGAGACGAGCCAAACATAGAGGCATATGCTCGAACAGTTATGGCGCAATGTTAAGGCGACGGATCCTGTAATCCCAAGGGTGACTCCCACTTCGCAAGCCACGGGGCAATATGAAGGGAGGAATTAATAGGAGTTAGGCCCTCGATAGCATGGCAGAAAGAAGCATGCGCAGAAGCACAGCTCTGTCCACGGAGAGGATGCGGAGACCCTTAAATCAAACATGAACATTGTCGAAGGGAAAACCCCGGGGAGGGGTGTTTCTGTAGCCCACGGTGCTTCGGGGCATGATCGGGGCTTCGGGGAAACCAGAATCAGAGAACACGCGCGGAAGACCTTAAACATACACATCGATGTAGATAGAGAAGGGGACAGAAGTTTCGAATCATTCATTCGACCTGCTGGTCCAGACATTCATATACACATTGCCATCCCAGAAACGGGAATGGGCTATCATTTACACGTTAAGAGTCCGGCGCCGGCATCATTGCTTGGTCGCCGTTCATCATTCGCAGGGGAATATACAGTAAAAGAGAAGAAATCGCAGAGGAGGGGAGGGGTCGGCTCATATCATTGCCATCCCTCCCCTCTCTTGCTTACAACTGGTAGACGGAAACCCGAAAGAGAGAAGAATCTACGGAAGACAGAGGAAGACAGGCACCGGCGCCCACCTGTTCTCAAAAAACAGAGTATCGACCCACTCCTTCTTTTCCAGCTCCGAAGGACTTCAATCGGAACGGAGGAAGATGGCCGCCGAAGGATGCTCAGACAGAACCCCCTTTTCCAAGAAAGCTCTCTCTCCCCTCGGAAGGCCTCTCTCGAAAGACTCTCCTCTTCTTCCTTCTGTCCCCCCTTTTGCTTCTATCTGCCTCTCTTGAAAGCCTCTCCTCTCTTTTTTTTTAATCGAACAGCCCGTATATATATATACATCGGTTCGAGACTTCATCCGGCGTGGAGATTTGGTGCGCCGGGGAAGAGCCTTCTACAACCTTTGCGCGCCGGCACAATAGGCCGCCGGATAAGGGGTTCTTTGCGCGCCGGGATCAAGGGAGCGAGATGGGGGCGCACCGATTTAAGGCTCGCCGTGCTAGTGCTCCTCGCACGCTTCGAGCCAGTCGATGAGTCCGGGGATGATTCCGGGGGTCACCGTGAACATTTATCTTGCCAATGCTCCTCGAAACTTCGACAAGATGTCTTGTCGAAGCTCCCAGGTTGACGTACGACCATTCCCGAGACTCCAGATAGCTTTGATTTGATCATACGGGCTTTCCGCTGACACGGCCTTCGGCTCTATGATTCGTGCTGCTGGCTTGGTCTGGCTCGTGCCCAAAGCTCCTTAGGGGGTTGGATAACACCAGGGATAGTTCCGCCTGAGCTGGGCGATCATTCGGCCACTAACGGACCCATCTTGGTGGGAAGCCGTACCCGTGCCGGGTGGTCGGGATCTTTTGCCGTCAGAGCTTTCGATCCTCTGTCTCGGGGAACCAGGGGGACTCCTTCATCTTCAGGAGAGCCTTTCATAAGGTGGGAAGCCACTGGGTAGATCATCGTCATTGATCGGACAACGGGTGTAGTGTATGCGGCACGACAGAGTCGATGCCGGTTCATTGGGCAGGCTTGATCGCACTGCCGGTTGGTTGTGAGTTTGTCTCGGCTCTCCTGAGGTGAAGTCCCCGTGTCCATACGGGGTGACTCGAGGCTCTAGCAGCTTGAGAAATCTTCAATATGTTGATCTTTATCGGCTTCCGTGCTTCAGCGGGCCGGGTCATTCGTCTTTATGGCTTGGTCACCGACGATCATATTTTGGGTGCCAACAATGACCTAGAAAGGATCAGAGGATATGCATGGGGGGGTGCATTCCAAGAAATAGTAATGTACAAGCTTGATGAGGCCAGCAAAATGGCCAAGAATAACAGACTAGACTGAAGATAGCTCTGAAGAGTAAAAGTCATGAAGATAAGTCACATGGATGTTGTTTTATTTATAGTTCTTCCGTTGCATTGTGTGTAAGTGTTTTATAATGTATTAAGTTAATACTATATTGATTTTGTGGGATGGTTGTCACTGAAAAATTCTAAAAAAAATTACAGGTGTGGCTGTTGGAGCACGCATATGTGATGCAACTGTTAAGCTAAACTATTTTCCCATAGATCTTTATGTGGGATTTGAGATTAAGGAAGAAGGGACAAGTTGTTGTTGCTTCTTTAAAGCTTGATGAAGTAGTATTCCATTATAATTCTTCATTTGTTTCTTGACCTTTATGATTGTCTTTATCTTTCATTCAATTAACTAATCATGTAATTTGTCTTATTGCTCGATAGGTTGTGCGAAACTTATAGGCTCACCCCTGGGAGAGATGGTTGGTAAATAGGTGAGATCAGGTATGTGAGATTTCAAAGACTGTAGGTGAAATTTGCATTTTCACTAACATATGCTTTGTATAGCATGACATGCCCGAAGATAGTTCAAAGACTTCTGCACCATCCTCTAACTTGAGATCAAGCAAGAAGGGACAAGGAAGAAGGGACAAGTTGTTGTTGCTTCTTTGAAGCCTGATGAAATAGTATTCCATTATAATTCTTCATCTGTTTCTTGACTTTTATGATTGTCTTGATCTTTCAGTCAATGAATTAATCATGTAATTTGTCATATTGCTCGATGGGTTGTGCGAAACTTACAGGCTCACCCCTTAGAGAGATGGTTGGTAGATGGGTGAGATCAGGTATGTGAAATTTCAAAGACTATAGGTGAAATTTACATTTTCACTAACATATGCTTTGTATAGTAGGACATGCTTGAAGATAGTTCAAAGACTTCTGCACCATCCTCCAACTTGAGCAGCCAATTGGCAACACTCGTAGATGTTGTCAGGCAAGCGGAGGAACGTCGGCATATGGAATCCCAGAAATTCAGGCACAGACTGGATTCTACGTTTCAAGATGTTCAAGGTTTCATTAGCGTAGTAAAAGAACTTACCTCAGCCAAGCTGAAGGTTGAGGAGTCCAGCGATGTGGAACAAGATTATGTGTAGAAGTGGGCAAGCCTGAGGAAGAAGAGGGTAAAGAAAGAAGGGGAAAGAGGCCACCTGTGAAGAGGAGAAGGCCATCAACCAAACCTAGTGGGGCAAAAAATAGGTCCAACAAAATTCCTCTTCATGTTGTTCCCTATATTTGGGAAACGTGTTAATATGTTAGTGAATCACGTTATATGTTAGGGAATCTTGTTATATATTGGTGATACAGGTTATATGTTATGAAAAAGAGTTTATATGTTTGGTGATTTGTTTCAAGGATTTTTTTTGATGTTGAAAAATTTCTTGTTACAGGTATTTTTTGAAGAGAGAAGAGACTTCTGTGGCTATGACCATTTGGTGGCCGATGATGTGGAAGCTATCAACAACTTCTTTTCGCTTGAGATCAATTGATAAGTGGCATTACTATTTGGAGAATATCTTTAGAATGTTTACCAAAGACTAAAGAATTTGATTTGTAATTTGCATGAGCAGTTCTCCGATACTTAGAAATAAATAGAATAGAGAAATTTATCGCAAAAACATACATGAGATTCTCTTTGGTGGTGACGTAATAGCTGATGACGTAAGTAACCATTTAATTTCAGTGAAGTTTGATATGTCATTGAACAAGCTTATACGTTAATGAAGTTTGGTATATTTTAATGAAGTCTTGTTATATCATACCAAAAGTTGTTATATGCCAGTGAACCATTTTATATTAAAGAAGTTTGGTATATTTTAATGGAGTATTGTTATATCCTACCAAAAGTTGCTATATGTCATTAAACAAACTTATATGTTAATGAAGTTTGATATATTTTAATGAAGTCTTGTTATATCCTACCAAAAGTTATTATTTTAGATTTATGTATTAATTGATATATTTTGTGTGATTTACAAGTCATTGATTGTGGTAGAGCTATTGCAGGAGGAATGTTCTTCCTTCAAGTATCATTCATGTGCTTACCTTTCAACTCTCACTTGTAGATTATGAAAATATCCACAATGATTTTTAGAAAATTAAAATAAAAGAAACGATATTAAAGGGGGAAAGAGAGCATGTAGATGCTAAAAGTGGAGTTGTGATCACTAGAGACACGCGGGTCTCGAAGTAATATAACAATAAAGAAAAGGATGTGATCGCACTATAAATACCTTTTAGAAGCGGGAGATTTATGAGTGCTACCTTATCTTCCAATCGGTCGGCCGATGAAGAGAGCTTTCTTTAGATTACCCTTGCAAACAACAAACAACTAACAAAGAGTATGGATTAGAATTATGAGGTGTGTAGCATCAAATTCTTAATATGAAATAACAATAACAACATGAGTAACAACACACCTTGTTGGTGTTTGGCCTTAAACCTCTATGCAAAGGGTAGGTAGAAAATAATGTGATGATATGAAAGGGAGGGTGCAAGTGTTGCACAAAGGGAGATCTCAATGTGATTGAGATGAGAATAAAATAAAAGAGAACTAGATATGATGCATGCAATGCTAATTTAAATAAAAAAGAGATAATGAGGAAGAAGGCTTATGATTTTTTCTTCAAAAGAGGGGTTTCAAGATCTTCAATATTCTTCAAAGAGGAAGGAGCTCCAATTGGATGTAGTTTTGAGTTTAGGGGAGACTCATTCTCCCTTCTTAGCTCCTCCTTCCAGCAGAGCTTCCCCAAAAGATCAAAATTTAGCCTTAAACACTCATGGGAGAGGGGTCCTATTTATAGAGTTAAAATTCACAGGTTTAATTCCCTTAAAAATATAAAATAAGGTTGTAATGGGATTTGGAGAAGGGAATCCACCTTCCAAGTGTCATCATTACCTTAGAAAGCTATAGGAACCCTTTCCCAAGTGAAAAAGGAGGTTAAAATGAGGAAGGGAAGGGTTGGTTCGGGGATCAGATTTCTGGAAGAATTCGCGTCCACCACAGTGGTCGCTATTTAAATATGCATCAGCGTAGAAAGGCGCCAATTTGAAACCATTTATGGAAAGTTTAGAAATTACCAAAATCAGAAAAGAATTCATGTCCACACGATCAGATGCAGATTAAGAATAATACAAATTTTGGTAGGAATTAAAAGTTCAAAAATAGGAAATGGAATTCGCGTCCAATGCAGTGGACGCCATTTTAAGAATACGCGACCATGTAAAGAGGCGTGAATTTTTGAAAGAATTGGCGTCTAGAGTTTGGTCGCCATTTTTCAAGAACGCGGTCGCCTTGGGGACCGCGACTTGATGAACGCGGTCATCCAGGCGACCGCGATCAGGGCAGATGTAGGGCTGTCGACTGGAAGAAATTGGCGTCCATTGCGGCTGCCACGAATTCAAAAATTGACATTTAGATGGTTGACGCGAATTAAAATGGCGTCCACATAAAGAGACGTTAATTCAAAAAGGCCTCAAAAAATTAGAGAAAAATCCTGAAAAAATCTAGAAAAATAGAAAAAAATAGGAGAAAGTTAGATAATCAAGAAAATGAGAGGAAAATCACTCAAATAAGTCGATTTGCGAGTCAATTTGGGGCGTTATAAGGTGATAGGAGATGTACTCAAAATGATGTTAATTTTGGTGTGTCTACAGCTGTCCCGCCTTGGCGTCTACTTTATAAGGGAGTGACACAGAATGGAATGGAATGAAAACGAAATGGAATGAAGTGGAGTGAAGTGTAATGGAATGGAGTGAAGTGAGAGCGAACTGAAAAGTAAATGTCAAGGTGTGATGAGACACACGATCAACATCACCTAATAAGAATTGTTTCAAAGTTCAAGATGAAGCAATCTTGAGAAGGTTCAATGAAATCAACAATTGTTTAGATATATGAAGGATAAGTGTGCACGTGGGCACGAAGGAGAGAAAAAGAAGTAGATCTACTTCCAGCGTCATGGAAGTAAACCTGTAGATTTCACCATTGGAGAGCGATTACCAGTCGATGTGGACGTGCTACAACCAATGTGGATCTAAGGGAAGAGATTAAATGAGTGTAGAGATCCAAACAAAGGGGTTTTCAAGGAAATAATCTAAAATGGCAACAAGGCGGACTGAGGACTCAATTCGGAATGGAATATCTCATATCATGAAAATTAATAATCAATTGAATCTCAAAATGAGTTATAAGAGAGATTTTTCAAAGTTAAATCAAGGTCCTACATGAATGCATGTTGGGTGTGAAGGAAAAAATTAAAATAAATTAAAATAGAAAGTAATCAAGGATAATATTGTTGAGTTGCCCAGACTGAGTCAAGACACCAATTTCATGAGCTGATAATAAGCCGAAGTCCGTTTATCCGCGCACCAATTCACAAAAGGGAACCATCGTCCCCAGTCTTGGACGGCTCAATGACCTATCTGTGCGACTAAGATTCCTATGAAATTATCATCATTGTTGATGAAGGGGAACTCAAATTCTAGATTCATCAAAGCCACAAGGTCCTTGATATGCTCTAATAATGTAGATAACATATAGTAAAAAATACATACAAGGAAGATGGTGAAAGCAATGAGTCTTTTGGGATTAAGAAATGCAATGTAATCATCGTGGGACCTGAGTGATGATGTCCAGATGGTGGGACCAAAAAACTTCTTCCTGCGCTTAAAATTTGTTAGCCAAGATATCATGAAATATAACAAGCAATGAATTAATGCAATTTAAGCATAGCATAGTATGGATATCATCAAAGTGTTAAACATACAAAACGTCATTGTTTGTTGTTATGTTTAAACCATGAGGATGACAAACTTGGCTGATCATAAGATTTGTACGTGAAGGATCAAAGGGATGCCCAGAGTGGCAGGGATAAGTAGGTGAAGTTAGCAGAAGTAACTTAGAAAGATTGAGAGATGATAGCTGATGACAAATCGTGAAGATAGTGAACAGTGTTGAGAACATAGGGAAGAATCAAAAAATTGATGTAAGTGGAAGGAGAGGACTCATTCCATGTTCTTACTCCTTGTAAAAACTTGTTCCTGTATGACACCATCTGAACAATCAGTTAGTGGAAATATAATGCAATTTTTTTTTCATTTTGAGAATATGCAATTTTTTATGAATTTTGAAGATATTCAAATTTTTATGAATTTTATTTTTTTAGATTTTGAGAATATTTAAAAAAATTTAGATTTTAGAAATATTTAGATTTTTTTAGATTTTGTTTAGACATTGCTAATTGCAGCATCAAGGGTAGTTTAAACCACTAGCTAGGGGTCCTTGTTCCTCCCCCTTTCGCTAAGAACGGCCCAAAGTAAGGCGTGCATTGAAGGTGACGCCCTATAGTCGGCTGCCCTTGGTTGGCGGTGCCCCTACTAAGGCCATACACGAGAAACACTCGGTCCTTGAGGGAGAAGAGAAGAAAATTGGAGATAAGCCTGATATGAGTTAAGAAGATACTGGGTTTGACTTCTTTCCATAGCACAACCCCCAGAGATTCGGTCTGTTGCGCCGTGACTTTTCGTCATATCATCGAACTTTAATTCTCTTTTAGGCACGCATACGATTGGCCTTCCCATGGGGAAACTGTACTGCCCTCTTGTCATACCATATTCTTTGATTTTTCTTTTTTCTTTCCTTTTCCTTTTTCTTTTCTTTCATCATTTTGTTCTTTTTGTCCTTTAGACCTTGACATATATTAAAATTGAAATTGAGAATAAGGTCTTAATAGACTGCCCCTATTTGAAACTTCCTTTTATCGGGGTGTGCTTAGGTCAGTTGTCTTTGCCCAGACTACCTCTGCCCTCATATTTCGGCCGAGTAGAGAAAAGAAAAAATACCTGATGCCCTCGAGCACGGCCCAAGTAGCCACGGTGTTTTCCAAAGGAGACGGTTAAGGACACCGTGAAGTGTGTGTAATGTCCAGCTAAGGGTTGCCCTTAATGAGCGGTGAGGGGATGTCGAACTCCCAGCGCGGGGTTTTCATAGCCAAACATACTGCAGTAGCAACCCTAATTTTTTTTTTTTACATTGACATTGACTTAAATAAAGACCTAGGACTAGGCCTAGACTACCCTTAATCATGTTAAGAAGCAATTCGTTTTAGAAAACGTGCGTGAGTGAGGTAATGAAACACAAGAATGCATACTTATGCAAATGAATTACTTTGCAACCCTGTTGTAGAAGCAACTGTCGGATGCGATTTCGATCACCATGGGAGTTGTCTTCCTCATTTGGCAGATAAAAAGAGAGGGGGGCAAAGATTTGAAGTGGCTTAACATAAAGGAGTGGTGCCAAGACCAGATTCAGACGAATAAGGAGAAAAGGAAAAGAGGTCAGGGTTAGAACTCCCTCACTAAGGTGTAGAAACCCTGATACATGAATGGTTTACAGAAGGAAAGGAAAATTAAGAGGGGGAGTGAGGACTAAAGCCTCGAAACAGTAGGAGAAAGGACAGATGCCCAAAGCAATCGACGCGAGAGAAATCGGGTTGGACCCGGGATCAGGAGGAATTAGACAAAAGAACTGATAAAGGGAAAGAGGTGGATCCGGAGGGTCTGAAGGCAGAGGATGAGAATCATGATGGAAAGGATCCAGAGGTTCCGAAGGAAGAAAATGCCAAGGGATGCGATGCCCAGGGAAAAAGTATGGAAAAAGATGGTTCTGGAGGTCCCAGATGAAGAGAATGGCAAGGGACGCGATGCCCTGGAAAAATAGAAGGATGAATCCGAAGAAACGGAAGAGGTTCAGGGGCTCTAGAGGAAGGAAATGAGAAGGGGCATGATGCCCTAAGAAAGCTGACAGTAACAAGAGAGGGAAATCCAGAGGTTCTAGAAGGAGAAAATAGCGTGGGACGCGATGCCCTGGGAGAAGAGATAGAGAATCTAAAAATCCCAGAGACAAAGGTGAATCGGAGGAAATGGAAGTATTATGAGGAGGATCTGGAGGCTTCGAAAGACGGGGAAGATGGGGGTCAAGAGACCCAGGAAAGAAGAATGAATGTCAATGCAAATGTATGAAATGTAAGCAATGCATGGAATGCAAGGGTGAAAGCCTCCTTCTCACCCAATGGGTGGCCCAGAAGGAGAAATTAATGATCAGTAAGAGGGTGAATGGAATGGAATGGGGTGTGAATGGATGCCCGCTCCTCAATGGCCAATGACGCGTCTGTACAGATGGCTCAATTGGTGGAATTAATGCCAATATGCTTTTATTTGACGAAGCTTCAACAACTGCATAATCTAGAGTGAGCGGCAACTCTTCCGGACAAATAGTTACCGTGAAAGTTTGAGAGTTCCGCTTGCAGAGTGGAAACTTTGGCATAAACTAGCTTCGGCTTCTTCAAAGGTAGCTATCTTGAAAGGCGTGGAACATCAATACAAGGGAGTCGGAATTTCATCATTGGAACCTTCATAATGCTCAAGGCTCCTGGAATGTCTTCGTGAAAAGTATTTGATAACTCGGGCACTTGCCCCTTGCATGGAAGTAAAGATGGAGTAGACTTGATGTTGAGGGCTTCTAGCAAGGGATGCTCTGACCCACCCTTGAGCATGAACATCATCTCCTTGACAGTAGAATGTGTCATTACAATGCTTGAGGAGAACCCCTTCTCTTTGCTAGGGACTTTCACTATAATGGAATAAGGGGTGATGAGAGCTTTGAAGGTATCTTGACCAACGAGCAAAGTGACCTTGACAATCTTAACCTTTGCCCTCAATGGCATCAATTCATAAGAAGTTTGCTTGGTGAGCATCGGTGGAGACTTGGCCGTCTAAAAAATGCATGGTACAAGAATACGAATTGTCATCCGGCAAATAAAGTTCCGAATCTTGAAAGGCATAGTCGTAACCAAATTCTTCATGCTCGGCTCTTGAGAATTATCTGTCGCACATGTATTTATAGAAGTGCACCCGCTCCGAGGGGTGATGGAGGAAGGTGAGATGGAAGCGGTAGGCTTAGTGGATGATGGAGGTTTAGTGGAGGGCATTATTAGAAGGGTAGGTAGATGTTCAAACACGGCGTGCTTCTCCCCTTGCTCGGAAGTAGATGGGATTGGCTCGAGTGCAAAAATAGGTGGACCCTGCTCAGGTTCAACCACGAGTTTGGGTAAGGAGTTAAGTGGAGGAATGAGTATGATTGGCTGTGGGATCACGGGGATGACAGAAGGCTTAGGTGGCGGCGATGGATGGCTAATTGGTTGGGGAAGAAGAGAATCAATGGAGGGCTCGGAAGGCTTGGTGGAGGTTGATGGCATGATATTTGGAGGTATAATGATAGGAGGGTGAATGGCGGTGGGTTTAGTATGGATAAAATGTCTAATTTTAGTGGGTCGTAAGGGTTTTGGCATTGGAAGATGTTAGGTACAAGATTCATGGTGTATTGATGTGGGTTGTTGGAGTATCAACCCATCATCAAAGCACCAGGTGGTTTCAGAAACGGGGGTAAGGATGGTGGCATCATCTTGAGCAGGGGGTTCTTGTGGTAGTGGTGGAAGAGGAAAGCGAAGGAAACTCAGAGTAGGTATATCTTCAATGGTTTCATCGTGTGCCGTCTCCAATTCTTCATAATCGTATTCAAATAGATGTCGTGGTAGAGATGTATTGATGGGTGGTGGAGCGCGGTGGTATGGAGGGTTTTGTGGATATGGGTGTGGATGTGGAGGGTCATATGAATGAGCGTGATGAATGATTGGTGGGTGGATGACGTCCACTTGATCATTAAAATTTGGTGAATCATTTTGCTAACTCATATTCGTGATGCCATTTTTAGTTCTTCTCTCCTTCCAGTCTTTCTCCATTTTAGTTATTTCATTCATGAAAGTGTGGAAAGGGATTGACTTGAGGAGGAGGAGGAGGAGGAGGCTGTGGACTTGTGACCCTCTTCAATTGTTCCTCCATCTTAATGATCTTATCAATGAGAACTTGTTGGAGGGGAGTTACTTGCGAAATGGAGGGTTGACCTTGGAACCTCAGAGGGGCTTGATGTGAAGGCCGTGACGCGTGGAGGGGTTGACCCACAAAAGAACCCGGTTGGATCGGGGTGCAAGGAGCATATGGGCCTCGGGGCTACGAGGGAGGATGAATGGAGGAAGGCGGGTGATGGGCCACCCGAGGGGGAGGATGAATGGAAGAAGGCGGGTGATGGGCCACCCGAGAGGGAGTGGAAGGAGGATGAGAAGAAGAAACTACACCCTCAACAATAGCCTTAAGGGCTTGGATTTGTTGAGGGGTGAGATGCAAAACTTGGGAGACCTTCTCGTCATATGGAGGAGATGGTTCCGGGGGAGTAATGGCCCACGATCGATGCCAGGGACCATGAGATTGAGAATTGCCCATGGGGTGGACAAAATCATAAGAATCGGAGAATGGAATCCCTTTTGATGGTTGTGGTGAGAATCATAGATTTTAGGATTATAAGATGTGCTAGGTTGATCATCCGCATAGTTATATGTGTAATTAGGCATATTAATGTGGTTATCAAAGCGCAACATTATGCAAGACAAACAATAATTCAATCAAATCAACTTTGCAAAGATATCAAACAAGTGAATGTTTACGCTTGGCTTTAGTTATCCCTTGATATGAATTAAATGAAATTTAACAAAGTTTATGCAATCCACTCAAGGTAGGAACCTAGTTTCAATATAGTCTAACTTCAGTGTCAAGTAGGTTGATTCTCATCACATATAGGCCAACTAACCCGGGGAACATCAAGGGTACAACATGCCCAGTTATCGAAGAGGGAATCCTTCAATGTCGGGGACTTACAGAGGCCTTGGTTAAGGAAATTCTAATCCAATGAGAGGAGTTCTCAAAGGAGGGTCCTTCCTTCACCAAGAGAGGGTAAAATTTCCTAAAAGTGTAGGGAAAGGAGGTCTCCCAATCCCAAAATACCCTAAGAATGTATAACTAATGCAAGAGTAATGAAAAATGCATGTCTAAACAGTAATATGCAGAAATGAATGCAAAACAGGCAAAACATGAAGGTTCTGTGAAAACAGAGGGAATTGGCATCCAGTACAGTGGGCGCGAATTAGAGAAATTGGTATCCACTGCCTTGGATGCATTTTTTTTTACAGAACCAGAACGCTGTCGGATACAACACTGCGTTTAGAAGAACGCGGTACTGTGAGCAACCGTGTTCAGATGCCCTATGTAGTGGCCAGGAAGCTATGAAAATAAGGAAAACCGATGGAATAACAAAGTAAACACTCACATAAGCCTGAAAATATGGCAATCCACCCAAAGACAATATATAACATGCATCCAATTTTTTGTTTCTTTTTAAAATTTCAAAATCATAAATTAGTGACCACTGGGGGAGGGAGATGTGCACGTGGTGCACGAGGGATAAAGTAAAAAAGGAAAGTGCAACATGGAGAACTATAACAGGTGCACCGCGGGTGCAAAAGGGAGAGGCACACATGGGTGCCGAAAGAAAGGGTAATCAAAATAAAAATAAGAGGTGTCCCACCGTGATCGTCAATTTTTAGATTATGAAAATACGATCTACAAAGATTTTTAGAAAATAAAAATAAAAGAAAGGATATTAAAAGGGGGAAAGGGAGCATGTAGATGTTAAAAGTGGAGTTGTGATCGTCAGAGGCACGCAGATCTTGAAGGAATATAACAATAAAGAAAATGAGATGATCGTGTTATAAATACCTTTTAGAAGTGGGGGATTTGTGAGTGCTACCTTCTCTTCCAATCGGCTGGCCGATGAAGAGAGCTTTCTTTAGATTACCCTTGCAAACAACAAACAGCCAACAAAGAGAATATGGATTAGAATTATGATGTGTGTAGCATCAAATTCTTAATATGAAATAATAATAACAACATGAGTAAGAACACACCTTGTTGGTGTTTGGCCTTAAACCCCTATGCAAAGGGTAGGTAGAAAATGATGTGATGATATGAAAGGGAGGGTGCAAGTGTTGCACAAAGGGAGAACTCAATGTGATTGAGATGAGAATGAAATAAAAGAGAGGTAGATATGATGCATGCAATGCTAATTGAAATAAAAAAGATATAAGGAGGAAGAAGGCTTATGGTTTTTTCTCCAAAAGAGAGGCTTCAAGATCTTCAATATTCTTCAAAGAGGAAGGAGCTCCAATTTGATGTAGCTTTGAGCTTAGGGGAGACTCCTTCCCCCTTCTTAGCTCCTCCTTCTAGTAGCGCTTCCCCAAGAGATCAAAATTTAGCCTTAAACACTCATGGGAGAGGGGTCCTATTTATAGAATTGAAATTCGCAGGTTTATTTCTCTTAAAAATATAAAACAAGGTTCTAATGGGATTTGGAGAAGGGAATCCACCTTCCAAGTGTCCTCATTGCCTTAGAAAGCTATAGGAACCCTTTCCCAAGTGAAAAAGGAGTGAGGAAGGGAAGGGCTTGTTCGGGGATCAGATTTCTGGAAGAATTCATGTCCACCACATTTGTCTATATTTAAATATGCGTCAGCGTGGAAAGGCGCCAATTTGAAACTATTTATGGAAAGTTTAGAAATTACCAAAATCAGAAAAGAATTTGTGTCCACACGGTCAGATGCGGATTAAGAATAATACGAATTTTTGTAGGAATTAAAAGTTCAAAAATAGGAAATGGAATTTGCATCCAATGCAGTGGACGCCATTTTAAGAATACGTGACCATGTAAAGAGGTGTTAATTTATGAAAGAATTGACGTCTAGAGTCTGGTCTCCATTTTTCAAGAACGCAGTCGCCTTGGGGATCGCAACTGGATGAACGCGGTTGTCTAGGCGACCGCGATCAAGACAGATGTGGGGTTGTCAACAGGAAGAAATTGACGTCCACTGCGGCTGCTGCGAATTCATAAATTGTCGTCCAGATGGCTGACGCGAATTAAAATGGCATTAACGTAAGAGACGTTAATTCAAAAAGGTCCCGAAAAGTTAGAGAAAAATCCTGAAAAAATCTGAAAAAATAGGAGAAAGTTGGATAATCAAAAAAATGAGAGGAAAATCACTCAAATAAGTCAATGTGAGGGTCAATTTGGGGCATTATAAGGTGATAGAAGATGTACTCAAAATGATGTTAATTTTGGCGTATCTACATCACTGTCTCTAGCATCCATAATAGGAAAGGTTCTACTATTGAGGAGAAAGAAGGGGACTTGATCGTCTGCTTCTCCCGAGCTACCATGAAGGAGGACCTTCAATGAGTTAATTTCATTTTCTTTGTTCTATACACCTCCAACCATTGGCACCTACTAGCGATGGATCTTAAGAGGCAGTGCTTTGTCTCATTCAACTCAATAAAAGGCAATGCCTTGTATAATGCGTCTGTGAGGGTTTGGGTAGATGTCAACTTGCTCCATTCATTAAAAATAATGCATTATTTTAGATGAATAAATCATAAATGCCTTCTTGTTGTGTCTATAGGTGCTTGTGCTTTGGAAGTTTTTCACATTACTTGGCATCGTTGAGAAAGGGTAAAAATGACAGCTGCTGTATGACTTAGACTACCCATCACAACCAGAAGATAGCAATGATTGGGCTTGGGAAATGACCCTGTAGACTTCATTCCGGAAGGGGGCCCCGATCAGGAGGCGGCCATGTGGCTTGCCGCCTTGCCTAGTCTGGGCGGCCAGTGGTCTTGCCACCTGGAGGGTTGGGTGCCCACTAATGTGGACACCCGGGGGCTTGTTGTCTGGGCAGCCAAAGCACTAGCCGCCCAGGCTTCTGGGCGTCCAGAGGGCTGGCCACCCTGCCCACTGTATTGGGTGGCCCAAGGGGTGGCCATCCATGGTATTTTTATGGGTCGCCAAACCCCTGGCCACCTAGGTTTATGGGCGGCCAGAGGGGTGGTGGGCACTAGTGTAGCCGCCCAGGAGGCTGGGTGGCCAAGGGGTTGGCCACCCAGGGCCCAGGTCACCCGACGACTGTATTTTGTCATTCCGCGTGATTTGTAGTTTCGACCTATTTAGCTGATAGATTAGCCATTCGGTTAGAGGTTCTTGGGTTTTTGTGAAGTAAAGCCATCTCGTGACACGTTACATGTGCATAGTTGGATTAGCACGAATCGATGGTATTCTAGTGATTTCCGCTTCGACAGCGAGTTCTTACATTCAGTGACCTTTCCCACTAGTCGTAACTTTCCTGCGCACACATGTACGGACTCACTTGTGAGTGGTGGAGAGCTAGTCCCGCTGAGACGTTTTGTAGGCTGGTTACCGTAGGGCCCCTTGCCTTTGCAGCCTGAGTCTGGACTGGGGGGAAATCAACTAGAGGACTTAACTTAGAGCAGTTAGTCTGTATGTGCACACGTGGTTGGGGGCATCGGATACACGCTGATAAGTGCGACCCGACTTGTCCTTGTACTGTGGTTACTTTCTTATAGTGTCTCAGTTTCTGCTTGGGGCGAGTAGGGAGACACTTGAGGCGCGGACTAAGACGTAAGTGGATGCATCTGACCTTGCTTCTAGTGGGTAGTGCTCCTGTCACTTGAGAGGTAGTGACTCAGATTTCCTACTGACGAGGTTTAGTGTTTCGGCGGCTCGGTGTCCCTGTTACACGTGATCGAGACGTGGTTCCTTGCTATCCTTGAGAGTCCTCTTTCGACAGCATAGCCCTACTCCTTCGTTGAACGAGTGAGGGTTGTTGGCCCGCGAGAAATTTCTTTTATTTTTCTTACGGCGGTGACACACATTCGCCTTTTACGGAAGGCCGAGATAGGGCGACTTGGCACACTGAGATTCCAGGGGTATTGACATGAAGGTGAAAAGAATGATAGGAATACACAGGAAGGAATGACGTATGGTTAATCGTTGTGGAAGAGTGGGGTAGGGATGGCTGGATGAAATGTGGGCGTGCCAGTCGATTTCTCGACGATTACCTACGGAACCAAGTGTTTGATTGGGGATGTGCCACCAGGGCACGACACGTTGGCTCGGACGAAGGAGTAGCAGACACTACCTCGACAGGGAGCAAGAAGGTTCTGGCTCAGGCGCGGAGTAGCTGACACTGGCTCGGCAAGGAGTAGACAGGTCCTGGCTCAGGTATAGGGTCCATCCGACTAAAGGCGTTGGGATGGAGCTGGGAGATGGATGGCAATATACTAGATGGCGTTAAGACTGGTAACTGGCCAAGATGGGAATCAATTCCCTAACCGGATTACATCACTATATTCCATGAAAGGCATTTATATGTGGGCGTGAAAGCCCGATTACAAATGTGTGCAAGCCACGGGACAATTCCGTCATTTGTGACGGTCCTCGGGTCATTGCGTTGTTATGCAGGTATTTTCCCATTTGTACAAAACGTCCATCAAAGGACTTGTGACTCGGAAGGATGCCGCCCGAAGGGTGTCGAGATGTATCCCCAATACGAAGCATCGTCATGATCGGGGAAGTTGGGGTGCCGTGGGCACCGTTGTGATAGAGCGGCTGGGCACCGTTAAGATCGGGCCGACTGGGTGGCACGGGCACCACTGTGACCGGAGCTGCCAGGCGCTGTTAAGATAGGGGCGGTCAAGCGCTGTTGAGATTGGAGTGACTGGGCGCTGTTGAGACAGGGGCGGACGAGTGCCGTTGAGACTAGAGCGGCTAGACGACGTGCTAACCACCATGACTGGAGCATCCAGGTGTCGTTGAGATTGGAATAGCCAAGTGTCGTGGGCACCATTATGACTGAGGCAGTCGAGGCCGTAGGTGTCATTATGACTGAAGTAACTGGGTGCTGTTGGTACAGTTGTGATTGGAGCAGTCGGGTGCCCTAAGCACTGCTGTGATTGGGGCGACCGAGCGCCGTTGAAATTGGGAGAGTTGGGTACCCTGGACACCGTCGTTGGAACGATCATGTGCCATGAACACCGCTGAGACTAGGGTGGCTGAGCGCCGTTGGGGCTGGAGTAGTTGGGCGCCATTTGGAGTGGGCAGTAGGGTACCGTGGGCACTGTTGTGATTGGGGTAGCTAGGCGGTCGGGTGTCGCGGGCCCGGAGGTGACTAGAGTAGTTGAGCGCCGTTGGGGCTAGAATAGCCAGGCGCCGTCTGGACTGGGCAGTTGGGTGCCGGGGGCACCATTGTGACTGAAGTAGCTGGGCAGTCGGGTGCCGCGGGCCCCTGATGTTATTGGAGTTGTTGAGCGCCGTTGGGGCTAGAATAGCCAGGCGCTGTCTGGACTGGGCAGTCAGGTGCCGGGGGCACCGTTGTGACTGGAGTAGCTGGATAGTCGGGTGCCGTAGGCACCGATGTGACTAGAATTGTTGAGCTCCGTTGGGGCTAGAGTAGCCCGACGCCGTCTGGACTGGGCAGTCGGGTGCCGGGGGCACTGTTATGAATAGAGTAGCTGGGTGGTTAGGTGCCACGGGCACCGAAGTGACTGGAGTATATGGGCACCGTTGAGACCATGATAGTCGGGTGTGACTGAAGCTGGTCTAGTCAATAAGGATGGGAACTGGTGGGCGTCACTGAGACGGAATCTGGGCGGGCACCGTTGACCCTTGGCCTTCCCATAGGGGTTCCATAAGCCAAGTTGACAGGCTTGAACGCGGTCATCGATGTGGCCGCGTACTGGATTAACGCGGTCAGATGGGCAGCCGCGTTCATGTTGGCTAGCCCGTGTAAAGGGGGGTTACGCGGGCTTGGGCTAGAGGGCTTGATCGCGGTAGTTGGGGTGGCCGCGTTCACTTGAACGCGGTCTCAATACTGGCCGCGTCCTGGTATTGATTTTTGAGCTGGGTGCATCCGTCGCGACAGGGTCTCGACATTCGACACTCCATCTTGCATCAAGACTCGTGGACTGAGCTCGTCGTCTGGGTAGCTGCATCCTGGCCATGACGTTTGGGCGGGGCATATCCATCGAGGCAAGGGTCTGGACAAAGTGCTCTTGTTAGGGCAGTGTCTGGGTAGAGCACTTTTATCTGGGCGGTGTCTGGACAGCGCACGTCATCACGGCAGTGGACTTGATGCTTCGTCTTGCATCAAAACATGAAATGAACCCGTCATCTGGGTAGCCACATTCTAGTCACGGCGTCTGGGTGAGGCATGTTTATCGAGACAATATCTGGGCAGGGGCACTTCCATTGGAGCGACGTGTGGGCAGGGTGCGTTCATCAAGGCAGGGACTTGACATTTCATCAAGACTTGTGAGCACGCCCTCATTCGGCGAAGAGGTTTGTGTCGTAGCTGAACGCCATATGAGGGACGAACATGCGCCATGCCCTCGGTGTGTGCTTGGACGACACAAAACCAACAGATTCCTTCGCAAGCCATTCATAGTCTCCAGGGGTGAGCTCTTTATTCTTTCTTCTTTTTTTTCTTGGCCACCCCATGGGGGCGGTTTTATAGGCAAAGGGATGGCTGGGTGGTGGGGCTCCCACGTAAAGGGGGTTGAAAGACTGGCCCGCCTAAAGGGTAGGTTTAGGTGGGGAAGGTGGAGAGAGAATGGGGTTTGTGTGTGAGGGCTGGGGTGTGTTGGCCCTCCTAAAGGGGGGGGGGTTTAGGGGGGCGCATGTAGGAGAGAGAAGGAGGGCTGGGGTGTGTTGGCCCTCCTAAAGGGGGGGTTTAGGGGGGCACATGCAGGAGAGAGAAGGAGGGCTGGGTGTGTGGCTTGCCCTCCTAAAGGGGGGGTTTAGGGGGGCGCATGTTGGAGAGAGAGTGTGAGCTGAGTGTATGGCTTGGCCCGCATAAAGGGGGGGGGGGTTCAGGGTGACACATGTAGGAGCGAGAGTGTGGGATGGGTCTCACATGCACTATCCCACGTAAAGGGTTTAGGGAGGGCGCATGCATGAGGGAGAAGGTGGTTTAGGAGGGAAAGTGGGAGTGGGTCCCACTCTGGCATCATCCCATAGGTGATGCGGGACGAGACCACGGACATGACTCGAATGAGGAATGCAGTCCTCGGACTCTAGGTGAGCTCGTGATTGTCCCTTAACGAGGGAAGCGTCGGACGTGCACGGTTGAGAAACCGGCAAGAGCTAGGGTGGTCAATTCGCACTTTCGTGCCCGGATCGGGTCACGGGACGGCTTCGCTCTCCCTCTCGCAGTAGCGGTGATATGAAAATATATAGCAAGCTAGGTCCTAAAACATGCTCTCTAGCAGCGGCATATAAAGCATATATGGAAATAAGCGAAATGCCAAGCAAGGAGCGAATACGATACCTCCACGCTCCCGGCGTGGGGAAGACGGACCCGGCCGAAAACCGTGCTCCCGGAATAATTAATACACAATAATGACAGCAATGACTCACTGCCCACTCCACGCAGGGAGGTAAAGGGCTACACAAATGGGCCCGGGAGGACCGAATTCGGGTTGACAGGCGGCTTCTCGCGTCTCTTCGGCAGCACCCGAACTTGTGACTGTGGGGCCCACGTGCTGTCGGGAGGGGCCGTGTGGGGCCCGGTGGCACCACTGTGGTGGGGATACTTGGGAAGCGTTCCCTGGGCTGGCGGCACGCTGGAACGTCGATCGGAGGTCGGGCGGCTCCGTTCGGCACCGGTCGGAATAACCGGCCACGGATCTGCCGGTTCAGTTTTCCGTCGCGCGCTCCGGCGAGAACGGACGCTGCGATCAGCCCCGATGTCGGATCGACACGAAACTGGCGCCGTTAGAAATCTGCTTAGAAGGGATTCAACCATATGGGATTACAGAAAAATAAACAGCTCTGTACTTCTTGTTGGCGAATTTTGATAGCTGCTGTTGTACAGTTCCCAAATTCTCAGATCAACAGGGAACTTGTCTGAGAACTGGCATTCACTGATAGGTAGACCTCCGATTCAGAAGTTGTGTTATTCATCAAAGTTGTAGGAAAGTGAACAAGGAAGACAGAAATAGTTTTTGTGACAGGTTTGGAGGTGGCTACGAATTGTTATGATTTGTATACTAGCAGTGAGTCAGATCTGGAAACTGGCTGACAGCACTGTAGATGGCTCTGAAAAAGAATTTTGAAAAATGGATGGATGGCTGATAAAAAATCATGAAAATTCATGGAGTGAGGGGACGGTGGAAAGAACTCCCAGTAAAATTGGGAGGGTTTGTAAAAATCAAAAACATGGTCGGAGGGGGGGATTACAGGGGTGCTGTCACACAGATCTGAAACTAGACAGAATTGGGAAACAGAGACACACGAAATTTGAAAAATAGTAAATGATGGAAGTTGGACGGGATTTGTTTTTTGGTGGTGGGGATTGAAGATAGGAACACACCATAAAATTTTCAGATCAAGAAGAGCTCGGGGCAGACTGAAGAATTTCGTGGAAGGGGCTGCTGTTGGCTAAAGAGAGAACTTCGACGGTGGCTCGATGGTGGTCCGATGGCGGCACGAACGGCGGCGGCGGCGACACAGATCACAACCAGAGATTGAGGGGAGGGGATAGAGATGAAACCACTCTAGAATTGGGGGTTGGAGGAGATGAAACCAGGGGGAGGGAGCTGGGGGCGCAAGAAGCCTTCTTGGCAATCAACAAATTTTTCTTCATTAATGCCAACAAAGGGAAAATACAACCTTTTATATGCTATGTATCTAATCAAATGTAGACCCTTGGATCTAGGGATGGGGAATGGAGGGCTGGGATGAAGTGTGAATAACACACACAAAAACAATAAAATAATAAGGGGAGGGGCGCCCCCTTGACCAAGAGGGGACAAGTTGGAAGGGTAGGTAGCCTACCTTGGAAAATTTACCCCCTTTGTCTCCCATGTGGTCAATTGGCATTCAACCCTTCTAGATGGCCACCTAGGATGGTTGACCAGCCCCACATGAATGACATGGACCAATGGGAAAGGGCTGAGGGCCCCCTTGCTGGTCCTACTGGTAAATTACATAGAAACCCATACAATCCGTGGGAATGACGCATTGGCTTACAAAGCCGTACAATTGCGCATATACTTTCCTATGGATATACAAATAAACTAAAGGACATAAATGCAAAATAAAATGTACATGCTCGGCGTCGATTCCCATCAACTCTCCCCGGGTGGGAGGAACTCGACCTCGTCGAGTAGGGGTATGGATGCTTGAGTACTCCGGCGGATCCGTCACCGTGCCAAGTAACGCGGGTATGCTCCACTCCAAGTGACCGTCACCTGCTCATTCCATATATACTCGATATGCACAAACTGCTATGGGCTAGAGGTGGACACTCCGAATGGGGCACTCTCAAAATGGGAGGAGGCGGCTCGAAGACTCACTAGGAATCACCGCTGAGTCCCTGTAGGTGACTAGATCCGGGTGTAGATATAGAACCGATCCCAGACTCATCGAGCGAGTCCAATCGCCTCTTACTCATAAGAGAACGACAATGAGCTTGCACAAGACACATGCAGACTCTCAAACTACACACAAACCATGCAAACAAACCACACAAAACAAACCACACAAGAAAAACACACCGACTCATGCACGACTCTAGACAAATCTATGGTTAGTCCGACCCGTACATGGGTGACAGCGGACCAGGACACCCGAATGTGTGCCATGCATGCATTTGACGTAACCGGAGGTTGACGTCATGGGGAACTCGAAGACACCATACGATGCACCAATCATGGACATTGGGCTTGGGTGTGGTAAGTACGGGAGGTGCGGGTGGTCTAGATGGATCGGGGAAACCAAAGTTTTCATTACCCCCAAATGAAGATTCGGACCTATGGCTATGTGGAGTTTGCTTGGCCCGAGTGGAAAAGGTGGGATAGTGAACTCCGCGGAAGAAGTGTAGTGAGTATGAAAGCTCGGGAGGTTCACTAGTGAAGGGGTCAAAAGGGTCGAGGAAGGTATGACCCCATGAAGTGGGTTCTCCCATGACTCGGTCCCAATTTAAGAATTCATAATCACCGTCATACATTGTGAGCGGTGGGACGACGGACATGTGTAGAAAATAAGATTCCTCCCTTGGGCAAAAGGGAATGAAGTCAGACTCGGCCGGCATTGGGAGGAGTAGAAGAATCTCCGTGGTGACACACCCCACGGTACACACGGAGGTAATGGACCCTAAGGCCGGATGGGTGAAGCTAAGACTAGCGGGTTGGTCAAAGCCTCGGGCCAAAAGATGCGTCAACTTCCATTGTGAATCTAATCCCATAATAAGGTCATCTAAAGTATCGACATGGTGACTAGACCGAAAAGTTGTGTGGTAGGAGTTGACGGGTACCAATGGTAGTGTGGGGTCCATGGGTGGATAAGGGGGTGGGACCAAGCCATCCTTGAGCCAACGAAGAAGCGGCTCGACTATGTATAGCGTCGCCGTAAGAAACACGGGTGGCTCGGCTTTTGGAGGCCCCAAACAAGATGGTTCCGAATAAAGTTCAGAAGTAGATGGCAATGGAGCTCTAGGGAAGGGGTTCCCCAACTGAGGTGGCGAAGGCCATGGTGTAGGCGGTCCGACCGGATCGGGACTCAGTTGGGAGGTAGATGCTTGCCAAAGGATTCGACCTCTAGAGAGAGAAAATCGAGACTCAAATGGTTCGACTTCTAGAGCGACCTTATAGGCCTGTGCCAGAGAGAACGTGTCGCGGACAAGGCATTCAATTTGGAAGTGAAGCCGCAAACCTTCCCAGAACTCTAAGGCAGTCGTGATGCTATCTTCTCCAACTCCATATTCCATCCGGTACTTATCATAGTCCCGAATGTACTCGGACACGGACCTATCGCCTTGGACGGGTCGACATGGGTTGGCCATAGTTGCCAAAATGTGGGAATGGATCCCTAGGAATGGATATGCAAGGCCATTTGAACAAGACACTAGACCGACTATGCAAGGTTGGGATGCATGCACACTAAGGACAAGACACCAAGACTCGGTACGTGACGGAGTTAACCGATCCGAAGATCACCCGCGCAAGTGTGCGGCCTTCCTGATAGGCGTAGCCTAACGTTCGGACAACACCTTTTGATATACCGGGTTATTGGGATGCGATGCAAAAAGACACTTTTTTATTTTAAAACAATGATGACCCTAAACACGACTTAGACAATGACTAAAGACTAGACGTAAATGACACTTTTCTTCTTTTTTTTTGACACCCTAGACTCAAACTCGCTCTGATACCAAATTGATGCGGGACGAGACCACGGACACGACTCGAATGAGGAATGCAGTCCTCGGACTCTAGGTGAGCTCGTGATTGTCCCTTAACGAGGGAAGCGTCGGACGTGCACGGTTGAGAAACCGGCAAGAGCTAGGGTGGTCAATTCGCACTTTCGTGCCTGGATCGGGTCACGGGACGGCTTCGCTCTCCCTCTCGCAGCAGCGGTGATATGAAAATATATAGCAAGCTAGGTCCTATAACATGCTCTCTAGCAGCGGCATATAAAGCATATATGGAAATAAGCGAAATGCCAAGCAAGGAGCGAATACGATACCTCCACGCTCCCGGCGTGGGGAAGACGGACCCAGCCGAAAACCGTGCTCCCGGAACAATTAATACATAATAATGACAGCAATGACTCACTGCCCACTCCACGCAGGGAGGTAAAGGGCTACACAAATGGGCCCGGGAGGACCGAATTCGGGTTGACGGGCGGCTTATCGGGTCTCTTCGGCAGCACCCGAACTTGTGACTGTGGGGCCCACGTGCTGTCCGGAGGGGCCGTGTGGGGCCTGGTGGCACCACTGTGGTGGGGACACTTGGGAAGCATTCCCTGGGCTGGCGGCACGCTGGAACGTCGATCGGAGGCCGGGCGGCTCTGTTCGGCACCGGTCGGAATAACCGGCCACGGATCTGCCGGTTCAGTTTTCCGTCGCGCGCTCCGGCGAGAACGGACGCTGCGATCAGCCCCGATGTCGGATCGACATGAAACTGGCACTGTTAGAAAGCTGCTTCGAAGGGCTTCAACCCTATGGGATTGCAGAAAAATAAACAGCTCTGTACTTCTTGTTGACGAATTTTGATAGCTGCTGTTGTACATTGCCCGAATTCTCAGATGAACAGGGAACTTGTCTGAGAACTGGCATTGAATGATAGGTAGACCTCCGATTCAGAAGTTGTGTTATTCATCAAAGTTGTAGGAAATTGAACAAGGAAGATGGAAATATTTTTTGTGACAGGTTTGGAGGTGGCTACGAATTGTTATGATTTGTGTACTAGTAGTGAGTCGGATCTGGAAACTGGCTGATAGCACTATAGTTGGCTCTGAAAATGAATTTTGAAAAATGGATGGATGGCTGATAAAAAATCAGGAAAATTCATGGAGTGAGGGGACGGTGGACAGAACTCCCAGTAAAATTGGGAGGGTTTGGAAAAAGCAACAAGATGGTCGGAGGGGGGGATTACAGGGGAGCTGTCACACAGATCTGAAACTGGACAGAACTGGGAAACAGAGACACACGAAATTTGAAAAATAGTAAATGATGGAAGTTGGACGGGATTTGTTTTTTGGTGGTGGGGATTGAAGATAGGAACACACCATAAAATTTTCAGATCAAGAAGAGCTCGGGGCAGACTGAAGAATTTCATGGAAGGGGCTGCTGTTGGCTAAAGAGAGAACTTCGACGGTGGCTCGATGGTGGTCCGATGGCGGCACGAACGGCGGCGGCGGCGACACAGATCACAACCAGAGATTGAGGGGAGGGGATAGAGATGAAACCACTCTAGAATTGGGGGTTGGAGGAGATGAAACCAGGGGGAGGGAGCTGGGGGCGCAAGAAGCCTTCTTGGCAATCAACAAATTTTTCTTCATTAATGCCAACAAAGGGAAAATACAACCTTTTATATGCTATGTATCTAATCAAATGTAGACCCTTGGATCTAGGGATGGGGAATGGAGGGCTGGGATAAAGTGTGAATAACACACACAAAAACAATAAAATAATAAGGGGAGGGGCGCCCCCTTGACCAAGAGGGGACAAGTTGGAAGGGTAGGTAGCCTACCTTGGAAAATTTACCCCCTTTGTCTCCCATGTGGTCAATTGGCATTCAACCCTTCTAGATGGCCACCTAGGATGGTTGACCAGCCCCACATGAATGACATGGACCAATGGAAAAGGGCTGAGGGCCCCCTTGCTGGTCCTACTGGTAAATTACATAGAAACCCATACAATCCGTGGGAATGACGCATTGGCTTACAAAGCCGTACAATTGCGCATATACTTTCCTATGGATATACAAATAAACTAAAGGACATAAATGCAAAATAAAATGTACATGCTCGGCGTCGATTCCCATCAACTCTCCCCGGGTGGGAGGAACTCGACCTCGTCGAGTAGGGGTATGGATGCTTGAGTACTCCGGCGGATCCGTCACCGTGCCAAGTAACGCGGGTATGCTCCACTCCAAGTGACCGTCACCTGCTCATTCCATATATACTCGATATGCACAAACTGCTATGGGCTAGAGGTGGACACTCCGAATGGGGCACTCTCAAAATGGGAGGAGGCGGCTCGAAGACTCACTAGGAATCACCGCTGAGTCCCTGTAGGTGACTAGATCCGGGTGTAGATATAGAACCGATCCCAGACTCATCGAGCGAGTCCAATCGCCTCTTACTCATAAGAGAACGACAATGAGCTTGCACAAGACACATGCAGACTCTCAAACTACACACAAACCATGCAAACAAACCACACAAAACAAACCACACAAGAAAAACACACCGACTCATGCACGACTCTAGACAAATCTATGGTTAGTCCGACCCGTACATGGGTGACAGCGGACCAGGACACCCGAATGTGTGCCATGCATGCATTTGACGTAACCGGAGGTTGACGTCATGGGGAACTCCTAGACACCCTACGATGCACCAATCATGGACATTGGGCTTGGGTGTGGTAAGTACGGGAGGTGCGGGTGGTCTAGATGGATCGGGGAAACCAAAGTTTTCATTACCCCCAAATGAAGATTCGGACCTATGGCTATGTGGAGTTTGCTTGGCCCGAGTGGAAAAGGTGGGATAGTGAACTCCGCGGAAGAAGTGTAGTGAGTATGAAAGCTCGGGAGGTTCACTAGTGAAGGGGTCAAAAGGGTCGAGGAAGGTATGACCCCATGAAGTGGGTTCTCCCATGACTCGGTCCCAATTTAAGAATTCATAATCACCGTCATACATTGTGAGCGGTGGGACGACGGACATGTGTAGAAAATAAGATTCCTCCCTTGGGCAAAAGGGAATGAAGTCAGACTCGGCCGGCATTGGGAGGAGTAGAAGAATCTCCGTGGTGACACACCCCACGGTACACACGGAGGTAATGGACCCTAAGGCCGGATGGGTGAAGTTAAGACTAGCGGGTTGGTCAAAGCCTCGGGCCAAAAGATGCGTCAACTTCCATTGTGAATCTAATCCCATAATAAGGTCATCCAAAGTATCGACATGGTGACTAGACCGAAAAGTTGTGTGGTAGGAGTTGACGGGTACCAATGGTAGTGTGGGGTCCATGGGTGGATAAGGGGGTGGGACCAAGCCATCCTTGAGCCAACGAAGAAGCGGCTCGACTATGTATAGCGTCCCCGTAAGAAACACGGGTGGCTCGGCTTTTGGAGGCCCCAAACAAGATGGTTCCGAATAAAGTTCAGAAGTAGATGGCAATGGAGCTCTAGGGAAGGGGTTCCCCAACTGAGGTGGCGAAGGCCATGGTGTAGGCGGTCCGACCGGATCGGGACTCAGTTGGGAGGTACATGCTTGCCAAAGGATTCGACCTCTAGAGAGAGAAAATCGAGACTCAAATGGTTCGACTTCTAGAGCGACCTTATAGGCCTGTGCCAGAGAGAACGTGTCGCGGACAAGGCATTCAATTTGGAAGTGAAGCCACAAACCTTCCCAGAACTCTAAGGCAGTCGTGATGCTATCCTCTCCAACTCCATATTCCATCCGGTACTTATCATAGTCCCGAATGTACTCGGACACGGACCTATCGCCTTGGACGGGTCGACATGGGTTGGCCATAGTTGCCAAAATGTGGGAATGGATCCCTAGGAATGGATATGCAAGGCCATTTGAACAAGACACTAGACCGACTATGCAAGGTTGGGATGCATGCACACTAAGGACAAGACACCAAGACTCGGTACGTGACGGAGTTAACCGATCCGAAGATCACCCGCGCAAGTGTGCGGCCTTCCTGATAGGCGTAGCCTAACGTTCGGACAACACCTTTTGATATACCGGGTTATTGGGATGCGATGCAAAAAGACACTTTTTTATTTTAAAACAATGATGACCCTAAACACGACTTAGACAATGACTAAAGACTAGACGTAAATGACACTTTTCTTCTTTTTTTTTTGACACCCTAGACTCAAACTCGCTCTGATACCAAATTGATGCGGGACGAGACCACGGACACGACTCGAATGAGGAATGCAGTCCTCGGACTCTAGGTGAGCTCGTGATTGTCCCTTAACGAGGGAAGCGTCGGACGTGCACGGTTGAGAAACCGGCAAGAGCTAGGGTGGTCAATTCGCACTTTCGTGCCCAGATCGGGTCACGGGACGGCTTCGCTCTCCCTCTCGCAGCAGCGGTGATATGAAAATATATAGCAAGCTAGGTCCTAAAACATGCTCTCTAGCAGCGGCATATAAAGCATATATGGAAATAAGCGAAATGCCAAGCAAGGAGCGAATACGATACCTCCACGCTCCCGGCGTGGGGAAGACGGACCCAGCCGAAAACCGTGCTCCCGGAACAATTAATACATAATAATGACAGCAATGACTCACTGCCCACTCCACGCAGGGAGGTAAAGGGCTACACAAATGGGCCCGGGAGGACCGAATTCGGGTTGACGGGCGGCTTATCGGGTCTCTTCGGCAGCACCCGAACTTGTGACTGTGGGGCCCACGTGCTGTCCGGAGGGGCCGTGTGGGGCCTGGTGGCACCACTGTGGTGGGGACACTTGGGAAGCGTTCCCTGGGCTGGCGGCACGCTGGAACGTCGATCGGAGGCCGGGCGGCTCTGTTCGGCACCGGTCGGAATAACCGGCCACGGATCTGCCGGTTCAGTTTTCCGTCGCGCGCTCCGGCGAGAACGGACGCTGCGATCAGCCCCGATGTCGGATCGACATGAAACTGGCACTGTTAGAAAGCTGCTTCGAAGGGCTTCAACCCTATGGGATTGCAGAAAAATAAACAGCTCTGTACTTCTTGTTGACGAATTTTGATAGCTGCTGTTGTACATTGCCCGAATTCTCAGATGAACAGGGAACTTGTCTGAGAACTGGCGTTGAATGATAGGTAGACCTCCGATTCAGAAGTTGTGTTATTCATCAAAGTTGTAGGAAATTGAACAAGGAAGATGGAAATATTTTTTGTGACAGGTTTGGAGGTGGCTACGAATTGTTATGATTTGTGTACTAGTAGTGAGTCGGATCTGGAAACTGGCTGATAGCACTATAGTTGGCTCTGAAAATGAATTTTGAAAAATGGATGGATGGCTGATAAAAAATCAGGAAAATTCATGGAGTGAGGGGACGGTGGACAGAACTCCCAGTAAAATTGGGAGGGTTTGGAAAAAGCAACAAGATGGTCGGAGGGGGGGATTACAGGGGAGCTGTCACACAGATCTGAAACTGGACAGAACTGGGAAACAGAGACACACGAAATTTGAAAAATAGTAAATGATGGAAGTTGGACGGGATTTGTTTTTTGGTGGTGGGGATTGAAGATAGGAACACACCATAAAATTTTCAGATCAAGAAGAGCTCGGGGCAGACTGAAGAATTTCATGGAAGGGGCTGCTGTTGGCTAAAGAGAGAACTTCGACGGTGGCTCGATGGTGGTCCGATGGCGGCACGAACGGCGGCGGCGGCGACACAGATCACAACCAGAGATTGAGGGGAGGGGATAGAGATGAAACCACTCTAGAATTGGGGGTTGGAGGAGATGAAACCAGGGGGAGGGAGCTGGGGGCGCAAGAAGCCTTCTTGGCAATCAACAAATTTTTCTTCATTAATGCCAACAAAGGGAAAATACAACCTTTTATATGCTATGTATCTAATCAAATGTAGACCCTTGGATCTAGGGATGGGGAATGGAGGGCTGGGATGAAGTGTGAATAACACACACAAAAACAATAAAATAATAAGGGGAGGGGCGCCCCCTTGACCAAGAGGGGACAAGTTGGAAGGGTAGGTAGCCTACCTTGGAAAATTTACCCCCTTTGTCTCCCATGTGGTCAATTGGCATTCAACCCTTCTAGATGGCCACCTAGGATGGTTGACCAGCCCCACATGAATGACATGGACCAATGGGAAAGGGCTGAGGGCCCCCTTGCTGGTCCTACTGGTAAATTACATAGAAACCCATACAATCCGTGGGAATGACGCATTGGCTTACAAAGCCGTACAATTGCGCATATACTTTCCTATGGATATACAAATAAACTAAAGGACATAAATGCAAAATAAAATGTACATGCTCGGCGTCGATTCCCATCAACTCTCCCCGGGTGGGAGGAACTCGACCTCGTCGAGTAGGGGTATGGATGCTTGAGTACTCCGGCGGATCCGTCACCGTGCCAAGTAACGCGGGTATGCTCCACTCCAAGTGACCGTCACCTGCTCATTCCATATATACTCGATATGCACAAACTGCTATGGGCTAGAGGTGGACACTCCGAATGGGGCACTCTCAAAATGGGAGGAGGCGGCTCGAAGACTCACTAGGAATCACCGCTGAGTCCCTGTAGGTGACTAGATCCGGGTGTAGATATAGAACCGATCCCAGACTCATCGAGCGAGTCCAATCGCCTCTTACTCATAAGAGAACGACAATGAGCTTGCACAAGACACATGCAGACTCTCAAACTACACACAAACCATGCAAACAAACCACACAAAACAAACCACACAAGAAAAACACACCGACTCATGCACGACTCTAGACAAATCTATGGTTAGTCCGACCCGTACATGGGTGACAGCGGACCAGGACACCCGAATGTGTGCCATGCATGCATTTGACGTAACCGGAGGTTGACGTCATGGGGAACTCCTAGACACCCTACGATGCACCAATCATGGACATTGGGCTTGGGTGTGGTAAGTACGGGAGGTGCGGGTGGTCTAGATGGATCGGGGAAACCAAAGTTTTCATTACCCCCAAATGAAGATTCGGACCTATGGCTATGTGGAGTTTGCTTGGCCCGAGTGGAAAAGGTGGGATAGTGAACTCCGCGGAAGAAGTGTAGTAAGTATGAAAGCTCGGGAGGTTCACTAGTGAAGGGGTCAAAAGGGTCGAGGAAGGTATGACCCCATGAAGTGGGTTCTCCCATGACTCGGTCCCAATTTAAGAATTCATAATCACCGTCATACATTGTGAGCGGTGGGACGACGGACATGTGTAGAAAATAAGATTCCTCCCTTGGGCAAAAGGGAATGAAGTCAGACTCGGCCGGCATTGGGAGGAGTAGAAGAATCTCCGTGGTGACACACCCCACGGTACACACGGAGGTAATGGACCCTAAGGCCGGATGGGTGAAGTTAAGACTAGCGGGTTGGTCAAAGCCTCGGGCCAAAAGATGCGTCAACTTCCATTGTGAATCTAATCCCATAATAAGGTCATCCAAAGTATCGACATGGTGACTAGACCGAAAAGTTGTGTGGTAGGAGTTGACGGGTACCAATGGTAGTGTGGGGTCCATGGGTGGATAAGGGGGTGGGACCAAGCCATCCTTGAGCCAACGAAGAAGCGGCTCGACTATGTATAGCGTCCCCGTAAGAAACACGGGTGGCTCGGCTTTTGGAGGCCCCAAACAAGATGGTTCCGAATAAAGTTCAGAAGTAGATGGCAATGGAGCTCTAGGGAAGGGGTTCCCCAACTGAGGTGGCGAAGGCCATGGTGTAGGCGGTCCGACCGGATCGGGACTCAGTTGGGAGGTACATGCTTGCCAAAGGATTCGACCTCTAGAGAGAGAAAATCGAGACTCAAATGGTTCGACTTCTAGAGCGACCTTATAGGCCTGTGCCAGAGAGAACGTGTCGCGGACAAGGCATTCAATTTGGAAGTGAAGCCGTAAACCTTCCCAGAACTCTAAGGCAGTCGTGATGCTATCCTCTCCAACTCCATATTCCATCCGGTACTTATCATAGTCCCGAATGTACTCGGACACGGACCTATCGCCTTGGACGGGTCGACATGGGTTGGCCATAGTTGCCAAAATGTGGGAATGGATCCCTAGGAATGGATATGCAAGGCCATTTGAACAAGACACTAGACCGACTATGCAAGGTTGGGATGCATGCACACTAAGGACAAGACACCAAGACTCGGTACGTGACGGAGTTAACCGATCCGAAGATCACCCGCGCAAGTGTGCGGCCTTCCTGATAGGCGTAGCCTAACGTTCGGACAACACCTTTTGATATACCGGGTTATTGGGATGCGATGCAAAAAGACACTTTTTTATTTTAAAACAATGATGACCCTAAACACGACTTAGACAATGACTAAAGACTAGACGTAAATGACACTTTTCTTCTTTTTTTTTTGACACCCTAGACTCAAACTCGCTCTGATACCAAATTGATGCGGGACGAGACCACGGACACGACTCGAATGAGGAATGCAGTCCTCGGACTCTAGGTGAGCTCGTGATTGTCCCTTAACGAGGGAAGCGTCGGACGTGCACGGTTGAGAAACCGGCAAGAGCTAGGGTGGTCAATTCGCACTTTCGTGCCCAGATCGGGTCACGGGACGGCTTCGCTCTCCTCTCGCAGCAGCGGTGATATGAAAATATATAGCAAGCTAGGTCCTAAAAAATGCTCTCTAGCAGCGGCATATAAAGCATATATGGAAATAAGTGAAATGCCAAGTAAGGAGCGAATACGATACCTCCACGCTCCCGGCGTGGGGAAGACGGACCCAGCCGAAAACCTTGCTCCGGAACAATTAATACACAATAATGACAGCAATGACTCACTTCCCACTCCACGCAGGGAGGTAAAGGGCTACACAAATGGGCCCAGGAGGACCGAATTTGGGTTGACGGGCGGCTTCTCGCGTCTCTTCGGCAGCACCTGAACTTGTGACTGTGGGGCCCACGTGCTGTCCGAAAGGGCCGTGTGGGACCCAGTGGCACCTCTGAAGTGGGGACACTTGGGGAAGCGCTCCCCGGGATGGCGGCAAGCTGGTTCGCCGGCCGGAGGCCGGGCGGCTCCGTTCGGCACCGGTCGGAATAACCGACCACGATCTACCGGTTCTATTTTTAGGCGCGCGCTCCGGCAAGAATGGACGCTGCGATCATCCCGATGTCGGATCGGGGCGCATGAGCTATCGTTGGAAAGCTCTCTTGAAGTACTTCAATATAGGCCTAGAGATCGTACCTGATCTACATGGATCTGGAATTTATTGAATTTTTGAGTTCCTGTTGTACATTGCCCGAATTCTCAGATGAACAGGGAACTTGTCTGAGAACTGGCGTTGAATGATAGGTAGACCTCCGATTCAGAAGTTGTGTTATTCATCAAAGTTGTAGGAAATTGAACAAGGAAGATGGAAATATTTTTTGTGACAGGTTTGGAGGTGGCTACGAATTGTTATGATTTGTGTACTAGTAGTGAGTCGGATCTGGAAACTGGCTGATAGCACTATAGTTGGCTCTGAAAATGAATTTTGAAAAATGGATGGATGGCTGATAAAAAATCAGGAAAATTCATGGAGTGAGGGGACGGTGGACAGAACTCCCAGTAAAATTGGGAGGGTTTGGAAAAAGCAACAAGATGGTCGGAGGGGGGGATTACAGGGGAGCTGTCACACAGATCTGAAACTGGACAGAACTGGGAAACAGAGACACACGAAATTTGAAAAATAGTAAATGATGGAAGTTGGACGGGATTTGTTTTTTGGTGGTGGGGATTGAAGATAGGAACACACCATAAAATTTTCAGATCAAGAAGAGCTCGGGGCAGACTGAAGAATTTCATGGAAGGGGCTGCTGTTGGCTGAAGAGAGAACTTCGACGGTGGCTCGATGGCGGTCCGATGGCGGCACGAACGGCGGCGGCGGCGACACAGATCACAACCAGAGATTGAGGGGAGGGGATAGAGATGAAACCACTCTAGAATTGGGGGTTGGAGGAGATGAAACCAGGGGGAGGGAGCTGGGGCGCAAGAAGCCTCTTGGCAATCAACAATTTTTCTTCATTAATGCCAACAAATGGAAAATACAACCTTTTATATGCTATGTATCTAATCAAATGTAGACCCTTGGATCTAGGGATGGGGAATGGAGGGCTGGGATGAAGTGTGAATAACACACACAAAAACAATAAAATAATAAGGGGAGGGGCGCCCCCTTGACCAAGAGGGGACAAGTTGGAAGGGTAGGTAGCCTACCTTGGAAAATTTACCCCCTTTGTCTCCCATGTGGTCAATTGGCATTCAACCCTTCTAGATGGCCACCTAGGATGGTTGACCAGCCCCACATGAATGACATGGACCAATGGGAAAGGGCTGAGGGCCCCCTTGCTGGTCCTACTGGTAAATTACATAGAAACCCATACAATCCGTGGGAATGACGCATTGGCTTACAAAGCCGTACAATTGCGCATATACTTTCCTATGGATATACAAATAAACTAAAGGACATAAATGCAAAATAAAATGTACATGCTCGGCGTCGATTCCCATCAACTCTCCCCGGGTGGGAGGAACTCGACCTCGTCGAGTAGGGGTATGGATGCTTGAGTACTCCGGCGGATCCGTCACCGTGCCAAGTAACGCGGGTATGCTCCACTCCAAGTGACCGTCACCTGCTCATTCCATATATACTCGATATGCACAAACTGCTATGGGCTAGAGGTGGACACTCCGATGGGGCACTCTCAAAATGGGAGGAGGCGGCTCGAAGACTCACTAGGAATCACCGCTGAGTCCCTGTAGGTGACTAGATCCGGGTGTAGATATAGAACCGATCCCAGACTCATCGAGCGAGTCCAATCGCCTCTTACTCATAAGAGAACGACAATGAGCTTGCACAAGACACATGCAGACTCTCAAACTACACACAAACCATGCAAACAAACCACACAAAACAAACCACACAAGAAAAACACACCGACTCATGCACGACTCTAGACAAATCTATGGTTAGTCCGACCCGTACATGGGTGACAGCGGACCAGGACACCCGAATGTGTGCCATGCATGCATTTGACGTAACCGGAGGTTGACGTCATGGGGAACTCCTAGACACCCTACGATGCACCAATCATGGACATTGGGCTTGGGTGTGGTAAGTACGGGAGGTGCGGGTGGTCTAGATGGATCGGGGAAACCAAAGTTTTCATTACCCCCAAATGAAGATTCGGACCTATGGCTATGTGGAGTTTGCTTGGCCCGAGTGGAAAAGGTGGGATAGTGAACTCCGCGGAAGAAGTGTAGTAGTATGAAAGCTCGGGAGGTTCACTAGTGAAGGGGTCAAAAGGGTCGAGGAAGGTATGACCCCATGAAGTGGGTTCTCCCATGACTCGGTCCCAATTTAAGAATTCATAATCACCGTCATACATTGTGAGCGGTGGGACGACGGACATGTGTAGAAAATAAGATTCCTCCCTTGGGCAAAAGGGAATGAAGTCAGACTCGGCCGGCATTGGGAGGAGTAGAAGAATCTCCGTGGTGACACACCCCACGGTACACACGGAGGTAATGGACCCTAAGGCCGGATGGGTGAAGCTAAGACTAGCGGGTTGGTCAAAGCCTCGGGCCAAAAGATGCGTCAACTTCCATTGTGAATCTAATCCCATAATAAGGTCATCCAAAGTATCGACATGGTGACTAGACCGAAAAGTTGTGTGGTAGGAGTTGACGGGTACCAATGGTAGTGTGGGGTCCATGGGTGGATAAGGGGGTGGGACCAAGCCATCCTTGAGCCAACGAAGAAGCGGCTCGACTATGTATAGCGTCCCCGTAAGAAACACGGGTGGCTCGGCTTTTGGAGGCCCCAAACAAGATGGTTCCGAATAAAGTTCAGAAGTAGATGGCAATGGAGCTCTAGGGAAGGGGTTCCCCAACTGAGGTGGCGAAGGCCATGGTGTAGGCGGTCCGACCGGATCGGGACTCAGTTGGGAGGTAGATGCTTGCCAAAGGATTCGACCTCTAGAGAGAGAAAATCGAGACTCAAATGGTTCGACTTCTAGAGCGACCTTATAGGCCTGTGCCAGAGAGAACGTGTCGCGGACAAGGCATTCAATTTGGAAGTGAAGCCGCAAACCTTCCCAGAACTCTAAGGCAGTCGTGATGCTATCCTCTCCAACTCCATATTCCATCCGGTACTTATCATAGTCCCGAATGTACTCGGACACGGACCTATCGCCTTGGACGGGTCGACATGGGTTGGCCATAGTTGCCAAAATGTGGGAATGGATCCCTAGGAATGGATATGCAAGGCCATTTGAACAAGACACTAGACCGACTATGCAAGGTTGGGATGCATGCACACTAAGGACAAGACACCAAGACTCGGTACGTGACGGAGTTAACCGATCCGAAGATCACCCGCGCAAGTGTGCGGCCTTCCTGATAGGCGTAGCCTAACGTTCGGACAACACCTTTTGATATACCGGGTTATTGGGATGCGATGCAAAAAGACACTTTTTTATTTTAAAACAATGATGACCCTAAACACGACTTAGACAATGACTAAAGACTAGACGTAAATGACACTTTTCTTCTTTTTTTTTTGACACCCTAGACTCAAACTCGCTCTGATACCAAATTGATGCGGGACGAGACCACGGACACGACTCGAATGAGGAATGCAGTCCTCGGACTCTAGGTGAGCTCGTGATTGTCCCTTAACGAGGGAAGCGTCGGACGTGCACGGTTGAGAAACCGGCAAGAGCTAGGGTGGTCAATTCGCACTTTCGTGCCCGGATCGGGTCACGGGACGGCTTCGCTCTCCCTCTCGTAGCAGCGGTGATATGAAAATATATAGCAAGCTAGGTCCTAAAACATGCTCTCTAGCAGCGGCATATAAAGCATATATGGAAATAAGCGAAATGCCAAGCAAGGAGCGAATACGATACCTCCACGCTCCCGGCGTGGGGAAGACGGACCCAGCCGAAAACCGTGCTCCCGGAACAATTAATACATAATAATGACAGCAATGACTCACTGCCCACTCCACGCAGGGAGGTAAAGTGCTACACAAATGGGCCCGGGAGGACCGAATTCGGGTTGACGGGCGGCTTATCGGGTCTCTTCGGCAGCACCCGAACTTGTGACTGTGGGGCCCACGTGCTGTCCGGAGGGGCCGTGTGGGGCCTGGTGGCACCACTGTGGTGGGGACACTTGGGAAGCGTTCCCTGGGCTGGCGGCACGCTGGAACGTCGATCGGAGGCCGGGCGGCTCTGTTCGGCACCGGTCGGAATAACCGGCCACGGATCTGCCGGTTCAGTTTTCCGTCGCGCGCTCCGGCGAGAACGGACGCTGCGATCAGCCCCGATGTCGGATCGACATGAAACTGGCACTGTTAGAAAGCTGCTTCGAAGGGCTTCAACCCTATGGGATTGCAGAAAAATAAACAGCTCTGTACTTCTTGTTGACGAATTTTGATAGCTGCTGTTGTACATTGCCCGAATTCTCAGATGAACAGGGAACTTGTCTGAGAACTGGCGTTGAATGATAGGTAGACCTCCGATTCAGAAGTTGTGTTATTCATCAAAGTTGTAGGAAATTGAACAAGGAAGATGGAAATATTTTTTGTGACAGGTTTGGAGGTGGCTACGAATTGTTATGATTTGTGTACTAGTAGTGAGTCGGATCTGGAAACTGGCTGATAGCACTATAGTTGGCTCTGAAAATGAATTTTGAAAAATGGATGGATGGCTGATAAAAAATCAGGAAAATTCATGGAGTGAGGGGATGGTGGACAGAACTCCCAGTAAAATTGGGAGGGTTTGGAAAAAGCAACAAGATGGTCGGAGGGGGGGATTACAGGGGAGCTGTCACACAGATCTGAAACTGGACAGAACTGGGAAACAGAGACACACGAAATTTGAAAAATAGTAAATGATGGAAGTTGGACGGGATGTTTTTTGTGGTGGTGGGGATTGAAGATAGGAACACACCATAAAATTTTTAGATCAAGAAGAGCTCGGGGCAGACTGCAGAATTTCGTGGAAGGGGCTATTGTTGGCTGAAGATAGAACTTTGACGGTGGCTCGATGGCGGTCCGATGGCGGCACGAACGGCGGCGACGGTGACACAGATCACAACCAGAGATTGAGGGGAGGGGATAGAGATGAAACCACTCTAGAATTGGGGGTTGGAGGAGATGAAACCAGGGGGAGGGAGCTGGGGGCGCAAGAAGCCTTCTTGGCAATCAACAATTTTTTCTTCATTAATGCCAACAAATGGAAAATACAACCTTTTATATGCTATATATCTAATCAAATGTAGACCCTTGGATCTAGGGATGGGGAATGGAGGGCTGGGATGAAGTGTGAATAACACACACAAAAATAATAAAATAATAAGGGGAGGGGCGCCCCCTTGACCAAGAGGGGACAAGTTGGAAGGGTAGGTAGCCTACCTTGGAAAATTTACCCCCTTTGTCTCCCATGTGGTCAATTGGCATTCAACCCTTCTAGATGGCCACCTAGGATGGTTGACCAGCCCCACATGAATGACATGGACCAATGGGAAAGGACTGAGGGCCCCTTTGCTGGTCCTACTGGTAAATTACGTAGAAACCCATACAATACGTGGGAATGACGCATTGGCTTACAAAGCCGTACAATTGCGCATATACTTTCCCATGGATATACAAATAAACTAAAGGACATAAATGTAAAATAAAATGTACATGCTCGGCGTCGATTCCCATCAGTAGGGCTGTTCCTAGTTCCGTTCAAACCGAAAAACAAATTCGAACCGTTCGGTTCGGTTCGATTTAGTTCAGTTTGAAGTCTAATTCGGTTTGGTTCGGTTTCATAATGTGTGAAACCGAATAAACCGAATTTATTATTTATATATTTTTATTCATATTATATAATATAAATATATGAAAAAATTTTAAATTTAATTATATACATATAAAAGCATACAAAATATAACTATGTTTATTTTTATTTATATTTTATATACATATAAGTCATTAAATATATATATATTATAATAAAATGTGAAAATTCGGTTTGAAACCGAATCAAACCGAATTTTTTTGATTTGATTCGATTTGGTTTGGTGAGCAAATTCAGTTTTGTTCGGTTTGAAAAAAATGATCCCAAACCGAACCAAACCGAATCATGTTCACCCCTATCATCCCCCCTAAAGGGGGGGTTTAGGAGGGGTAGGTGTAGAGAGAGAAGGCGGTTTAGGAGGGGAAGTGGTAGCGGGTCCCACTTGGCATTATCCCCCCTAAAGGGGGGGGGGGGTTTAGGCGGGGAAGGTGGAGAGAGAGAAGGTGGTTAATGTGGGGAGATTTTCTTCTCTCTTTTCTCTCTCTTTTTTTATTTTATTAAATGGGGTGTGGCCTGCCTAAACCTCCCCCCCCCGAAGGGGGTTTATGTTAGCTAGGTGCGATTGATAAACACAGATCCAGAGGGGGGGTGAATGGATCTTTCAAAGAATTCTACCCAATTTAAAATTCGCAAGAGATGATAACAATAAAATCAGTGGACAATTGATCAAACATAAGATATGCAAACTCAATTAAACTCTAGGATATAGATAATCAATTAAATCACGGTCCTAGCATGCATCTAGCAGAAGCAGGCAAGCAAACAAACCACTGCACAAGGATTTTTAGGTGGTTCGGTCCAAAGACCTACGTCCACCCCTCACTCCCAACCGGAGTGAGGCTTCCACTAGTAACACTAGCACAACAGACTCAGTCTGCAACAAATGCTGCCAAACAGCTTGACCAGGGGAACAACCTCCCCTCTTCCTCCCAACCAGAGGGACACCCCAAGTGACTCCCAGTCACTTGGAAACCAGAGACACACGGTCTCTCTTCCTCCAGACCCGGAGGGAACCCCTGGACTTGCTACCCACAAGCCCAGAACCGGAGGACCAAACCTCCCTTCCTCCAAACCGGAGGGGAACCTAGAGACCCAAGTCTCTCTTCCTCTGAAACCCAGAGGGAAACACAAGTGACACCAAGTCACCTGCAAACTAGAGGTCTCGGACCTCTCTTCCTCCCAACCGGAGGGAAACAACCAATGACACCCAGTCAAAGGCAACCAGAGACGCAAGTCTCTCTTCCTCCACACCGGAGGGAACCCGACCTCACACTAGAGGATCGGAAGAACAGCAAGTGAATAGTTCAAAGGAAAAACAAAAATGCAGCAACAGAAAGCTGAAAAGATAAAATCAAATGTGGCTCTCGCAGGAGCTGGCTGGCCTAGATTTGATCCACGGTCCAGCAGGAACTTCTTCTTCTGCTTTTCTCTTTCTCCCAGCACGAACTCTCTTTTCTTCTTCTTCTTCTTTCTTTCTTCTTCTTCTTCTCACTGCTTCTGCCTTCTCCTTCTTCTCACTTCTTTTCTTCTTCTTCTCTATTCTCTATATCGTGGAGGCACTCTATGCTCTTCAGCTTTTCTCGATGGCTCTCTTCATTTCGATCGCCCTCAACCGATGGAGGAGGCTCCATATATATACCAGCAGTAGGCAGCTAGGGCTTATGCTCTTTTCGATTCCCGCCCAAGCTTCAGTGGTCCACGTGTCAGCATTTCAGCCTCTAGGATCACGTGCAAGTCTTGATGGCCTCATCCATTAAACCTGTCAGATAATCAGTTGAATAACAGTATCAGATAATGTATAGACTTGAAAGTTTAACTGAGTGTACAGACTTTGTGAGGACATCAGCCCAAGGCGTCAACGCTTCCATCGTGCAGCGTCGCCTCAGCTCCTCAAGCGAGATGCTCACGCCCTTGGCAACTGGCCAATGCGTCAACGCATCCTGTGTCAGCGTCGACGCAGTGAACAAGACAGAAAGTGAAAGATGCACAATTGCGTCTACGCAGTCAGCCAAGTGCGTCAACGCACTAAAAGCACAGAACCCATGAAGGCAGACAGGCTGTACATACTTTGATGCTCAAAGACGATTGTATAGACTTGGAACCCAAAGGTAGTGTACAGACTTGGTAAGTCTGAGCCAATGTACAGACATTAAGTGAAGACCAGTGTATAGACTTCTCGTGAAAACCAGTGTACAGACTTTGAGGCGTGAAGGAACGAGTGTATAGACTTCGTGATGCCAATAGACAATGACTGTGCAGACTTGTTAAACCATGCACACTGTATAGACTCTTCATGCAACAATGTATGGACTTAGTTTATGTGCAGCTAACAGATGTATAGACTTGCTTTCTGAACGATGCACAAAAGCAGTGTATGGACTTAAAGGTTAACACTCGAATGTATAGAGTTGAAGGCCTAACAATCGAGTGTATAGACTTCAAAGGACAAAGCATCCACAGAACAGACGATGTACAGACTTTGCCAATATGAGACACTGTACAAACTTTGTCAAGTGACTGGCTGTACAGACTTCAGAAGATGAAGACTCTGTATCGACTTGAAGACCATGAGCCAATGTATAGACTTGCCTTAACAATGAATGTGTAGACTTTGAAACAGGAGTCAAGCAAACGGATGTACAGAGTTGGCCAAAGCAGCAATGTATAGACTTTGAAACAAAGACAATGTATCGACTTTGAAACAAAGGCAGTGTATAGACTTGATGCAGTTCTGCTGCCAATGTACATACTTTGATTCCCAAATGCGATGTAGAGACTTTGTGAGAGGCACACGATGCAAAGACTCTATACAGACTTAATGGCATGCAGCAATACACTGGATGATGTATAGACTTTAGAGCAACAAAAAGTAGACAAAGCAGCATGGCGTCAACCCAGCTGTTCCACTGCGTCAACGCAGCAAGTAAACCAGCAACTACTGCGTCAACGCAGTGTCCTTGTAGCGTCAACGCAGCTAGTGAACAGACAGCCAATGCGTCAACCCAATCTAGCCAAATTCATGAATTAGCTATTCAAGCAAACAATCAGATATTCAAGCAGTCAAACAGTCATCTAAATTAATTAGCACACCTCAGTGTGACTCATGGTGTGTCAGCCATCATCAAAACCACACAGGGGCACAACAGTTTACGCGGGACATGCGCCCAGAAGGGGGGGTTTAGGAGGGGAAGGTGGAGAGAGAGAAGGTGGTTAATGCAGGGAGATTTTCTTCTCTCTTTTCTCTCTCTCTTTTTTATTTTAGTGAATGGGGTGTGGCCCACCTAAACCTCCCCCCCAAAGGGGGTTTACGCAGGCAAGGCGCCCAGCGCGCCTGTCTTGCATAAACCCCCCTTTAGGGGGGCTGGGCGCAATGTGTGAAGAGAGAGGGAAGGAATATCTAAGTGGGCGCCATCCCTTCTCTAAACCCCACGTGACTAGATTTTGGCTGATTTTTGGTTCGTTTGGACTGGCCTTTTGGATTGGTTTGAACCCTTGGAAGGTCGGGTGGCCAGGTTGCTCGGGCTTGCCCCTCTAGTCATGTGCTTTGTCTTGGACACTTCTCGGACGTTTCTCGTGTGCTCCACGTGGTGAGTTGACCTTTCTTGGACTGGGGCTGGACTGGGATGATGGCTGGGATGATGCGGGACAGCGGGTTGACGACCAGTAGATGGTGACCGTGGAAGGTGCTGCCACTTTAACACTGGTCTATAGGCAGGCAGGTCGCAGCCTGCGCGCGCTGATGAGAATGGCTAGCCAGGGTTGATCTAGCGATGAAACAGGCCACGACTTGATGGGACTTGAAGGGGACTCGGAGAGGAACGTTCCAGAAGCGTGGCGTGTCTTGGATCACAATGAGGCGGACATGGGAGTCTCTGTAATGGAGCTCTAGTCGCCAGGCAGAGTCTGCTGGCACAGACTGGCATAGATGGACGGGAAATGCTGCCACGTCCTACTTTGAGGTCGGATGGCGGCGAGCGAGCCCTCATTGCGAAGAGGGTTAGACGTAGTATGATGTCATGGAAGGCCAGGCCCTAACTAATAGCAAGGTGATGAGGAGAATCCTCGCAATAGGGAGATCATCCTCAGATTGGACATATTTGGGTGAGTCGCGTAGCCCAGCAAGAACGGCTCGTCGGTGCTGATTCGGATGCAGAAGGCCTTCGAGCCTATGCCCGTTGCGAAGAGGACTCAAAGAGGGATCATCTAGTTGATGGGGTCACTCCAAGAACACCACGGAGTGGCCGTAAATGGTTCTGCAACAGGGTGGATGGTTCTATTGAGCAGACAATCCTTTTTCTCCCTCGATGGCAGCGAGAGGGGCTTACTACAGCGTGGTGGCGACGAGGAAGCGAACAGCAAGGGGGAGGAAGAATGAGATGTTTTGAGGGTGATCCTCAGCCTTGTGTCTGGGTACCGTAGGCCGTGACATATTGCTGCGAGTCCCCGGGTCAGCCTGGGTGACTAAGTTATAGGCGGGCGAAGCCGCATGCTGGGTGGTCAGGGCTGGTCCCCATTTGTTGTCGGAGTCGCCGTGAGTCCTGGCAAGCTAGTTTGAGTCCACGATCGTGTCTAAGGTGTTGTAGAGACGCTGGATAAATAGTGTCTACATGGTGTTCGAGAGTGGTCCCATACCTTTGAACTTGGGTTATTTTCTAGAATAAAATTGGGTACAACAAATTCCCCCCACGGGGCGTGCGTCGGAGGCGGAGACGATGGCGTACGACCCGTGCGCCGTATAGGTTTGATCTTTTTCGGCCTTACTGGTTGCCAACGGCTATTTGCCGAAACCGCTGAGGGCGTGGGGCTGGTAGAGATGGTTTGTATTGAACACACGCAAGGTGCTTGAAGTTGTAGCCCATTGTCTGTGACTTGGGAATTCCGTTCCTGCTTATCTCGCATGTTAAGCTTGTGGCAGATGTGCACTGGTCCCGTGTTGCGGAGGTAATTTGATCTGGACACCAAACTCTTCGTACAGGCGGCCATTTCGGCGGTTGACAGTGTGACTGGGCTCGGCGCCAACGTCGATGGCGATAAGAGGCCGGAGGAGCCTAGTGTAACAATGCTCGTGGCTTTGTTGCCTATGTTTGGGGCCATGTCTTGTACCTCAGACTTGGTGGATTCTCTGAGAAGAGGCGACTCAATGGGAGGAACCCTCCCTCATCAGGGATCTGAGATAGGGGGAAGCCAGGACTGTCGAGTCCATCGCACCTCGCGGGGTGGCTGGTGAGTAGTGGGAGACCATTGGTGGTTCCTTTTGTCACCTGAGGTTGCACTCGCAGGAGCCATGTCTTTCACCCGGAGGTGGACTGTTGACACCTAAACAATTTGTCATCTACAACAGCACTCCCTGCATCGGGCAAAGAAGAAAAGAAAGAAGATGAAGAAGAAAAAGAATAAAAATCAGGGGTGGTGCGTCTGCACGTTCATCCGACGTGTCTTAACGGCACCCTCGTCAACGCTTTGACTGGCCACCCCGGCACCAGCAAAGAAGAAGAAAAGAGAGAGGTGGGAGTTACATCTGGTACCCCTACTCGAGTCTTTGCTGACGCATAAAACTTGAACACCATAATATACCATGATATGGCAGAAATCGTGGGAAGTCAAGGTGTTCCTAAGGCGCACTACCGCGGGCTCGACTGTAAGAACATGGCAGCAAAGAAACAGAAGAAGAGGCCGGGATGGCCAAATTTCAATACCAAAGATGATGGTGCCATATCATAAATGTGATACAAGGTCGTCATAAATTTACGTCCCGATAGACGAAGTGGATTTAAAATCAAAGGAGGCCAAGGCGCCCCTAAAGACATATCGTCGTGGTCCGGAGTGTGGAAGCTCGGGCATCAAAGAAAAAGAGGAAGAGGAAAAGAAAAGAAAAATAAAAGAAGAAAAATGGCAAGAGAAGAATAAAATAAGAAAAGCACAAAAAGAAGAAAAAGAAGAAGAGGCATGGGTCGAACCAGCAGCCCTCCATGGGCTGAACCGACAGCCCTCACGCGCCTCATCGGATAGCGCAACATTGCTCATTCGGCAGGCCCTTTTGATGGGTTATACCCCCTATCCGGTAGCCACCCCCGAAGGCTCTAAACTGGCAGCATGTGTGCGACTCCATCCGGCAGCTCCTTGCTGAACCGATAGCAACATCCCAGCAGCTCCATTCAGTTGCCCCTTTAGTTCTTGTAGCGGACCTAGGGTCACATGATTAATCCCACATCGGATGTTGAGAAAGTAATCGAGTGCTTATAAAGAAGGTCTTCACCTCTTAACCCAAGAGAGCCCTTTTACAAGGATAAAACCCTAGCCGCCCTCCGACGTGGCGGGGACAATACCTCTTGGGGGTACCAAAAAAGTTCATCTCGCATCCACAAAGTGGTGTCATCTGTGAGAACCCTGAGCTCGCACTCGCTTGCCTTCTCAAGGGGGGACTTGTGTAGTGGACCTAGGGTCACAGGATTAATCCCACATCGGATGTTGAGAAAGCAACCGAGTGCTTATAAAGAAGGTCTTCACCTCTTAACCCAAGAGAGCCCTTTTACAAGGATAAAACCCTAGCCGCCCTCCGACGTGGCGGGGACAATACCTCTTGGGGGTACCAAAAAAGTTCATCTCGCATCCACAAAGTGGTGCCATCTGTGAGAACCCTGAGCTCACACTCGCTTGCCTTCTCAAGGGGGGACTTGTGTAGTGGACCTAGGGTCACAGGATTAATCCCACATCGGATGTTGAGAAAGCAACCGAGTGCTTATAAAGAAGGTCTTCACCTCTTAACCCAAGAGGGCCCTTTTATAAGGATAAAACCCTAGCCGCCCTCCAGCGTGGCGGGGACAATACCTCTTGGGGGCACCAAAAAGGTTCATCTCGCATGTACAAAGTGGCGCCGCACCAGATGAAGAGGGGTGATCTCGCGCTGGTCCTGAGCTGAGGGATGATCACCGATCAGTGAACTGCAAGGAAGGGAAATAGATCAGGGGGCCCAGGGGTGGTTCCTTGGGGTAAACCCTCCGATGCTTAAGTCAGTAGAGTAGTGGTGGAAGCTATGAAAGGAGGAGGAAGGATATGCACGAGATCCCTCTCCACCAAGGTGGTGAAGTGGTTCCTGCTCAGGGAGTTTAGGCGTGTGTAGGCCCTTACCGTTCGCTGGAGGGAGTTCCCGGTTTAAATAGTGCACTAGCCTCATGAGTCCCGTAAGCTGAGGAGTTCTAGGCGGGGGTTACGTCATCGACGTGTGCTCTTTATGTCCTGATCGTGGGCTCTTTATAACCTTGAGGACTCGTGGGTCCCTTATCTTTGTGAACTCCTGCTCATAAAGGGCTCTCAACGGCAGCGTGGATAAGTAATCGTCGGTCGACCCAAGCATGAAGAGTGCCAGCCCTATCCGGGCGATAGGCATAGCCCGGATGAGGCTCGGTCGGAGCGGGCGCGGGGTGCTAGCCTTTATCCTGGCGAGGGGGATAGGTCGGGCTTGGGTCTTCCTCCGACCGGACCGACGCTCGGGCCTTCCGAGCCTAACGGCCGCCGAGGAAGGGCTTGACCCCGAGTGATCTTATTGGGCTTTTATGCTAAGTGGGCCCTGCAGGGCGGTCACTTAGATGAGCTGGGCCTCGTTTGGTCTTGCTGGACCTGGTTCGGCCGCTCTTAGATGGGCTAAAGAAACCCCCCCTCTCTAGTGCTGAACTGGCAGTAGTGGTAGCAACCCTCAATCTGGTAGTGCCACGCCCTGATGTGGCAGCCACGACCTTCATCCGGTAGCACACTGTGTGCTGAACTGGCAGCCCATCTAAGCCTCATCCGGTAGCCACTAAAACCCCATCCGACAACATCTAAGCCATTCAACAGTAGTAGGGCCTCCGTTTCGCCACTCAGCAGGTCCCCACGTCCACGTGGACTTCTCCCTCATCCCTATATAAATGGAGGGATGCCAGCGAAGAGGATAAGGCATCCGAAGGGCATTAGGGAGAAAAAGAGGAGGATCAAGCATCGAGTAGAGGAGAGCATCGCGAGCAGAAAGCAGAGTGAAAGAGAAGAAGAAGAAGAAAAGAAGCAAGAGACAGAGGAGAAGCAACAGAGAGAAAGAGAGAAGGAGAGAAAGAGAGAGAGGAGAGGTGAGGAAGGGGGAGAAGGAGCCAGTGCTCCATTTCTCCCCCTTTCCTTGTATTTTCTTCTTCTTTTCTTCTTCATATGTGTTTGCTTTGGTTCCTTCCTTTTTCCCCTTATTGTATTCGTTTGATTCATGATCAATGAACGAAAGAAATGGTTCTTCATGAATGGAATTTGCTTGTTTTCTGTCATCGCATTTTGATCACTGCTCTTTTGGTTTCATGATGTTCTCTCCTCCATCTATCATGGTTGCCTCTCCTTATGGGAATGGAGTGTGATGGATGGTCTGGGAAGGCAAATGCTGGTATACCTTCGAAAGGGCTCGGGACCGAGGTTTATTTAGTCCCATGAATATGATCCCGGATTCTGACCCTCGCGAATTGTTTTATTCGAATCCTCCCTTGTATTACATATATCATGCCCCACCGCTTTACTTCTCGCGGGGATGCAGTAACGTGATTTACCGGTGCTCTGTTCTAAGTCTTCCTCCCTACTTGTCCCCTCGTAGAGGGCATGCCAATGACCGAGTTTCAACGCTCTATGTTATCCATTCCTGCTGCTTTCTTCTCTAGGGGATGGCCGTTACTGTGCTATGGCAGCTCCCATAGATCCCCTTCCTAACGCAATCCGGCAGCCCTTCAATAAATGATACGGTGGTCTCATATAGTCGAACTGGTAGCCCCATGTGGCTGTTTCAGCAGCCCATTCCCTCTTCGATCCATCGACACTATGAGTGTTGTCGCTCTGTGCGCACTCGAATAATTAAGGGACCGTCTCGGATTCTCCGTGGATGAGTACCCGCTTCTCACCTCCCAAACACTTCAGGTCTAGGGGAGATGCTGCCGAAATTTTGTCAGAGGTCCAACTAATAAATAAATAAATGGCGGAGCAATCATAATTCCAAAGAAAAGACAAAAGCAAGTGGTAAATGAACTAACAAGAATAATAATAGCAAAATGTTAACAATGAAGAGGATAGAAGGTTATTAATAATGATAATAAACATATATGTACATATGTAAAATAAAAAAAAGAAATAAAATTCTATTGATGGAGTTAAAGCCCCTGTTGACAGACGCATGAAGCAGACTGCGGTAAGCCAGAGCAAGAAATGTGAAGGTGCGTCGACACATATACAAGGTGTGTCGACGCAGGAGGCCACTCAGCAGGTGGTATTGGCCAGAAATGTAAAGGTGCGTCGACACGTATCCAAGGTGTGTCGACGCAGAAGGCCACTCAGCAGGTGGTATTGGCCAGAAATGTAAAGGTGCGTCGACACATATCTGAGGTGTGTCGACGCTGGAGGCCATTCAGCAGGTGGTATTGGCCAGAACTATGAGGTTGTATCGACACACATCAAAAATGTGTCGACACATGAGACCTTTCAACAGATAGCCTGGGCCAGAGCTGTGTCGACACACATTGGAGGTGTGTCGACTTGCGATGATTCATCAGTGCAAACAATTCTATCAGAAGTCATGGACATGTTTACATAACTTAAACGAATAGGTTGACCTAGCTGGTGGTCCAGTACGCGTCAACAGTAGTAACAACAACATCCAGCAAAAACAACAGCAGCATGCAACAACAATGGTAGCAGCAACAACACCCTGAAGCAGTAGCAGCGAGGCCAGCAACAGCAACAACCAGAGCAGCGTGCACGAGTAGCAGCAATAGCATCCAACTACAATAGCAATGGCATGCAGCAACAACCATAGCAGTAGCAGCATCAACAGCAGCAGTAGCCATGCGGAAAAAGCTGATTCATCCATGTGGAAAAAGAATATTCTGATAGCAATCAGAATTCTCAGAGGACAACCACGTGTGTTGAAGATTTTCACGTCAATTCTCTCTCAGTACGGTCATCACACGTTCTTTCTTCAAGTGATCACGTGCCTGAATCAAATTCTTCTTTGCGGCTCAAGTTTTCCTTAATTGCCCTTCACTTATGCTCCATATATCATGTTGAACCTTTAACAGGTCTAATGAGACTTTAAACAATCCAAATAAGTCAGAAGATAATCCCTTCCATACGAACATATGATGTGGAACAAGGCACGTGACTGACAGGTCGAGGCATGGAGTGCAGTCATTCTGTGTTGATGGCAGAGATGTCGGAGCATTGGATCTTGGCTTTGACCTTAGACATGGCTTGTGGCTTGATGCGTCAGTGCATGATCACGATGCTTCGACGTTATTGCTCCTTAGAATCTGAGCCTTGACTGGTGCTTCGGTGCATCGCCCTGATGAGTTGTCGTGATTACTTTTAAAGGTTCATATCTTGTCTTGATGCGTCAGTGCATCACTCTGATGCATAGACTTCATATGTGATCTGACAATTGATCTTCTTAGCGTGTCGAGGCATGTGGCTTCAAACGAAGTGTTGAAACTGTTTGCAGCATCCTGTTACGTCGATGCATCTACTGGGTGCATCGACCTATCCAAAGGACTCCATATCCTATTGTGAGGCAGCTCTGTAAATTCTCTTCTGAGGTGTCACTGCGTCGAGGCATCTGCTCGATGCGTTGATGCATCTCTTCTACGCTTTGCTGGTTGCGTCGATGCATCATACTGAAGTTGCTTCGGTGATTTTGACTGCATCGAGGTTTTACCTTGTTATGTCGATGCATCACTCCAAATTTGCTCGAAGGTTTGTGGCTGCATCGAGGTATCTGCTAGATGCGTCGATGCATCTGTCTAACCTCGCCTCATCATATCAACTAATCCATGCTCTATGAGATTCTTTCCCTGGATTATTCTGACTCAGATTTTCTGTAGGGATAAAGTTAGTGTCAGTACCAAGAAAAACATATTATATTGACATCATCAAAACATAGAATTCAACATTCTCCCCCTTTTTGATGATGGCAATAACTCTAATTACCACGAATGTTTTATTATATGATTATGAAAAGGATTTATTTTTCAGAGTAGACAGAAATGACAGAGAAATGATAGAGATGTATTTGTGGAAATGGAAGCTCAAATACAAAACCACTATGAAACGCCAACATCCCTTTAACTGTAACTTCCCTTTAACACACACTCTCTTTTCTCTCCCACACACCTTCTCCCCCCTTTTGCTTATTTTTTCTCTCTCCCCCTTTCCTTATTATTATTTTTTCTCCCCCTATCCTTATTTTTTTCTCCCCCTTTGACATCATGAAAAAGAAGGACGAAGATGGGGACAGTGAAGACAGACCGAAGGATCAAGAGGTCCCACATACAATAAGTTCACAGATTTGTGAATTGTGAGAGCTTTCTCTTAAGAGTATTGAGAAGGCAACTAAATTAATTAGCTTAGACGTTTCAGATTGATGACGGTGGGAGACACTAAATGATAAATTTGAAGATTATCTTCATACAGGAGTAATGAGGGTGAATCAAATTGTCATTTCAATGCCTAGAATAGTCTGTGTGAAAGCTATACTAGCTGAACAGTAATAGATTTATTTCAAGTAGCCAATTTTCCAACAGTATTGGGGACAAACCACCATACCAATTTTTAGTCAGATGGGGTTTTCAACATATTTTTGATTGATTTTCCTTTTCAATGAGCAACAAGGTTAGACCAACACTTTTCTTTGTGAGGAGACACATTGGTTAGATGCAGGAATCCCCAGTTACTCAGTGTCGTAACCTGAATGCCTCTCTTTTGAGAACCGAGTTAGCAATGGAAGGGTCTTTTTTTACGTGAGGCACAACACGTCTTAGGTGAAGTGACCCAGTTACTCAACCTCCTATGCTATTGCTCTGCCATGATTTCATGGACTATGCGTTTTTAATTAGAGTTAATCTGGCACTTCGTGACACAACTTTGCTTCCACTTCACGGTGAAAGAGTTGGTTTCTCAATGAACCAAATCATTGCTTTGAGAAGAATTTGTTGTGTAGTGGACAGCGGATCTAGAGGGGAGGGGTGAATAGATCAGCCCCACTTTTCGCAATGTGGCCCTCTATATAGCTAGTTAAAATAAATTACAGCGGAATAGAAACTAGCTTCCAAGTGCGTTATGATTTGCTTAGCAAGATAAGCAAGATATATAACAATTCGATCCTAAGCATGCACCTAGAATGAATCAATCACACAAGCAAACCACACTAGACAGGATTTTAAGGTGGTTCGGATTGAATCCTCAGCCCTACGTCCACCCCTCACCAAAACCCGGTGAGGCTTCACTTGTGCAGCGCACAGAACCGCAAATCGGAAACCACCGATTGCCTTCCTACTCACCACCTGGTAGGGATGTCAACTGCAAATTGGAACAACCTCCAATTGCCTTCCTACTAACCACCGGTAGGGATGAATCACACTTTCAATGTTTAAACAATAATGAAAATGAAACAAATGTGAATGAACTAAAACAAGAGATTGAGTTATGAGTGAAAATGAATTGGCCCTTGTATGGAATGTTGATCAGCAACAAGGCTCCTCTTGGCTTCAACTCAATCTTCTTGATTCACCCTTGATTGGATGAATGTTCTTCACGGAGTACTGTTCACGTGAACAATACCTCTTCCTTCAATTCTTCTCTCTTGATCTTCTCTTTGAATTTCTTTAAATGAATGAAGGAGATGATGAAGCTACCTTGAATCTTGATTGCTTCTTTAGCTCCTAGGAGTTTGAATGCTTGAAAGATCACCTTGGATGAGCTTGAAAGAGCTTGAATGGATGTAGATGATTTCCCTTGAAGAACTTGAATCAAATCGGCTTCCTTGGATCACTTTGATAGCCTTGCTTTGATGTAATCTTCCTTGAGGTTTGCTGGCTTTGATTTGAGCTTGATTTCCCTTTGATTGGATGAAGAACACCTTCACGAACTACTGTTCACGTGAACAGTAGCTCGTCTCCAAGCTCTCTTGTAACCTCCCTTGCAGCCACCCTAGATCTCACAAGAAGCCCCTTGAAGCATTAGGGTTTCTAACCCCTCATGTGTTAGTTTTATAACCCTTGAATGGTCCATAGATGCCCCCTAGACCAGATCCACAAATCATGGAAGATTTGGTAAGGTTTGATTAAACAAATCCATAGAAAGGGGCTAGCCACGAGGTTGATTTCGAAGTCAAACAAGGCTGCATTGGGGGTGGCGGTCGACCGGAATTCATGGGCCGGTCGACCAGAACTTGCTGCAGTCAGAATTTTTCGGCTCTGGCAAAACCGGTCGACCGGAATTCATGGGGCGGTCGACCGGAATGTCACAGACCCCGAACCTTTTGGTTCTGGGAAATTCGGTCGACCTAGCTACAGTGCCGCCGGTCGACCTAAAGCTACAGTAAATTCCAGATTAACACAATTCAGCCCCAAATGTCATTGTAACCCTTCCGAACTCTGTGGCATCAAACTCCTTTGATCTTGGGGAATATATATTGAGTGTTTTGGCCTGCAAAATCATATAAAAAGGATTAGAACTTTTAGCTCAATAATCCATATAATAAATGTATGAAATACACATATGAAATCTCATGAATTAGTTATATGTGAACACTTTGAATCACAAGTGTTCTGGGCTAAAGATCAAGAGATAAGAGCTCAACCACCCCAAGTAAAATATCCATGAAACACACTCATGGAATCTCAATAACAAGAAGGATAGAAAAGCTCATTCTCAAATTAACCATCCATATCAAAAGATCAAGTTCATATGACAATGAATTTAAACGAATGGATGATCATCATGTAACCCAAAGTTTCAAGAGGGATGTGAGCATTCAAGAACCACATGTTCCTTGGTATTAATGCAATGTGAAAACATATAATGCACGTTGTGAATGGGCATCATGAAACCAAAGACATGGAGAGTGATAAACAACAATGACTCATAGTGTTAAGCCATTATCAAAACCAAGAATACCACAGAACTCATATGACTATAGCATGATGTCGAATGACCCAAGAGACCACAGAATGACTCAAATGACCTCAGGGACACAACATTCTCCCCCTTTTTGATGATGGCAACACTGTGAGTCATTATGTGATATGAATGTCTAAAATGGCACAAGTTATAACAAATGCAGATATGAATGCTATGCAAATGCAGATATGAATGCTATGCAATATGAATGCTAGCAGTTATGCAAGCCCCATCACATACACATATGAGATGCAAAGTGAGCAATGGATTCTCCCCCTTGGACTCTCCCTTTTGACAACGTGATAACGCTTACAAAGGACTCACACAAAGAATTCTCCCCCTTTGCCAACAGCAAAAATGAGTGATAAAGGAAAATGTCTGTGAGACTAGAGCTGAAAGGAGTGAAGAGCAAGCCATTATATGCAAAACTGAAGCATGCCATGAGCAACATATATGGTTCAAAGCTAATGAAATCCGTGATCATCAAAAGAGTTCGAAAAACAGCTACATCCAAGATTTAATAGAAATGAACCAAAGGTGCATATCATGGCAGTGTTTAACCGTCCCATGTCGGATATATCCATATTCAATAACGACAAAGGGAATAACACCAAAACTAGTATTGAGGCTAAACAATCATGACTAGAGCGTGGAATTGTATGATTGAAGCAAGATGTTTCATATTTTGATTTTCAATATCTTTAGTATTGGAAGGCACATGACTCATATTTTACGAGCAATCAAGTCTAGTACATGTCGCCTAGCCGTAAGAATACACGTTGTTTAGACGCCAGTATTCCTAGGTATTTGGCAAGACTGACTGTAATGCTTCAGAATGAACAGAGATAGCAGAGTCGCATCATGACATATCCGATCTCATTTCTATGATGAGAAGATATATTTCTCAGCAATTATGCTAGTGCTCTGCCTAGAGTCCAAATAGAAGTAAGACAGAGATAATAGAGGCACATCATGACATATCATTCGTCACTTGATGTGATGACGTGACATATTTCTCCGTGCAACAATATCATTGCTCTGCAAATAGATTTTCAAGAAGTCCAGCTCATCAAGATGTTTAAAAACAATACTAAGCTCTAGAGTATCACCAAGATTGTCATGAAGTCTGGATTTTCAGATATCAGGATAGTCATTCAAAGCATAATATGCAATCTTTAGTTAAGGTCTATTAAAACCATAGAACATAGATGATTTCAAAACGAATATTTCAGAGCTGCAAGGAAATCATTAAATCTGAACCATTTTCATTGATTGGACAATCATGAGGGCATATAATAGAAAGCTCTTACACCATATATTCGACAATCTCAGGAGCTCAAACCAGACTATAAGCCAAGAAGTAGATTGCAAGAGGTTAAGAGAATCAGCAAAACTCCCCCTAAAGATATGCAATGGATGCGCGAAGGAGTTATATTTGCAATCAAGTTGAATGACAAATGAAGTTGGCCTAGTCACTCATGAAGGTGCCAGAAATGAAATGTATGACCCAACCCATGGTCGTACACTTATTAAATGCAACAGAATGAAGATGAAATATATGCATGAATGCTGCACAAGGACAACTCCCCCTTACTATATGGCCTATATGCGACATTGACGCATGGTACTTGGCGGAGGTGAAACCTCACGCATATTGAGTGCTTCGTGACAAGCATAACTTGCCCTTCCATACATCAACATTTGATATACCATGGCCATGCGAGAATGATGCTACACAAACCATACAATGCATTATGAACATGAACTCAATTCATTATTGTGCAACTACATGCAATGCGACACCATATGCAAAAAGACATATTGACATATAAACAATGCATGAATGCAAAACACACAACTAATTGAACAGGATTATCAATTCAAATTCTTATTGGCCTGAGGTCGGCAAAGACCAAGCTCCCTTCTTAGTGTTGAAAACCTATCATTACACAAGGGCTTGGTAAAGATATCAGCAATCTGATTCAATGTATCAATAAAATGCAGTTCAAAGTTTTTCTTACCGACCTCATCTCTAATGAAGTGATGCCTAATCTCAATATGCTTAGTCCTAGAGTGCTGGACTGGATTTTTGGCAAGGTTGATAGCACTAGTGTTATCACACAGAATCGAGACACAACCAAGATCCACCAAGTAATCTTGGAGTTGGTGTTTAATCCACAACACTTGGGTGCCACAGCTCCCCGCAGCAACATATTCTGCCTCCGCGGTTGAGAGGGCAACCGAGTGTTATTTCTTGGAGGCCCAAGAAACTAGACACCCGCCTAGAAATTGGCAATAGCCACTAGTACTCTTACGATCCAACTTGCATCCAGCGTAATCCGCATCAGAATAAGATATAAGAGACAAATCACATGATGACGGATACCACAATCCCAAATCTTGAGTGCTGGCAAGATATCGAAGGATACGTTTGACGGCAGTCAAATGGGATTCTCTAGGACTAGCTTGAAATCTAGCACAAAGACATACACTAAACTGGATATCTGGTCGGGATGCAGTCAAATAAAACAAAGAACCAATCATACCTCTATAGACCTTTACATCCACCAATTTACCATTTTCATCCGAATCTAGTGAAGTTGAGGTGCTCATAGGAGTTGCAATGATTTTGCTGTTTGCCATGTCAAATCTTTTCAATAGCTCTTTAATGTATTTGGCTTGACTTATGAAGCACCCATCGTCTCCTTGGTTGACCTGCAAACCGAGAAAGAATTGAAGTTCTCCCATTAGGCTCATCTCAAATTCGCTAGTCATGAGGTTAGCAAATTTCTCACACATTTCAGATTTTGTAGAACCAAACACAATATCATCAACATAAATTTGAACAATCAAGATGTTCTTACCTTGCTTCTTGGTGAAGAGTGTTTGATCTACTTTACCTCGTGTGTACCCTTTTTCAATGAGGAATGAGCTTAGCCTTTCATACCAAGCTCTTGGTGCTTGCTTAAGTCCATAAAGCGCCCTGTCTAGCTTGTATACAAAATCTGCATTGTTAGAGTTCTCAAAGCCAGGGGGCTGCTCAACATAGACTTCTTCTTTGATCAAGCCATTCAAGAAAGCACTTTTAACATCCATTTGATAAAGCTTTATTCTAAGGGAGCATGCAAAGGCAAGTAAAATTCTGATGGCTTCGAGTCTAGCAACTGGGGCGTAAGATTCATCAAAGTCGACCCCAAACTCTTGATTATACCCTTGAGCCACCAATCTAGCTTTGTTTCTGATTATCTTGCCTTCCTCACTTAATTTGTTCCTAAAAACCCATTTAGTGCCTATGACAGATTGTGATGATGGTCTAGGAACAAGATGCCAAACTTTGTTTCTCTCAAACTGGTTTAACTCTTCTTGCATGGAATTTATCCAGTTTTCATCTTTTAAAGCATCATCAATGTTTTTGGGTTCATGCTGCGAGACAAGAGCAAGTTGATCTAATTCTTCACAATTTTAAAATGTGACCTTGTTCTAGGTGGGTCATTCAAGCTGCCAAGGACATTCTCCAAGGGATGATCCTTATGAGTTCTAATGTTTGTAGAATCGTTACCTTCTCCTGGAGCTTGATCCCTTGCATTGCTTGATTCAGCTAGGTCACCGTCTTCTTTTATTTCTTCTTGTGGAGAATCACTCTTGTCCTTCATGCTTAGAATTCCCCATCTTCATCATTTTTCCTGCAAGAGTTATCATTGTTAGAATCATGATATTCATTAAAGGAAACATGGGGTGATTCTTCCACAGTTTGACTTTTAATGTTATAAATTCTATAAGCCCTAGATCTATCAGAATATCCAAGAAATATACCTTCATCGCTCTTGGGCTCGAATTTATCTAAATCTCTTTTGTCATTATTGTGAATGAAGCATTTTGATCCAAAAACTTTCATATGATGCAGAGAGGGCATTTTACCTTTGAGCAACTCATAGGGAGTCTTTTTGGTGTGAAACCTTACCATTGACCGGTTGATAATGTAACACGCCGTATTTACCGCTTCGGCCCAAAATTTCCTTGGAAGTTGCCGTTTGGCAAGCATTGTCCTCGTCATCTCTATGAGTGTTCGATTCCTTCTTTTAACAATCCCATTTTGCTCGGGGGTTCTTGGTGAAGAGAATCGGTGTGAAATACCTTATGACATGCAAAGATTATAAAAATCAGTATTCTCAAATTCACCACCGTGATCAGATTGAATCTTGGAAATCTTAAACTCACCGTCCTGCTTTATCTTCAAATAGAGTGCCTGAAACTCATTAAAAGCATCATTTTTGTGTGTGAGGAAGAAAACCCATGTGAACCTAGAGAAATCATCCACCAAGACATATCCATATTTTCTACCACTTAAACTAGCAGTTCTGGTTGGACCAAATAAGTCCATATGAATTAGCTCGAGTGGTTTGGAAGACAGATATGAGGATCTAGCCTTGAAGGATTTTCTAGTTTGTTTACCAAGGGCACATGCATCACACAACTTATTTTCTTGTTTAAAAGATAATTCATGCAAACCTTTCACCATTGAATGCTTTAACAATTTATGTAGAACATTGTAGCTAGCATGTCCTAGTCTACGATGCCATAACCATGCAAGTTCAGATTTTGGTGCAGCAAGACAAAGATTTGCATGAGCAGGATCATCTAAGTCAATCATGTAGACATTGTTGACTCTTTTACCAGAAAATTTTACCTTGTCAGATTTTGGTTCAAGGATTCTACATTCATGAGAGTCAAACATCACTTTGTGACCTTTATCACAAAATTGACTTATACTAAGCATGTTGTATTTCAAACCTTCAACTAACAACACATTTCCAATGGAGTTGGAGAGGTTCTTACCTATATTACCTGTTCCAATGATTTTTCCTTTGTTGTTTCCTCCAAATGTGACGTATCCTCCTTCCTTTTCCTCCAAGAGATAAAATTTTGATTTGTCTCCCGTCATGTGTCTTGAACAGCCGCTATCAAGGTACCACCTGTTATGCATGGCTGCAAGACACTCCTGCACAAAGAATTAAGCAATGGGGTTTGGAACCCAGCAAAACTTGGGTCCCACCAACTTCTTCAAGTTTTCAAAACATGATACCATCTCTTTCGGAATCCAAACCTTTCTAGCATTCATGTTTTCTTTGCTTAATGTAGGAATTTTCTTTTCAACTTTGACATTCATTTTCTGTTTGGAGGTTCTTTGTTGAACTTTGTGAAAGTTTGAAAAGGCTTGCTTCTTAAACCATTGAGGCCGTTGGCTGGTTTTAGATTGAAAATGATTATTTTGCCACCTAGGGGATTGGTGCACACAGAAATCACAATTACCCCACAAGTGAGGTGGTGTTGGCCTAAGTGATGGAGCACCCCAGTTATAGTGATACCTAGAAGGCTGAGTAGGTAAAGGCCAAGAATGTGTTGACCTATGCTGCTGGGAAGATTGGCCTTTCTTAGGCTTTTGGACAGGCTTTTTGGGAATGTTGGTGACTGCCTGTTCAATCTTTTCTTTCCCTTTCTCCTTTTGTTTTTGCTGGTTTTGAGTGGGAGTTGTGTTTGAGGTGGAAGCTTCGGAAGATGAAACAAATGTGACAGTTTTTAACCTAATTGGCCTTTTGTTTGTAGGTTCAAAACCTAACCCTTCCTTATTGAAGTTCATTCTAGTACCTAGCAATGCATCTAGGTTTTCTCTTCCATCCACAAATTTTTCTAAGGACTGTTGTTTATCCTTCAACTCTTTTTCTAAGTTTTTAATGTTTTGCAAAAGTTGAATGTTAACTTGTTTGACAGCTTCATATTTCTCATTGCTCAATTTACTATCTTTTTCATAGCTTTACATTTTGAGCTTCATGCTATCAATTTCATTTCTCAAATCCTCATTTTCAGTTTCCAAGTCAGCCATTTCTTTTCTTCCTTCCTCCAAATTTTCAATCATTTTCTTAAGATCTTCAATTTCAATCTCAAGTATAGCATTCTTATGATTGGTTTCATGATCATGCACAAAAGAATTGATTTTCTTTTTCAATGATTTATTTTCCTTTTTGTACATGTTATATTTTTCCATCAGTTGTATATATGCTTTCTCCCAATCATCAACAGTATAATCTTCAAATGGAGAAGTTACCTCGGTTTCTTCGTCACCTTTGGCCATAAGGCAAATATCTCCTCTTTCCTTGTCCGAGGAGCTGGTTTCATCATCACTTTCTTCCTCGTCGCTCCAAGTGGACACCATGGCCTTGTTCTTCTTCTTGCCCTTCCATTTGTCAGCCTTTTTGAGTCTGTCAGGACAATCAGTCTTGTAATGCCCTGGTTTATTGCAAGAGTAACAAATGATTTTGTCAGGTTTCTTGAAATTTTTAGAATTAGTTTTGAAACCATTTCTCACCTTAGATCTTCCTCTCAAGAACCTCTTACCTTCCTTTCTCAGAAATTTTCCAAACTTACGTGTAAGCATGGCCACGTCATCCTCATCTCACTCACTAGCTGAATCCTCACTTTCATCGGAGGAGTTTTGACGGCTAGGTCCTGCTTTAAGAGCTAAAGACTTTTTCTTTGGTGCCTCAACCTCTTTGCTCTTAAGGTTGATCTCATAGGTCATTAGTGACCCAATGAGTTCATCTACCTTTGTAGTGGAAAGATCTCTGGATTCTTCCACCACGGTAGCCTTCGTGTGCCATGCTGGAGTTAATGATCTGAGAATTTTTCTTACAATTTCTTGCTCAGTGTATTTCTTTCCCAAATCAGTTAAACTATTAGTAAGCACAGTCAATCGAGCATATATATCTCGAATTGACTCATCAGGCTTCATGCGGAACATTTCATATTCAGAAACTAAAATGTTGGCTTTCGTTTCTCGTACCTGAGAGGTTCCTTCGTAGATTACATCTAACTTATCCCACATTTGTTTTGCAGATGCGCAGGTAGCCACTCTTGAGAATTCTACTAGATGGAGTGAGCATTGCATGATGTGTTTAGCATTCCAGTTGACAGTGGATTACCTTATCTGTTCTTTGGTCTACAAGTCCTCATTATCCGTAAGCTCATACGGACCTTTGCTGATCACTCGCCAAAGTTCGTAGTCTTGGGCGCGAATGAACACCTGCATACGATGTTTCCAATAGGGATAATTAGATCCAGTGAAATAAGGAGGCCTATTCACAGCATGTCCTTCGGGTAGAAAACCCTTGGACGCTGATCCACCATTTCCCTCAAGGTCGTTGGACCCCATAATGAGAGATTAGGCTCTGATATCACTTGTTGTGTAGTGGACAGCGGATCTAGAGGGGAGGGGTGAATAGATCAGCCCCACTTTTCGTAATGTGGCCCTCTATATAGCTAGTTAAAATAAATTGCAGCGGAATAGAAACTAGCTTCCAAGTGCGTTATGATTTGCTTAGCAAGATAAGCAAGATATATAACAATTCGATCCTAAGCATGCACCTAGAATGAATCAATCACACAAGCAAACCACACTAGACAGGATTTTAAGGTGGTTCGGACTGAATCCTCAGCCCTACGTCCACCCCTCACCAAAACCCGGTGAGGCTTCACTTGTGCAGCGCACAGAACCGCAAATCGAAACCACCGATTGCCTTCCTACTCACCACCTGGTAGGGATGTCAACTGCAAATTGGAACAACCTCCAATTGCCTTCCTACTAACCACCGGTAGGGATGAATCACACTTTCAATGTTTAAACAATAATGAAAATGAAACAAATGTGAATGAACTAAAACAAGAGATTGAGTTATGAGTGAAAATGAATTGGCCCTTGTATGGAATGTTGATCAGCAACAAGGCTCCTCTTGGCTTCAACTCAATCTTCTTGATTCACCCTTGATTGGATGAATGTTCTTCACGGAGTACTGTTCACGTGAACAGTACCTCTTCCTTCAATTCTTCTCTCTTGATCTTCTCTTTGAATTTCTTTGAATGAATGAAGGAGATGATGAAGCTACCTTGAATCTTGATTGCTTCTTTAGCTCTTAGGAGTTTGAATGCTTGAAAGATCACCTTGGATGAGCTTGAAAGAGCTTGAATGGATGTAGATGATTTCCCTTGAAGAACTTGAATCAAATCGGCTTCCTTGGATCACTTTGATAGCCTTGCTTTGATGTAATCTTCCTTGAGGTTTGCTGACTTTGATTTAAGCTTGATTTCCCTTTGATTGGATGAAGAACACCTTCACGAACTACTGTTCACGTGAACAGTAGCTCGTCTCCAAGCTCTCTTGTAACCTCCCTTGCAGCCACCCTAGATCTCACAAGAAGCCCCTTGAAGCATTAGGGTTTCTAACCCCTCATGTGTTAGTTTTATAACCCTTGAATGGTCCATAGATGCCCCCTAGACCAGATCCACAAATCATGGAAGATTAGGTAAGGTTTGATTAAACAAATCCATGGAAAGGGGCTAGCCACGAGGTTGATTTCGAAGTCAAACAAGGCTGCATCGGGGCTGGCGGTCGACCGGAATTCAGGGGCCGGTCGACCGGAACCTGCTGCAGCCAGAACTTTTCGGCTCTGGCAAAACCGGTCGACCGGAATTCATGGGGCGGTCACCGGAATGTCACAGACCCCGAACCTTTTGGTTCTGGGAAATTCGGTCGACCTAGCTACAGTGCCGCCGGTCGACCTAAAGCTACAGTAAATTCCAGATTAACACAATTCAGCCCCAAATGTCATTGTAACCCTTCCGAACTCTGTGGCATCAAACTCCTTTGATCTTGGGGAATATATATTGAGTGTTTTGGCCTGCAAAATCATATAAAAAGGATTAGAACTTTTAGCTCAATAATCCATATAATAAATGTATGAAATACACATATGAAATCTCATGAATTAGTTATATGTGAACACTTTGAATCACAAGTGTTCTGGGCTAAAGATCAAGAGATAAGAGCTCAACCACCCCAAGTAAAATATCCATGAAATACACTCATGGAATCTCAATAACAAGAAGGATAGAAAAGCTCATTCTCAAATTAACCATCCATATCAAAAGATCAAGTTCATATGACAATGAATTTAAACGAATGGATGATCATCATGTAACCCAAAGTTTCAAGAGGGATGTGAGCATTCAAGAACCACATGTTCCTTGGTATTAATGCAATGTGAAAACATATAATGCACGTTGTGAATGGGCATCATGAAACCAAAGACATGGAGAGTGATAAACAACAATGACTCATAGTGTTAAGCCATTATCAAAACCAAGAATACCACAGAACTCATATGACTATAGCATGATGTCGAATGACCCAAGAGACCACAGAATGACTCAAATGACCTCAGGGACACAACAGAATTCACCCCTTTAATTTGAGAAAGGCAGGATGTTTAAAGACAATACCTTCATGTACATAGTTTCTACTTGATTTAAATTTATGAGTTCAAGGTTCAAGCTTTTAGAGGAAATTCAGGGCATTATACGCTAATATGATCTTGATTCATTATTCTTGTAGGAAAATATTCTTCAGAATCATTCAGTTTGTTCTCTTCAAGATCATAAGATTGAAACCTCCTGGCTGATGATTCAGTTGACATGCTTAAGGCTTTTAAGAGAATTCTGAGATTCTAGATTCTATGAATAGACTGCATAGGAATCTAAATAATCATAGTTGTCTGATAGACTAGAATCTAGACGACTCCCCCTCTCACTTAGACTACATGCATCAATAGGAATTTAGACAGTAGCATGCAAAGAATCTCCCCCTGACTCTATGAAATGATTTTGCCTTGGTACTTGGCAGAGAATTGTGGTTCAAAAATCATCTCACGCATAGTGCAGGTTTCCAGACATCAGATGTCCTTCTTCTAACACCATTTTATATACCAAGATTAAATGAGCAAGAGGGGAGGATGATAAGGAACAAAAGATGCACAGATGCGTCGATCTGTTAGCTGAATTCATCGATGCAGATACAAACGACAGAGTTGGAAGTGAAGAAGATTGAACAGTTAGGTTGAGGCATCGACTCAGTGCATCGAGTCATGCACCAGCCTCAAGAGTAGTTGATGGAAATTCGAAATCAAGGGGGTCTGAAAATGCCTAATTCTCTTCTTAAAGTAGAAAACTTATCATTATCCAAGGGCTTAGTGAAAATGTCTGCAACTTGCTGTGTTGCGCCTACATGAATTAATTCAAAGTTTTCTTTAGAAACTTCATCTCTTATGAAGTGATGCCTGATTTCTATGTGTTTGGTGCGTGAATGCAGTACAAGATTCTTAGTCAGGTTTATAGCACTGGTGTTGTCACAGTATATGGGTGTACAACCAAGGTCTACATTGTAGTCCTTGACCTAGTGCTTAATCCAAATTACCTATGTATCACAACTCCATGCTGCTACATATTCAGCTTCAGCAGTGGAGAGGGCCACAGAGTGCTGCTTCTTGGAGGTCCAAGAGACTAAGCACCCACCTAAGAATTGGCAAAAACCGGTAGTGCTTTTCCTATCTAATTTGCAGCCAGCATAGTCTGCATCCGTGTATGAAATTAGATCTAAAGTGTGTGTAACAGGATACCACAGACCCAAGTTGTGTGTGCCTGAGATATATCTGAAAATTCTTTTAACAGCACCTAAATGCAATTCAGTGGGTCTAGACTGAAATCTAGTGCACATGCACACACTAAATTGTATATCATGTCTTGAGACAGTTAAGTATAAGAGAGAACCAATCATACCTCGGTATAATTTTGCATCCACTTCTTTACCTGACAAATCAGCATCCAATGAAGTGTTTGTACCCATTGGAGTGGCTATGTGTTTCACCTTGTCCATGCCAAATCTCTTGAGAATCTCCAAGGTGTACTTTGTCTGGCTGATGAAGCATCCATCCTTCAGCTGCTAAACCTGTAATCCAAGAAAAAATTTCAGCTCCCCTACCAGGCTCATTTCAAATTCACTTGACATTAGACCAACAAACTCATTACATAATTCAGAACATGTTGAACCAAATACAATATCATCTACATATATCTGAACGATGATTAGGTGGTAACATAGATTCTTAGTGAAAAGGGTTTGATCCACCTTACCTCGACTGTACCCATGGTTGATCAAAAATTCAGTTAATCTGTCATACCAGGACCGAGGAGCCTGCTTCAAGCCATACAGTGCCTTATTTAACTTGTACACATGGTTAGGTTGTATAGATAGTTCAAATCTAGGGGGTTGCTCAACATAAACTTTCTCTTTTATAAATCCATTTAAGAATGCACTTTTAACATCCATCTGATAAAGTTTAATGTTTTTAGAGCAAGCAAAAGCTAGCAATATTCTAATTGCTTCCATCCTAGCCACTGGGGCATAGGGCTCATCAAAGTCCACCCCGAACTCTTGACAGTAGTCTTTGGCTACTAATCTAGCCTTATTTCTCGAGATGACACCATCTTCATTAATTTTGTTCCTAAAGACCCACTTGGTTCCTATGACTGACACATTTTTAGGTCTTGGAACAAGATTCCAGACTTTATTTCTTTCAAACTGTCCCAATTCTTCGTTCATTGCATTTACCCAAGATTCATCATTCAAGGCTTCTTCTACTATTTTGGGTTCAATTTGTGACACTAGTGCAATTAAATCATCATTATTTACAGCCTGATGATAAGACCTAGTTCTAAGGGGATCTTGCAAAGTACCTATGATATTGTGTGCATGGTGATCATTCAGAAATCTGAGATTTGTTGAAGACTCACCTTGCTTGGCTGACTCACCCTGAATTGGTTCATGTTGTATAGCAGGTTCATGTGCCTTTGATTCTTCATTCAATTTTTCTTCCAGAAATTCTCCTTCATGTCTTGACTTCTTATCATCATCATCCAAGTTAGTAGAGTTGATGGTTTCATTAAAAACTACATGAGGAGACTCCTCTACAGTTTGATCATTTATATTGAAAACCCTGCATGCCCTAGATGTTTCAGAATATCCTAGAAAAATTCCTGGACTACTCTTGACTTCAAATTTATCAAGGTATTTTTTATTGTTGTTGTGAATGAAGCATTTAGAACTGAAGATTCTAAAGTAAGCCACATCTGGCTTCTTACCTTTCAAAAACTCATAGGGGGTTTTCTTATGGATGGGTCTTACCATGGCCCTGTTGATAGTATATTCATGCAGTATTGGCCGCTTCTGCCCAAAACCTTCTGGGTAGCTGACTCTCCATGAGCATGGTGCTGGCCATTTCAACGATGGTCCGGTTTCTTCTTTCCACTATGCCATTATGCTCTGGGGTCCTGGGAGAAGAAAACTTGTGAGTCAGTCCTTCACTATCACATAGATCAGAAAACATAGAATTATCAAATTCTCCTACATGATCAGATTGGATTATGCATATTTTATGCTTACCCTCTTGCTTTATTTTATTGAAAAATAGTTTGAATTTATGGAATGCATCATTTTTATGAGCAAGAAAGTAAATCCATGCAAATCGGGTAAAGTCATCCACAATGACAAATCCAAATCTCTTACCATTGAAGCTCAGTGATCGAGAGGGTCCAAAAAGGTCCATATGCAAAATCTCCAAAGGCCTAGAGGATAGGGGTCATGTCCTAAGTTTAAAGGATGTTCTAGTTTGTTTACCCAAAGCACATGCATCACACATTTTTGAATTCTTTGAGAATTTTATTTTGGGTAGGCCTCTGACCAGATCATACTCAATTTGTTTAGAGTGCTATAACTAGCATGCCCCAGTCTCCTATGCCAATTGAAGGCATTATTATCTAAACTAGCAGACAAGCACAAATTAGATGCAGAAGAATCATTCAAGTCTACTATGTAGACATTGTTCACTCTATGTCCTACAAATTTCACTTGATCAGAATTTGCTTCAAGAATTTTGCAGACATGATTATCAAAGATGATTTGGTGACCTTTGTCACACAACTGACTGATGCTTAACAAATTGTGTTCTAGACCTTCAACCAACAGAACCTTTTCAACAATGTTTGAAGGGAGCTTATCGATTGTTCCTGAACCGATACTTCTACCTTTGCTTTTCCCTCCAAATTTGACAAGTCCTCCTACCTTCAGCTGTAGCTCACTGAATTTGCTTCGATCTCCTGTCATGTGTCTGGAACAGCCACTGTCTAGATACCACCTGCTGTTCAGGGCTGCCAGACTAACATGAAATCAAATCAAGCAACAAGGTTTGGAACCCAAGGAAGATTGGGTCCAAAGACATTATTCAAATCCTTCATCAGAGTTTTTGGGATCCAAAACTGTTTAAAACCATTTTTATGATTGTATTCACTGTATTCTGTATTAATAGTTTTCGTGGGATTATTCACAAAATTTTGTCGATTTTGCCTTTTATTAAAAGGGAATTTGTTCCAGTTGGTGAACTGCTTGTTTCTTGGGAATCTCATAGACCCATTCTGTTTTGAGAAAACATGATCATTAAGAAGTCTTTGAGAATGGATAGAATTAACCCAGGGATTTCTATATTGATCGATGTTTCTGTTAGTTGATGTTCTTATGTTTTGGTTTACCTGCCTCGACCTGTTAGGTGTATTGCTTTGAGGCATGGGTGTGTTGCGTCGAGGCATCACATCCTGAATGCCAGCCTTGGTTCTGTCTGAGACAGAGTGCCTCGATGCATCAACGAAACTGGGTCGAAGCATGGCAACTTTGCAAGTTAAGTTCCCTTGAGTTTTAATTGGTTGTCCAGCAGAGTTTGTTGAATTAGCTTTTATGAATTTTATCAATTTGGGTTGCTGAACATTCTGATTGCTGTTCGAACTAGATGGGGTATCCAGTTTTTCTTTCCCTTTGCCTGGGCAGAAAGTTATAATTTTGAACTCAAAGGGTTTTTTACTTGTTGGGTCATAGCCTAGACTCTCTTTGTTGAAGTTAATTTTTACACCTAGCATGGTAACTAGGTTGGTCTTTCCTTGCACAAACTTCTCCAATATTTCCTATTTATCATCTAAATCTGTCTGAAGTTGTTCACACTATTTCAAGATTTCAGAATTTGCATTTTTAACTGCCTCATATTTCTCTTTCACTAACTCTTTTTCTTTCTGAGTTTCTCGAACCTTTAACTTGAATTCATCTAGGTTGTTTCTGATTTCTTCCTTTTCTGGTTCGAGGTTTTCATTTTTAGTTTTTAGTGAATTCATTTCCTCAATCTGTTTCTTTAGATCTTCAATCTCTTTTTCCATACAAATTTTATCACTAAGGGCATTGTTCAATTTTCTTTTCATAGACTTGTAGTCTTTGGTTTGACAATTTAATTTGTCTAACAAGTCAGCATAAGCATCCTCCCATTCATCAATTGAATAACTTTCAAAAGGGTTGCTTACCTCATTGTCGCTGTCAGCCATAAGACACAGTCCTTGCTCTTCTTCCTCTGAAGATCCGCTCTTAGGGTCTTCTTCTTCATCGCTCCATGTGCAGACCATGGCCTGAGACTTTTTCTTCTGCACTTTTACATTCTTCTTCATGAGCTCCGGGCATTCATTCTTCATATGACCTGGTTTCTTACACTGAAAACATGTAATCTTATCAGAATTCTTGTTCTTATCAAATTTAAAATTGGTGGTCTTACCAGCCTGCTGTGGTCTACTTCTCCTGAAGGATTTACCTCTGGTCCTCAGGAATTTCTGAAACTGCCGGGTGAGCATAGCCTACTGCTCATTATCGAGGTCTGAGAAATTCTCATACTCCTCACTACTTTCACCACTGCTTCTAGACACCTTAAGAGCTATGGTTTTCCCTTTTTTGTTCTCTTCACTGTTCCTCTTAAGGTTGATCTCGTAAGCCATCAGGGATCCTATCAATTCTGTGACAGTCATGATGGATAGGTCCCTAGATTCTTCTAATACAGTGGCCTTTGTGTGCCACACTGGGGTTAGAGACCTTAAGATTTTTTGATGCGGGACGGGACGCGACTCGACGCCAATTTGATTGCAAACCTTGGACGCTAGGCAAACTCGCGACTCGTCCCTAGCGAGGGAAGCGTGCGGATGTGCGCGGTTGAGAAACCGGCAATGAGCTGGGTGGTCAACTCTCACTTTCGTGCCCGGATCAGGTCACGGGACGGGTTTCGATCTCTCTCAGAGCGGTGATTAAAATTGAACGAGCTAATTTCCTATCACTCTTGCAGCGACATATGAATATATACGAGGACAGCAAATGCCAAAGTGGGGAGCGGACACAATACCTCCACGTTCCGGGCGTGGGGAAGACGACCCCGGCCAAGACTCGTACTCCCGGTACAGTAATTAAACAATAGTTACAGTAGTGAATTTTATGCCCACTCCACGTAGGGAGGTAAAGGGCTACAGTGATACCCGGGAGTAGCGAACTCGGATTGACGGGCAGCAAGCCGGAAGGGCTTTTAGGCGGGAGGCGGGCTGCTGGTCCGACTTGGTACTGTTCACTGGACAGCAAGTGAACTTGGCTACTGGGACGGTGGCATCCGGTCACCTTCTGGCCGCGGCGGTTGGCTGGGACGTTGGAGGGAGGTCCCTCTTCGATCCCTAAGGTCGGCGGCGGACAAATCTGAGCCGGCGTATTTTGCAAGAATTAGCTGGCGGACTGCTCTGCTAGCCTGTTCACAGAACAGATTTATGCGCTTCCACGAAAATAATTGTTGCGCCAAGATCCGAAGGCGGATCGGAGCGAAATTAACGCTGTTGGAAAGAGGACTCAAAGGGCTACAACATATATTAATTTAATAACCATCCAGTAAATGGATTGGAAATTAAAAACTATGTGTGTTGTAGTTGTTTCTGGCTCGGAATCCAGATCAAGCAGGATAGAGTTAGATCCGCCTGAGAATGAATTTTGACCGACAGGGAAGTGGTGGATCTGGGTCTTGGGGATTTTATGGGGGATAAAGGGGGATGTGTGGGACGTTCACGATTTTTATGGTAATTTTTTGGAGTGGTTTAAGGGGTGGGAAAAATGGAAGAACAAGACACTGTCTTGCAGATCTGCAAACTGGCAGATTGCGCGGGTGGAACTAAATGACTGGGAAAAATAGGAAATGGTGGCAGATTGACACGAAATTTAAAATGGTAGGAGGTAACAACAAGTGGGATGATCTATAAAAATTTGATGACCATCAGATAACCAGATTGGAAGAACCAACCTATTCTTTGGGCTTCAGTTCTGCAGGTCGTAGATCTGGACAACAGGAGGAAGATGGAGTTGTGGCGGCTTGATAGCGGCTCCGATGGCGGTGGCGGCGGCGGTGGCTGAGCTTCACACCCAGGGGAGAAGATAGAACTTGGAATCACTCCAAGAATATGGCATCACACCATGGATTTCTGCTGCAATCTCTGCTACAAGAAGGGGAGAGGGAGGGGGCGCCCTTGGGCAAATTGTGCACAAATGCTTTTTCTTCTCATTAATCTATGAAAATATGGAAAATACAAAGATTTTATATGAAATATAAATGACCTAAACTAACCTCATATCTAGGGTTAGGGAGGGATAATTAGGGGAGAGAAGAATTTTCTCCCATGTGGTCAAATACAACAATTATAAAAAAACTAAAAAGGGGGGGGATTATTTAAATGCCACATGGGGACAAGAGAGGGGGGCGCCCCCCTCTTGGAGTCAACAAGGTAGTGTGAGCGACGTCACGCGGTTCGGGGAAGCGGAGAAGACGCGGAGCGCGCGGGCTCCTTATTTTGTTTGCTGCAACATAGAAATAAGAGAAGAGAGAAGGGGCCACCACGGGAGATTGTTCCGGCGGGGCGAGCGGGATAAATGTAATATAGCAAGATATGGGGGTTAAACGGCCATAGCGGGAAGTGACTCGCCGCGACCTCGGGGGGACGGGAATGGTGCAAAAATTAAATAGCAAGAATTGAAACGGCCATTGGGGAAGTGACTCGCCGCGGCCTCGAGAATATGAGCAGATAAGAATATAACAGAATATAAGGAGAATATAAAGAGCGGGAATTTAAACGGCCATTGGGGAAGTGACTCGCCGCGGCCTCGAGAATGTGAATAGATAAGAATATAACAGAATATAAAGAGAATATAAGAGCGGGAATTTAAACGGCCATTGGGGAAGTGACTCGCCGTGGCCTCGAGAACATGAATAGATAAGAATATAACATATAAGAACGGGAATTTAAACGGCCATTGGGGAAGTGACTCGCCGCGGCCTCGAGAATATGAGCAGAATATAACAGAATATAAAGAGAATATAAGAACGGAAATTTAAACGGCCATTGGGGAAGTGACTCGTCGCGGCCTCGAGAACAAGATGTGATCGCCAGGGGCCAAAAGACCCCAAAATAAAGAAAGTGATCGCGCCTACCTCAAGAGCGGGAGATGGCGGGTTGCTTCTTCCTCCCCCTTCGGCCGGCCGACGGAGAGGACTTTCCTTGGTTACCCTTGCAAAACAGTAGACAATAACGAACGAAATTAGAAAATGGCAGTGTAGTAACAATTCCTTGCAATAAAAGTAACGAGATCGTGACCTGACACACACCTGGTTGGTGTGGTTTTAAACCCCTCTCGGACTCGAGTAGGAGGAAAATGCGATGATGAATGCAAGAAGTATGCAAGAGACGGCGCCCTTACGTAGGGAGATAGAGGATGCAGTATGATGAATGTAAAGAACTATGGAGAAAAAAGGGGAAGAAAAGGCTTATTGGAGGAGCCGAGGGCGAGATCCGGCGGAGCTCCGGCAGCGTGGGGATGACGTAGAAGCGCGGTGGATGAAGGTAGCCTTCCTCTCGCGAGCCTGGACACCCGAGAAGCCGGCAGAACCTCCACCTACAAAAGACCCCACGGGTTAGAAAATGACTCCGGTAGCCTCTGGGCTCCGGCAGCCTATCGGATCTCTTCGAAGCTCTTCCAGAACTGAGGGGGTGGGCCTCTATTTATAGGGCTCCGGAGGGTGGAGGCGTCCAGGACCCTGGACACCTCCATCAGGGCCGAACTAATATTTTATTCTATTTTTATTTATTTTTTCGAAATATTTTTGTGGAGGCGTCCAGGGCCCCGGACGCCTCCAACAGGTCCACCGAACCCCACCGACGGCCGCACGCGGTTTGGCACAACACGTGGTTTTGTGAGCGGCGACCCGTGATTCAGAAATGAGCGCGTCTAGCTGGCTGGACGTCTCCATAATTTAGATTTTTTCACACACGACAAACCGTCGTTCGGTGGGCGGCGCCCGTGAGGGAGTTGATGGAGGCGTCCAGGGTCCTGGACGCCTCCAAGAAAATATTTTTTATTATTTTTGTTTTGTTTTTTATGCCAAAGTTGGCACATTAATTTTTATACTTGTTTTTATGGAGGCGTCCAGGGGCCTGGACGCCTCCATTAATATATTATTTTTTTATTTTTTTATTTTGTTTTTATGCCAAAGCTGGCATTTTATATTTTTTATACTTGTTTTTATGGAGGCGTCCAGGGGCCTGGACGCCTCCATTAATATATATTTTTTTATTTGGTTTTGGGCCGTGAAAAATAAATTAAAAGAATGGGGGCGTCCAGGGGCCTAGACGCCCCCATAAAGACCCACCCGGGTCCTCAGTTCAGGCGTTGGCGGCTGCTCGGCAGACATCCTTCCTGGTTCCGAAACCTCCTGATGCGTCTGACTGGTGTTGGTGCCTTCCGAATGCCGTGACGAGACGATTCCGGATGCCGAAAAGGGCGGAAGAAGACTCAAGAAAAGGAAGCACTCAAGTGATTCAAAACGCGTAAGCCGTCACGGGGCGTTGTATAGTGATATGAGTCTTTCTCAGGAGACGTCAAGAATAGCGTGTCTACAGCTGCCCCGCCTTGGCGTCTGCTTTGCAAGGGAACGACACGTAGTGGAATGGTTTCGAAGTGGAGTGAAATGAAGTGGGAGCGGACTGATAAGTTGATGCCAAGGTGTGATGAGATAGGCTTTTGACGTTACTGTCTGGAATCTTTCCTGAAGTTTCAATGAGGCGACCTTGAAGGAGGTCTTTCAAGTCTTGACGGTTGCTTGGACGGAGATCAAATAAGGGAGGGTGAAATGTGCACTCAGGCACGAAAATAAAGGAGACCAACTTCTCGGTGTGGAAGTACCTGGGTCATAAACCTGTAGGTTTCACCTTTGGGGAGCGGTTACCAGCCAATGTGGAAGTGCTACAGTCAAGGTGGGTCAAACAAGGTAAAAAGTAAAGAAATATCTGGGAGTCTGTCCAAACAAGGGTCTCCTTTGGAAGAGCAGCGTAAGGCCGTTTCAAGGAAATTCAGTATTTTATTCGGAGTGAAATATCTCATATTTGTAAGAATTGAAGCACAGCGGCTTTCGCAATCGAATCACTTGAATGATCTTCCGCAATAAATCAAAGTCCTATATGAATGCATGCTGGGCTTAAAGAAAAATTTAAAATAAACTAAAATAGAAAATAGCCAAGGATAATATTGTCAACTTGTTAAGAACGGGTCAGGATACCGATCCGGTGAGCCGACACTAGGCTGGGGCCCGTTTATCCGCGCACCAACTCACTGAATGGAACCGTCGTCCCCATGCTACCACAAGTTAACGGCCTATCCGTACAACCCAATTTCTTCGGGATCATCACTGTTTTTGTTGAAGGGGAACTCAAATCCCGGATTCGTTCGGGCCGCAAGGTCCTTGACATGTTCTAGTAGCGTAGGTATCATATACTATGATGCATGACATGGTGGGACCAACCATTGAAAGGTGGGACAGGAGACAGGACAGAGACGTCCGTTAGTAAAACCTGCACAGACTAGCAAAGGTTAGCAACATCAGAAAGTAGCAGAATCATAGCAGAATCGCAGCACAGTACAAAGGAGATCCAGATAAAATCTTGACAATGACCACTGATGTGACATGTTTTATCCTGTAGCGATCTTTCCTTCCTATAAGAACTCCCCTTAGGCTAGTTCATTCAAATGCACCAAGGTGGGTTTTGGAAGCTCAGGAGAGGAAGGAGAGGGGGATCTAGAGATCTCAGGATGGAAGGAGAGTCTTCCCGCGTTATGAAGAGGAGCAGGCCTAGCAGCGAGATCAGGCGACTCTCCGACCTCGAGGGTCATCTGAGTGGGACGATCATGTCGCATATGGTAAGCTGATTTTTTTCAAATTTCTCCACGTGAGCCTTCTTCTTACTTCCTTCATTTCTTCTTCTTTCTTTTCTCTTCCAGCCATATCCATTCTTCCCAGGTCCGAGGAAGTTTTCCAAACTGCCATGGCTTTCAAAGCTAACTTCCAACATCTCCATCGGCATGAGGGCCATACTCTCGAAGTGGCATCTGTAGAGGCTCCTTATTCACGCCAAACACTACGAGAAGATTCGTATGGACTGGGCGGCTATGGGCGCACTAGTGGAGATCTGGCATCCCCAGACCCACACTTTTATCTTCCCGACCTTCGAGGTGACCATCCTCCTCGAGGAGGTGGAACTTCTGCTCGGATTGAAGAAATTCAAGAGTGACGAGAAGGTGAAGGCTATGCGGATACTGAAACGGGGGACTTCTGAAAGCATCCTTGGAAGCTTCATGCCACCCAACGCAGCCCGAAAGGTCCGTACTCAAAAGGGGATCGATCTCCAAAAGCTCGCGGAGTGGGTCATGGACGCCCTGAGAGGGTCACCAGACGATGACTATTTGGAGGGAATCATGAAGGGGTTCACCATTTGTCTGGCGGGTGCTCTCTTGTTTCCTTATACCGACAACATGGTGGAGGAAGACCAACTAAGTGCTATCTGCGGGATCTGGCGTGGAAAGAGGGTGGGACCCGCTGTCCTTGCCTACCTGTATAGTGGCCTTACTGCCTCGAGCATGGGTAAGCATCCTTTTGGTTGCGCACTTGTCTTGAATTGCTGGCTTGATTTGCATTTCAAATTCGACCACCGCGAGGGAATGCCAACTGCTTCGAAGCTCTTCCAACAAAGCCCTCTTCATCACATAGCCGACGTGTTAGGCTTCAGTGGTACTGTAGTGAACCGCGTTCCGTGGCTGAAGAAACGTGAAGACTGGCGGTCTCACTTCCGCACCGTGACACAAGGCTTCTTCACTTGCGCACCGGCATGTTTACTTTCGCTTGATCTCCTCATGAGGCCTTCTCCCGAAGTTGATCTTCAACTGATCGGCGCGACCGAGTTCGTCCTTTATAATGCGCATCGGTGCTGCCTCCAGATTGGCATCCCACGCCATTCGTTCCCGCTACCGACTAACATTGTTCCTTTGAAGAAGAGGGAGTTGGGCACTGAAGCGGACGCGAGGGAAGCGAAAGCCATTAAAGCTCCCTGGAAGACAAGTGTTGCGGGAAAGGCCTTAGCGCACGTGGGGGAAGAATGTGAGCTGTGGAGGGCTTATGTAACCGAACTGGGGAAGTTAAGGCCTAAGGCGCCTAAACCCCTGATGTAGCTCATTCTGCTTTCTCTGATGGAATAAAATCTGGCATGGATGTTTTGGACCCCCGTCCCCTTAATTATTATTATCTTTTTTTTGTGGTTTTTCTTTTTCTTTGTGTTTTTTCTTTTGTTTGGATTATATACATACTCTTATCTTTTTTTCTTTTATTATATTTTTTTGAAATTTTTATTATGGGGGCGTCCAGGGGACTGGACGCCCCTAATTTTTTATTTATAATTTTTTCACTTTTTTTTTATTTTGGGGGCGTCCAGGGTCTTGGACGCCCCTATTTTTTATTTTTTTATTTTTTTTGGTTTTTTGTTTTGGGGGCGTCCAGGCGCCTGGACGCCCCTAAGTTTTTGAATTTTGAAAAAAAAAATAAAAAAATGTGGGGGCGTCCAGGCGCCTGGACGCCCCAAAGAAGGTAGATTCTATATATAAGGGTTGGCCTTCCCCCCTTTGCTCATTTATTGTTCATTCAAACGACCCAGTCAATCCAGACGACCCATTCTTCGTCCCAATGGAGCAAGGAGGCCCAAGCCAGGGTGGAGAGAAGCGCAAACGACGGGCTCGTCATCCGAGGAGGCTGAGGGACGATGCCGAGGAGGCTGCTGCGGCGGAGGAGATTGCCGCGGAGGAGGAGGCTCCTCTTTTGGCCGTGGAGGCTGCAATGGATGCTGGCGACGCGGCAGAGGACGATCACGACCCGGTAAGCTCTTTAGACTTCCATTCTATTGGTTCACAGGGCTAAAAGGGCGGACGAGAGGCTGTGTGGAGAACGCCGGGGGTGAGGGAAGGAGGCGTCCAGGGGCCTGGACGCCTCCACATTTTCTTTTTTCTTTTTATTTATTTATTTATTCACGTAAATAATAAAATAGGATTCAAAATAAGGAGGCGTCCAGGGCTTAGGACGCCTCCATGATAATATATATATTTTTTATTTGTTTTTATTTTTGTTTTTTGGGTTTTTCTAAAAATAAAATAAAGAAAATGCAAAGGAGGCGTCCAAGGTGTTGGACGCCTTCAAAAAAACATAAATATTTTTTTTTAAAAATAAAAATAAAATAAATAAGTAGTATATACAGTGTTATTGTTTATTACTATTCATGATGCTGATGTGTTCTTTGTTGGTTTTGTGGTGTGCAGGGCGTGATGAAGGGCCGGATCAGCTGGTCCTTAGTGGTGGCAGCATACCGTGGGCTGCCAGACTTTCAGAGGGCGCGTGTGGACACCATGGGCTTTGGAGCTTTCCTTAGGATCGAGCCCTTTCGGCTCGACCTTCCTCTTATCCAGGCATTGAGGGAGCGGTGGCACGCGCCGAGCCGGGTGTTTCTGATGCCCTGGGGGCACATGGTGCCGTCACTGGAGGACGTGGCTCGGATCACCGGGCTACGGGTGGACGGAGAGGCGGTGAGTGGGGTTACCTACCCCGACTACCGAGAGAGTGCCATGGACCTGCTGTGGTTAGAGACGAGCGTGACTGATAGAGACAGCAGGGTAGTTGGCCAAGTGGAGATTATGGAGGCGCTCGGATTCGTCGACCCGCGCCAGCGGGTTAGCGAGACTGGAGCGGAGTTTCTGGCACGACTGGAGGGAGATGCCCGTGCAGCTTTCACCCAGGACCCGAGCGAGCGGGAGCTGGTGGACCTAGACCTCCGGAGGTTTCTTTTCTTCTTCTTGGGCCGCCTTCTGCTGGGGACGAAGGGGGATGGCATCCACTGCCGTTTCCTCGAGATCCTGGCGGACCTTGATAGAGTGGGGCACTACGCGTGGGGAGCGGCTCTGCTTGCCCATTTGATTGCTAATCTCTCCCAGACTTCAGAGAGGGAGACGGCAGTCAGCGGCTTCGCACCTTTTCTCCAGGTACACAATTTATTTATGCATTTTACCGTAGTTAAATATGCAATTACTCGTGCTAATGATGTATGATGGATGCAGGTGTGGAGTTATTACTACTTCCCGATGGGGAGGGCCAGGCAGGGGAACAGGAGAGCCGTTCCTCTAGCGCGACAGTGGAGGCCGGTCGTGGTAGCGGCACCACACAGCTACCAGCTGGCGTCACTTCGTCGGGAGCTGAGCGAGTATCTCGAGGCCATGGTATGATGCGTATGATTTTTTTATGTTTATGCATGTGACTGAATGGTAACTAACATGATGTATGTATGGTGATGCAGGTGGTGTGGAGACCTTACCTGGGCATGGGCGACGCTGGCCAGCCTTGGGTTGTAGCGGGTCTTCCACGTTTCAGGCGGGACGTGTGGGTCCATTGCCTGAACGAGATCGAGCCGCTTCGGCTGAGGCTGGTTATGAGGACATTGGGGCTAGCCCAGGAGTGGGTTGATGTAGATGAGCCGGCCCGCATCGGGCAGAAGACCAAGGGGAAGGCAAAGATTGTGGACTGGCGTACGCGCTTCCCAGCACAGTACCAGGACTGGCAGCAGGGCGGGGTCCCAGTGGTGTCCCATGTACAGGACAGTACTGATTACCTGAGACGGTATCGGGCTACGTACGGGGACCGCCTCTTCCTTGGTGGTATGGCAGGGGTAAGTGAAATGAAAATGCTTCACCCTTCTATATGTATATGCATGTGGCACTAACTTATGTGCAATGCAGGATGCTCGTGACAACATGATCGCCGACCTGCGGGCCCAGTTGGCCGACGCCAGGCGGCAGTTGGTGGCCATCCGACAGGAGTTGGAGATCCTGGTGAGTTTATGGGATGCATTTTTTGTGACCTAGATTTTTGATACTTGGCCTCTAACTGTCGTTTTGATGGGGACATCACTTACCACTTCCCATTTCCCCGTGGGTCCCGATGCTTGCCACTATTTTCATCTCAAGCTTCTGAGTCTAGCTATGTAATTTTTACATTTTTTCTTGAGTCTTAAATCATGTAATTTTCCTTTTATTGAGTCAAGTACCTAAGTTAGTAAGTCATCTACCTAAGTCTAAGGTTTCATTAAGTGGCCAAGAGGGTTAATGGGTTATCATATCTTATTGGGCCATATCATTTGCTTGGCCCATGGGCGCCCCTCTCCCCACCCCTTGGTCTTCTGTCATTAGTCCTTTTTCACAGGGACTTTTTGTAAAATGGGGATTTCTTATATATAGGACCCCAACCCCCCCTCTTTTGAGGCTAATGAAGTATTAAGCAAATTTGAGCCTGAGTGCATCCCTCTCTCTCTCTAGCTCTCTCATTCTCTCTCTCTCTCTCTAGGGGTCGAACCCCTCTCTCTCTCCTCCCCCTTCTCTCTCTCTCCCTTGGGCGAACCTGCCCTTTCACCTCCCCCTTCCCCTGCCACCTCACCTCTCCACCCTTTCATATTCCCAAGGCCATAACTCTCTTCAATTCCTTCCACATCCCAAGCAACCTTTCACCTTCCCTAGACAACCCTCCCTATTCCCCATACATCTCCCCACATCCAAGACAACCCTCCCACTCCCCCACACCCCCATTAAGTCCCTTGGGCGACCCAAGCAGCCACCCCCTCTAGTAGTTGCACCCCCCCCTCTCACCACCTACACCCACCCCACCACCTTGGCCGACCCCTCCACCCTCCCCTCTCCAAGCTTCGGCCCCCACTCCCCTCCACCCTCCTGCACCTCCCTACCACCGGCTCCGCCCCTCTCATCACCCCCACACATCCCTCCCCCATCTGCAATCACCTCCACCCTCCCCTCCATTACCAAACTCCACTCCCCCTCAACCTTGCCCCACCATTCAATCTCCAACCTGTGTGCAGAGAAGACCAGCAGATCCACACCCAGGAGCAGCACCATCCACGACTCCATCCTGGTCCTGCTGAGGGCATGGCATACATCGACAGAAAGATCTGCAAGTCTACTTCGCAAGCGAGGTGGAATCGTCCCGTTCCAAGTTCGGGGCTGTCCGCGAGAGCCAATCTCCCCCGACTGCGCAGAGCTCTGTCAGCATAGCTCCTGAACCCGGTTCAAAGCTGCACCACGGCCGATAGTGGAAGATTCAAGCCGCTCTTCTGAAAATATCTTCCTCCACCAGTCCTCTTTCTTTATCAAGAAGCGGAAGTGCATTCGGCGTCCGGAGGTTAGAGTTTTGGTCTTTCTTCCACGACTTGTCGGGTCTGTCTCCCACAGGTGGCAGTGACCTGCCTCCACTCGTCGGCAACCCCCAGTCCACCCCGACATCGGATGGCTTCCCCGTCAGTTTTGCAGCACAGAGGGATCGTCCATGGTTCCAGAAACTCTGACGGTTCGAGATTCGGCATCCGGGAGCGGCCGGGACAACTTCTGCAATCCACTGTTCCTATCTGGTAGTCGCTGCGGCCAGAACCTGCAACCCAGTTCGTCGCCGCACCACGACTAACCGTGAAGGAATCAGACCGAAGGTCCTTCATCAAAGTTCTTCCTCCCCCTGTCCCCGATCAGAAGCAAGAAACGGGACCTCTTTCGGAAACCGGGAGCCAGAGTTCCGAATTTTCTCCCTCGATCGCGCGGGTCTGCCTCCTGCAGTCTGCAGCGACCAGTTCCCACTCGTCGGCGTCCCCCTGTCCACCCCGACCTCAGAAGGTGTTTCCGTCAGTTTTTCTGTGTAGAGGCTTTGTCCACGGATCCAGCGACTCCAACGGTTCGAGATTCGGCATCCAGGAGCGACCGGGGCAACTTCTGCAAGTTGCAGACAGAAACAGGGAGCCATCCGCCCCAGAAGCTGTTGCTCTACTCAGACCTCCACTGCAGCCATCGACGACGTCAGAATAAATTGAAATAAATCAGAAGTGTTTGGGTTCCTGTTACGAGAAGATCCCCCCTGGGCTCGTCATCGGAAAAATTCATGGCTGAGATCTACAGTAACTACACCGCCTGTCTATCGCCAACCACAGCAAGCAGTCTGGTTCGGTAGCGGCTCCTCCTCGTGGGTTTCTCGATCAATCTACCCTTCTTGCCTGGCCGGCTTACCGCCCCTCCCTGCGGGAGGTAGTGTTTGTTTGTAATCAATTAATTCCCACCCCCGAGATCACCCTCCTGCGCGAGGTGTAGTGCATGTACTCTTGAGCAGGTTTTTTTTTGAAGCTTCATCGGCGCAGTGTGCGGGGGAACCCACACTTCCCCGCTCGCCCTCGTCTCCGACCGGGATCGGTGTCTTCACGCCGATCAGGTGAGCCACTCACACTACTCTTTGCCGGCTTTCTCTTGCTTAATTAGTATTGCATCCTCAGTACCGTCGGCGTAAGAGAGTGCCCGAACCCGATTTATCTTCTAGTTGCGTGATTACTGCGGGTGAGTTGTGAGCGTGACATTTCAACCCTCGCCCTCGGCGTGCCGGTCACCCTTGATTTTGGGCATCCTTGGCTCATTGGGATCTAATCCTAGCTGGCCAAACCCTTGGAGCCCCGAGGTCCAACCTCGGACCCTCTCCGCCATCGCCGGTCCTTCTACGGATCCGAGTATGCTTACGCGAGTGAATCCGCCAATGTGACGTTACCAACTTGTTGTGCTGCTTGCTACTCTAGGTCCAAGGGGTAGTTTTACATCAACTTGGTTTCAGAACATCATCATCCATCATTGTGTCACATCAAATTGGTATCAGAGCAAGTTCTAGACTTGTCTCTACTAAGTCTTGTCCTAGGGCAATTGCATTCATCACCCGATCATCATGCATACCCCTCGTTGGTCAAATGGTCCGATTGACCCCCTCCACATGGACTACATTGTAGATGAGGACCTTCATTTTGATGGAACTAATCCTCATGCCTATCTTAGGTGGGAGAATACCATGGAAAGGGACTTTGAAAGTACTTGGATATATGGATCCGAGAGAGTCCGCAGGGCCAAGGCACGACTTCGGGGTCTAGCTAAGAAAATGTGGGAACACAAAGAGAGATTCAGAAGGGTTTGGGGGCAAGAGCCCATTCACTCATAGGAAGAGATGAAGAGTGAGCTTAGGAAGATCTACGCTCCCCGACCGTCCCACTCCTACCGTGTGGACCATAACCCGAGGAGCACTCCCACTCCCCCTTTTCCTCCCAGTCAACCCAAGGCCTCCATTAGGACCCAAACCCCACCACCCAAAGGACCCCTAGATTCATTGGAAGAGATAAGGGTTGAGATCAGGAAGATCTTCACTTCCCTTAGGGCCCAAACTCCACCACCCCAAAGGATTGGGAACGGGATTGAAGTCCATGAAGCACCCCTTAAATGGGAAGAAGAATATGAGGCACAATGCCAAGAGTCGGGTCGAGGGGAACCTGACCCCATCAACCTACTCCCACCCCAACCCACAATTTCCCATGAAACCCATACTCCACACTGCCCCTTAGCCCCTATCACTACCCCTCAACTTTCCCCTGTAAGGGACACTCCACCCATGACTGGCCAACCCAAGCCACCCCACCCAACCCATCTTCCACTGTCAACCACAACCCTACCCCAACCTAGGCCTCCACTTCTTCCCCTACCGATCCTGAACCAAATTTCCCTTTACCTTCCACCCCGGGGGTACCATACACCTACCCTCATCACTCCACCTTCAAAAGACCATCTCACCTCCTTGGTAGAGGAACCCATGACTCCCACACCTGACATCATAGTGGTGGACACCCTAGAACCACTCCCCACCTTGGAGGAAACCCTTGCCCAAACCAAGGAAAGAACTTCACCTTTTACACCACCCTCTCTAAATAGGAGTGAACTTTTCATAAGTGAGCCCCTGGCTAAATGGTTAGAGGAAAATCCGGTTCACCCTATCTTGCCCCATGTCAACCCTCCCATGGAACGACACCTCCCCATAGTACCCTTCTCCACCTATCACACTACCATCCAATCCTCTTACCAAGTGGAAACTCTAGGAGACCTCCTACAAGGCCTAGCATGGCAAGTGGAGTTGACGGCTATGTTGAACCCTATGGTCGACCAACCTAGGAGCCTTGGTCTTCTACACCCATGTGTCGGGTCTATCACTTCGGTTTGCACTGTTGGTTGCTACATTAGCGACCTCCTTCTCTTTCTTCCCACACCTGATGAGCCCGAGGCCATCCTTAAATTGGAGCTCCTCATTTCAGGAAGAAAACCCAGCCATCCCCTCAAGGCTAACCCACCCACCAACAACTTTTGCCCAAAAATCTCAATAGAGGTGAATAACTCCCCACCACATGTGGACCTAGAGTTTCTAGGTAACCCATACCATGACCCATTCGATCCCTTCCTATACCCACCCACCTTACTCAACACCAACATTTTCCTACCACAACCTACCATGATGAGTCAAAACTACCTCTCCCAAGACCATGAGGACCAAGAGTTCCTCCCCCTAGATGACCCATTCCATGACCCCTTTGATCCCTCCCAATGGAAGCCAAAGAACCCTTGGGACCTAGTCGCCTTACCCACCACCCACCTTTTCCTACCCTCACACACCATGTCAAACCTAACCCATCCATTCCAAAACTTAGCCCACACCATAAGAGCCATGACCAAAGGTGACATCCACCTAGGAAATGAGGAATCAACCCATCCCAAGATGTCCACTTTCTGGGACCCCTTCGAATCCCATGAGTGGAGACCCCCAAACCAACCCTCACCAAAAGATGGGACCATCTTGATAGGAATGCATGTGCCACAACATTTTACCCCATCCGGTAGGGCTAGTCATCTCATTTGTGTCACATACACACTAGGTCCAGTGCATGGCAGGTTCACATTTGGATATGTAGGTCCACCCCTATTCATCATCCATCTTATGCAAGTTAGGAGCATCCATGGTTGTCCGGGTCCTCCATCATTCATCACACTCACTCACAAGGGGGACACCTATGGATGCCCCGGTCCTCCCAAATTCTTCAAAGACATCATAACATCACTACATGATATGTCTACTTTTGGTTGCCCTGGTCCCCCATGGCATACCACACACTTCCCACCCCCACCGCACCGTAGCTCAAGGCATACTCATTCAGGCAAGCATCTAGCAATGGGCGATGACGATCATAATGAACGGGCAAAAGATTCACGAGTGGCACTTAAATTCCAAGAAGGCAACCTCACGATGGTGGCTTTGGAATGGCTCTACCTTAGGGCCACCTTCAAAACGAGGGCACGAGGACTTGGACCTTCCATGTTCCAAAGTGGCTTTGGCAAAACTGGCTTGTGGATTGAATTTACTAATGGGCTATGGGATATACCCCAATTCTCAAGCGACTGACCCGGCACCCTATTTGGGCACCGCGGTGAATCCTCGTGAGTACTTTGAGCCTATACCTTCCTTTAAAGAGGGACACCCCGGAGAGCTTCCACAAAATAGCCTTGAGAGCCTGACGTGTACACAGAGGGGCAATACTATGCAAGCAGGGTTCCATCGCCAGCATAAGGGTGTGTCCGGGCCACCTTGAGAGGATGAGGGGCCGTCCCCTGGTCGCAGGTGCAGGTTGAGTTTGGAGGATGAGGATCGCCCTGAGCTGCTCCCCCGGTGAGCCTTTACTCGACGGAGTCGAGTTTTCCGCACCCCGGGAGTATGATGGGGACATCACTTACCACTTCCCATTTCCCCGTGGGTCCCGATGCTTGCCACTATTTTCATCTCAAGCTTCTGAGTCTAGCTATGTAATTTTTACATTTTTTCTTGAGTCTTAAATCATGTAATTTTCCTTTTATTGAGTCAAGTACCTAAGTTAGTAAGTCATCTACCTAAGTCTAAGGTTTCATTAAGTGGCCAAGAGGGTTAATGGGTTATCATATCTTATTGGGCCATATCATTTGCTTGGCCCATGGGCGCCCCTCTCCCCACCCCTTGGTCTTCTGTCATTAGTCCTTTTTCACAGGGACTTTTTGTAAAATGGGGATTTCCTATATATAGGACCCCAACCCCCCCTCTTTTGAGGCTAATGAAGTATTAAGCAAATTTGAGCCTAAGTGCATCCCTCTCTCTCTCTAGCTCTCTCATTCTCTCTCTCTCTCTAGGGGTCGAACCCCTCTCTCTCTCCTCCCCCTTCTCTCTCTCTCTCCCTTGGGCGAACCTGCCCTTTCACCTCCCCCTTCCCCTGCCACCTCAGCTGCCACCTCACCTCCCCACCCTTTCATATTCCCAAGGCCATAACTCTCTTCAATTCCTTCCACATCCCAAGCAACCTTTCACCTTCCCTAGACAACCCTCCCTATTCCCCATACATCTCCCCACATCCAAGACAACCCTCCCACTCCCCCACACCCCCATTAAGTCCCTTGGGCGACCCAAGCAGCCACCCCCTCTAGGAGTTGCGCCCCCCCCCTCTCACCACCTACACCCACCCCACCACCTTGGCCGACCCCTCCACCCTCCCCTCTCCAAGCTTCGGCCCCCACTCCCCTCCACCCTCCTGCACCTCCCTACCACCGGCTCCGCCCCTCTCATCACCCCCACACATCCCTCCCCCATCTGCAATCACCTCCACCCTCCCCTCCATTACCAAACTCCACTCCCCCTCAACCTTGCCCCACCATTCAATCTCCAACCTGTGTGCAGAGAAGACCAGCAGATCCGCACCCAGGTGCAGCACCGTCCACGACTCCATCCTGGTCCTGCTGAGGGCGTGGCCTACATCGACGGAAAGATCTGCAAGTCTACTTCGCAAGCGAGGTGGAATCGTCCCGTTCCGAGTTCGGGGCTGTCCGGGAGAGCCAATCTCCCCCGACTGCGCAGAGCTCCGTCAGCAGAGCTCCTGAACCCGGTTCAAAGCTGCACCACGGCCGACAGTGGAAGATTCAAGCCATGAGTTCTTCTGAAAATATCTTCCTCCACCAGTCCTCTTTCTGGATCAAGAAGCAGAAGTGCATTCGGCGTCTGGAGGTCAGAGTTTTGGTCTTTCTTCCACGACTGGTCGGGTCTGTCTCCCACAGGTGGCAGTGACCTGCCTCCACTCATCAGCAACCCCCAGTCCACCCCAACATCGGACGGCTTCCCCGTCAGTTTTGCAGCACAGAGGGATTGTCTACGGTTCCAGAAACTCTGACGGTTTGAGATTCGGCATCCAGGAGCGGCCGGGACAACTTCTGCAATCCACTGTTCCTATCTAGTAGTCGCTGCGGCCAGAACCTGCAACCCAGTTCGTCGCTGCACCACGACTAACCGTTAAGGAATCAGACCGAAGATCATTCATCAAAGTTCTTCCTCCCCCTGTCCCCGATCAGGAGCAAGAAACGAGACCTCTTTCGGCAACCGGGAGCCAGAGTTCCGAATTTTCTCCCTCGATCGCGCGGGTCTGCCTCCTGCAGTCTGCAGCGACCAGTTCCCACTCATCGGCGTCCCCCTGTCCACTCCGACCTCGGAAGGTGTTGCCGTCAGTTTTTATGTGTAGAGGCTTTGCCCACGGATCCAGTGACTCTGACGGTTCGAGATTCGGCATCCAGGAGCGACCGGGGCAACTTCTGCAAGTTGCAGACAGAAACAGGGAGCCATCCGCCCCAGAAGCAGTTGCTCTACTCAGACCTCCACTGCAGCCATCGACGACATCAGAATAAATTGACATAAATCAGAAGTGTTTGGGTTCCTGTTACGAGAAGATCCCCCCTGGGCTCGTCATCAGAAAAATTCATGGCTGAGATCTACAGCAACTACACCGCCTGTCTATCGCCAACCACAGCAAGCAGTCTGGTTCGGTAGCGGCTCCTCCTCGTGGGTTTCTCGATCAATCTACCCTTCTTGCCTGGCCGGCTTACCGCCTCTCCCTGCGGGAGGTAGTGTTTGTTTGTAATCAATTAATTCCCACCCCCGAGATCACCCTCCTGCGCGAGGTGTAGTGCATGTACTCTTGAGCAGGTTTTTTTTTGAAGCTTCATCGGCGCAGTGTGCGGGGGAACCCACACTTCCCCGCTCGCCCTCGTCTCCGACCGGGATCGGTGTCTTCACGCCGATCAGGTGAGCCACTCACACTACTCTTTGCCGGCTTTCTCTTGCTTAATTAGTATTGCATCCTCAGTACCGTCGGCGTAAGAGAGTGCCCGAACCCGATTTATCTTCTAGTTGCGTGATTACCGCGGGTGAGTTGTGAGCGTGACATTTCAACCCTCGCCCTCGGCGTGCCGGTCGCCCTTGATTTTGGGCATCCTTGGCTCATTGGGATCTAATCCTAGCTGGCCAAACCCTTGAAGCCCCGAGGTCCAACCTCGGACCCTCTCCGCCATCGCCGGTCCTTCTACGGATCCGAGTATGCTTACGTGAGTGAATCCGCCAATGTGACGTTACCAACTTGTTGTGCTGCTTGCTACTCTAGGTCCAAGGGGTAGTTTTACATCAACTTGGTTTCAGAACATCATCATCCATCATTGTGTCACATCACGTTTGCTCTGTGTTTCAGCGGGCCCACCAGACAGCGGCAGCCGGGATGGCTGGTGGAGCGGGTTCCAGTTCGCGGGGCCCTCCTCCGGAGGTTTCTGCCCTCCAAGAGCAGCTGGCGTATGCGGTGGCTCGGGCTGAGGAGGCCGAGCGTGACTGCGAGGCTCGAGTGAGCGTTTGCCTGACCTCGACTCTCCTTCTGGCTGCTCTCCTTCTATCACTGTTCTCTTACGGTGCATGCGTGCTTTGACAGATGGCCGAGATCCGAGAGGCCCTGGCGCGTGCTGTTCGTGCCGAGCAGGAGCGCGACGCTCGGGTGGTGGAGCGTGACGCCCGGATTGTGGAGCTGGAGGAGGAGCGTCGACGGGAGGCTGAAGAGCTCCCTCGTGACGTGCTGGATCTGCGGATCGCCCTTGAGCTATCGAGGAGGGAGGCGGTGAGAGAGAGAGGAAAGGGAGAGAGAGAGGGAGGAGCGACAGCGGGATCAGACCGAGAGGAGGGCTCTGGAGGCCCAGCTACTGGAGCTCTGATTGAGTCTCGGCACGGCGGAGGGGAGGCTTCGGGAGAGCGAGGAGCGGTACCAGAGGGCGAAGGAACGTGGGGCGCGACTTCGTCAGTCTGGTTCTTTTTCCATGGGCAGCTATCTGGTTTCTTCGGCCGAGGAGCGTCGTCGCGCCTTCGAGGCTGGAGTGCCACCGCAGGGCGAGGCGAGCACGGCTTCTCAGGGTTCGCAGAGGTCACAGAGGCCCCCTAGGGATCCCCGTCAGAGGAGGGAGGAGAGAGATGACCAGGAGGGTGATGGTGAGAGTTAGAGAGTTGCTTGTACACTCCACCCTCCTTACTGCATGATGTACTTTTGGCTATTATATGAAATGAAAATGGCTTTCTTGTGTTGTGTGTACTTTTCTCTCTCCCACACTTTCTTCTTTGTACTGAGTTATCCTTCAAGGCATGCTCCGCGATACCTTGCCCTGAACAGCGGGGAACTACGCTTTGCACGGAGGGATTCTATTTCCTTCCTCCCCTTTTTTTTTGGGCGCGTCCAGGCGCGAGGACGCGTCTTAATCCTCGAATTCAAATTTAAAGCGACGGGTGGCCTTTCTTCTCTAGTGCCTTACCCGCAAACGAGCCCGCCTTCCGGCGAAACTTGCTCGCCCGTCTTTGTCTTCTTCCCCTCGATCGATGGAGTTCGGCGGTCTGGACCACGGCGAAGGTGGAGAGGGACGCGGGACCCCTCGCCCAAGGAGGGACGCGCCAGAGCACGGAACGGCGTCTATGGAGGAGGAAGGGCCGCTTCGGGCCCCCGAGGGACCCGAGGGGCCCGATGTCGCGGAGGGAGGTGAACACGGTCTGGTAGGTCCTCCAATCTCTTCCTCTTTTGATCCATTTTGAGTTTTGAAGTAAGGCGTGCGAGGGGGAAAGGGTTCGGCGAGTGTTGCACTCAAGTGATGGACGCGTCCTAGACAGGGGACGCGTTCTTTGTTATGATGCGAGGTCCTCCTTCCTTGGTGCAGGACATGGCGAGGACCCTGGGCCTGGCCGATGAGTGGGCGAGTGCGGACGAGCCGAGCCGCGTCAGGAGGGAGAGTCGCGGTAAGGCGAGGCTCGAGGACTGGCACGTACGTCTCCCTGGACAGCAAGGGAGTGTATTGGTGCAGGACAGCGCCGACTTCCTGCAGCGGCAGAGAGAGAGTTATGCGGGGCTTCCCCAAGCTGGGGACACGCGTGGCATTGGCGACTCGCGCACCCAACTGTCAGAGGCTAGGCGGCAGCTGGCCGTCGCTCAACATGAGCTGTCGCTCCTGGTAAGTTACGTGCCGCACTTTTATCTTCAGATTTTGGAGTTTCACTGACGGCCGTTGTTTATTTTGTTCCAGCGTGCCCAGCAGACAGCGATGGCGGGGATGATTGGTGGCGCATCTTCCAGTTCCTCGGCCCCTTTTCTCGAGATTGCCTCCCTCCGAGAATAACTTGTTGGTGCGGTGGCCCGCGCGACCCGGGCGGAAGAGGAGCGTGATGCCTGGGTGGCGACTGTAGCGGAGCTGCGGCATCGTGGTGAGGAGAGGCCTTCTCCAGACATCCTGGAGTTAAGGGTTCTTCTGCAGATGATGAGGAGAGGGGCAGAGAGAGAGAAAGCTGAGAGAAGGTCCGAGCGACAGCGGGATCAGACCGAGAGGAGGGCCTTGGAGGCCCAAGTGAGGGAGCTCCAGCTGGGCCTTCAGGCCGTCGTGCAGAGGCTAGGAGGGATGGAGACGCGCTACGAGAGAGCGCGAGAGTTCGGGGAGCGACTCCGCCAGTCCGGTCGCTTTGCCGCTAGTGACTTCTTCGCCACGCCAGGGGAGGAGCAGCGAGTCACTGTTGCGGAGCAGGCGCCAAGAGGCGAGGCAGGTGCTACTGCACGAGGATCCCAGAGGCTTCTGAGGGACCCGCACCTCAGGGGAGAGGAGGGGAGCGCCCAGAGAGATGAGTGATGGTGAGGATCGGTGAGCTGGTGGACTCGCCTCCTCCTTATGTTTATGATGTTTTTGACAGCTCATGTAGAATTATGAAGGGAGTGATCTGATTTTCTGCTGCTTGTTTGTTCTCTTATGCGTTCCTTCTTCCCTACACTTCTCCTCCTTTGCACTGTTCCCATGTGATGGGTCTGCCGAGACTCCGCCCCGAGCGGAGAATCGCGTCTTGTTGTGACCATTTTCCACAGGAATCTACCGTCGAAGTCAATAATGACGGCCCTAGTCCCTTTTCCCGGATGTTGTGTCAAATTTTACGGGCGTCCTCCACAACATGATAGAGTATCCCTAGACAACATAGGGTGCTAGTCGTCATATTCTTCGTCCAATCAATCACCCTGTGCGAGCGGTGAAGTGATACACGGGATCGCATGGCAGGTGCCTCATCGTGAGGGCTATCATTAACAGGTGATGGAGGCAATCTTGGCCTGCACTCCTTCCATTTCTATAAATTCGTGTCCCTTTTATCCTCCCAGGTATATCAAGAGCTAACTCGAGGAGCACAAGTTCTCACGGGAGAGGAGGAGTTCAAAATTCTGAGAGTTGGATGGAGTGCGAATCTTCCCACTCCTCGAAGAGAAGCAGATCCAGTGGTAGTAGTTCCAGGAGGCTTTCGGACCTCGAAGGGCACTTCAGCGAAAGGGCCCAATCACAACTCGTAAGCCAAGTTTTCCTGCCCCTTTTTTTCATTCTTCATTTTTTCTTCCTTTCTTTCTGACCAAACCTGCATGCGTAGAGTGTGATGAAATCACAGATCTCATGAGAGTTGGTAGTGGCAGCATACCGAGGTCTCCCAGATTTTCAGAAGGCCAGGTTAAACGTGATGGGTTTTGGCACCTTTCTTCGGATCGAGCCGATCCAGCTCGACCTGGTCCTGATCCAAGCCTTGTGTGAGAGATGGGACCCAGTGAGTCGGGCATTCCTGATGCCCTGGGGGCACATGGTGCCCAGCTTGGAGGATGTGGTCCGGATCACAAGCCTGAAGGTGGAGGGCAAGGTAGTGACCGGGGTCACTTATGCGGATTACCGAGAAGGTGCCCAGAAGTTACTGGGTTTGGACCTAGATGGTCGGAAAAATAGGTCGGTAGCTAGGGCGTCCCTCATGGATGCATTAGGGCTAAATGACACTCGTCGGCGGGACGATGAATCCTCAGAAGAGTTCATGGAAAGGATGAAAATAGGATACCGTGCCGTGTACTGCACAGATTTTGACAACTGGGAAAGATGCAACATAGATTTGAGGAGATTTCTCCTCTTCCTTTTGGGGAGATTGGTACTGAGCTCGAAAGGGGATGGTATCCAATGTCGCTTCCTGGAGCTGCTATCAGACCTTGAAAGAGTAGGGTACTATGCCTGGGGAGCCGCCTTGCTGGCACACTTGTTTGCAGACCTGTTCCAAGAAGCGGATCGTGAGATGACTGTGAGTGGTTTCACACCATTCATCCAGGTATTTTTGGTTTTGCTTGTTTTGTATTTTTGTTTTGTTTTTATTTTTGTAAGATATTGACGACACGTGCCAAAGCAGTTGTGGAGCTATTATTACCTCCCCATGGGGAGAACTCGACATTGGCGACCCGCGATGGTGCCGTTAGCCAGGCGGTGGGAACCCATCATGAGTGCGGCACCCCTAACCTACCAACTGATGGTGCTAAGGCGGGAGCTACAGGAGTTCCCTGCAGTGATGGTAAACTGGAGACCCTACTCAGACATGGTCGATGCCGACCAGCCGTGGGTTATAGCAAGTCGTGCCCGGTTCAGACGGGAATTGTGGATGCACTGCCTGAATGAAATCGAGCCGCTTCGGCTACGATTGGTTATGAGGTCCTTGGGACTGGCTCAAGAATGGGTGGATTCAGCTGCGCCACCTCGCGTTGGGAGAGAGACGCGAGGACCGGCGACCTGCATTGACTGGCGCGTGCGATTCCCCGAACAGTACGAAGACTGGCAACGGGGTGGCACGATTGTAGAATCACAGGCGCGGGATAGCGAGGACTACTTGCGTCTATATAGGACAAAGTACGCAGAGCGGTTCCAACCCCGGGGACTTGTGGAGGTAGGTTTCCCCTTTTTCTCTTTTCTTCTTTCTCCCTTTTTGGTTTTCTGGTGGAAATGCTGACTCGTATGGCTGCAGGATATCCGTGATACCATGATAGCGAATTTACGAACTCGCTTGGCAGAGATGGAGCAACGGTTGGGCGATGCCCGCGGAGCTACGAGCACCTTGGTAGGTGTACAGTACGTTCCTAATTAAAACCCTAGATTCCAGATGTTGGCTGCTAATTCACGCGGTCGTAGCATGCCCAGATTGGCGCGGCTTCCCCAGCGATGGGAGTAGGTGGTGCCTCTTCCAGCTTGTTGATTCCCACCTTAGAACTTGACTTGCTTCATGAGCAACTTGCTCATGCCACGCAGCGTGCTGCGGAGGTAGAAGGGATGCTCCGTATACAGGTAAAAGTTTCAGTGTTGAGTTCTTTTTGTTTACGCCTTATCGCGTATCTGAGATGGTACACTCGGCAGGAAAAGGAGACGGAAGAAGCGCTTGCCCAAGCTGCGCAGAAGGAGGCTAGGATAGCAGAACTGGAGAGGGAACTGCGGCGTCATTCTGATGACGACTCTTCCAGGGATGCTATGGAACTGAGGATCACTCTCCAGTTGGAGAGGGAAGACCGTGAGAGAGAACGGGCAGAGAGAGAAAGAGACGCAGAGAGAGAAAGAGCCAACAGATTGACTGAAAGGGAGGAACGAAGGGCCATGGAGGCCCAACTATTCGAACTCCGAATCAGCCTTGGTCTTGCTAAACAGTGGCTGAGAGATGGTGAGGAGCGCTACCGAAGAGCACGAGAGCGCGGCTTTCGTGTTGGTAGCTTCTCTGCTGCTTCCATGGATCAATGCCGGGGTGTGGGAATAGGAAGGGGAGTACAAAGCGGTAGGAGTACCGCTTTTCGTAGTTGGGTAGCACCTTTGAGAGCGTTTTGCTCGGAGAGTAGTGGGACGAGTAATGCAGAGAGAGAGGGCAAAACTTGATGTAATTTTTTTGGTTTTTGGAATAAAATACAAGGTTCGGTTTGTTTGGTTTTCACCTTTGCTTCTGTTGCCTGAATCCCTGCACATATCACTGAAACAAATAAATCAGAATTTCTATTCTGACTTGGCCCCTTGCTCAATAAGTAAATGGTCACTGTGACTGTCCTTGATAACTGGTCAAGGGGCCAAGCCTTTATTTTAACGAAGGCAAGGGAAAGAAGTGGTGATGATAAATGCGACAGGCAAGCACACGAATGCAAGTGGTATTAAAGTGAGATGCTGCACGCAAATGCAATCATGCAAAATTGATTTGTTTTCTTTTTTATATTTGGCATTTTTTTATTTTATCATAAAAAAGATTTTTTTTGTTTGCAAATATGTACATTTTCTCTTTTCCATTTTTTTTTGTTTTTATCATTTCAATTTTTTGCTAACACCTGGCAAGCACCCAAATGGCACCTAACCTACGTGAGACAGGGGTTTCTTACTAACCTCCCAGGTATCCTAAGTGCACATCTAGGTTGATTTGGGCCTCTAGACCCCTCGAATGATGATCCCGCCGGCTAAGACTTACCCTGATGACAGTACCGTCATGCCATGCTTAGGCTCCCAGTCGCTTCCGACCACAGGGATTCACCCAAAAGGTGTTTGAGGTAAGAGATTTGCCCGACCCGGGTCTGTTTCCTCACAACTCTAGATGGTATATGATGGAACACCCTGGAACCCTAACGACCAACGGCGCGACGCTGACCCGGAATCAGACGCCGTCGCACCCATAGGTGACGCGCTTGCATTGGCCTAAGCCCAAGGTTAAGCAAGAAGACATCAAGGTGGTAAACAGGGGTCTTGACCAGCCAGAAACACGGAGACTCCTTCGCTGCGATAACTTTTGCTTTTCAAAGTAGGCAACCAAATATGTATATTAAAATAAGGTCGCAGACCCTGGGCAGTTTTCACCCTTCAGAAACTCCATCGAACCTTCATCTTTAGAGGAAGAAGGAAGAGCGTGGGGGATAAATCTCCTGAGAGGACCGGCAAAGCCGTTAACCCGGTGAGCGAATAAGGGCCCATTAACTCTTTCCTTTCGGACAACTTTGGACCAAATCTCAAGCATTTACATTCCACGGCCCCTTTTATGGATTCAGACTTTTGCTTTGAGGGGTTCCGTTTATCGCAACAGGCACGGTCACGACCAGGCTTTTCTCTTGATTTTGATTTTATATTTCTTTTTGTGAGGGAGATATAGTCGTTTGACGTTTGTGGACTCCCTTTTTGTATGCCTGCGGGGACACTGCCCTCTTCTCGTGCTCTGATCGATGCTCGAGGAAATGGATCCTACTCTTGCCTTTGGGGTTTGAGTTTTGGTTTCTCATGCTCAGCGTTTTAAGGGCACCGACTGTCTCATTTGGTCGAAGAGAAAAGAATAAAGATTACAGCTTCCGGAGATCTTCTGGGTGGGGCCCCACCGTAGGTGATGCTACCGACTTTTTTGAATAAAATACATAAGTGAGCACATGTTAGCTTCCTTCGAGCGAGCATAGGCCGACGTGGCCGGACAGGGATCTCCACGGTTCTGGCAAACCAAGACCCGGTGCCTACCAAGCCTTAATGGGCCCTATCCTAACATGAAGGTTAGATGCAGTGACTTGACTACATGGTGACTGCCAGGCATCGGCATTTTGAATTTTCCATATTTTTAGTGGTTTTCAATATTTCTTTGTTTTTGATGTTTTTTATCTTTTCATCATTTTTGTTTTGTTTTGTGCTAAGGGTAGTATTTCTTAAGATAAAGCCCATTTCAAGGGTGGGATAACTCGGTCCCTTCGGCGTTGACTAGCTTGTAGGCGTTGCCAGGGTACACAGCTTGAATTACAAATGGTCCTTCCCAATTGGGTTGGAGCTTAGAACGCGGCCCTCTAGGTTTGACAAAAATTCTTTTTATGACCATCTCACCGACTTTGAATTTTCTCTCAACGACTTTCTTTTGGTAAAAGCGAGCGAGTCTATTTTGATACACACGCGCGTGTTCGGCAGCGGCCAGTCGCTTCTCATCCAAGAGTTCCAACTGGGCGAGGAGTGAATTACGACGATCGTCGAGGGGAAATTCCTCGTCCAATTGTACCCTGAGAGAAGGGATCAGAGTCTCGTACGGGACTACCGCTTCCATACCATAAGTAAGGGCAAATGGAGTCTACCCGGTGGGGGTACGGATTGAAGTGCGATAGGCCCATAGAGCTTCGATAAGCTTTTCTGGCCAGTCTGAAAACTTACTAGACTCGCAGGTTTTTTTGATGATTTTGAGCAATGTTTTATTGGTGGCCTCCGCTTGGCCGTTACCTTGTGGGTAATAAGGCGATGAATGATGCAATGCAATTGCGTACCTTTTACAGAGGTCCTGTAGGTCCTAAGAAATGAACTGTGGCCCATTATCGGTGATGATCGTGCTTGGGACGCCGAATCTAGCGAGGATGTTCTTCATGATGAACTTGCAGACTGTTGACGCCTTGATTTCCGCGTAAGCTTCGGTTTCGGCCCATTTGGTGAAGTATTCCGTCGTAGTAAGGATGAAAGATTTCTGCTTGGTGAGGGAATTGGGATCACCTAGGGGACCAATGATGTCGAATGCCCACATGGAGAAAGGCCATGGGGAGGATATTGGATGAAGTGAGGAAGATGGTGAATGGATTTTATCGGCGTGAAGTTGACACTTGACACACCTACGGACATAGACATCACAATCCTCTTCCATAGTGGGCCAATAAAAGCCTTGGCGAATGATCTTCTTGGCGAGCATCTGACTATTCACGTGGCCACCGCACACACCCGAGTGCGTCTCCTCTACACATTTCCAAACCTCATCGTCATCAAGACACCTTAAAAGAACTCCGGTAAGGGTCCTCTTATACAACAATCCTCCAACTAGGGCGGTTTATTTTAAATAAGCGGGGATAAAATCAGATTTAGGTGAAAGATACCTAGAAGAATTTATAGGATGAGAAGAAATCAAAGAAACCAGTGAGGACTAAAGCCTCGGAAACAGTGTGAGAACGGGCAGGTGCCCGAGGAAGTTAATGTGGAAGGAACCGGGTCGAACCCGGGAGTGGGATCGAGAAGAATCAAAAATTGATGAATCGAGAGAGGCAGATCCGAAGGGTCCAGACGTAAAGGAGGAGAATCATGGGGAAATGAATCCGGAGGTTTTGGAGGAAGAAGATCATGAGGGACACGATGCCCTGGGAAGTATGTAAAAAGGCAATTCAAAGGGGTGAAAAGAACGAAGGACGCGATGACTTGGAAGAACAAAATGATAAATCGAAAGAAGGAGAGGCCCGGAGGTTCCGGATGGGTATGGGAAGGAAGGGCGCGATGCCCTGAGAGAGATGGAGAATAAGACAAGATATCCGGAGGTTTCGGATGGATATGGGAAGGAAGGGCGCGATGCCCTGAGAGAGATGGGGAATAAGATAAGAAATCCGGAGGTTCCGGATGGATATGGGAAGGAGGGTCGCGATGCCCTGAGAGAGATGGAGAGTAAGATAAGAAATCTGGAGGTTCCGGATGGAGGTGAGAGATGGATAAAGACATGGAATTAAATAGGGAGGGGTCCGGAGGTTCCGGACAGGGATGAATGTAGGGATCCGGAAGCTCCGGACAACAAGGAATGTGAGGGTTCAGGGACCCTAGAGCAGAGGAGCTTGATGGCTTAGATTTAGGTGACAAAAGGCGTCTCCTTAACCAATGGACTGCCCATAAAAAGAAGCTGAATAGCAGCATGAGCAGCGATGAACTGGGATAGGAAGTGGATGAACTGATGTGGGCTCCTTCAACAAGGGATTTATTGTCCTTAAGCTTCACTTTATGCTTTTCCCTCTTCTTGGTAAGTACTCTCTCATAGTGCGGCCCTTCAACCTTCAACACGAGTTCTCGGCCTCCTGGGTTCGCAGGCTGATCCCAATGATGTGCCCAGGCAGAAGGCCTCTTCTTTCTCTGACCAACCGGGTCCATCAGTATGGTCAGGGCCCACAGGCTCTCATTTGACGGACTTCTAATAAGGCCCTTTGGACGTTCGTACATGAACGGTAACTCTCTTGGCAAAATATCAAAACAAAGATCTAAGAGCTCCGCCTGTGAAGTAAGGATCTTGACATGAAATGGCTCCCTTGGAAATAACTCCCGTGATAGATGAACGGTGTTTATCATTGGAAGTTGGATGCTCGGCATAAGGAGCTTCATTTTTGGGGCACTGCTCAAGACTGTTGGAATATCACATGTGATCATGCTGGGTAACATAGGCATTCGCCTCTTGCATGGAAGTTGGTGGTGAGTAGACATGATGTCAAAAGCTTCCAACAAGAACTGCCCTGACCCACCCCTGAGCATAGAATTCATCATCTCCTCGGCGGTAGAATGTGTCATCACTATGCATGAGGAGAATCCCTTCTTTTGATTGGTCATTTGGACTATGACCGAACAAGGGGTAATAAGAGCCTTGAAAGTATGTTGGCCAATGAGTAATGTGAGCTCTATTGTTTTGGCCGCTGATTTGGTCAGCACCAATTCCTGAGAGTCCTTCTTGATGGGCATTGGTGCAGATGGATATTCGGCCTTCTCAAAGGTGACCAACACAAGAACCGGAATTGACATTCGGCAAATGAAATCTTGGATTTTGAATGGCATTGCCGTGGCCAAATTCTTCTTGTCTGATTCTTGAACATCATCTTTGGCACATGTATTTGTAGAAAGACACCCACTCCGAGAGGTGGTGGAAGGAGGTGAGATTGAGACAACAGGCTCAACGGGTAATGGAGGTTCAATGGAAAGAGTTGTAAGAAGGGTAGGTAGAGGTTGAAACACGACAAGCTTTTCCCCTTGCTCGGAAGCAAAGGAGGTTGGCTCGGGTGTAAAAATAGATGAACCCTGCTCAGAGTTAATCACGGGTTTGGGTAAAGGGTCGGATGGGTTTGAAGTTACAGGGATGGTGAAGGCCTTAAGTGGGGACGATGGAAAGTTACTGGGTTGGGGACAAAAGTTAACAGGAGGCTCAATGGACACTGATGGTATGGGGGTTACTTGTGTAGTTAGAGGGATGACAGTAGGAGGCTTAGTGCGTAAGAAGCGTCGGATTTTGGTGGTATGTGAGGGGTTTAGGGTAGGGGATGATTCATGGTGCGTTGACGCAGGTTGTTGGTATATGGACCCACCATCGTAACACCATGTGATTTCATTGGCATGGGTAGGGACGGTGACTTCATCCTGAGCAGGGGGACATTCTGGTGGTGGTGGAAGAGGGAAGGAATGAAGAAAACTCGGAGTAGGTGCATATTCAAAATATTCACAGATGTGATCATGTGCCATTTGCAATTCTTCAAAATCATTAGATTCAAATGGATGCCGTGGGGGAGGCGTGTTGATGAGATGAGGTGACGTATATTGACATGGAGGAATTTGCGTATATAGATGTGGATGTGGAGGCGGAGAGCCGTATGGATTAGTGTGATGAATGGATGGTGGGCAGACGGCGTCCACTTGATTGTAACGACTTGGAATAATATCTTGCTCACTCATATCCCAGATGCCATACTCGTCTCTTCTCTCATTCTAATCCTTCTCCATTTTGGTAATATTATTCATGAAAGCGTGAAGGGGGTTGGCTTGAGGAGGGGAAGGAGGAAGAAATTTCCTCTCAATAACAGCCTGTAAGGCTCCAAGTTGAGAGCTGAGAGAGTCGACATGAGAAGCCATGAAATCCCAGGCATAGGGAACACTAGTGGAGGGGGAAGCTCCACTAACAGTGGCCTGTATTCCATATGAGGACTTATAGGATGGGCCAATGTCCATGGGATGAACCTGTGGGTCAGGCTGATAGCCCCAGTCTGAGTTATAGACCCCGTAAGAGTCGTGACCTGGGTCACGCATTTGAGACCCATAACGGAAGGCATCGGCCTCGAAACAATTGTAATTATATTCAGCCATCCATCATGTTTTTCGAGAGCATAATAGCATACACTAGCAAATGATCAGCAGAGATTAACACACAAGTGAATGCCTTACGTCCAATTTTTTTGTTTTTCCTTTTTGATTTTTTTATAACCAAATCTGAAGTTCACACAAAATAGGAAGGACTCTAATTCCAATTTGTTTCACCGCCGTGTCAGCTAGGGTCTCTCGTCTCACCACGAATGGGATGACTAACTCCGGGGAACTTCAATGGTACAACCAGCCTAGTGAACGAAGAGGAGATTCTTCGATGTCGGGGACTTACGGAGGTCCCAATGGAGGAGATTCTAGTCCGTTGAGAGGAATTCTCAAACGGAGAGTCCTTCCTTCACCGGGAAAGGGTGATCCTTAGAAAAAATGAAAAAGGATATAAAAGAGGGATGGATGTATGCAATGGAATGCTGACAGAGATATAGAGTAAGAAAACAACAGAAATAACAAACATATAATAAACACCCAACCAATCACAACTGACAGTGCTGCCGTGAGCACAACGGGGGCGCACGAGGGCGCCAAGGTGGAGAGGCACGGACGGTGCCGAACTTGCAAGGGTAGCCAAAAGGAAGCAGTAGAAGTCCCACCGTGATCGCCAATCTGTGAGCGACGTCACGCGGTTCGGGGAAGCGGAGAAGACGAGGAGCGCGCGGGCTCCTTCTTTTGTTTGCTGCAACACAGAAATAAGAGAAGAGAGAAGGGGCCACCACGGGAGATTGCTCCGGCGGGGCGAGCGGGATAAATGTAATATAGCAAGATATGGGGGTTAAACGGCCATAGCGGGAAGTGACTCGCCGCGACCTCGGGGGGACGAGAATGGTGCAGAAATTAAATAGCAAGAATTGAAACGGCCATTGGGGAAGTGACTCGCCGCGGCCTCGAGAATATGAGCAGATAAGAATATAACAGAATATAAGGAGAATATAAAGAGCGGGAATTTAAACGGCCATTGGGGAAGTGACTCGCCGCGGCCTCAAGAATGTGAATAGATAAGAATATAACAGAATATAAAGAGAATATAAGAGCGGGAATTTAAACGGCCATTGGGGAAGTGACTCGCCGCGGCCTCGAGAACATGAATAGATAAGAATATAACATATAAGAACGGGAATTTAAACGGCCATTAGGGAAGTGACTCGCCGCGGCCTCGAGAATATGAGCAGAATATAACAGAATATAAAGAGAATATAAGAACGGAAATTTAAACGGCCATTGGGGAAGTGACTCGCCGCGGCCTCGAGAACAAGATGTGATCGCTAGGGGCCAAAAGACCCCAAAATAAAGAAAGTGATCGCGCCTACCTCAAGAGCGGGAGATGGCGGGTTGCTTCTTCCTCCCCCTTCGGCCGGCCGACGGAGAGGGCTTTCCTTGGTTACCCTTGCAAAACAGTAGACAATAACGAACGGAATTAGAAAATGGCAGTGTAGTAACAATTCCTTGCAATAAAAGTAATGAGATCGTGACCTGACACACACCTGGTTGGTGTGATTTTAAACCCCTCTCGGACTCGAGTAGGAGGAAAATGCGATGATGAATGCAAGAAGTATGCAAGAGACGGCGCCCTTACGTAGGGAGATAGAGGATGCAGTATGATGAATGTAAAGAACTATGGAGAAAAAAGGGGAAGAAAAGGCTTATTGGAGGAGCCGAGGGCGAGATCCGGCGGAGCTCCGGTAGCGTGGGGATGACGTAGAAGCGCGGTGGATGAAGGTAGCCTTCCTCTCGCGAGCCTGGACACCCGAGAATCCGGCAGAACCTCCACCTACAAAAGACCCCACGGGTTAGAAAATGACTCCGGTAGCCTCTGGGCTCCGGCAGCCTATCGGATCTCTTCGAAGATCTTCCAGAACTGAGGGGGTGGGCCTCTATTTATAGGGCTCCGGAGGGTGGAGGCGTCCAGGACCCTGGACACCTCCATCAGGGCCGAACTAATATTTTAGTCTATTTTTATTTATTTTTTTGGAATATTTTTGTGGAGGCGTCCAGGGCCCCGGACGCCTCCAACAGGTCCACCGAACCCCACCGACGGCCGCACGCGGTTTGGCACAACGCGTGGTTTTGTGAGCGGCGACCCGTGATTCAGAAATGGACGCGTCTAGCTGGCTGGACGTCTCCATAATTTGGGTTTTTTCACACACGACAAACCGTCGTTCGGTGGGCGGCGCCCGTGAGGGAGTTGATGGAGGCGTCCAGGGTCCTGGACGCCTCAAAGAAAATATTTTTTATTATTTTTGTTTTGTTTTTTATGCCAAAGTTGGCACATTAATTTTTATACTTATTTTTATGGAGGCGTCCAGGGGCCTGGACGCCTCCATTAATATATTATTTTTTTATTTTTTGTTTTATTTTTATGCCAAAGCTGGCATTTTATATTTTTTATACTTGTTTTTATGGAGGCGTCTAGGGTCCTGGATGCCTCCATTAATATATATATTTTTATTTGGTTTTGGGCCGTGAAAAATAAATTAAAAGAATGGGGGCGTCCAGGGGCCTGGACGCCCCCATAAAGACCCACCCGGGTCCTCAGTTCAGGCGTTGGCGGCTGCACGGCAGACATCCTTCCTGGTTCCGAAACCTCCTGATGCGTCTGACTGGTGTTGGTGCTGTCCGAATGCCGTGACGAGACGATTCCGTATGCCGAAAAGGGCGGAAGAAGACTCAAGAAAAGGAAGCACTCAAGTGATTCAAAACACGTAAGCCGTCGCGGGGCGTTGTATAGTGATATGAGACTTTCTCAGGAGACGTCAAGAATAGCGTGTCTACAGGTAGGCTGGTCAATATTCCCCCCTTGGACCATGGACCAGCCCCACATGGGCCTTAGAGAGTCTAGGTGACCCAATGGGAGAGAGGGTGGGCGTCCCGTCGGGCCAACATGGCATTTTTGCAAAGAAACCCACTAATTCCTAAGGACTAACCCAATAGCTTATAATGCCTTACAATTGCAAACCCAATTAACTCAAGGATATAAATGCAAATAAAAAAGTTAGTGGTCTTGCTTTGACGTCCCCATCAATTCTCCCCGGGTGGGAGAAACTCGACCCTGCCGAGTAAGGGGTGCGGCTGCGCATGTATCGCTCCTGCGGATCTGTCGGATGTGGACCGTGCTCTCCACCGTACCAGGAAGTGTGGGTACGCTCCACTCCTAGTAATCGTCATCTGCTCATCCCATATATGTTCTTTATGCACATGCTGTTGTGGTGATGAAGCTAGTGGTGGACACTCCGGGGTGGGGTCACTCTTAAAGGGAGGAGACGGCTTGAAGACTCACTAGGAATCACCGCTGGGTCTCTGAAGGTGACTAGATCTGAGACTTTGAAAGTAGAGCTGATCCCAAATTTTGGCAAGTCTACAACGTACGCATTAGACCCGACTTGCCTCACACTCGAAAGGAACTGACACTTGCGAGCTTGCATTAGACTGACTTGTATGCATACTCTCACAGACTGTACGAAACAAAGTGATGGGGCATCAAAGGTGATTTCCATACACGGGTGAAGTGTATTTGTGTGTTATGGCTTGTATGAGATTGTAATTGTGTAATTTCTTTCATTTGGGCTCCTTGTAAGGCTTATATCAAGCCAATGGGCCATTTGTAATGTAGAGTCCATGGCTAGGTTGTCATTAGTAGAGTCCATTAAGGAGCTTATACCATATTGGGTCATTAGGATTCTAATGGGTCATTAATGCACTTAAGGCCCAAATTGGGTTACACTCCCTCATGGGCCAACTAAGTTGGAAGGGTCCAAGTCTAGCATGGGCTTGTGGATGGTTCATGGCCCATGAATGGCCCTTGGCCCATGAAGGGGGGCGCCCCCTTCTTTGGCTCTATTAGGCTAGTTAGGTGTGATTTAGGTGAGGTTGGAATGGAATTAGTCCAAGTTTGAATTGGAATGGTCAAGATAGATTAAAAAATTATATTTGGTGTGTTATTCACACTTCATCTCAGCCATTCAATCCCCAACCCTTGATCCAAGGGTCCATATTAGATTTGATTGGAGTCATATATAACCATGTATTTTCATGAGAAAATAAATGAAAAATCAGAATTTTGTTGAATGCCTTGAGTGAATTTCAATCTTCTCCCTCTCTCCCTCTGGTTTCTTCATCCCAACCTCCATTTCTAGAGTGTTTCTATCTCCCTTCATCTCCTCTCAACCTCCGGTGATCGTCTGTGCCGCCGCCGCCGCCGTACGTGCCGCCTTCGAGCCGCCACGGGATCGTCTTCGGTTTTCTGTCCTGCTGGACAGAGGTGTAGTCCGTGAATTCCTAAAGCCAGCCACGAGTTCAGATCAATTTGAAATTTTGAGGGTTGGTTTCTATCTTATAGTCCCTTCTCCAAAAAAAAATCTAGGTTCAAAATCCAACGTTTCATATCTTTACCAGTTCGTTCAACTCTCAATCTCAGATATGTTCTGTCACTGTCTACAGTGACAGTATCCCTAAGTTTCATGTCTTAGGTCCACTTTTTGATTTATTTTGGTTCTCCCAATTTTACTGGAGGTTACACCCAGCCACCCCTTCTTCCACAATATTTCTCAATTTTTGGTTCGTCCATTTCATATTTTCTAAAAATCGTTCTCAGTCCCAGCTACAGTTCTGTCCCCCTGATCCCAGATCCGACCTTCATCCAGTAAACAAATCACAAAAAATCATATACACATACAAACGTGTCCAAACCAATTTTGATATCGTTCCAACTCAATTTCCCACAACTTTACTGAAGAACACAACCCCAGATTCGAACATTTACCTAGTGGTCAAAGGCAATCCACAGTCAAGTTCTCTGCAGGCCTGAGTCTTCGGTTACTGTACAACGGGAGATTGAAAATTCCATAAGTTAAGATCCGAGCAGATCCAAGCCAGATCTTTGGGCCTAGGTTGAATAACTTCAAGCTAGCTTTCCAACGGCGCTAGTCTCGTGTCGATCCGACATCGGGACTGATCGCAGCGCCCATTCTCGCCGGAGCGCGCGCCGAAATACAGAACCGACAGATTTCCGATCGGGTTTTTCGACCGGTGCCGAACGGAGCCGCCGGGCCTCCGGTCGGCGAACCAGCGTGCCGCCATCCCAAGGAGCGACCCTCCGAGCATCCACCACTACAGCGGTGCCACCGGGTCCCACACGGCCCCTCCGGACAGCATGTGGGCCCCACCGTCACGTGTTCGGGTGTTGCCGAATCAACGCGAGAAGCCGCCCGTCAACCCGAATTCGGTCCTCCCGGACCCCATTGTGTAGCCCTTTACCTCCCTGCGTGGAGTGGGAAGCGAGTTGCATTTCTGTAATATCCATGTATAATTGTTCCGGGAGTACGACTTCGGCCGGGGTCCGTCTTCCCCACGCCGAGCGCGTGGAGGTATCGTCTTCGCTCCTACACTTGGCATTTCGCTTATTTCATATATGCTTGTTTATGCCGCTGCTAGAGAGCATGTGTAGGGATATCTAGCTCGATATATTTTCATATCACCGCTGCTGCGAGAGAGAGTGAAGCCGTCCCGTGACCCGATCCGGGCACGAAAGTGCGAGCCGACCACCCTAGCTCTTGCCGGTTTCTCAACCGCACACGTCCGACGCTTCCCTCGTTAAGGGACGATCGCGAGCTTGTCGTGTCCGTGTCTCGTCCCGCATCAATTTGGTATCAGAGCCAAGTTTGAGTCTAGGGTGTCAAAAAAAAAGTGTCATTTACGTCTAGTCATTAGTCGGTCTAAGTCGTGCTCAGGGTCATCATTGTTTTGAAACAAACAAAAAAAAGTGTCTTTTCGCATTTGCATCCCTTTACTCGGTATATCAAAAGGTGTTGTCCGAACGTTAGGCTACGCCTATCGGGAAGACCGCACACTTGCGCGAGTGATCTTCGGATCGATTAACTCCGCCACGTGTCGAGTTTTGGTTACGTCTAGGTGCATCATATTAGTGTGTGTTTGCTTTAGTCGACGTCGTCTAGTCGGTGTGTTTGCATGCCCACTCGTCGAGGTACTCAATACTCACCCCCACCACCACCAATGGCGGAATCCCGAGTCTATAGTTCCGATGAGGTGGCCACTATGTTCCGAACTCTTATGGGAAAAATGGATGGGTTGAGTGAGCGCATGGATGAGTTAAGCACTCGAGTGGATAGGATGGAAGAAGCGAGTACCCGAGTGAATGGCCTAGGCACCCGCCTAGAAGAGAGGATGAAAGTAGTAGAGGATAGGGCCGCTGGGTCGAACCAGTCCGTTCAAGGATTGGTCGGGAGAGTCACCGCACTAGAGAGAGGCCCTGCCGAGGCACCACCGATTGCCCCAGTCCAGGCACCCGTCCCACCTACACAAGGTCAACCGGAGCCGGTTCATCAAACCGCGACTCCAAGGGTTCACGGGGTAGCTAATAGGAGGCATGAAGTCCCCGAGGTGCATGACTACGAGTCCGATAATGAGCATCGGGGACATGGTCGTGATTATCGCCATACACGGCGTACCCACGACCAAGATATGGATGAACGGGCCATTCGGACCGTTCGGGCCGACCCTCCCACCTTTGACGGGTCCTTAGACCCGAAGATCTACCTTGATTGGGAGGCTGGTATGGACCGATATTTTGAGTGGTTCGAGATGTCGGACCAACGAAAAGTCAAGTATGCCAGGATGAAACTTTTAGGCCAAGCCCAAACCTATTGGAGAAACATGGAGAACCTATTGTTTCATCGTCAAGAACCCCCGATCGATACATGGACCGATATGAGGGAGAAGCTTAGGAAGAAGTACCTCCCTACCTCCTATCGCCAGCGTCTTATAGAAAGGTGGCAAAGTCTCACCCAAGGAGACCGGTCCGTCTCGGATTACATCGCCGAATTTGATGAGTACTACTTGCGATGCGATGCCACGGAGGAGGATTCCCTTACCGTCTCCCGGTTTCGGCATGGTCTACGCCCACACCTACGGTATGAGCTTCTCCGCCGCAAGGTGGACAAGCTGGAGGATGCATACCAAGTTGCTCTCGAGATGGAGCAATTCGAGGGTGAGTTCGAGTCTATTCCCCGGTGAAGCCTCGCTCCTCCCCGTAGTGACTCCCGTGGCTCCTTAGGTTCATACCCGAGGGGACCCATGACTCGTCCACAGGAGCCCGCCCGTCAGGAGCACTTTGCTCCTAGACCTCGACCTCCCCCACCACGGGATCTACCTCCACCCCATCCACCGGCACCTGTTGCCAGTCCCCCAGCTCCTATAGCCCGTCCTCTGGCACCGGCACCCCCTCCACTATTGTCCAAGGCACCTACACCTCCCCCATTGCTGCCTACACCCCCTACCCGACGGGATGATAAGGGTAAGGCCCCTCTTTTCGGGGAGAGTAGTCGATCGCGAGTGCAGTGTTTCCACTGTCATGGATTTGGCCACATTGCCAGCGAGTGTCCCGCTCGCGCCACCCTAGCCTTAGGTGTTGGAGGATCCGTACCTCCCGAGCCTGAGTGTGTTGATTACGAGGCCGATGAGGCACTAGCCGAGGAGTACTATGCCTTGGGAGGGGAAGAGTGGGAGAGCTCTCCCGCCACTCAGGATGCAGCCACCTAGTGGGCTTGATGCTACCACCTTCGTCTAGAGTCGTGCATGAGTCGGTGTGTTTTCCTTGTGTGGTTTGTTTTGTGTGGTGTGTTTTGAGTCGTTTGTTTGTGTGGTTTGCATACGTGTGTTAGTGCATGATGAGTCTGCATGTGTCGTGTGTAAGCTCGTTGTCGGTCTCTTATGAGTAAGAGGCGAGTGGACTCACTTGATGAGTATGGGATCGGTTTTACTTCTATACCCGGATCAGTCACCTATAGGGACTCAGCGGTGATTCCTAGTGAGTCTTCGAGCTGTTTTCTTCCCTTTTGAGAGTGCCCCTTCGGAGTGACCACCTTTAGCCCATAGTAGTTCGCATATCGAGTATATATGGAATGAGCAGGTGACTATCACTTGGAGTGGAGCATACCCGCGCTACTTGGCACGGTGACGGATCTGTCGGAGTACCGGAGCAGTCATACCCCTACTCGACGGGGTCGAGTTCCTCCCACCCGGGGAGAATTGATGGGGCATCAAAGGTGATTTCCATACACGGGTGAAGTGTATTTGTGTGTTATGGCTTGTATGAGATTGTAATTGTGTAATTTCTTTCATTTGGGCTCCTTGTAAGGCTTATATCAAGCCAATGGGCCATTTGTAATGTAGAGTCCATGGCTAGGTTGCCATTAGTAGAGTCCATTAAGGAGCTTATACCATATTGGGTCATTAGGATTCTAATGGGTCATTAATGCACTTAAGGCCCAAATTGGGTTACACTCCCTCATGGGCCAACTAAGTTGGAAGGGTCCAAGTCTAGCATGGGCTTGTGGATGGTTCATGGCCCATGAATGGCCCTTGGCCCATGAAGGGGGGCGCCCCCTTCTTTGGCTCTATTAGGCTAGTTAGGTGTGATTTAGGTGAGGTTGGAATGGAATTAGTCCAAGTTTGAATTGGAATGGTCAAGATAGATTAAAAAATTATATTTGGTGTGTTATTCACACTTCATCTCAGCCATTCAATCCCCAACCCTTGATCCAAGGGTCCATATTAGATTTGATTGGAGTCATATATAACCATGTATTTTCATGAGAAAATAAATGAAAAATCAGAATTTTGTTGAATGCCTTGAGTGAATTTCGACCTTCTCCCTCTCTCCCTCTGGTTTCTTCATCCCAACCTCCATTTCTAGAGTGTTTCTATCTCCCTTCATCTCCTCTCAACCTCCGGTGATCGTCTGTGCCGCCGCCGCCGCCGTTCGTGTCGCCTTCGAGCCGCCAAGGGATCGTCTTCGGTTTTCTGTCCTGCTGGATAGAGGTGTAGTCCATGAATTCCTAAAGCCCGCCACGAGTTCAGATCGATTTGAAATTTTGAGGGTTGGTTCCTATCTTATAGCCCCTTCTCCACAACAAAATCCAGGTTCAAAATCCACCGTTTCATATCTTTACCAGTTCATTCAACTCTCAATCTTAGATCTGTTCTGTCACTGTCTACAGTGACAGTAGCCTTAAGTTTCATGTCTTAGGTCCACTTTTTGATTTATTTTGGTTCACCAAATTTTACTAGAGGTTACACCTATCCACCCCTTCTTCCAAAATTTTTCTCAATTTTTGGTTCGTCCATTTCATATTTTCTAAAAATCATTCTCAGTCCCAGCTACAATTCTATCCCCCTGATCCCAGATCCGACCTTCGTCCAGTAAACAAATCACAAAAAATCATATACACATACAAACGTGTCCAAAATTTTTTTGATGTCTTTCCAACTCAATTTACCACAACTTTGCTGAAGAACATAACCCCAGATTCGAACATTTACCTCGTGGTCAAAGGCAATCCACAGTCAAGTTCTCTGTAGGCCTGAGTCTTCGGTTACTGTACAATAGGAGATTGAAAATTCCATAAGTCAAGATCCGAGCAGATCCAGGCTAGATATTTGGGCCTAGGTTGAATAACTTCAAGCTAGCTTTCCAACGGCGCCAGTCTCGTGTCGATCCGACATCGGGGCTGATCGCAGCGCCCATTCTCGCCGGAGCGCGCGCCGAAATACAGAACCGGCAGATTTCCGATCGGGTTTTCCGACCGGTGCCGAACGGAGCCGCCGGGCCTCCGACCGGCGAACCAGCGTGCCACCATCCCAAGGAGCGACCCTCCGAGCATCCACCACTACAGCGGTGCCACCGGGTCCCACACGGCCCCTCCGGACAGCACGTGGGCCCCACTGTCACGTGTTCGGGTGTTGCCGAATCAACGCGAGAAGCCGCCCGTCAACCTGAATTCGGTCCTCCCGGACCCCATTGTGTAGCCCTTTACCTCCCTGCGTGGAGTGGGCAGCGAGTTGCATTTCTGTAATATCCGTGTATAATTGTTCCGGGAGTACGACTTCGGCCGGGGTCCGTCTTCCCCACGCCGAGCGCGTGGAGGTATCGTCTTCGCTCCTACACTTGGCATTTCGCTTATTTCATATATGCTTGTTTATGCCGCTGCTAGAGAGCATGTGTAGGGATATCTAACTCGATATATTTTCATATCACCGCTGCTGCGAGAGAGAGTGAAGCCATCCCGTGACCCGATCCGGGCACTAAAGTGCGAGCCGACCACCCTAGCTCTTGCCGGTTTCTCAACCGCGCACGTCCGACGCTTCCCTCGTTAAGGGACGATCGCGAGCTTGTCGTGTCCGTGTCTTGTCCCGCATCACAAAGACTCACACATGACCCTTGGCCCTAAATGACCCTAGGCAAACCTAGACACTCATAGTAATACTATGATTGACGATGAAGGGACACCAACATAAGGGAAATACTAAGAAAGACTCGATAAGGATGACGGACACCGTCCACATACACTAAGTGTAAAGAAAGACTGACCCACAACTTGATGCCGTGAGTCTCATCCCTCGTCAACCGTCTCCGGTTTGAAAAGACTCGCCCTCGGGTATGAAAGTGCGGGAGGATCAGGAGGCGGGTGACGGGAAGGTAATCCGGACGTCTAGTGTGAAGCACGACAAAAAGGAAGTCCGGATACTATCTCTCGTACGCATGGCATAAATCCAACCATACCGCGTCAACATAGGGTGCTGACAATGGTACAATAGTGACTAGCGGTTATGCTACCGTAGGAGAGACGGGTAGAAGTGGGATGACTGACTGCATGGGGTCGGCGGATGGCACATCCACCGTGGACAAGGTGGGTGGGACAGATAGCTCCAGGACGACCGGTGGGGTTGGGGTGACTAGCAGACCCTGGCCCTCTATTGGGTCGCTCTCTAACCCCAAAACATCAGTGAGGTACTCCTCGGCCAACTCTTGGTTAGCCTCATAACTCACTAGAATAAGCCCGGGTGGGGCATCCTCGGAATGTGTGTCCTCTAAGATAGGGGAATGGGAAGGACACTTGTCAGGGAAATGACTACTCCCACTATAGGTGGCCACATGACAGGGCTCCGGGTGTGGTGGCGGGCGTGAGTCCGGAGGCGGAACGGGTCGCTGGGGGTGGGTGGCTGGTGACATGGAGGTGGTCGGCTGAATGCCGTCGTGGAAGACGAACTCGCCGGGTAGGTGAGGTGGGTGTAAGGTGCAGGTCCTCCTATCCTGGTCAAAGGTCGCTCTCCTCTCTTCCAACCAAGTTGTTCCTAAAATGATGCAAGGACCGGCAAGTGTGTCGACCTTGCACCATGCTCCGTCGTCATAAAGAACGGGGCCGAACCTCCATTGAAACTCTACGAACGCTAAGCAACCGTTGAGAACAATCTCCCCGATCTTAGAGAGAGACTCAACTATGTCCTGTGAGACACAGTTAGATGACACCCGACTGATGAAGTCGACCTCCGTATGCAACCCATTGGGTAGGATGGCAGTGGACACTATAGGGCACTGGAACGACTCGGTCGTTGGCTTAGGGGTTAGTGGTTGATTGATAGGGGCAAGACCCGGGGGTCGGGCCATGAGAGCCTCGAATTGGGCCACAAGGGATGACCACTTGGGAATCACTCCTAGAATCAAGGATTCACACCTTGGAGAATGCAACAATCATAGCTGCTAGGAAGAGGAGGAGAGAAGGGCGCCCAAGCTCTTGGAGCAATTTTTTGATTTTCTTCTCATTAATCTATGAAAATATGGAAAATACATGGGTTTTATATGAAATGTAAATGACCTAAACTAACCTCAGATCTAGGGTTAGGGAGGGGTAATTAGGGGAGAGAAGTGACACGGAGGTGGTCGGCTGAATGCCGTCGTGGAAGATGAACTCGCCGGGAAGGTGAGGTGGGTGTAAGGTGCAGGTCCTCCTATCCTGGTCAAAGGTCACTCTCCTCTCTTCCAACCAAGTTTTCCCTAAAATGATGCATGGACCGGCAAGTGTGTCGACCTTGCACCATGCTCCATCGTCATAAAGATCGGGGTCGAACCTCCATTGAAACTCTACGAACGCTAAGCCACCGTTGAGAACAATCTCCCCGGTCTTAGAGAGAGACTCAACTATGTCCTGTGAGACAAAGTTAGATGACACCCGACTGATGAAGTCGACCTCCGTATGCAACCCATTGGGTAGGATGGCTGTGGACACTATAGGGCGCTGGAACGACTCGGTCATCGGCTTAGGGGTCGGTGGTTGATTGATAGGGGCAAGACCCGGGCGTCGGGCCATGAGAGCCTCGAATTGGGCCACAAGGGATGACCACTTGGACACATGGTCTCGGGGAACGGCCATGGGCCGGTGGGTAGTTGGACATGCAGACAACTGAGAGACACTCTAATGGACTAGACACGACCCTATACAATAATGCAAAGTTGGAATGCAGACTCAACTACAAACCTAGACTTAGCCCATATCCAGTACGTGGCGGAGATTTGATCCGAAGACCGAACTCACGCAAGTGTGCCACCTTTCCAATAGGCATAGCCTATCGTTCCGGGGACACCTTTGGATATACCAGATTTAGGATGCAATGTGACTCCTAAGACAAGACTACCCTAAACTCCACTAGCTCTGATACCAATTTGATGCGGGACGGGACGCAACTCGACACCAATTTGATTGAAAACCTTGGACTCTAGGCAAACTCACAACTCGTCCCTAGCGAGGGAAGCGTGCGGATGTGCGCGGTTGAGAAATCGGCAATGAGCTAGGGTGGTAAACTCTCACTTTCGTGCCCGGATCGGGTCACGGGATGGGTTTCGCTCTCTCTCGCAGCGGTGATGCAAACTGAACGAGCTAATTTCCTATCACTCTTGCAGCGGCATATGAATATATACGAGGAAAGCAAATGCCAAAGTGGGGAGCGGACACGATACCTCCACGCTCCGGGCGTGGGGAAGACGACCCCGGCCAAGACTCATACTCCCGGTATAGTAATTAAACAATAGTTACAGCAGTGAATTTTATGCCCACTCCACGCAGGGAGGTAAAGGGTTACAGTGGGACCCGGGAGTAGTGAACTCGGGTTGACGGGCAGCAAGCCGGAAGGGCTTTCGGGCCGGAGGCGGGCTGCTGGTCCGACTCGGTACTGTTCAAACTCATTGGATAACAAGTGAACTCGACTGCTGGGATGACGGCTTCCGGTCACCTTTTGGCCGCGGCGGTTGGCTAGGATGTTGGCAGGAGGTCCCTCTACAATCCCTGAGGTCGGCGGCGGCCGAATCTGAGCTGGCGTATTTTGCAAGAATTAACCAGCGGACTGCTCTGCTGGCCTGTTCATGGAACAGATTTGCACACTTCCACAAAAATAATTGTTACGCCCAGATCCGGAGGCGGATCGGAGCGAAATTGGCGCCGTTGGAAAGAGGACACAAAGGGATACAACATATATTAATTTCATAACCATCCAGTAAACGGATTGGAAATGAAAAACTATGTGGGTTGTAGTTATTTCTAGCTCGGAATCCAGATCAAGCAGGATAGAGTTAGATCTGCCTGAGAATGAATTTTGACCGATAGGGAAGTGGTGGATCTGGGTCTTGGGGATTTTATGGGGGATAGAGGGGGATGTATGGGACGTGCATAATTTTTATGGTAATTTTCTAGAGTGGTTTAAGGGGTGGGAAAAATGGAAGAACACGACACGTTCTCGCATATTTGCAAACTGGTAGATTGCGCGGGTGGAACTAAATGATTGGGAAAAATAGGAAACGGTGGCGGATTGACACGAAATTTAAAATGGGAGGAGGTAACAACAAGGGGGATGATCTATCAAAATTTGAGAACCATCAGATAACTGGATTGGGAGAACCAACCTATTCTTTGGGCTTCAGTTCTATAGGTCGCAGATCTGGACAGCAGGAGGAAGATGGAGTTGTGGCGGCTTGATGGCGGCTCCGATGGCGGCGGCGGCGGCGGTGGCTGAGCTTCATACCCAGGGGAGGAGATAGAACTTAGAATCACTCAAAGAATATGGCATCACACCATGGATTTCTGCTGCAATCTCTACTGCAAGAAGGGGTGTCACGCCCCGAGCGCGGAAGATACCCGGAGATGCGCGACGAGTTTATATCAATCATGTCAATCAGATTGGTCGTGTATTCGACACAAAGACAGAGATGCGCAAAATAGCAAGATAATCCAATCCTTTATTTCATAATGGATAGACTATTACAAATCCAATACTCTGTTTAATAAAAGAGGAAAAGAATACATAGTTGACTCAAGAAAACTATAGAGAAGACTAGACGACACTTGTAGAATCTCTATCACTTTCACTCTTGATCATTCCCATCCGATTGACTTCCATCGTCGTCGGACTTACCTGAAAAGTACAAAGGGACAAACGGAATGAGCGAACGCTCAGTAGGAAATTATATCTCAAGTACTAGCAAGGGGTTTAAGTAATTACATCTTTCATGAATGCAATAAAGCTGTGCATGCTCGCATAAAACGACAAGATAGAGAGAATGTAATATCAAAGAAATAAGATGAACTTAATCATGAACTTCCAACAAGATAACAAGTGTATTCAAGATATTCAAGCAAGTACGTTTAACAAGTCATGTCAAGAACTTTGGCTATCATGTATCAAGCAAGTAAATTACCCTTTTTCGGGCCACGCATTTCATGTAAAGTCAAGTACGATTCAAGTACAAGATGTGTGTGGAATGTCCAATCAAGCAAGTCAAGTACTCGGTATAATGCCAGATACCTTATCATTTTAACTCCCATGGGCACAAGTACTTTCGGGTGCTCCTCCCAGGATCAGATCGGGCCCTATATGCGCAGGCATTTATCATGTATTTTTGACATCCACTCTTGTTTATATAGCCAATATAGAATTTCAATATTCAAGCTTGTAGACATGTATGACAACTTTGACAGAATAGAGTCCAAAAATATGACAAAGGACATAGATTGGTGATAATAACGGTAAAATCACGATATCAATAAAACTAGGTAGAATATGGTTCCCTTAACTTAGGTACCATGACAAATCAATATGGACATTCTTTATATAGAATTGAGTCCACATGAACATTATATCAAGCAAGATACCCTCATTCTTTTCATAGAATTTGAGGTTTACAATAATGATATGGCATGATATCATCATCCCATTAAGAATTTCTTATGATATACTCTTTGTATAATCATAAGGGCCGGTATACCATGTTTCTTTAGATTGACATGGCAAAGATCGTGTAATGGGTTTTTAGGGTACAACCAGCTCAGTCGGCCTTGAGGGAATCCAAGGCTACGAGGAGTCTTACGGAGGTCTCTATGACTAACTTGCTAGTCCAAAGGAACGGAATGTCCAATGGAGAGCTTGTATGTCAATGAGAGTTGAGTGTGATCGATAAAACAACGTGAAACGTGGGACTATACTCACGGAGTGGAGAATAGTGCCGATATATATATTATATAACATATGAAACCATCGGTTAATAAAAAGAGGGAAAAAGCAGTTTTACAGTAAAATAACGACTTAGGTCAAGTCGTTTCTCAAGTAATTAACGCCTAACAGAAGGGCGTTTACATATGTTTCCGTTTTGCAGAATTTTTAATAATTCAGTAATTTATCTAAAACACGCCCTGGACATGGGCGTTTCTTCAAGAGTTGACGACTTCACCAGAAGGCGTCTTATTATTTACATATCTGTCAGAATATAAATAATTTTCAGGATTTATAGAAAACACGCCCTGGGAAGGGGCGTTACTGTTTAATTCTATTTTATAGAATAAATATATTTCAGGATTTTAACAGAGAAACGCCCTAGGAAGGGGCGTTAGCTTTCAGAATCACGCCCTGTTCTGGGGCGTTAACATATAAAAAACGACTTTGTCCAAGTCGTGAATTCAAGAAATTTACCATATTTCAGGAAATAAAATTTCAAGTGACAGGAGACATGGTCATGACAAGAAAATTAGTAGGAATTTACAGGTGGAGTCATGCAAGATATTAGAATCGATATTTCATATTTATCGAATTTTAAACAGGATCAATTATTAATTACATGCGGTTGTTCATGAAATTAACGCCTATATATAAGGCGTATAATTTTGAATTAACGACCTTGTGAGGGTCGTATCTTGTAAAATAGCGCCCATGACAGGGGCGTTTCTTTTAAAATATATCAGCAACGTCTGAGAAACTATAGTAAAACTAATACATGATATGCATGATGCTTCTTGTATTATATAAATTTAGTTTGGGCTACAAGACTTGAGAAGATCCTACCTTAATAATGGATTTGGAGACGATCGTGAAGGGTCTGTAAGAATCGTTGGATGAAGATGATGAAGAACCTTGTTCTTCACGTTACAGAACCTGTAGAGGAAGAGAAAAAGAAAGAAGATGAAGATGTTAATAATCTTCACAGATGTAACCGAAGCTAGGACAAATAACGAAGAACATAACCTTGTTCTTTACACAAGCACCTGATCCTTAACCTGCATTAAAGGAGAAGAAGAATAATCAATATTCTTCATGCGGCTGTAAACAGAAGGGCAAAAGAAAATAAGAAGAACGTATGTTCTTCACTTACCGTGTAGCAGTAGATCGATCAAATGATTTAGGGTTGGATCGATCGGGTATATTTATAGGATTTTGGAGTCCTAACAAAGGTAGTGTTTGATTGAGGGTAATATATCCCTAATAGAGTCCTTACTCTAATAGACACTTACTAGATTAGGTTAATCTTTCCCTGGATAAGCTCTGGGTCGAACGGGTCACGGACGGAATTAACGCCTTTGGTCCGGGCGTCCATTCTTAAATTAACGACCTTGTTCAGGTCGTTTCTTAAGAAGCGTCTTGTATAAGGGCGTTCCTTGTTTTTGAAACACGCCCAAGATATGGGCGTTTCTTTTACTTGCCTATTTGGTCGCGTGAGAGTTGACGACCGCACGTGTGGGCGTCCTTTCTTTAATCACGCCGTTTGTAGAGGCGTGTCTTTTTAAATTAACGCCTTACTCAGAAGCGTTATTTGTAATTTGTTTTATTTTGTCTAATTAACCCTATTCTTATTATCTGTATTACTTTTGTAATATATATGTTTTTAATTCATTTCAAATATTCATTTATCAGGGTTACTACACCCTCCCCTACTTAAAAAGAATTTGGTCCCCAAATTCACTTGTATATTATGTATATATGCGGAGAGTGTAGAGCATATACCTCTTAGAATAACTCGGGAAATCGTTTCTTCATAGATTCCTCGGTCTCCCATGTCGCTTCGTGTTCGGAATTCTTATTCCATTGCACCTTGAGCATGGGAATAACCTTATTCCTTAGAGCTCGTATTTCACGATTTAAAATCTTCATAGGCTTCTGTTCATATGTGAGATCTTTCTGGATCACCAGATCTCCATGTTCAATAATATGCGAGGGATCGTGAACATACTTCTTCAACATGGATATGTGAAATACATTATGTACCTCGGACAATTGAGGAGGCAATGCGATGCGATAAGCAACCTCGCCAACTCTTTCAAGTACCTCAAATGGTCCGATGAATCTTGGCGTAAGCTTACCCTTAACACCAAATCTTCGTATGCCACGTCCAGGCGATATCTTGAGAAATACATGATCTCCGATTTGGAATTCAAGATCTCTCCTTCTTGTATCAGCATAAGCCTTTTGTCTCGTCTGAGCAACTTGCAATCTTTCTCTGATTACTTGTATCTTCTCAGTTGTATCCCTTACCATGTCTGGACCTAACAGTTGTTTTTCTCCAACTTCGTTCCAGCATATGGGTGATCTGCAACTCCTTCCGTATAAGGCTTCGAAAGGTGCCATTTGGATACTAGCTTGGTAGCTATTATTATATGCAAATTCAATAGTGGCAAGTGGTCATGCCAGCTTCCTCCAAAGTCAATGATGCATGCTCTAAGCATATCTTCAACAACTTGATTAGTTCTCTCGGTCTGACCATCCGTTTGTGGGTGAAAAGCAGTACTAAAGTTGAGCCTTGTTCCCAACGAATGTTGTAATCCCTTCCAGAAATGAGAAGTGAAACGGGGATCTCTATCAGACACGATTGAGACAGGAATTCCATGTAACCTGACTATTTCCTTGATGTATAGTGCAGCTAGCACATCAATTGACCATCGGCTTTTTATTGGCAAGAAATGCGCCGATTTAGTTAATCGGTCAATGATAACCCAGATTCCATCATGTCCTCCTTTAGATTTAGACAAACCCATGATGAAGTCCATACCAATATCCTCCCACTTCCACTTAGGAATATCTAGAGGATGTAGTTTTCCAGCAGGCTTTTGGTGTTCTGCCTTGACCTGTTGGCATGTGAGACAGCGTGATACATAGTCCGCTATTTCTCTTTTCATATTGGGCCACCAAAAGTTCCTCTTTACATCTTGGTACATTTTAGTTGATCCAGGATGAATAGTGTACCTTGATCTGTGAGCTTCATCTAAGATCTTCTTCTTTAATTCCGGACAATCAGGTATACAAGTTCTACCTTTGAATAATAATCTTCCATCAGAAGTTAGTTGGAAATCAGATTGTCCTTCTAATCTGCCCTTGATTTCCACTAATATAGGATCATCATCCTGAAGTGTTTGTATCTCAGATAATAAGTCTGACTGTATGCTTACATGAGATAATGTAACAAATTTGGATTCCGTGTCCAAGCTTATATTGAGCTCGGAGAATTGTTCAAGTAACCTCCATTCTTGTATCATACAATTGGCTATCATTGCTCTCGGCTTTCGACTAAGGGCATCAGCAACATGATTACCCTTTCCGGGATGGTATTGTATATTGAAGTCGAAGTCCTTGAGATATTCTAGCCAGCGTCTTTGTCTCATGTTTAGCTCCTTTTGTGAAAATAGATATTTGAGACTTTTGTGATCGGAGTATACAGTAAACTGCACTCCATATAAGTAGTGTCTCCATATCTTTAGGGCAAATACCACCGCGGCCAGTTCTAAGTCATGGACGGGGTAATTCTCCTCATGCTTCTTCAGTTGACGTGAAGAGTATGCTATGACCTTTCCTTGTTGCATTAGGACACATCCGAGGCCAATGCCAGAAGCATCAGTGTAGACCTCGAATTTCTCTCCTTCTATTGGTAGAGCTAACACCGGAGCTGTAGTGAGATGATCCTTGAGAGTTTGGAAACTTCTTTCACATTCCTCACTCCATTCATATCGGATCTCCTTACGAGTTAATCTTGTAAGTGGTACGGCGATCTTAGAGAAATCTTTGATGAATCGCCGATAATAGCCTGCAAGACCTAAGAAACTTCTGATCTCGCTTGCATTAGTAGGTCTTTCCCAGTTTCTAACAGCTTCAACCTTTGATGGATCTACAGATAGACCATCCTTTGATATCACATGTCCGAGAAAGTCACTTCTTCAAGCCAGAATTCACATTTGCTGAGCTTTGCATATAATTGATTTTCCCTCAATACTTGCAATGCGATCCTTAAATGCTCTTCATGTTCTTCCTTAGTCTTGGAATATATCAATATATCATCAATGAAGACTACTATGAATTGATCCAAGTAAGGCCTGAATATGCTATTCATTAACTGCATAAAGGCAGCAGGGGCATTTGTTAGTCCAAAAGGCATAACAACAAATTCATAATGGCCATACCTGCTTCTGAATGCGGTCTTATGAATGTCATCATCTTTGATCCTTAACTGATGATATCCCGACCTGAGATCAATCTTGGAAAAATATTTGGATCCTGAAATCTGATCAAATAACTCATCGATTCTCGGCAGTGGATACTTGTTCTTGATAGTAAGATGATTCAACTGTCGATAGTCGATACACAATCTCATGGATCCATCCTTCTTCTTTACAAATAAGACTGGTGCTCCCCACGGGGAAGTACTTGGTCTAATAAACCCTTTTCGGATTAGTTCCATCAACTGCTCCTTCAACTCCTTGAGTTCAGCAGGGGACATTCTATATGGTGCCTTTGAAACAGGACCAGCACCAGGGACTAAGTCAATGGTGAAGGCCACTTCTCTTTGAGGGGGTAATCCCGACAAATCTTCCGGAAATACGTCTGAAATTCTCGCACTACCTGAATGTCTTCTATCTTGGTTTCCTTAGCTTCTTTAACAGTGACAAAAGCAAGGAAGGATACACATCCTTTCCTGACGAGCTTGCTTGCTCGAAGAGCCGAAATAAGAGGGGATTTGCTCCGACTCTTGGGGCGAGTAAAGACTAATTCTGGAAAATCTTTGAAAGCAATTCGGCTATTGCGGCAATCAACCGTTGCCTGGTATTTGGATAACCAGTCCGCTCCCAGTATAACATCATACTCCTTTAGATCGAGGCATATGAGATCTATAGGTAAATTCCTACCTTGAACCATTACCTCACAGTTTTGGTAGTGATGAGTAATATCATTCTCACTTCCAAGAGGAGTAGTTAGAACTATTTTTATCCATTCCGGTTCTAATGGTAACGGGTCGGCAAACTTCTTAGAAATAAAGGAATGCGATGCACCCGTATCAAATAAGACATAAGCACTTTTGGAACAAATTTTCAATGTACCTTCCACTAATCCGCCTTCTTCTTCAGGTTCGGTCTCCTGTATTGCATGAAGACGAGCATTCTTTGTCACCGGGCGTTTACCATCGCCGGCTTGGTCATTCATTAATGGACACTCGGGAATCCGATGCTCACGGCTTCCACAACGGAGACAAGCTCCTAATTTCCTCCAGCATTCTTCTGTCTTGTGACCAGCCTTGTCACAATGCTTGCATACTGTATTAGAAGGGGTAGTTGTGATAGAGAAAGGCTTGGTCTTTTTGAACTTATGGTCTTGAGAGGAAGAACCTCCATTATTGGGCCTCTTCTTGAAATTGGGTTTGAAAGAACCCGAACCCGTGACTTGTTCCTTCTTGTCTTTCCCTCGGATCCTATCAGATAGTTCCGTGGCATCTTCCAGTAGTTGAGCTCGGCGCACTATCTCAGAATAAACTTGGATGTCCATAGGCGCCAGTTGAGTAATATAGTGGGGCCTAAGCCCATTAAGAAATCTACGGGCTTTCATCTTCTCCGTGCTAATAAGATGCTTAGCATATCTAGACAACCTGGAGAACTGAGCTTCATAATCTGCTAATGATAAGGATCGTTGCTTTAATGCAGCGAATTCGGCAGCCTTCTTTTCTTGGACTCGGTCCGAGAAATATTTAGCATTGAAGTATTCCACAAATTCTTCCCATGTTACTTGAGTAGGATCGATGGTTGCTTCAATAGACTCCCACCAGCATCTAGCATCTTTCTCTAACTGGAATGTAGCTAATAGAACTTTGTCCTGGTCCGTGCATTGCATGACACGGAATATGCGTTCGGTTTCCCGAACCCAATGCTCGGCATCGTCCGGATCGGTCGATCCCATAAACTTCGGGGGATTCATGTTCTTAAAGGCTTGGTGTAAGCTTCCAGCTCGTGGAGCACCACCTTGTGCTACCTGTTGTAGCACTTGGGTCATCCCTTGAAGGGTACGCTGCATGTTGCGCCATTGAGCACGTTCGGCAGCCATTATCCTACAATTACAATAACTATATTAGTACGTGATCGTATTTAAAGACTCGTACACTATGTTAAATCTAACCCTTGGTTCTACCCAATCTCACTGGTTTAAAGGTTCAACTTATCCTTGGACTTGGGTTTTTCCTAGGAATTGAATACCTTAGGCTCTGATACCACAAAAACTGTCACGCCCCGAGCGCGGAAGATACCCGGAGATGCGCGACGAGTTTATATCAATCATGTCAATCAGAGTGGTCGTGTATTCGACACAAAGACAGAGATGCGCAAAATAGCAAGATAACCCAATCCTTTATTTCATAATGGATAGACTATTACAAATCCAATACTCTGTTTAATAAAAGAGGAAAAGAATACATAGTTGACTCAAGAAAACTATAGAGAAGACTAGACGACACTTGTAGAAGCTCTATCACTTTCACTCTTGATCATTCCCATCCGATTGACTTCCATCGTCGTCGGACTTACCTGAAAAGTACAAAGGGACAAACGGAATGAGCGAACGCTCAGTAGGAAATTATATCTCAAGTACTAGCAAGGGGTTTAAGTAATTACATCTTTCATGAATGCAATAAAGCTATGCATGCTCGCATAAAACGACAAGATAGAGAGAATGTAATATCAAAGAAATAAGATGAACTTAATCATGAACTTCCAACAAGATAACAAGTGTATTCAAGATATTCAAGCAAGTACGTTTAACAAGTCATGTCAAGAACTTTGGCTATCATGTATCAAGCAAGTAAATTACCCTTTTTCGGGCCACGCATTTCATGTAAAGTCAAGTACGATTCAAGTACAAGATGTGTGTGGAATGTCCAATCAAGCAAGTCAAGTACTCGGTATAATGCCAGATACCTTATCATTTTAACTCCCATGGGCACAAGTACTTTCGGGTGCTCCTCCCAGGACCAGATCGGGCCCTATATGCGCAGGCATTTATCATGTATTTTTGACATCCACTCTTGTTTATATAGCCAATATAGAATTTCAATATTCAAGCTTGTAGACATGTATGACAACTTTGACAGAATAGAGTCCAAAAATATGACAAAGGACATAGATTGGTGATAATAACGGTAAAATCACGATATCAATAAAACTAGGTAGAATATGGTTCCCTTAACTTAGGTACCATGACAAATCAATATGGACATTCTTTATATAGAATTGAGGTCCACATGAACATTATATCAAGCAAGATACCCTCATTCTTATCATAGAATTGGGGTTTACAAGAACGACATGATATGGCATGATATCATCATCCCATTAAGAATTTCTTATGATATACTCTTTGTATAATCATAAGGGCCGGTATACCATGTTTCTTTAGATTGACATGGCAAAGATCGTGTAATGGGTTTTTAGGGTACAACCAGCTCAGTCGGCCTTGAGGGAATCCAAGGCTACGAGGAGTCTTACGGAGGTCTCTATGACTAACTCGCTAGTCCAAAGGAACGGAATGTCCAATGGAGAGCTTGTATGTCAATGAGAGTTGAGTGTGATCGATAAAACAACGTGAAACGTGGGACTATACTCACGGAGTGGAGAATAGTGCCGATATATATATTATATAACATATGAAACCATCGGTTAACAAAAAGAGGGAAAAATCAGTTTTACAGTAAAATAACGACTTAGGTCAAGTCGTTTCTCAAGTAATTAACGCCTAACAGAAGGGCGTTTACATATGTTTCCGTTTTGCAGAATTTTTAATAATTCAGTAATTTATCTAAAACACGCCCTGGACAGGGGCGTTTCTTCAAGAGTTGACGACTTCACCAGAAGGCGTCTTATTATTTACATATCTGTCAGAATATAAATAATTTTCAGGATTTATAGAAAACACGCCCTGGGAAGGGGCGTTACTATTTAATTCTATTTTACAGAATAAATATATTTCAGGATTTTAACAGAGAAACGCCCTAGGAAGGGGCGTTAGCTTTCAGAATCACGCCCTGTTCAGGGGCGTTAACATATAAAAAATGACTTTGTCCAAGTCGTGAATTCAAGAAATTTACCATATTTCAGGAAATAAAATTTCAAGTGACAGGAGACATGGTCATGACAAGAAAATTAGTAGGAATTTACAGGTGGAGTCATGCAAGATATTAGAATCGATATTTCATATTTATCGAATTTTAAATAGGATCAATTATTAATTACATGCGGTTGTTCATGAAATTAACGCCTATATATAAGGCGTATAATTTTGAATTAACGACCTTGTGAGGGTCGTATCTTGTAAAATAGCGCCCTTGACAGGGGCGTTTCTTTTAAAATATACCAGCAACGTCCGAGAAACTATAGTAAAATTAATACATGATATGCATGATGCTTCTTGTATTATATAAATTTAGTTTGGGCTACAAGACTTGAGAAGATCCTACCTTAATAATGGATTTGGAGACGATCGTGAAGGGTCTGTAAGAATCGTTGGATGAAGATGATGAAGAACCTTGTTCTTCACGTTACAGAACCTGTAGAGGAAGAGAAAAAGAAAGAAGATGAAGATGTTAATAATCTTCACAGATGTAACCGAAGCTAGGACAAATAACGAAGAACATGACCTTGTTCTTTACACAAGCACCTGATCCTTAACCTGCATTAAAGGAGAAGAAGAATAATCAATATTCTTCATGCGGCTGTAAACAGAAGGGCAAAAGAAAATAAGAAGAACGTATGTTCTTCACTTACCGTGTAGCAGTAGATCGATCAAATGGTTTAGGGTTGGATCGATCGGGTATATTTATAGGATTTTGGAGTCCTAACAAAGGTAGTGTTTGATTGAGGGTAATATATCCCTAATAGAGTCCTTACTCTAATAGACACTTACTAGATTAGGTTAATCTTTCCCTGGATAAGCTCTGGGTCGAACGGGTCACGGACGGAATTAACGCCTTTGGTCCGGGCGTCTATTCTTAAATTAACGACCTTGTTCAGGTCGTTTCTTAAGAAGCGTCTTGTATAAGGGCGTTCCTTGTTTTTGAAACACGCCCAAGATATGGGCGTTTCTTTTACTTGCCTATTTGGTCGCGTGAGAGTTGACGACCGCACGTGTGGGCGTCCTTTCTTTAGTCACGCCGTTTGTAGAGGCGTGTCTTTTTAAATTAACGCCTTACTCAGAGGCGTTATTTGTAATTTGTTTTATTTTGTCTAATTAACCCTATTCTTATTATCTATATTACTTCTGTAATATATATGTTTTTAATTCATTTCAAATATTCATTTATCAGGGTTGCTACACCCTCCCCTACTTAAAAAGAATTTGGTCCCCAAATTCACTTGTATATTATGTATATATGCGGAGAGTGTAGAGCATATACCTCTTAGAATAACTCGGGAAATCGTTTCTTCATAGATTCCTCGGTCTCCCATGTCGCTTCGTGTTCGGAATTCTTATTCCATTGCACCTTGAGCATGGGAATAACCTTATTCCTTAGAGCTCGTATTTCACGATTTAAGATCTTCATAGGCTTCTGTTCATATGTGAGATCTTTCTGGATCACCAGATCTCCATGTTCAATAATATGCGAGGGATCGTGAACATACTTCTTCAACATGGATATGTGAAATACATTATGTACCTCGGACAATTGAGGAGGCAATGCGATGCGATAAGCAACCTCGCCAACTCTTTCGAGTATCTCAAATGGTCCGATGAATCTTGGCGTAAGCTTACCCTTAACACCAAATCTTCGTATGCCACGTCCAGGCGATATCTTGAGAAATACATGATCTCCGATTTGGAATTCAAGATCTCTCCTTCTTGTATCAGCATAAGCCTTTTGTCTCGTCTGAGCAACTTGCAATCTTTCTCTGATTACTTGTATCTTCTCAGTTGTATCCCTTACCATGTCTGGACCTAACAGTTATTTTTCTCCAACTTCGTTCCAGCATATGGGTGATCTGCAACTCCTTCCGTATAAGGCTTCGAAAGGTGCCATTTGGATACTAGCTTGGTAGCTATTATTATATGCAAATTCAATTAATGGCAAGTGGTCATGCCAGCTTCCTCCAAAGTCAATGATGCATGCTCTAAGCATATCTTCAACAACTTGATTAGTTCTCTCGGTCTGACCATCCGTTTGTGGGTGAAAAGCAGTACTAAAGTTGAGCCTTGTTCCCAACGAATGTTGTAATCCCTTCCAGAAATGAGAAGTGAAACGGGGATCTCTATCAGACACGATTGAGACAGGAATTCCATGTAACCTGACTATTTCCTTGATGTATAGTGCAGCTAGCACATCAATTGACCATCGGCTTTTTATTGGCAAGAAATGCGCCGATTTAGTTAATCGGTCAATGATAACCCAGATTCCATCATGTCCTCCTTTAGATTTAGACAAACCCATGATGAAGTCCATACCAATATCCTCCCACTTCCACTTAGGAATATCTAGAGGATGTAGTTTTCCAGCAGGCTTTTGGTGTTCTGCCTTGACCTGTTGGCATGTGAGACAGCGTGATACATAGTCCGCTATTTCTCTTTTCATATTGGGCCACCAAAAGTTCCTCTTTACATCTTGGTACATTTTAGTTGATCCAGGATGAATAGTGTACCTTGATCTGTGAGCTTCATCTAAGATCTTCTTCTTTAATTCCGGACAATCAGGTATACAAGTTCTACCTTTGAATAATAATCTTCCATCAGAAGTTAGTTGGAAATCAGATTGTCCTTCTAATCTGCCTTGATTTCCACTAATATAGGATCATCATCCTGAAGTGTTTGTATCTCAGATAATAAGTCTGACTGTATGCTTACATGAGATAATGTAACAAATTTGGATTCCGTGTCCAAGCTTATATTGAGCTCGGAGAATTGTTCAAGTAACCTCCATTCTTGTATCATACAATTGGCTATCATTGCTCTCGGCTTTCGACTAAGGGCATCAGCAACATGATTACCCTTTCCGGGATGGTATTGTATATTGAAGTCGAAGTCCTTGAGATATTCTAGCCAGCGTCTTTGTCTCATGTTTAGCTCCTTTTGTGAAAATAGATATTTGAGACTTTTGTGATCGGAGTATACAGTAAACTGCACTCCATATAAGTAGTGTCTCCATATCTTTAGGGCAAATACCACCGCGGCCAGTTCTAAGTCATGGACGGGGTAATTCTCCTCATGCTTCTTCAGTTGACGTGAAGAGTATGCTATGACCTTTCCTTGTTGCATTAGGACACATCCGAGGCCAATGCCAGAAGCATCTGTGTAGACCTCGAATTTCTCTCCTTCTATTGGTAGAGCTAACACCGGAGCTGTAGTGAGATGATCCTTGAGAGTTTGGAAACTTCTTTCACATTCCTCACTCCATTCATATCGGATCTCCTTACGAGTTAATCTTGTAAGTGGTACGGCGATCTTAGAGAAATCTTTGATGAATCGCCGATAATAGCCTGCAAGACCTAAGAAACTTCTGATCTCGCTTGCATTAGTTGGTCTTTCCCAGTTTCTAACAGCTTCAACCTTTGACGGATCTACAGATAATCCATCCTTTGATATGACATGTCCGAGAAAAGCACTTCTTCAAGCCAGAACTCGCATTTGCTGAGCTTTGCATATAATTGATTTTCCCTCAATACTTGCAATGCGATCCTTAAATGCTCTTCATGTTCTTCCTTAGTCTTGGAATATATCAATATATCATCAATGAAGACTACTATGAATTGATCCAAGTAAGGCCTGAATATGCTATTCATTAACTGCATAAAGGCAGCAGGGGCATTTGTTAGTCCAAAAGGCATAACAACAAATTCATAATGGCCATACCTGCTTCTGAATGCGGTCTTATGAATGTCATCATCTTTGATCCTTAACTGATGATATCCCGACCTGAGATCAATCTTGGAAAAATATTTGGATCCTGAAATCTGATCAAATAACTCATCGATTCTCGGCAGTGGATACTTGTTCTTGATAGTAAGATGATTCAACTGTCGATAGTCGATACACAATCTCATGGATCCATCCTTCTTCTTTACAAATAAGACTGGTGCTCCCCACGGGGAAGTACTTGGTCTAATAAACCCTTTTCGGATTAGTTCCATCAACTGCTCCTTCAACTCCTTGAGTTCAGCAGGGGACATTCTATATGGTGCCTTTGAAACAGGACCAGCACCAGGGACTAAGTCAATGGTGAAGGCCACTTCTCTTTGAGGGGGTAATCCCGGCAAATCTTCCGAAATACGTCTGGAAATTCTCGCACTACCTGAATGTCTTCTATCTTGGTTTCCTTAGCTTCTTTAACAGTGACAAAAGCAAGGAAGGATACACATCCTTTCCTGACGAGCTTGCTTGCTCGAAGAGCCGAAATAAGAGGGGATTTGCTCCGACTCTTGGGGCGAGTAAAGACTAATTCTGGAAAATCTTTGAAAGCAATTCGGCTATTGCGGCAATCAACCGTTGCCTGGTATTTGGATAACCAGTCCGCTCCCAGTATAACATCATACTCCTTTAGATCGAGGCATATGAGATCTATAGGTAAATTCCTACCTTGAACCATTACCTCACAGTTTTGGTAGTGATGAGTAATATCATTCTCACTTCCAAGAGGAGTAGTTAGAACTATTTTTATCCATTCCGGTTCTAATGGTAACGGGTCGGCAAACTTCTTAGAAATAAAGGAATGCGATGCACCCGTATCAAATAAGACATAAGCACTTTTGGAACAAATTTTCAATGTACCTTCCACTAATCCGCCTTCTTCTTCAGGTTCGGTCTCCTGTATTGCATGAAGACGAGCATTCTTTGTCACCGGGCGTTTACCATCGCCGGCTTGGTCATTCATTAATGGACACTCGGGAATCCGATGCTCACGGCTTCCACAACGGAGACAAGCTCCTAATTTCCTCCAGCATTCTTCTGTCTTGTGACCAGCCTTGTCACAATGCTTGCATACTGTATTAGAAGGGGTAGTTGTGATAGAGAAAGGCTTGGTCTTTTTGAACTTATGGTCTTGAGAGGAAGAACCTCCATTATTGGGCCTCTTCTTGAAATTGGGTTTGAAAGAACCCGAACCCGTGACTTGTTCCTTCTTGTCTTTCCCTCGGATCCTATCAGATAGTTCCGTGGCATCTTCAAGTAGTTGAGCTCGGCGCACTATCTCAGAATAAACTTGGATGTCCATAGGCGCCAGTTGAGTAATATAGTGGGGCCTAAGCCCATTAAGAAATCTACGGGCTTTCATCTTCTCCGTGCTAATAAGATGCTTAGCATATCTAGACAACCTGGAGAACTGAGCTTCATAATCTGCTAATGATAAGGATCGTTGCTTTAATGCAGCGAATTCGGCAGCCTTCTTTTCTTGGACTCGGTCCGAGAAATATTTAGCATTGAAGTATTCCACAAATTCTTCCCATGTTACTTGAGTAGGATCGATGGTTGCTTCAATAGACTCCCACCAGCATCTAGCATCTTTCTCTAACTGGAATGTAGCTAATAGAACTTTGTCCTGGTCCGTGCATTGCATGACACGGAATATGCGTTCGGTTTCCCGAACCCAATGCTCGGCATCGTCCGGATCGGTCGATCCCATAAACTTCGGGGGATTCATGTTCTTAAAGGCTTGGTGTAAGCTTCCAGCTCGTGGAGCACCACCTTGTGCTACCTGTTGTAGCACTTGGGTCATCCCTTGAAGGGTACGCTGCATGTTGCGCCATTGAGCACGTTCGGCAGCCATTATCCTACAATTACAATAACTATATTAGTACGTGATCGTATTTAAAGACTCGTACACTATGTTAAATCTAACCCTTGGTTCTACCCAATCTCACTGGTTTAAAGGTTCAACTTATCCTTGGACTTGGGTTTTTCCTAGGAATTGAATACCTTAGGCTCTGATACCACAAAAACTGTCACGCCCCGAGCGCGGAAGATACCCGGAGATGCGCGACGAGTTTATATCAATCATGTCAATCAGAGTGGTCGTGTATTCGACACAAAGACAGAGATGCGCAAAATAGCAAGATAACCCAATCCTTTATTTCATAATGGATAGACTATTACAAATCCAATACTCTGTTTAATAAAAGAGGAAAAGAATACATAGTTGACTCAAGAAAACTATAGAGAAGACTAGACGACACTTGTAGAAGCTCTATCACTTTCACTCTTGATCATTCCCATCCGATTGACTTCCATCGTCGTCGGACTTACCTGAAAAGTACAAAGGGACAAACGGAATGAGCGAACGCTCAGTAGGAAATTATATCTCAAGTACTAGCAAGGGGTTTAAGTAATTACATCTTTCATGAATGCAATAAAGCTATGCATGCTCGCATAAAACGACAAGATAGAGAGAATGTAATATCAAAGAAATAAGATGAACTTAATCATGAACTTCCAACAAGATAACAAGTGTATTCAAGATATTCAAGCAAGTACGTTTAACAAGTCATGTCAAGAACTTTGGCTATCATGTATCAAGCAAGTAAATTACCCTTTTTCGGGCCACGCATTTCATGTAAAGTCAAGTACGATTCAAGTACAAGATGTGTGTGGAATGTCCAATCAAGCAAGTCAAGTACTCGGTATAATGCCAGATACCTTATCATTTTAACTCCCATGGGCACAAGTACTTTCGGGTGCTCCTCCCAGGACCAGATCGGGCCCTATATGCGCAGGCATTTATCATGTATTTTTGACATCCACTCTTGTTTATATAGCCAATATAGAATTTCAATATTCAAGCTTGTAGACATGTATGACAACTTTGACAGAATAGAGTCCAAAAATATGACAAAGGACATAGATTGGCGATAATAACGGTATAATCACGATATCGATAAAACTAGGTAGAATATGGTTCCCTTAACTTAGGTACCATGACAAATCAATATGGACATTCTTTATATAGAATTGAGGTCCACATAAACATTAGATCAAGCAAGATACCCTCATTCTTATCATAGAATTGGGGTTTACAAGAACGACATGATATGGCATGATATCATCATCCCATTAAGAATTTCTTATGATATACTCTTTGTATAATCATAAGGGCCGGTATACCATGTTTCTTTAGATTGACATGGCAAAGATCGTGTAATGGGTTTTTAGGGTACAACCAGCTCAGTCGGCCTTGAGGGAATCCAAGGCTACGAGGAGTCTTACGGAGGTCTCTATGACTAACTTGCTAGTCCAAAGGAACGGAATGTCCAATGGAGAGCTTGTATGTCAATGAGAGTTGAGTGTGATCGATGAGACAACGTGAAACGTGGGACTATACTCACGGAGTGGAGAATAGTGCCGATATATATATTATATGAAACCATCGGTTAACAAAACAGGGGAAAATCAGTTTTACAGTAAAATAACGACTTAGGTCAAGTCGTTTCTCAAGTAATTAACGCCTAACAGAAGGGCGTTTACATATGTTTCCGTTTTGTAGAATTTTTAATAATTCAGTAATTTATCTAAAACACGCCCTGGACAGGGGCGTTTCTTCAAGAGTTGACGACTTCACCAGAAGGCGTCTTATTATTTACATATCTGTCAGAATATAAATAATTTTCAGGATTTATAGAAAACACGCCCTGGAAGGGGCGTTACTGTTTAATTCTATTTTACAGAATAAATATATTTCAGGATTTTACAGAGAAAGCGCCCTAGAAAGGGGCGTTTCTTTTCAATTTACGCCCTGTGGTGGGGCGTTAACATATATAAAACGACGTTGTCCAGGTCGTGAATTCAAGGAATTTACAATATTTCAACAAATACATTTCCAAGACAGGAGACATGGTCATGACAAGAAAATTAGCAGGAATTTACAGGTAGAGTCATGCATTAGATATCAGGATTTCATATATATCATTTTTATAACGTGGGTATTTAATATTTTCATGAAAGTAACGCCTGTATATAGGGCGTTTATTATGAATTAACGACCATAGTAATGGTCGTTTCTTTAAAGTAGCGCCCTATTCAAGGGCGTTTCTTTCAATAATATTCCAACGTCCGAGAAACTAAAATAAAACTAATACATGATATGCAAGATGCTTCTTGTATATATAAATTTAGTTTGGGCTACAAGACTTGAGAAGATCCTACCTTAATAATGGATTAGGAGAATCGTGAAGGGTCTGTAAGAATCGTTGGATGAAGATGATGAAGAACCTTGTTCTTCACGTTACAGAACCTGTAGAGGAAGAGAAAAAAAAAGAAGATGAAGATGTTAATAATCTTCACAGATGTAACCGAAGCTAGGACAAATAACGAAGAACATAACCTTGTTCTTTACACAAGCACCTGATCCTTAACCTGCATTAAAGGAGAAGAAGAATAATCAATATTCTTCATGCGGCTGTAAACAGAAGGGCAAAAGAAAATAAGAAGAACATATGTTCTTCACTTACCGTGTAGCAGTAGATCGATCAAATGGTTTAGGGTTGGATCGATCGGGTATATTTATAGGATTTTGGAGTCCTAACAAAGGTAGTGTTTGATTGAGGGTAATATATCCCTAATAGAGTCCTTACTCTAATAGACACTTACTAGATTAGGTTAATCTTTCCCTGGATAAGCTCTGGGTCGAACGGGTCACGGACGGAATTAATGCCTTTGGTCCGGGCGTCCATTCTTAAATTAACGACCTTGTTCAGGTCGTTTCTTAAGAAGTGTCTTGTATAAGGGCGTTCCTTGTTTTTGAAACACGCCCAAGATATGGGCGTTTCTTTTACTTGCCTATTTGGTCGCGTGAGAGTTGACGACCGCACGTGTGGGCGTCCTTTCTTTAATCACGCCGTTTGTAGAGGCGTGTCTTTTTAAATTAACGCCTTACTCAGAGGCGTTATTTGTAATTTGTTTTATTTTGTCTAATTAACCCTATTCTTATTATCTGTATTACTTTTGTAATATATATGTTTTTAATTCATTTCAAATATTCATTTATCAGGGTTGCTACAAGGGGAGAGGGAGGGGGCGCCCTTGGGCAAATTGTGCACAAATGCTTTTTCTTCTCATTAATCGATGAAAATATGGAAAATACAAGGATTTTATTTGAAATATAAATGACCTAAACTAACCTCAGATCTAGGGTTAGGGAAGGGTAATTAGGGGAGAGAATAATTTTCTCCTATGTGGTCAAATACAACAATTTTAAAAGAACTAAAAAGGGGGGGATTATTTAAATCCCACATGGGGACAAGAGAGGGGGGCACCCCCCTCTTGGAGTCAACGAGGTAGGCTGGTCAATATTCCCCCTTGGACCATGGACCAGCCCCACATGGGCTCTAGAGAGTCTAGGTGGCCCAATGGGAGAGAGGGTGGGGGTCCCACCGGGCCAACATGGCCTTTTTACAAAGAAACCCACTAATTCCTATGGACTAACCCAATGGCTTATAATGCCTTACAATTGCAAACCCAATTAACTCAATGATATAAATATAAATAAAAAAGTTAGTGGTCTTACTTTGATGTCCCCATCATTTTTCTAACTAATTCACTCTCCTGAATTTGCTTACCCAGAGCCTTCAAGCTATTGGTAACCTGTGAGAGCCTAGCATACATCTCTGATATGGTTTCATTGGGCGTCATTTTAAGCAGTTCATAATCAGAGGTTAGCATATTTATCTTGGTGGCTCGCACTTGGGACGTTCCTTCATAAATCAACTGGAGTTCATCCCACATTTTCCTGGCTGTCTTGCATGCAGATATCCTAGAGTATTCCTCTGGATGCACAACACATTGTATGATGTTCATTGCTGTCCAATTCACAGTTGATACACGGATCTACTCCCTCGTCCAAGTGCTTTCATCTTCAGGAAGCTCGAATGGTCCGGTGGCGATGACCCTCCATAGTTCATGGCTTTGTGCACGTAGAAATACCTCCATCCTGTTCTTCCAATATAAGTAGTTAGTGCCATCGAAGAACGAAGGCCTGTTTATAGAGTGCCCTTCAGCTATGAAGCTGTGAGGAGCACAGGTTCCAGATCTTCCCTAGTCGTTTGACCACATGATGGGTAACCCGCTCTGATACCAATTGATAAACGGAAAGACAGATATAGAAGGGGGGGATGAATATATCTGTCTAACAAAAATTTCAACGAGCAATTACCACACGCTAATCAAAGATAGATAGTAATAGCAGAACTATCAGATCCCACACACAAGAGGGATCTCTAATCAGACAGTTAGAGTGCACTCTAGAGACATCGAAGAAACCATGATGACCTAGGAGATATGGCAGGAGCAATCTACTATTAGCACCTGAATGTGCTTTCAGTCACTGTTACTGGTACCTGGCAGATGTTTGATCAGATGATCTCCTCACACAAGAGGTAGCCTTCCAGATAGGCATAACCTATCCTTTCAACGCCTTTTGATATACCAATTAAGTGCTGCACCACATTCTAAATGCCAAGCTGATTATCCAGCCGAATGAACTAAGTGAATTCTGAGAAGAGATTCAAAAACACAAATCAACAACCAGAGCACAAACAATTTTATAGTGGTTTGGCTAGATCCAAGATCTGCCTACGTCCACTCCTTCACTCGCATTGAGTGAGGTTCCCTGCTTAAACAAGCAACAATCACAGTAGACTTAGTCTGCAACAACGGCTGTCACACAGCTTCCCCAAGGAACAAATTCCTTACTTCTCCTGTAACCCAGGCGGAAACCCGGAGGATCAACCTCCCTTCCTCTTTACCCAAGAGGAACCCAGTGAATTGCTCCCAGTAATTCACCCAACCAGAGGTCACGGGTCTCTCTTCCTCTGAACCTACAGAGGGGACACTGGAGACAATCTCCCTTCATCTGATGTTACTCAGAGGGAACCACAAAAATGAAATAACAATGCTGAATAAAGAGGAAAAATAGAAAACGGAAACTCAGATTTAAACACTTCGATCAAAATAGAGAAGAAGGTAATGTAGCTTCAGATTGAAGCAATTTCATGATGAAGCCGGCTGGATGAACTTCTCTCCCTCTCTCTATGGAGTTCTCTCTTTTTCCTTCTCTCAGGAGGGATTTTCAGATGTGGTATTCTCTCTGCAATTTTCCAGCACCTTCCTTCTGAACGAGGATGCTCATATTTATAGAACAGAGCATCGTCGTCCTTCTCTCCGTGATCCAGATCAGCAATCAAAAGCTGATTCGTCCATGTGGAAAAAGAATATTCTGATAGCAATCAGAATTCTCAGAGGACAACCACGTGTGTTGAAGATTTTCACGTCAATTCTCTCTTAGTACGGTCATCACGCGTTCTTTCTTCAAGTGATCACGTGCCTGAATCAGATTCTTCTTTACGGCTCAAGTTTTCCTTAATTGCCCTTCACTGATGCTCCATATATCATGTTGAACCTTTAACATGTCTAATGAGACTTGAAACAATCCAAATAAGTCAGAAGATAATTCCTTCCATACGGACATATGATATGGAACAAGGCACGTGACTGATAGGTCGAGGCATGGAGTGCAGTCATTCGGTGTTGATGGCAGAGATGTCGGAGCATTGGATCTTGGCTTTGACCTTAGACATGGCTTGTGGCTTGATGCGTCGGTGCATGATCACGATGCTTTGACGTTATTGCTCCTTAGAATCTGAGCCTTGACTGGTGCTTCGGTGCATCACCTTGATGAGTTGTCGTGATTACTTTTAAAGGTTCATATCTTGTCTTGATGCGTCGGTGCATCACTCTGATGCATAGACTTCATATGTGATCTAACAATTGATCTTCTTAGCGTGTCGAGGCATGTGGCTTCAAACGAAGTGTTGAAACTGTTTACAGCATCCTGTTGCGTCGATGCATCTGCTGGGTGCATCGACCTATCCAAAGGACTCCATATCCTGTTGTGAGGCAGCTCTGTAAATTCTCTTCTGAGGTGTCACTGCGTCGAGGCATCTGCTCGATGTGTTGATGCATCTCTTCTATGCTTTGCTGGTTGCATCGATGCATCATACTGAAGTTGCTTCGATGGTTTTGACTACATCGAGGTATTCCCTTGTTATGTCGATGCATCACTCCAAATTTGCTCTAAGGTTTGTGGCTGCATCGAGGTATCTGCTAGATGCTTCGATGCATCTGTCTAACCTCACCTCATCATATCAACTAATCCATGCTCTTTGAGATTCTTTCCTTGGATTATTCTGACTCAGATTTTCTGCAGGGATAAAGTTAGTGTCAGTACCAAGAAAAACATATTATATTGACATCATCAAAACATAGAATTCAACATCTGCCATGGCCATGGCCTAACTTTACCTTGGGCCAACCACCCTTCGAATATGACTTATTTTCACCGGGATTCATCCCGCTTCTTTTATCACCAAACATCAAACTTGCCATATTTTTGGCAGACATTTTCCCAAATATCTTTCATGTTTTCTCTATGCTTCCGACTCAGAATACTTTCTGAACACAGAACATGCGATGAATAAATGAATTAGCTTAAGTGTCCTTGTTCTAAAGCAGAACATTTTGCTACGTTTTTGAATTATCCATTCTTTCTTTTATCGTTAATGTAAATTTCAGGCTATAGGGCCCTTCTTTCCAACGACTAATCAAGGGTTTTCTCCTCTTTGGGGAGATGTAATTAACATCGTGACCTTTATGGCATGGCGGGTTGCAGTCCCGACACGCTATCCACCATCGTCTGATCGATCAGACGGTGTGCGCACTAGCGACTCCAAGCCATCTCGGTCTTTGGAGTCCGAATAAATCGTCACCTTGTGGATTACACGCCTGTGCACTAATAAATGATATAAAGTAAATAAATAAAATAGGAAAAAGAAAAAAGTGCGTCCACAAGTTTGGCACGTCCGGTGGGACTGAGCCTCCCTTCATCTCTTCTCCAGGATCGGGGGCCTTATGACCTCTTCCTAAAATTCTAACTGTTTAGTTTGAATTACAGGTCACGCTCCAGTAATTCCAATGGCCGTTGTTACTTTCGGACCTTTGATTGTTAGCGATCACGCTCGGTATGGCTACCTGGCGGTGCCGACAAGGTTCAGCAGCTTTCCCCCCATCGTCGACTTCCCCAACTTTTTGGGAGTAGCATTGGTTAGGCTCCTCGACACCAAAGAGGTGAAGCCCGTGACCGCTGATGCTGTGGAGGTCACCCCAAAGAAGATGGAGACGGTGGGTTGCTACATCCACCACATCAATTTTCACGCCTCAACCAATAAGGGGCGCACTATTTCCGGAAGAAGAATCACCAGGAGGAATGCTGGTGCTCTACAAGGCCGACTGTCTATCTCAGGCAAATCCATATTGATCAGAGGAGTCCGAGTATACCTGAACAGCCGTCAGGCCAAGATGATACCCGACAGGGTTGTACCAATAGTGCTAGTACGCAACTCCTTCCAGCTACTAGCTCAGAAAAAAAGGGACCTTGTTGTGTCCGCTTCTAGACCAAGGGATGGGTGGACCCCAAACCCAACCAAGTTCAAACAAATCTGGGTACCAAAGAAGGTCCAAGCTGCCCCAGTGGTCCGACCAATGCCCAGAGAGGTCCACCAAAGAAGGTCGAGACAAGACATGTGGGTTGAGTTGATAGCCCTAGTTCACTCTCTGCCGGCATTCATTACCCATGTCCGGCAAGAAAATATTCCTTACCACCATAAACGCCACGACAAGGTAGCTCACTTAGGCCATTCAGTTCATAGGCCCCCTATGCAAAGGAGGGCACAACCACCTGCTTTCCCCTCCACTCAGGCGCGGGAGGAGATGAATTATGCTATGAAGAGCTATTTGTGCGGTCTAGGGAGCACCCCTCTAGGCCAGCAGAGATCGTTTTGGGCCATGGAAGCAGTCCAAAAAGGCTGTGAATTTCAAACTTTGCCGAGTGTGGAGTCGAGAAGTTATCAACATCACTGCTATATACCCTGGTCTTGGGATGAAGTGAAGACAAGAACCTCAGTCTTTGAAAGGCTGACGTTCCCTTAAAGGTCGCCGAGAAGGACGGTAAAGAAAGAAAGATGTCTGCTAGTGTATGCTTGCAACATGATTGGAGTGGCCAACCGCTATGGGGCCTCACCCACAGAACACGAAGAAATGACCGAATTTGCTGAGAGGTTAAGCCCTCTCACCCGAAGGAAAAAGGTTGTACACGAGGTGTTGCAGAACCTCATCAATAAAGCAAGTTCAGATTCGGCCGTGACGGCCGTGATGGTGAATGTGATCACAATTGGGGATGACAGCGGGATGCCGTCTATGTCATCTGAAGAAATTCCAATTGAGGAGGGAGGCCGAGTTCCTAGCCCCTCCACGCATGACCCTACTCTGCTGATGCTACTTCAGAAATATTAGCAGGAAGTTGAAATGTTGAAAAGATGCCTAAATGAGAAAAATATCGATGTTGTAACGTCAAAGCAGGTTGAAACCCTACCTGAAACATCACGGGGAAGTGCCGATGGGTTCGAGGCTTCGCCGTAGATAATAGTAGCTCAGCTAGCACCCAACTATGCCGGGGGCACCCTTCCCCAACATATGGCCCCACATGCTCATTTCCATCCAAGCCTGGTTGACTCGGCCATGATGAATAAGCTAGTGGTAGAGCAAATGATCGAGATGAAGCTGGCAGAAAGGGGCAATGATGATTATGCCTCTTTTGATGTGTACGAAGTACCATACCTAGCTCATCATGCTGCCAAGCGACTGTCACCCGGCGTTAATAAGCCACCAAAATTTGACAAGTTCAATGGGCAAGGGTCGCCGAAGGAACATATAGCCTATTATATCAATGTGATGGGCGAGTTGGCAATTGACGAATCCTACCTCTTGAAGTTCTTCGGGTCCCCACTTACGGGATTCACTTTTGAATGGTAGTCAAACCTGCCAGCCGAGTCTATCATTGATTGGCCGGATATGTAGCGCAAGTTCAGAGAAAGATTCCACGTTGCTGAGATAGAAGTGACTGTGGCCGAGCTATATGCAACCAAGCAAAGAAATGATGAAACAACTCTGGAATATATCAATAGATGGAGGAACCTTAGCATGAGGTGCAGGCGTCCTCCACATCAAGAAGATGCAGTACAAATCTGCAATCAAAATCTAAAGAAGGAAATCCTAGAAAGGATAATCAGAATTGAGGTCAGGTCTTTCGACCTGCTGAATAATGTTGTGGCAGAGATTGAGGCCTTCCTTGCAAGATATCCCTCTGCCCATGCTGTCCCAAGCCAGCAAGTTAGGTGAATTGACAAACGGCTGGCACTTAAAGCAGTTCACACTGTTGGCTTCAAGGTGAAAAAGGGCAAAGGGGTATCTTGTCACGCCCCGATGCGGAATCTCGGGACGTACGGTTAGAGGCAAGCGAGCAATATATAATTCCGAACCATTGCAATCCATTGCACTAAAGGTTGGAAAAGTAATAATCAAAGTTTTATTGAAATAAGGTTGAGTACACTGGGTAGAACGACTACAACCAAATAATAAGTAAAATGCTAAAACAATCTCTCACTAATGCTAAGGGTACAAACTGACTCAATAAACTAAAACTATCTCTCGATATCACTCCAGTCCATCCCCGACAAGTTCGTCACCTGGAAAGAGGGGAAACAGTAGGAGTGAGCTAAACACGCTCAGTAGATAACCACAAACAGGTTTAAGTAATTAACTATTGATTTCCAATTTATATGAAATGCAGTAAATAAAGAATGACGATAGAATATCTTGCAAGGTCAAGAAATATAGCAATTTATCAAGTAGTGAACAAGTAAAGTACAATAGAGAATTTGGCCAGCAATATGTTACACATGTAACCAAGTAAATACACACGAGTCGAGTATCAAGAGTTTGTCATAGACGTAACAAGTCAAGTCAAGTATTCGGGTGCAATGCCTCACCCTTGTCATAAACATCCCAATGGGCTCAATATCTTTTCGGGCGCTCTCCCCAGGACCAGACTGGGCCCTTATGATGCGTCGGCATTTCATTTCAATTGGATCACCGATCCCCCGTCTAGACATAGTCAATTATGGCCAATATAATCAGATGAATTTCTGTCGGGTATAAGATGTAAAGGACGACACTTGTCTCCTCTGATTCAAGAGTATAAACACGACGAAAACCCAAAACAAGGTAGTCGTACGGCGAACACCGGGCCGTACTCTCATGAGTAACGAGTCACGGGGTCAAGAATGAACGGTTGACAGTAAGCCGTTCGAGAGAGAGAAGTAAGTTCTGAAGAACGAATATACGAACCACTCGGGTCGTATTTTTAAGAAATACGGTTCAAGAGAATCCGTATTAAGTATAACGATAATATCTAATTATAAGATAATTTATGCAAAGTAGTTACCGGGTTGCCAATAACAATTAAACCAACTAATTTCAGTTTAATGTCCATTGGTCAATTCCGGGCTCAAATATGACCGAAGGTTATCCAAGGGTAATCGGTCAATTTATCAAGTTAAAACGATAGTTATGATGTAACCGTAATTTACCACGGTAAAAATGTCTCACGGTAAAAAAATGTGAAGTTTACCGGATAGAGTGTCCGGTTAATTGGCCAAAGACTTGCCATAAGTCGGCCAGTAATATTTTGATTTACAGTAATTTACAGAAATTACCTATGGTAATTAACCAATTTATCCAAAGTTACAAGTGAATTACAATAGTTTCCACTTTAAACAATTTATCAAAATAGATATTGCAAATAACAGAAATTTACTCATGTCATTATCTGTTATTTATATGGATTGTCAAATTTTACTAATTAACATTTTTAATAGGTCAAAATAGTAAAAATCAGGTTTTCTGGAAGTTAAACGGATGACAGTGGGCCGTTAAACCTACTGGCTGTAAAACGGTTATCTATGGGCCGTTTTAAGGGTAAAAGGATACTACGGTTATAGTGGGGCCGTGTATCATGTAAAGCGGTCGTTTTCTAACCGTGTATATAAAATACGATAAAATGATAATACTACTAATTTCATTCTAAAGCGGTCTCTGGTTGACCGTTATTCATGTGAAATGGTTAAAATTGGGCCGCTTAAAGCAATTAAGGCGGTCAGTTCTAAGCCGTCTAAGAGATAAGCGGTCCGGTTGGAACCGTCTTTCTTTGTAACACGGGAACAGCGAAAACAGAAGTATAATCCGGCAATGAGGGCTTCAATTCATGGGTTTAAGCATGGAAAATCATGAAATATGCAAGCTAACATGATGCCCTATCATTCCTTTATTGAATTCAAGTTTGTGCCATGGTTACCTACCTTAACCGATGAAAATAAGAGAAAGCTTGGGGAAGAAGATGAATAGTGGTCTTGCAAAGCTTCACAGCAGCAAGACAGCAGCAAGAAATCCTTAAGTTGCTTAAGAGGAATGCTTAGGAATGCTTCCTCTATTTATAGGTTTGTAGAGAAGTGTTTAAACTTCTCACGCGGGCTGGTCAGAGCCGCAATTCCCTTGGCAGTGTTGAAGACGTGTTTATGCCAACCCAAACACGGTTTCACGTGTTCCACAAGGTAAGGTTACCCTTAATCTAAGCCTAATCCCATAGATTAAGCCATTGTTAACTAAAACCTTCATTTAATGTCACTAAACGATTTTTAATGAAATTGACCCAGAAGACAAAATTGCTAATCAAGACGTGATCTTTCAGATTATGATTTTTATGGAATTTTATCACGAGGTTTAATGTTAATCTCCCAATCTTAAGATTAAAATAATAATTTAACCCAATGTTCAACGGTTTAGTCGATAGAGAGAGTTTTTGATTTTTACCGATGAAACTCCAGAAGACAAAGTTGCTAAGAAAAATACTCTCTATCAGATGTGATTTTTGCAGATTTTTCCAAGGTAGTTATATTTTCGGGTGAATAGTGTTTTCCGCGTTTTTAAGTCAGGCTTAAATCACTGATTAAGCCATGTAAATGATTTTATTAGGGTCAGGTACAGGAGACCAAAGTGTTTATCATGGTGTTTACTAATTAACTATCATTTTTCAGAATATTTACACGATAGTCAAAAACATTTACTATTTACTATTTACCTCAGTCACTATTCAACATTTACTATTTACGAAATTTAATATTTGTACAGAAACTCGGGGTCTTACACCCTCCCCCACTTAAAGAATTTGGTCCTCCAAATTCACTGGACCAAAATACAGTAAAGGAAAGATAGCTCACCTAGAATAGGTCGGGATAACGCTTCCGTATAGCGTCCTCGGATTCCCATGTAGCTTCTTCTATTCCACGCCGACTCCATTGGATTTTGACCATCGGTATGGAACGATTTCGAAGTTGTTGCTCCTTTCGATCCAGAATTTTCACTGGTCTTTCTTCATAGGATAGATCCTTTTTAAATTCAAAGTCCACATGTTGAATGATGTGACTAGGGTCGTACACGTATTTCCGAAGCATAGATACATGGAATACGTTATGTACACCAGATAATTGAGGAGGTAAGGCCAATCTATAAGCGACTTCACCCACTCGATCAAGGATCTCAAATGGACCAATATACCTTGGGCTTAACTTGCCATAAATACCAAATCGACGAATACCTCTTGAAGGAGATACTTTTAAGAACACATGCTCGCCAATTTGAAATTCCAAATCTCTTCTCCTATTATCAGCATAACTCTTTTGCCTTGATTGAGCCACAAGTAACCGGTCTCGGATAATACGAATATTTTGTGATGACTCCGAGATAAGATCCGGTCCAAGCCATTGCTTCTCGCCAACCTCATCCCAACATAATGGAGAACGACAGCTCCTTCCATACAAAGCCTCGAAAGGTGTCATCTGTATGCTGGCTTGATAACTATTGTTGTAGGCGAATTCTATTAATGCTAAATGATCGCTCCAACTTCCACCGAAGTCGATCATACAAGCTCTCAACATATCTTCCACTATTTGATTAGTTCTCTCGGTCTGTCCATCTGTTTGCGGATGAAATGCAGTGCTAAAATTCAGACGGGTACCAAGAGATTCTTGCAATCCCTTCCAGAAATGAGATGTAAATCTCGGGTCTCGGTCAGACACAATGCTGACTGGAATACCATGAAGTCTAACCACTTCCTTCAGATATAATGCTGCTAGCACATCAACTGTCCACTTGGACTTAATGGATAGGAAATGGGCTGACTTAGTCAGTCGATCCACGATTACCCATATTGCATCATGACCACTTCGAGTCTTAGGAAGACTCATAATAAAATCCATGCCAATACTCTCCCACTTCCATTGGGGAATGTCAAGTGGTTTCAATTTACCTGCCGGTCTGAAATGCTCGGCCTTTACTTGTTGACAAACCAGACATCTACTCACAAAATCTGTAATTTCCCTTTTCATGTTCGGCCACCAAAATGTCCTTTTCAAATCTTTGAACATCTTAGTGCCTCCCGGATGGATAGTATATCGAGATCTATGTGCTTCTTCAAGAATCCGATTCTTTATATTACCCTCATCCGGTACACAAGTTCGACCTTGAAATACTAATCTTCCATCATCGGCTATCGAGAATTCAGGTCTGCTACTCAGGCTTTCCTTAATCTCGACTAGCTCGGGATCAATATCTTGCAATAACTTGATTTCTACCAATAATTCGGGCTTAAGTTGCAACTGGGAAATCAATATCCGATCATTATCAATATTGATATCCAGACTAGCCATTTGCTCCAGTAATTTCCATTCTTGTAACATAAGACTAGATATCTTAGCCACAGGTTTCCGACTTAAAGCGTCAGCAACCACATTGCCTTTGCCCGGGTGATACTTAATAGAAAAGTCGAAATCCTTTATATACTCCAACCATCTCCTTTGTCTCATGTTCAATTCCTTTTGAGAAAATAAGTATTTCAGACTTTTGTGATCCGAAAATACAGTGAATGTTTCACCATATAAGTAGTGCCTCCAAATCTTCAAAGCAAATACCACGGCTGCCAATTCCAAATCATGAACTGGATAATTAACTTCATGCTTTCTTAGCTGCCTAGAAGAATAGGCAATCACCTTGCCGTGCTGCATAAGCACACAGCCTAAGCCAATACCAGAAGCATCAGTGTAAACCACAAAACCGCCCTCACCAGAAGGTAAGGTCAAAATAGGAGCAGTAGTCAAACAATCCTTCAGAGTTTGGAAACTCCGTTGGCATTCAGTTGACCACTCAAACTTGATCTCCTTGCGGGTTAATTTTGTCAGAGGTACCGCAATCTTAGAGAAATCTTGAATGAACCTTCGATAATAACCAGCCAGGCCAAGAAAACTCCTTACTTCAGTAACATTAGTAGGCTGTTCCCAATTCTTTACCGCTTCCACTTTAGATGGATCCACAGAAATTCCATCCTTAGTAATAATATGTCCTAGAAAGGACACCTCACTTAGCCAAAATTCACACTTGCTGAACTTGGCATATAATTGGTGATCTCTCAATAATTGCAAAGCCATCCTCAGATGCTCGGCATGTTCTTTTTCACTCTTGGAATATATCAAAATATCATCTATGAATACCACAACCCATTGATCAAGGTAGGGTCGGAACACACTGTTCATTAACTGCATGAAAGCTGCCGGTGCATTCGTTAACCCAAAAGGCATAACGACAAACTCATAATGACCATACCGGCTACGGAAAGCTGATTTATAAATATCCTCTTCTTTAATCCGTAACTGGTGATATCCAGATCGAAGATCGATCTTAGAAAAATAAGAAGCTCCAGTAATCTGGTCAAATAACTCATCAATCCTTGGCAAAGGATACTTGTTCTTGACAGTCAACTGGTTGAGTTGCCGATAATCGATGCATAATCTCATCGAACCATCTTTCTTCCGAACAAACAATACAGGAGCTCCCCAAGGGGAAACACTCGGGCGAATAAAACCCTTCTCGAGTAATTCCAACAATTGCTGCTTCAATTCCCGCAATTCCGCATGAGACATTCGATAAGGGGCTCTAGAAATAGGAGACGATCCAGGAATAAGATCAATAGAAAATGTAACTTCACGCTGAGGCGGAAGTCCTGGTAACTCCTCTGGAAATACGTCCGGAAATTCTCGGACAATAGCAATATCCTTAATCTCGATCTGCTGTTCAGGGGACGCATGAACAAAAGCCAGAAAAGCTTCGCATCCACGCCTCAATAACTTATCAGCACGAAGAGTCGAGATAAGAGAGATAGAACTAGGATGTTTCACTCCCTTGAAGGATAATCCGGGGTGTCTAGAAAAAGACACGGAACAAGAACTACAATGGACATTGGCCTCATATCGAGCCAACCAATCGGCTCCTAGGATTACATCGTAATCCTTCATGTCCATACAAATCAAATCAGCTGGAAAATTCTGATCATTCACCATAACCTTACTAGAAGGATAGTAATGCTGAATTGCTGATTTAGAACCAATAGGGGTTGATATTTCTAACGGAGAACTCAATAAAACAGGTTCCATAGCTAAAGATTTAGCAAATCTCCGTGAAAGAAAAGAATGTGTTGCACCAGTATCAAATAGAACAAAAGCTGGCAAGTCGAATATAGCAAGAGTACCTTCGACGAGTCCACCATCCTCGGCGATATCTTTTTCCTTCGCATGAAGAGCCTGGAGCCTGCCTTGAGGCTTCTTGAAATTCAGGGGTTTTGCCGGGATAGCTTGTTCCGATAATAAAGGGCAGTTGGGTATACGGTGCTCTTTGCTTCCACACCGCAGACATGCACCTAGCTTGCGCCAACAATCTTCCATCTTGTGACCAGGACGATCACAATATCGGCATACGCCCTTGAATGGAATCATAGAATCAGGTTTCTTGTCTTCTTGTCGCGGCATTTTGCCTCTCCACGAACCAGAACCAGAACTTGAACCAGAACTAATAAATGGTCTTTTCTTGCTCGGGTCAGTGACAAATCCAGGTTTAACATTCTTGAGTGCCTTCGGTTGCTCTTTCTTGTTACCTTGACCACGAATCCTTTCAGTCATTTCCAAAGTATCTTCTAATATTTGTGCCTTTCTTACCATCTCAGAATATGTAGAAATTTCCAGTGGTGCAAGTTGATTGATATAATGAAGTCGAAGACCATTGAGGAAACGCTTCGCCTTCATTCTCTCAGTCGAAATAAGATGTCTTGCATAACGAGAGAGTCGTGAAAACTGAGCCTCATATTCTGATACCGATAAACTTCGCTGCTTCAAAGCTGCGAATTCTGCTCCCTTCTTTTCTTGCACGCGGTCAGAAAAATATTTATCATTGAAATATTCCTCGAATTCCTCCCACGAGACTTGTTGATCTCCGAGAGTCGGCTTAACAGACTCCCACCAAGCACGTGCATCCCGTTCCAGTTGGAAAACAGATAAAAGAACACGTTCTTGGTCAGTGCATTGCATGACCTCAAAAATTCTTGCCATCTCGTCGAGCCAATTCTCGGCTTCATCGGGATCAGTTGAACCAGCGAATCTAGGCGGGTTCATTCCTCGAAAATTCCGATATAAATCACCAGTGCCATGAGCTGCGCCATGAGGTGCCGCTCCAGCTCCAGCTTGAGCCAGTGCGTTCAAGGCTTGCGTAAGTCCTTGAACTGTACGATGTAAATTCCTCATCTCAGCACGATTGGCTGCCATTTCGAGTTAAGTGCCTATATAAAATAGTTACTCGGATTATTTATGAGAGAAGAACTTCTTAGATGAGAAGAGAAGAACTAGATAAGAAGATCATGATTATGGTTAAATAACTTAACCCAAATTTCTACCCAAATTCTCACAAGGTTGTTTTCTTAAGCCTATAACCAATAGACCTATAACCTTAAAGTGAAATACCTAGGACAAATTGACCTAGGCTCTGATACCAACTAAACTGTCACGCCCCGATGCGGAATCTCGGGACGTACGGTTAGAGGCAAGCGAGCAATATATAATTCCGAACCATTGCAATCCATTGCACTAAAGGTTGGAAAAGTAATAATCAGAGTTTTATTGAAATAAGGTTGAGTACACTGGGTAGAACGACTACAACCAAATAATAAGTAAAATGCTAGAACAATCTCTCACTAATGCTAAGGGTACAAACTGACTCAATAAACTAAAACTATCTCTCGATATCACTCCAGTCCATCCCCGACAAGTTCGTCACCTGGAAAGAGGGGAAACAGTAGGAGTGAGCTAAACACGCTCAGTAGATAACCACAAACAGGTTTAAGTAATTAACTATTGATTTCCAATTTATATGAAATGCAGTAAATAAAGAATGACGATAGAATATCTTGCAAGGTCAAGAAATATAGCAATTTATCAAGTAGTGAACAAGTAAAGTACAATAGAGAATTTGGCCAGCAATATGTTACACATGTAACCAAGTAAATACACACGAGTCGAGTATCAAGAGTTTGTCATAGACGTAACAAGTCAAGTCAAGTATTCGGGTGCAATGCCTCACCCTTGTCATAAACATCCCAATGGGCTCAATATCTTTTCGGGCGCTCTCCCCAGGACCAGACTGGGCCCTTATGATGCGTCGGCATTTCATTTCAATTGGATCACCGATCCCCCGTCTAGACATAGTCAATTATGGCCAATATAATCAGATGAATTTCTGTCGGGTATAAGATGTAAAGGACGACACTTGTCTCCTCTGATTCAAGAGTATAAACACGACGAAAACCCAAAACAAGGTAGTCGTACGGCGAACACCGGGCCGTACTCTCATGAGTAACGAGTCACGGGGTCAAGAATGAACGGTTGACAGTAAGCCGTTCGAGAGAGAGAAGTAAGTTCTGAAGAACGAATATACGAACCACTCGGGTCGTATTTTTAAGAAATACGGTTCAAGAGAATCCGTATTAAGTATAACGATAATATCTAATTATAAGATAATTTATGCAAAGTAGTTACCGGGTTGCCAATAACAATTAAACCAACTAATTTCAGTTTAATGTCCATTGGTCAATTCCGGGCTCAAATATGACCGAAGGTTATCCAAGGGTAATCGGTCAATTTATCAAGTTAAAACGATAGTTATGATGTAACCGTAATTTACCACGGTAAAAATGTCTCACGGTAAAAAAATGTGAAGTTTACCGGATAGAGTGTCCGGTTAATTGGCCAAAGACTTGCCATAAGTCGGCCAGTAATATTTTGATTTACAGTAATTTACAGAAATTACCTATGGTAATTAACCAATTTATCCAAAGTTACAAGTGAATTACAATAGTTTCCACTTTAAACAATTTATCAAAATAGATATTGCAAATAACAGAAATTTACTCATGTCATTATCTGTTATTTATATGGATTGTCAAATTTTACTAATTAACATTTTTAATAGGTCAAAATAGTAAAAATCAGGTTTTCTGGAAGTTAAACGGATGACAGTGGGCCGTTAAACCTACTGGCTGTAAAACGGTTATCTATGGGCCGTTTTAAGGGTAAAAGGATACTACGGTTATAGTGGGGCCGTGTATCATGTAAAGCGGTCGTTTTCTAACCGTGTATATAAAATACGATAAAATGATAATACTACTAATTTCATTCTAAAGCGGTCTCTGGTTGACCGTTATTCATGTGAAATGGTTAAAATTGGGCCGCTTAAAGCAATTAAGGCGGTCAGTTCTAAGCCGTCTAAGAGATAAGCGGTCCGGTTGGAACCGTCTTTCTTTGTAACACGGGAACAGCGAAAACAGAAGTATAATCCGGCAATGAGGGCTTCAATTCATGGGTTTAAGCATGGAAAATCATGAAATATGCAAGCTAACATGATGCCCTATCATTCCTTTTATTGAATTCAAGTTTGTGCCATGGTTACCTACCTTAACCGATGAAAATAAGAGAAAGCTTGGGGAAGAAGATGAATAGTGGTCTTGCAAAGCTTCACAGCAGCAAGACAGCAGCAAGAAATCCTTAAGTTGCTTAAGAGGAATGCTTAGGAATGCTTCCTCTATTTATAGGTTTGTAGAGAAGTGTTTAAACTTCTCACGCGGGCTGGTCAGAGCCGCAATTCCCTTGGCAGTGTTGAAGACGTGTTTATGCCAACCCAAACACGGTTTCACGTGTTCCACAAGGTAAGGTTACCCTTAATCTAAGCCTAATCCCATAGATTAAGCCATTGTTAACTAAAACCTTCATTTAATGTCACTAAACGATTTTTAATGAAATTGACCCAGAAGACAAAATTGCTAATCAAGACGTGATCTTTCAGATTATGATTTTTATGGAATTTTATCACGAGGTTTAATGTTAATCTCCCAATCTTAAGATTAAAATAATAATTTAACCCAATGTTCAACGGTTTAGTCGATAGAGAGAGTTTTTGATTTTTACCGATGAAACTCCAGAAGACAAAGTTGCTAAGAAAAATACTCTCTATCAGATGTGATTTTTGCAGATTTTTCCAAGGTAGTTATATTTTTGGGTGAATAGTGTTTTCCGCGTTTTTAAGTCAGGCTTAAATCACTGATTAAGCCATGTAAATGATTTTATTAGGGTCAGGTACAGGAGACCAAAGTGTTTATCATGGTGTTTACTAATTAACTATCATTTTTCAGAATATTTACACGATAGTCAAAAACATTTACTATTTACTATTTACCTCAGTCACTATTCAACATTTACTATTTATGAAATTTAATATTTGTACAGAAACTCGGGGTCTTACATATCTAACCCCCCTCCCGCCAAACCCGCTGAACGTCGAGAGGGTTCTTCCCTGCAGAACAAGACAAAGAAGCTCTATGCCTTCCCCAGAGACAGGACTCGAGCCCTATTCGAGTTGGCCATTAAATATAATAAGGTCACTCTCCCAAAATCGAAGAGGCCAAATGATGTTGAGAGAAGGGATGATCCTCACTTCTGCCCTTCTCATCAAATGCTCGGGCATGCTATTGAGGATTGTCACATATTCAAAGACATAGTCCAAGGCTTGATCAAAAGGGGGAGCTACAAATGGGCAAGTACCAGGTTAATCCCCCACGCCCCCATGAAATGCCCACTCTGGGGGCAACAGTTAATATGATATCTTTATATCAGCAATTGCCTGAAGAGGTGTCAGAGGCTTGCACCCAGTGCACTTACGAAGTCTATATTCTAACACCCACAAAGGAGCAAGAAAATTGGCAGATAGTGCCGACAAGAACAAGAAGAAGGCCAGTCTCTCACCCTACTCCGAGGGTCCAAATCCGTGACATTGTGGCCCGGCCCACTCCACCCCTTATGACCCCTATCTGGCATGAAAAAGCCCCTCGGGTGGTTGTTAGAAGGCCAACTAACAACAAGAAGAAGCAAACCCCGTTGCGGGTACATACAGAAACCAGCCCAGCCGTGGAGCGGCTACGGGTCATCATAAATGGGCCAGATGAGTATGAACATTCCAAGATCCAACCTGTGCGGTTGAAAGAATGTGTCCCCTGGGAGCACTTTGAATCCCGGGAGCTAACACAAGAACCCGGAGATAAAATAGAAATGCCGAGGGTACAAGATGACCCGCCGCGGGGGCAAATGTCAGCCACAAAGGGGAAGAAAAAGAAGAAGTCAAAGAATAAAAGAAGGGACATTGCTATATCTTGTGATACATTATTGGCCTTGTGCAACATGACTTAAATGTATGAGGAAGAAGATGAAGAAATATGCTTCACGCCGACGGGGGTAAATTATGCTGAAGCTTCTGCCTCCCATCATGCCACCAAGTCTGAGAGAAAATGGAGACACCCTTCGCCAGCTAACGAAGAGGCGCACTATCATACTCCTCCTATACCTGGAGGCATAAGGTCGAGAGTGTCAGTCTCTGAGGGACTGATTGCGGTCGGTGATGATGGCGGGATGCCACTCATCCCATCCAAAATTGAGGCGGAAGGCAGCACTCTTGGCTCCTCTCAGCAAGACCCTGCTTTGATGGCATTACTATATCAAAAGTAGCATGAAATTGAGGTGCTGCGAAGATGATTAGATGAAATGGATATGCATCCATCTACACTCAGGCAGGCATGACTCCTTTCCGATACCTCACTAGATGGTGCTAAGTCACTCGAAGTCTCACCATAGCTGGCCATGCCCCGAATAGCACCTGACCATGCAGGGGGCATTCTCCCTCAGCAACTGCAACATGTAGTCTCGACATGTCCTTCAGCTTCCCGGGCATGTCAGGGAGCAACTACAACACCTCAGGCAATGGTGCTAACAAGCCCAAATGTGCAACCAGCTAGCTCACACCCGAGCCCAACAGGTCCGATGACGATGGACAGACTAAGGGTGGAACAAACAATTGAGATGAAGCAAACCGAGGAGGAAGTCACCGAGGCAGAATTGCATGTAACCAAGTAAAAGGATGATGAGTCCGCCCTGGACTTTATCAGAAGGTGGAGAAATCTCAGTGCAAGATGTACGTGTCCACCAAGCTATGAGGACGCCGTTCAAATCTATAAACGAAATTTGAAGAAGGAGATCCTATAAAGGGTGATTGGCATCAAAGTCAAATCCTTCGATCAGTTGAATAATGTTGTGGCTGATATTGAAGCCTTCTTGGTGAAGTATTGCCCGACTGCGGCTGTCTCAAGCCAGAAGAACAGGTCAGCTGGCAAGTACCCAACGTAAGAAGAGATTCACATCGCTGATCTCAAAGTTTTCGAGCAACAAAAGAAGAAAACAAAAGAGGCAGCTAGCCATTCTTCCACTAAGCCTGCCAAGCAGGGATTCTCGTCAAGGGACAAGATGAAGAAACCCTATTCCTTTCCGAAAGACAAGACTTAGATTCTATTTGAATGGGCCCGTGAATATGGCAAAGTTGTGCTCTCGGAGCCCAAGAGACTGAACGATGTCGGAAGAAAAGATGACACCCAGTTCTACCTTTATTACCAAAGGTTGGGACATTCCATCGAGGATTGCTATGTATTCAAGGATATCATCGAAAGCCTAATCAAAAAGGGTGAATTACAAATGGGCGAGTACAAGGTGGACCCACCGCCCACTCATCAAATGCCTGTCTTAAAGACGACAGTCAACATGGCCTCGCTGTATCATCTGCTTCCCGAAAATAGAACAAAAGTCAACAGTCAGCACGCCTATGAGGCTTAAATTCTAATACCAGCCAACAAACAGGAGAACTGGCAAGTAATGCAAAAAACATACAAGGTGCAAAAGATGGTATGTTCTGGGAGCAGATACTAAAAAAAAAGAGAAAAAAGAAGAAGAGAAAGAAGAAAAAAGGAGGAAAAGTTAAAAAAGAAAAAGTCCAAAAAAAATGAAAGAAGAGTTACAACTCTGCATTGCGCTATTCAAGTTGGCAGATTCTGAGGAAAAAAAAAGAAAGAAATATGCTTCGCAACAGCAAAGGAAGACCAAGTAGGAATTCCAACTTTCAACAATGACATCAGATCTGGAAAAAAATGGGGGCATCCTCCACGAACCAGCAATGACATAATATTCAAGAGTGGAAGTCGTACCAAACTCCCGAGACTGAAGTTAGAAGGATTTAGATCCCACCTCCACTCAGTCCTTACTCAGTGAAGAGGAGCAGCAAGAGCATCCGCTCATTCACTGAATTTTTACACGCAAAGAGTTAGCTAAGCCGACATAATAAACCCGAATAAATGCAAGAGAAAGAGAATAAGTTGCCTTGCGAATCAGTTTCGCTGGTATAGGATGACGTCAGGTGGGTTACAACCGAAGAAGTGAAGTCGGCCAATGTCAAGGCCAGCAATATAATGATGGAAATGTTGAATCAAATCTCCGAGAGATACTCTCTCCGAATGAAAAGACTCGGCAAGATACAATTACAACTCTACAAAGCCCAGCAGATTATGGAGGATGCTTTATAGCAATGCAATCAGGGATGACCACAACTCTCTCTGAAGAAGACATGCTCCCGCCCTCCGCAACCCACAACAGGCCGCTCCACATAAGAAGGGGCAACTGAATGATCGACCGTTGAGCGGGATTTTAATTTGTCTAGGGTCACCTAGCAGTATACTCCTTTCCCGGAGTCATCAGAAATATTGTTTCAATATACACCTGACTTGGGGTGTTTGGATGTCACCTCCTTGAGGCAGGCCCATATATGAAAAGGGGGCAAAGGACAGTTTGCCCAGGAGGCTGAAGATAAGGAAAAGAAGATGGTGGGGTCTAATGACTGGTTCTCCCTGCCGCTACCCGGTCAAATGAGTCATCATGAAGAAGTAAAACTGCCTAAAGTAAAAGATGCACTATGAGCAGTTCCTCCAATCATCCACCCCGACTTGGGGGCATATGAAGTCAAAAGTTTACTTGGGCACACCAAGGTCCCACCGGGAATCACAAGACCCATCATGAACGCTAACTATCAGGCATGCTGAGCCACTGAAGATTCTTGAAGCTCCTCGCCCAGAGGGCCCATCTAATATATTCTATGCAATCGAAGAATACCCGGTGAAAAGAGAACCACGACTACTGCTCCCCTAAGAGAAAGATATGGTCCGGTCATCTCGACCATGGGACTCCCTGATGAAGCCAGCAAGGCGGTCACAATAACAAGAAAACAACAAACGCTGCTCTCCCCGCCCGGGAGCAAAAAAAAATGATGAATGATGAATGAACGAAATGAATAGATGAAATGCTCCTAAAGCCGGGACATCCACCAAAGATGGACGGGGAGCTGTCGCAGATTGCTTAATACCTAGGCTTGGGTTTCTCTATAAAAAAAGAGAGAGAAAAAAAGAAGAAAGAAGAAAAAAAGAAGAAGAAGGAAAAATAAGAAAAAAAAAGAAGAAGAAAGGAAGAAAAGAAAAGAAAAAAATTATGAGATGACATGGTCTCTGTATCTACCTTTACAGGCAAAGACTCCCTAGAAGCATTACATGATGAATGTCTAAGGGACATGAAATGATTGTGCTGCCTGGGGAGCTAGGAAGACCCCGCAACTGCAAAATGCGGAGCTAAGAAGACCCCACAACTGCAACCATCAATACAAAAAGGCCAAGAAGATAGCACTTGGTACAAGCGCTGGGAGCCTATTCCTGCAAGAGCTACAACTTTTCGGGCCATCTCTCGCATAAATTGAGAAAAAAGGGCAGCCGCTGATTCTGTACATAACTGTTGCCGAATATCCCCTGGGGGCAATGCTAATTCAAAATAATGATAAAAAAATAGGTTCTATACTGTCACTGCCAAGACTAATGAGAACAGAAGGGAGGCACACTCCAATCATCGGGCCGAGACAGACAAGTGTCCTCTAACCCCCAAACGGTGAGGCTCCGCACATCTCGTGCCTGGTCAGCGAGGCCTACACAAATGATGAAGCAAATTATCCTCAATATGGAGAGCGGGATGTCCCAGTTATACAGCTCGTGGAGCAATTCTCTCCCCCATTCAAATACATTAACAGTCCCACCGGACAAAGCACCCAGCATTGTAGACAAATCTGCACCCGGGAGCCCAGCAAGCTGGAAGAAAAATCGGACGAAAAATGAAATGAAGCTATGACGAATGAGAAAGCTCCAAAGTCTGACTGGAAAGCATCATTGGCGCAGTAACCCAAGTAACAACAATTGCCCAACAAAAAATGAAAATAAAAAAATGAAAATGAAAATGATGATGAGTAATAATAAACAATGAAAATGAATAAAAAATGAATAATGAAAAGGAAACAAGATAAGAACAAATGAAATGAATGAAAATAATGACAAAAAATGAAAATGGATAAAAATGAATAATAAATAATAATAATAAAATAAAAAATGAAAATAATGAATGAAAATGACGAGAAAGGAAATAATGATAAATAATGAAGAAAATGATGATGGATAATGAAGAGAATAAAAATGAATGAAAAAGAAGAATGAGAATGAGCATTGAAAATGAATAATATATAACAAGGATGAATGAAAATGAAGTAATAAAGAATGAAATGAATGAAAATAAATAATAAAAAATGATGAAGATGAATGAAAATGAATAATAAAAATGATGAATGAAAATGAATGAAAATGAATAACAAAGGAAATAATAATAATAAATAAAAAATGAAATAAAAAAATGAATGAAAATGAATAATGAAAGAAAGAAAAGAGAAAAAAATAAATAAAAAATGAATGAAAAGAAATAATGAAATAAAATGAATAAAAATGAATGAGAATGATAACGAATGATAAAAGAAAAAGAAGAAGAAAATGATGACAACAAATGGAAAAGAAAATAAACAGGAAAAGAAGAAAAGACCACCATTGGCGGGTACCGACCCTCGGTCCCACCAGTAAACATATATTCTATCCTTGACCCGGACCTTCCGTCTGAGTCAAGTTGGTTGACTTCGACATTCCGTTGAGTCAACATCTATTCTGCCCTTGGCCCAGACCTTCCGTCTGAGTCAGGTTGGTTGACATTGACATTCCGTCGAGTCAACATCTATTTTATCCTTGGCCTAGACTTTCTGTCTGAGTCAGGTTGGTTGACTTCGACATTCCGTCGAGTCAACATCTATTCTGCCCTTGGCCCAGACCTTCCATTTGAGTCAGGTTGGTTGACTTCGACATTCCATCGAGTCAACACCTATTCTGCCCTAGGCCCAGACCTTCCGTCTGAGTAAGGTTGGTTGACTTCGACATTCCATCATCGAAGTTCCGTTGAGTTAATACCTATTCTGCCCTAGGCCCAGACCTTCCATCTGAGTCAAGTTAGTTGGCTTCGACATTTCGTCGAGTCAACATATATATTATGCCATCGGCCCAGACCTTCCATCTGAGTCAGGTTTGTTGACTTCGACATTCTGTCGAGTCAACATCTATTCTACCCTCAGCCCAGATCTTCCATCTGAGTTAGGTTGGTTGACTTCGACATTCCATCGAGTCAACATCTATTCTGCCCTCCACCCAGACCTTCTGTCCGAGTCAGGTTGGTTGACTTGGACATTCCATCGAGTCGACAACTATTTTGCCCTTGGCGTCATCACATTTTATCTAAGTCAAGCAACTCGGCATCATGACATTCCATCTAAGTCGACATATATTCTACCCTTGGCGTCATGACATTCTGTCTAAGCCAAGCAACTCGGTGTCATGACATTCCGTCTAAGCCGACATATATTTTACCCTTGACATCATGACCTTCCGTCTAAGACAAGTAGCTCGGTGTCACGGCACTTCGTCTAAGTCGACAACTATTCTACCTTTGGCGTCATGACATTCCATCTAAGCCAAGCAGCTCGGCGTCATGACATTCTGTCTAAGCCGACATATATTCTACCCTTGGCGTCATGACCTTCCGTCTAAGCCAAGTATCTCGGCGTCATGACATTCTATCTAAGCCGACAATTATCCTACCTTTGGCCCGGACCATCCGTTCAAGTCAATGAACAAAATGACCCCTTCTACCATCGGCGTCGCGACATTCCGTCGAAGCCGACATGCATTCTACCCTTGGCGGCAAGACTTTCCGTCTAAGCCATGTAGTTCGGCTTCACGACACTTCTGTCTAAGCCGACGACTATCCTACCTTTGGCTCAGACCTCTCGTCTACGTCAATGAACAAAATGACTCCTTTTGGTTAACGCCAACCTCCAGTCCTGTCGGGATTCACCCCATCCCTTTGACTCAGACCTTCCGCTCGAGTCAATACATAAAACCCTTCCTTCCTTGTTTCAGTATTAACCCTATATCAAGAAATAATCAACTTGTAGATGTTTTTATCAAACCCTTAAATAATAATAATAATAATAATAATAATAATAATTCTCAAACATAAGGAGAAAATGTGGAATCTACAGAATAAATAATCAGCAAGTCACATACTTTATAAATGCGAATAAAATTCCATGCATACTACATATCTTGTGAATAAACAGTTAAAAGGAAAGTAAGTAAAAAAAAAACTCTCGCATGATCTTGATTTTGTTTGTGTGCTCATTCTACTTGCATGCTTTTCTGTAGTATAGTTTAATACACTTCTTTTGAACTTTTTAAGACCATACCTCCTTGAATAAATAATGCTACCCTGATTTTGGACATGTGTGCATCATGTCATATACTAAGGGAGAGAAACCAATTTTTGTAAATACATACGTTAAAGGGAAGAGTCATAACTATGTCTCTAGCGTAACTCACAGAATATACCCAAAACAATACTCCCACACTTTGCACATAATGTGATTAATGGCTTCCAACCATAGGGATTTGGAGATTCTTCCTAACACTTTATGGATGTTCGAATTCTTACGCGAACATGAAGGGTGACCGTGAGGAAAAAGCTGCCTGCCCCCTGTGCAAAAAAAAGAAAAGAAAAAATAATGAATAAGTGTAATATGGATTCTAATAACCGGGTCTCCCCACTGAACAAGTGAGGAGTCTCGCGTAAAATGGTGAAATAAATCTCCACAGTAAAAAAAGAAGTGACAGATCCTTGTAACCAGGTCTCTTCATTGAATAAATGGTGAGCCTCGCGTCAAACGGTGAAGTCCAAAATTTAAAATAAATAAGGGGGTTGTGTGAAGCTATCGAAAGTCGAGAACCTGGAATGTACGTGTAGGCGACAGAGTAATCTTCTAGTGTTACTCAGAAGGTCTGCACATCCGTATGTTTTGGGTTCATTGCTCACACACCTACACTTCTATACCATAGAGAAATTGTCTTGGGTGTAGATTGTGATTTTAACTACATATATAGACTATGCACTGTCCTCTTTATGAATGCACATCTTCTTTAGTTATGCTTCTTGAACCGCACTCCGTCTGTGAATCAATGGCACTGTTCTTATCCCATTCCCAATAAAACGGCAGCTATACTACATATCTATTATATGCTTGTTATTGATGAATGCCTGCATGCTTGGGTGAAATTTCATAAAATAATCAACAATTGAACTAAATAAAATGATAAAAAGTAAAAAGTAAAAAGTAAAAATAAAAAAAATAAAAATACAATACAAATAAAATAAATAAATTAATAAAAAGGAGAGATAATAATATAATATATATATATATAAATATTAATATATATATATAAAAATAATAATAGAACCTCATCAAGGGGGATAAGTCTACAAACAAAAAGGGTAGCTGCAAGCTCCGGAATCCCTTATGTGCAGGAAATGATGACAGAAGACAGTAAGGAGAAGGGGAAGCAACACCCGCAGGTCCCGCTCCTTCGTCCCTCATTCGCGACACCTGCAGGTGGGGGGCATTTGGTGACACCTAAAAAAATTGTCATATACAACAGCAAGCCCCGCATCGGGCAAAGAAGAAAAGAAAGAAGATGAAGAAGAAAAAGAAGAAAAAGAAGAAAAATTAGAGGTGCCCTGTCTGCACCTTCATTCGGCGTGTCTTAACGGCACCCTCGTCAAAGCTCCCACCGGCAGCCCTGACACTGACAGAGAAGAAGAAAAAGAACAAGAATGAAATAAGAAGAAAAGAGAGAGGTGGGAGTTCCATCCGGTACCCCTACTCGAGTCTTTGTTGATGCATAAAACTTGAACACCACAATATACCACGATAAGGCAGCAATCGTGGGAAGTCAAGGTGTTCCTAAGGCACGCTATCACGGGCTCGACTGTAAGAACCCGACAGCGAAGAAATAGAAGAAGAGGTCGGGACGGCCGAATTTCAATACCCGAGATGATGGTGCCATATCATAAATGTGACACCACATCGTCAAAAATTTGTGTCCCGATGGACAAAGTGGATTTAAAATCAAAGGAGGCCGAGGCGCCCCTAAAGACATATCGTCGTGGTCAGGAGTGTGGAAGCCCGGGCATCAAAGAAAAAGAAGAGGAAAAGAAAAGAAGAATAAAAGGAAAAAAATGGCAAGAGAAGAATAAAAGAAGAAAAGCACAAAAAGAAGAAAAAGAAGAAGAGGCATGGGTCGAACCGGTAGCCCTCCATGGGCTGAACTGATAGCCCTCACGCGCCTCATCCAGCAGCGCAACGGTGCTCATCCAGTAGGCCTTTTTGATGGGCTAAACCCCCTATCCGGCAGCCACCCTCGAAGGCTCTAAACCGCCAGTATGTGTGCGACTCCATCCGACAGCTCCTTGCTGAATCGGCGACAGCAGCCCAGCAACTCCATCCGGCTACCCCTTTAGTGCTGAACCAACAACGCGGAAGCAACCCTCAATCCGGCAGCGCCACGCCCTAATGTGGCAGCCACAACCTTCATCCGGCAGCACACCGTGTGCTGAACCGGTAGCCTATCTAAGCCTCATATGGCAGCCACTGAAACCCCCATCTGGCAGCAGCAGGGCCTCCGTTCGGCCACTCAGCAAGTCCCTATATAAAGGGAGGGATGGCAGCGAAGAGGATAAGGCATCCGAAGGGCATTAGGGAGAAAAAGAGGAGGATCAAGCATCGAGCAGAGGCGAGCATCGCAAACTTAAAGCAGAGTGAAAGAGAATAAGAAGAAAAGAAGCAAGAGATAGAGGGGAAGCAACAGAGAGAAAGAGAGAAGGAGAGAGAGAGAGAGGAGAGGTGAGGAAGGGGGAGAAGGAGCTAGTGCTCTGTTTCTCCCCCTTTTCTTGTATTTGCTTCCTTTTTTCTTCTTGATATGTGTTTACTTTGGTGCCTTCCCTTTTCCCCTTATTGTATTCATTTGATTCATGATTAATGAATGAAAGAAATGGTTCTTCATGAATGGAATTTGCTTGCTTTCTGTCATCGCATTCTGATCACTATTCTTTTGGTTTCATGATGTTCTCTCTTCCTTCTATCATGGTTACCTCTCCTTATGGGAATGGAATGCGATGGATGGTCCGGGAAGGCAAATGCTGGTATACCTTCCAAAGGGCTCGGGACTGGGGTTTATTCAGTCCCATGAATATGATCTCAGATTTTGACCCTCGTGAATTGTTTTATTCGAATCCTCCATTGTACTACATATATCATGTCCCCACCACTTTGCTTCTCACGGGGATGCAATAACATGATTTACCGGTGCTCCATTCTACGTTGTCCTCCCTACTTGTTTGTGATCATTTGAGTCTTCCTGTGGTTTGGGTCATTCGACATCGTCTTGTGGTCATTTGAGTTATTGGATATTCTTGGTTTTGATAATAGCTAAACACTATAAGTCATTATTGTTTTAACTCTCATATGACTGACATACGTGATGTTTTGTTCATGATAGATATGCCAATGAATTGCCAAGGAATGAAGTGGAGATGGCAAATGTGAAAGCTTAATGTTGCGCCTTCGCACGCGGATCGACCTGCACGGTCAGGTCGCGGGGATCGGGGGTCAAGGGGGCAGCGCCCCTTGCGGGGGTTTCCGGGGGCGGAGCCCTCGAAACAAAAATTTGATTATAGGAGTGATATAATCAACAGAAATCTTCAAGACTGTCAAGGGTGATGCCACAGACATGAACGGGCTGCTAAAGGAGTCAAGCGATGGAGCTAAAGCAGTTAACGGACCGACTCGGGAAAGCCCAGGGTCTGCCCAGCTGGCGGTCGACCGCCAGCACAGGGGCGGTCGACCGCCCCAGCCAGCAACCCCTAGATTGTAACTCTTTCAGTAGCGGTCGACCGCCAGCCCAGTAGCGGTCGACCGAAATTTCCAGGAACCGCCTGTTTGCAGGTTTCTCAGTAGCGGTCGACAGCCAGAAGCTGCAGGTCGACCGCCAGCCCCGAGCCTTCAATGTTGACTTTGTTTTCCACTTCGAGAAGAGCCCCTTTCCTTGTATTTGTTTAACCCCGAAGTCACCCAATCTTCCATAGATTGTGGATCTGGTCTGGGGGATGTCTAAGAACCATGCAAAGGTTATAAAACACATGCAAGAGGGTTAGAAACCCTAGTTGATCATTTGTGAATCCAAGGGAGATCAAAGGAGGCTACAAGGGTGAGAGGAGTTCGAGTACTGTAGCCGTGAACAGTACTCCGGGAAGAAGTTCTTCATCAAATCCTCAAGTGATTCAAGCTACTTGAAGAGGAGATCAAGCCCAAGCCAAGAGAAGATAAAGCTACATCCTTCATCCTCTTCATCATCTCAAGGGTGATCTAAACTGTATCCTTAAACCTCTTCATCAACTCAAGAAGATTAAAAGGAAGATCCAAGCTACATCCATAGTCTTCCTCATCAACTAGAAGAGATTCAAGGAAGATCATCTCTCAAGGAAGAAGACACCATCGAAGCATCAGATTCAAGCTCCTGCAACTCAGACAAGATCTTTCTACTTTGAGCATATTCTATATCTTGTTTGAGTGATTTCGTATTTGTTCTCTTTTCATTTCTTTCAAACAATTGAAACTAAAGATCGTCCCTACCGGTGGTTAGTAGGAAGGCAATCGGAAGTTGTCCGACCTGTGGTGTTGACGTCCCTACCGATGGTTAGTAGGAAGGTAATCGGTGGTCTTTCCGATTTGTGGTTCAGTGCGTGGCACTAGTGGAGCCTCACCGGATTTGGTGAGGGGTGGACGTAGGACTGGGGATTCAGTCCGAACCACCTTAAAATCCTTTGTGTTGTGGTGTGTTTATGTGATTGCTTCGTTCTAGATGCATGCTTAGGTTCAATCTCTATATTGCGTAATCATCTTGCTAAGCAAATCGTTGTGTCCTTCGTTAAGTTAGTTATATTCCGCTGTAATTTATTTTATCTATCTATATAGAGGGTTGCATTACGAAAAGAGGGACAGATCTATTCACCCCTCCCCTCTAGATCCGCTGTCCACTACTTAACAAGTGGTATCAGAGCCTAATATCTCATTATGGGGTCCAACGACCTTGAGAGAAATGGTGGATTAGCATCCAAAGGTTTCTTACCTGAAGGACATTCTGTTAATAGACCTCCTTACTTTACTGGAACTAAGTATCCTTATTGGAAACATCACATGCAGGTGTTCATTCGCGCTCAAGACTACGAACTTTGGCGAGTGATCAGCAAAGGTCCGTATGAGCTTACAGATAATGAGGACTTGTGGACCAAAGAACAAATAAGACAATCCACTGTCAACTGGAGTGCTAAACACATCATGCAATGCTCACTCCATCCAGTTGAATTCTCAAGAGTGGCTACCCGCGCATCTGCAAAACTAATGTGGGATAAGTTAGAGGTAATCTACAAAGGAACCTCTCAGGTACGAGAAACAAAAGCCAACATTTTAGTTTCTGAATATGAAATGTTCCGCATGAATCCTGATGAGTCAATTCAGAATATGTATGCTCGGTTAACTGTACTTACTAATAGTCTAACTGATTTGGGAAAGAAATACTCAGAACATGAAATTGTGAGAAAGATTCTCAGATCATTGACTCCCGCATGGCACACAAAGGCTACCGTAGTTGAAGAATCGAGAGAACTCGCAACTACCAAGGTAGATGAACTCATTGGGTCATTAATGACCTATGGGATCAACCTTAAGAATAAAGAGACTGAGGTGCCTAAGAAAAAGCACCTAGCTCTTAAAGCAGGACCCAACGGTCAAGGCTCTTCTAATGAAGGTGAGGATTCTGCAAGTGAGCGAGATGAGGATGACGTAGCCATGCTCACACGTAAGTTCAAAAAATTCATGAGAAAGGAAGGTAAGAGCTTCATGAGAGGAAGGTCAAAGTTAAGAAATGGTTTCAAATCTAATTCTGAAAACTCTAAAAAATCTGATAAAATCATTTGCTATTCTTGCAATAAACCAGGACATTTCAAGAATGATTGTCCCGACAGATTCAGAAAAGTCAACAAATGGAAGGGCAAGAAGAAGAACAAGGCCATGGTGTCCACATGGAGCGATGGAGAGGAAAGTGATGACGGAACTAGCTCCTCGGACAAAGAAAAAGAAGATCTCTGCCTCGTGGCCAAAGGTGACGAAGAAACTGAGGTAAATTCTCCATTTGAAGATTATACAACTGATGATTGGGAGGAAGCATATATACAACTCATGGAAAAATATGACATGTACAAAAAGGAGAATAAATCATTGAAAAAGAAAATTAACTTGTTTGTGCATGATCATGATATGAATGATAAGAATGCTCTACTTGAAACTGAAATTGAAGATCTTAAGAAAATGATTGAGGATTTGGAAGAGGGAAGAAAAGAAATGGTTGACTTGGAAACTGAAAATGAGGACTTAGGGAATGAAATTGACAGCATGAAACTCAAAATGCAAACCTATGAAAAGGATAGCAAATTAAGTAATGAGAAGTATGAAGCTGTCAAACATGTCAACACTCAACTCTTGTACAACATTAAAAACCTACAAAAAGAGTTAAAGGACAAACAACAATCTTTAGAAAAATTTGTGGATGGAAAAGAAAACCTAGATGCATTGCTAGGTACTAGAATGAACTTTAACAAGGAAGGGTTAGGTTTTGAACCTACAAACAAAAGACCAATTGGGTTAAAAACTGTCACATTTGTTTCATCTTCCGAAGCTTCCACCTTAAACATAACTCCCACACAAAACCAGCAAAAACAAAAGAAGAAAGGAAAAAAAAGGTTGAAGAAGAAGCCACTGAAATCCCCAAAAAGATTGCTCAAAAGCCTAAGAAAAGTCAACCTTCCCCACAACACAGGTCGACACCACATTGGCCATCAAACATTCATACCGCCAAACAATTTCACACAGGTCGACACTGCCATAGGTTGGCACCACCATATTTTTGGGGTAATTGTGATTCTATATGCATCAATCTCATAGGTGGTAAAACAATCATTTTCAACCCAAAACCAACCAACCGCCTCAATGGCTTAAGAAGCAAACTTCATCAAACTTCCACAAACTCCAACCAAGAGCCTCCAAACAGAAAATGAATGTTAAGATTGAAAAGAAAAATCAAATCCCTGCTCTAAGCAAACAAAACATGAATGTTAAGAATGTTTGGATTCCAAAAGAAATGGTTTCATATTTTAAAAATTTGAAAAGTTTGATGGGACCCAAATTTGGTTGGGTTCCAAACACCATTGCTTAATTGCTTGTGCAGGAATGTCTTGCAGCCATGCATAACATGTGGTACCTTGATAGTGGCTGTTCAAGACACATGACTGGAGACAAATCAAAATTTTATCTCTTGGAGGAAAAGGAAGGAGGATACGTCACATTTGGAGGGAACAACAAGGGAAAAATCATTGGAACATGTAATGTAGGTAAGAATCTCTCCAACTCCATTTGTAACGTGTTGCTAGTTGAAGGTTTGAAAAACAACATGCTTAGTATAAGTCAATTGTGTGATAAGGGTCACAAAGTGTTGTTTGACTCTCATGAATGTAGAATTCTTGAACCAAAATCTGACAAGGTAAAATTTTCTGGTAAGAGAGTCAACAATGTTTACATGATTGACTTAGATGATCCTGCTCATTTAAACATTTGTCTTGCTGCACCAAAATCTGAGCTTGCATGGATATGGCATTGTAGACTAGGACATGCTAGCTACAATGTCTTACATAAACTCTTGAAGCATTCAATGGTGAAAGGTCTGCCTGAACTATCTTTTAAACAAGAAAACAAAGTGTGTGATGCATATGCCCTAGGCAAACAAACAAGAAAATCCTTCAAGGGAAGATCTGAAAATACATCATCCAAACCACTCGAGCTAATTCATATGGACTTGTTTGGTCCAACCAGAACTGCTAGCTTAAGTGGTAGAAAATATGGATACGTCTTGGTGGATGACTTTTCTAGGTTCACATGGGTTTTCTTTCTCACACATAAAAAAGATGCTTTTGATGAGTTTCAGGCACTCTACATGAAGATAAAGCAGGACGGTGAGTTTAAAATTTCCAAGATTCAATCTGATCACGGTGGTGAATTTGAAAATGCTGACTTCTATAATCTTTGCAGGGCTGAAGACATTTCACACTGATTTTCTTCACCAAGAACTCCAGAGAAAAACGGTGTAGTTGAAAGAAGAAACCGAACTCTCATAGAGATGGCAAGAACAATGATTGCCGAACGGCAACTCCCAAGTAAATTTTGGGCTGAGGTGGTAAACTCGACATGTTATATTATCAACCGCTCTATGTAAGGCCACACACCAAAAAGACTCCTTATGAGTTGCTGAAAGGTAAAAAACCCTCTCTCTCACATATGAAAGTGTTTGGGTCAAAATGCTTCATCCACAACAATGACAAAAGAGACTTAGATAAATTCGAGCCCAAGTGCGATGAAGGTATATTTCTTGGATATTCTGATAGATCTAGGGCTTATAGAATTTATAATATTAAGAGTCAAACTGTGGAAGAATCACCCCATGTTTCCTTTGATGAATATCATGATGATTCTAACAATGATAACTATTGCAGGAAAAATGATAAAGATGGAGAATTCCTAAGCATGAAGGACAAGAGTGATCCTCCACAAGAAGAAACAAAAGAAGATGGTGACCGCTCTGAATCAAACAATGCAAGGGATCAAGCTCCAGGAGAAGGTAATGATTCTACAAACATTAGAATTCTTAAGGATCATCCTTTAGAAAATGTCATTGGTAGCTTGAATGACCCACCTAGAACAAGGTCACATTTTAGAATTATGGAAGAATTAGATCAACTTGCTCTTGTCTCTCAGCTTGAACCTAAAAACATTGATGAAGCATTAAAGGATGAAGATTGGATAAATTCAATGCAAGACGAGTTAAACCAGTTTGAGAGAAACAAAGTTTGGCATCTTGTTGCTAGACCTTCATCACAATCTGTCATAGGCACTAAATGGGTTTTTAGGAACAAACTAAGTGAGGATGGCAAGATAATAAGAAACAAGGCTAGATTGGTGGCTCAAGAATATAATCAAGAGTTTGGGGTAGACTTTGATGAATCTTATGTCGCAGTTGCTAGACTCGAAGCCATTAGAATTTTACTTGCCTTTGCATGCTCCCTTAGAATAAAGCTGTACCATATGGATGTAAAAAGTACTTTCTTGAATGGCTTGATCAAAGAAGAAGTCTATGTTGAGCAGCCCCCTGGCTTTGAAAATTCTAACCATGCAGATTTTGTATACAAGCTAGACATGGCACTTTATGGACTTAAGCAAGCACCCAGAGCTTGGTATGAGAGACTAAGCTCGTTCCTCATTGAAAAAGGGTACACACGAGGTAAGGTAGATCAAACACTTTTCACCAAGAAGCAAGGTAAGAACATCTTGATTGCTCAAATTTATGTTGATGATATTGTGTTTGGTTCTACTAAATCTGAAATGTATGAGGAATTTGCTAACCTCATGACTAGCGAATTTGAGATGAGCCTAATGGGAGAACTCCAATTCTTTCTCGGTTTACAGGTCAACCAAGGACAAGATAGTTACTTCATAAGTCAAGCCAAATACATCAAGGAGCTGCTGAAAAGATTTGACATGACGAACAGCAAAATCATTGCAACTCCTATGAGCACCACAACATCACTGGATTCGGATGAAAATGGTAAATTAGTGGATGTAAAGATCTATAGAGGTATGATCGGCTCTTTGCTTTACTTGACTGCATCCCGACCAGATATCCAGTTTAGTGTATGCCTTTGTGCTAGATTTCAAGTTAGTCCTAGAGAATCTCACTTGACTGCCGTCAAACGTATCCTTAGATATCTTGCCGGCACTCAAGATTTGAGATTGTGGTATCCGTCATCATGTGACTTATCTCTTATATCTTATTTTGATGCGGACTACGCTGGATGCAAGCTGGATCGTAAGAGTACTAGTGGCTACTGCCAGTTTCTAGGCGGGTGTTTAGTTTCTTGGGCCTCCAAGAAACAACACTAGGTTGTCCTCTCAACCGCAGAGGCATAATATGTTGCTGCGGGGAGCTGTGGCACCCAAGTGTTGTGGATTAAACACCAACTCCAAGACTACCTAGTGGATCTTGGTTGTGTCCCGATTCTGTGTAATAGCACTAGTGCTATCAACCTTGCAAAAAATCTAGTCCAGCACTCTAGGACTAAGCATATTGAGATTAGACATCACTTCATTAGAGATGAGGTCGTTAAGAAAAAATTTGAACTGTATTCTGTTGATACTCTAAATCAAATTATTGATATTTTCACCAAGCCCTTGTGTAATGACATATTTTCAACACTCAGAAGGGAGCTTGGTCTTTACCGACCTCAGGCCAATAAAAATTGAAATGATGATTTTGTTCAATTTAGTTGTGTGTTTTTGCAGATTGGTGTCCATGCATTGTTTATATGTAAATATGTCATTTTGTATATGGTGTAGCATTGCATGTAGTCATGATGCATAGTAAAATTGAATTCATGTTCATAATGTATTGCATGGTTTGTGTAGCATCCTTCTTGCATGGCCATGGTATATTAAATGTTGATGTATGGAAAGGCATGTTATGCTTGCCTAGAAGCACTCAATATGCGTGAGGTTTCACCTCCGCCAAGTACCATGTGTCACTGTCGCATATAGGCCATATAGTAAGGGGGAGTTGTCTCTTTGCAACATTCATGCATATGTTTTATCTTCATTCTGTTGCATTTAATAAGTGTACAACCATGTGTTGGGTCATGCATTTCATGTCTGTCAAATTCATGTTTGATCAGGTCAACCCTTGCATGGTTCTAGTCAACCTCTTCTTGACATTCATCATTCCACTTGATTGCAAACATAACTCATTGAGTGCATTCATTGCATATCCTTAGGGGGAGTCCTGTTGCTATTCTTACTCTCTTGCAATCTGAACTTCATGACTTATAGTCTGAATATGAGATCATGAGACCGACAGAACTACAACGTAAGAGCTTTCTATTATATGCCCTGATGATTGTCCATCCAATGAAAATTGTTCAGATTTAATGATTTCCTTGAAGTTCAGAAATATTTATTCTGAAATCATCTATGTTCTATGGTTTTAATAGACCTTAACTAGAGATTGCATATTGTGCTTTGCATGACTATCCTGAAATCTGAAATCCAAACGTCATGATAATTTTGGTGATACTCTAGAGCTTAGTATTGTTTCTAAACATCTTGATGAGCTGGAATTCTTGGAAATCAATTTGACAGAGCAATGATATTTTTGCACGAAGAAATATGTCACGTCATCAAATCAAGTGACGAATGATATGTCATGATGTGCCCCTGTTATCTCTGTCTTAATTATATTTGGACTCTAGGTAGAGCACTGGCATAATTACTGAGAAATATATCTTCTCATCACAGAAATGAGATTAGATATGTCATGACGTGACTTTGCTATCTCTGTTCATTCTGCAGCATAACCGTCAGTCTTGCCAAATACCTAGGGATACTGGCGTCTAAACAACGTGTATTCTTACGGTTAGGAGGCATGTACTAGACTTGATTGCTCGTAAAATATGAGTCATGTGCCGTCAAATTCAAAAGATATTGAAAATAAAATTTGTTGAACTCATCAAATTCTATGCTTGAGTCATGATTGTTTAGCCTCAATACTAGTTTTTGGGTTATTCCCTTTGTAGTTATTGAATATAGATATATAAGACAAAGGAAGGTTAAACACTACCATGATATGCACTTTTAGTTCATTTCTATTACAACATGGATGTAGATACTTTTCGAACTCTGTTGATGATCTCAGATTTCATTAGCTTTGAACCATATATGTTGCTCGCAGTATGTTTCAGGTTTGCATATAATGGCTTGCTCTCCACTATTCACCTCTGGTCTCTTAGACATTAGTCACCTTCTATATCTTATCTCTCCTTTTTGCTGCTGTCAAAGGGGGAGAAAATGTCTTGTTGTGAGTCCTTTAATATCTTTGTCCGTCCTTTCTTGAGTTGTCAAAGGGAGAGAGTGAATTACGGACGGGAGAGAGTCCATGGGGGAGAGAACCTTGTGAGCTTTGAGTCTGCATATGTGATAGGGGTTTGTGCATAGCTTTCACATGCTTTGATCATCCATGCATACATATCCGCATTCACATGCTTTCACTATCATGGATCTTGAGCTGCACATGTCGCATATGTCATAAAGTTTGCCATTTTGGATATTCCTGTCACATAATGACTCACAGTGTTGCCATCATCAAAAAGGGGGAGAATGTTGTGCCCCTGTGATCATTTGAGTCTTCCTGTGGTTTGGGTCATTCGACATCGTCTTGTGGTCATTTGAGTTATTGGATATTCTTGGTTTTGATAATAGCTAAACACTATAAGTCATTATTTTTTAACTCTCATATGACTGACATACGTGATGTTTTGTTCATGACAGATATGCCAAGGAATGAAGTGGAGATGGCAAATGTGAAAGCTCAATGTTGCGCCCTCGCACGCGGATCGACCTGCACGGTCAGGTCGCGGGGATCGGGGGTCAAGGGGGCAGCGCCCCTTGCGGGGGTTTCCGGGGGCGGAGCCCCCGAACAAAAATTTGATTATAGGAGTGATATAATCAACAAAAATCTTCAAGACTGTCAAGGGTGATGCCACAGACATGAACGGGCTGCTAAAGGAGTCAAGTGATGGAGCTAAAGCAGTTAACGGACCGACCCGGGAAAGCCCGGGGTCTGCCCAGCTGGCGGTCGACCGCCAGCACAGGGGCGGTCGACCGCCCCAGCCAGCAACCCCTAGATTGTAACTCTTTCAGTAGCGGTCGACCGCCAGCCCAGTAGCGGTCGATCGAAATTTCCAGGAACTGCCTGTTTGCAGGTTTCTCAGTAGCGGTCGACCGCCAGAAGCTGCAGGTCGACCGCCAGCCTCGAGCCTTCAATGTTGACTTTGTTTTCCACTTCGAGAAGAGCCCCTTTCCTTGTATTTGTTTAACCCTGAAGTCACCCAATCTTCCATAGATTGTGGATCTGGTCTGGGGGATGTCTAAGAACCATGCAAAGGTTATAAAACACATGCAAGAGGGTTAGAAACCCTAGTTGATCATTTGTGAATCCAAGGGAGATCAAAGGAGGCTACAAGGGTAAGAGGAGTTCGAGTACTGTAGCCGTGAACAGTACTCCGGGAAGAAGTTCTTCATCAAATCCTCAAGTGATTCAAGCTACTTGAAGAGGAGATCAAGCCCAAGCCAAGAGAAGATAAAGCTGCATCCTTCATCTTCTTCATCATCTCAAGGGTGATCTAAACTGCATCCTCAAACCTCTTCATCAATTCAAGAAGATCAAAAGGAAGATCCAAGCTACATCCATAGTCTTCCTCATCAACTAGAAGAGATTCAAGGAAGATCATCTCTCAAGGAAGAAGACACCATCGAAGCATCAGATTCAAGCTCCTGCAACTCAGACAAGATCTTTCTACTTTGAGCATATTCTATATCTTGTTTGAGTGATTTTGTATTAGTTCTCTTTTCATTTCTTTCAAACAATTGAAACCGAAGATCGTCCCTACCGGTGGTTATTAGGAAGGCAATCGAAAGTTGTCCGATCTGCGGTGTTGACGTCCCTACCTGTGGTTAGTAGGAAGGCAATCGGTGGTCTTTCCGATTTGCGGTTCAGTGCGTGGCACTAGTGGAGCCTCACCGGATTTGGTGAGGGGTGGACGTAGGACTGGGGATTCAGTCCAAACCACCTTAAAATCCTTTGTGTTGTGGTGTGTTTATGTGATTGCTTCGTTCTAAATGCATGCTTAGGTTCAATCTCTATATTGCGTAATCATTTTGCTAAGCAAATCGTTGTGTCCTTCGTTAAGTTAGTTATATTCCGCTACAATTTATTTTATCTAGCTATATAGAGGGTTGCATTACGAAAAGAGGGGCAGATCTATTCACCCCTCCCCTCTAGATCCGCTGTCCACTACTCAACATTGTCCCCTCGTAGAGGGCATGTCAATTTTCGAGTTTCAGCGCTCTGTGTTATCCATTTCTGCTGCTTTCTTCTCTGGGGGATGGCCGTTACTGTGCTATGGCAGCTCCCATAGATCTCCTTCCTCACGCAATCCAATAGCCCTTCAATAAATGATACGGCGGCCTCATATAGTCGAATTAGTAGCCCCATGTGGCTGTTTTAGTAGCCCATTCCCTCTTCGATCCATCGACACTACGAGTGTTGTCGCTCCATGCGCACTAGAATAATTAAGGGACTGTCTCGGATTCTCTGTGGATGAGTACCAGCCTCTCACCTCCCAAACACTTCGGGTCTAGGGGAGATGCTGCCAAAATTTCGTCAGAGGTCCAACCAATAAATAAATAAATGGTGGAGCAATCATAATTCTGAAGAAAAGACAAACGCAAGTGGTAAATGAAATAACAAGAATAATATTAGCAAAATGATAACAATGAAGAGGATGTAAGGCTATTAATAATGATAGTAAACATATATGTACATATGTAAAATAAAAAAAAGAAAACAATTATGTTGATGGAGTTAAAGCCCCTGTTGACAGACGCATGAAGTAGACTGCTGTAAGCCAGAGCAAGAAATGTGAAGGTGCGTCGACACATATTGTAAATGTGTCGACGATGGAGGCCACTTAGCAGGTGGTATTGGCCAGAAATGTAAAGGTGCGTCGACACATATCCGAGGTGTGTCGACGCAGGAGGCCATTTAGCAGGTGATATTGCCCAAAACTATGAGGGTATGTCGACACACATCAGAAATGTGTGGACACATGCGGCCTTTCAACAGATAGCCTGGGCCAGAGTTGTGTTGATCGACACACATTGGAGGTGTGTCGACCTGCGATGATTCATCAGTGCAAACAATTCTATCAGAAGTCTTGGACGTGTTGACCTATCTTACACGAATAGGTCGACCTAGCTGGAGGTGCAGCACGCGTCAACAGCAGTAACAACAACATCTGGCGACAACAACAGTAGCATGCAGCAACAGCATCCCGAAGCAGTAGTAGCGAGGCCATCAACAGTAACAACCAGAGCAGCCTGCACGAGTAGCAGCAATAGCATCCAGCTACAACAGCAATGGCATGCAACAACAACCATAGCAGTAGCAACATCAACAACAGCAGTAGCCATCAACGACAGCAACAGTAGCAGGGTCGACCCCTTTAGCAGAATGGTCAGAGGCAAATCTTTGTCGACAGGGGTGAAATTATATCGACTAATTTAAATATATATATATAAATTAAAAATTAAAATAAAAAAATAAAGCAAAAATAATACTAAAGCATAAACAATAATAATAATAATAATAAAAGGGTAGCAAAAAAAATTAAACAACACAACCACAAAAAAATCTGTTGACAGGGTCAAGGCAAACTTTGTCGATAGACTCTGCCGATAGAGGTGGTGAATCTGTCGACAAAGGTTTAAGTTTGTCGACTGATTCATTAGACCCCCTGGGTCGTCCTTCAATAAAAAAACATAAAATTAAAAAACAAATCAAAATAGATAATAAGTAAAAAAAGGAAAGAAATGCATGAAACAAGAAGAGGAGGGGGATCTGATGACCCTCTAATCAATCAGAATAAAGCCATAATGGTGAACCTCAAACAAAAAAAAGGGATATGTATATAATCGAGTGATAAGACCTAGAGCAGAAACTAAAATATATAAATTAACCACAATATATATATATATAACTATAATAAAAATAATAAAAAATAATTTAATAAAAAGGATAATAAGAAATAATAATAATAATAAGAAAGAGGATAATAACCAAGGAACCGTTGGCGTCTGATCTGGGGCCCCTTTCCCCCTAGACCTTGTGTAAAGGAAATAGAAATGAGGCCCTCACAAGCGAGGCTTGGATCTCGGGGATGTGGATTATGGAAAATCCACTAAGGAAATAAGAATAATAAAGCTATGAATGATGGGAGAAAGGAAAAAGAAAAAGAAAAGAATGGGAAAGAGAGAGAAAGAGGGGGCATGCGTGGATGCTATATGAAGTGTGATCGCCAGAGACACGCGGGCCTCAAATGGATATAATAACAATAACAAGGAGGGATCGCGAATAAATACCTTAAAAGCGGGGGGAGATTGTGAGTGCACATTCTCTTCCAATCGGCCGGCCGATGAAGAGAGTCTCTCTTGTCTTGATTAGCCTTGCAAAGAAAACAAAGAAAATACCAATGAAGATATGGATTAGAAACCAAGGTGATTGTAGCATCAAATTCTTAATGTAAGATAAACATGAAGCATGAAAATAGACACACCTTGTTGGTGTTTTGGCTTTAAACCCCTATGCAAAAGGGTATGGAAAATATGATGGATGATATGGAGGGTGCAAGTGTTGCATAATTTGGAGGTGTGCTAGAGTGCACAAGAGGGAGATCTCAATGTTGAGATGAAAAGATAAAAGAAAGGGGAAGAAGCACGATGCATGAGCTAAATGAAATGCATGAAAGAAATAAAAGAGGTAAGGGAAGAATTAGGCTTATTGGATTTTCTCCATGGCTTTAGATCTTTAATGGGGAAGAAGTCTCCATAGGATGAAGCTTTGGCACATGGGAGACTCCCTCCTTGAGCCTTCAAACCAGCAGCACCTCCCCTTAGATTAAGATTGATGCCTCTTACACAAGGGAGAGAAGGGTCCTATTTATAGGGCTGAAATTCAGAGTTTAATCCAAGAGAAATTAGGAAATCATGTTTAAGTTGGATTTGGAAGAAGATATACATTGCCCAAGTGTCCCTTTAGCCTTAGAAACCTTTAGGACCCTTTCCCAAGTGAAAAAGGGGCTCAAAATTGAGAAAGAAGGAGGTTCTGCTGGAGTTCAGAATTATGGAAGAATTGGCGACCAGACAAATGGTCGCTATCTAAAAGGATGACAGACAGAAGCGGCGCCAATTCCAAGGTATTTTAAGACAAATTAAGACTTTCCAAAATTTGTAAAGAATTGGCGCCCATGAGGTAGTCGTCAATTAGGAATTAATACGAGTTTCGGATGGAGTTAAAAGCTCAAAATATGGTAAGGAAATTGGTGACTTTTCGCGCGGGCGCCCATTTATCAAATGGCGACCTTTCGAACAGTCGTGGAATCAAAAATAATCTGAATTTGGCTCAAAATATGAAGAAACGAATTGGCGACCTTCCGAACGGTCGCTATTTAACAATTGGCGACTTTCCGGAGTGTCACTAATTCTTACGTTTCGAAAAACTGGGCAAACGGAAGACTGAGGAAATGGGCGCCCATCACCTGGGCGCCAATTGGAATGGGCGCCCAGGTGATGGGTGCCAATTCTTGTAATGGGCGTCCAGGTCAGGGGCACCCATTAAATAGCGGCAGGCAGACCACCATTAATTAGAAAAGGCCCTGGAAAAATAAAGAAACAACTCAAAAAAATCTAGAAAAATAGAAAAATATGTGGGAAAGCTTGTGAAAGCTGGAGATTCAAGAAAAAATGAGGAAAACCACTCAAATGAGTCGATTTGAGGGTCAAATTGGGGCATCGCAATGCGATAGGAGATATGCTCAAAATGATGTCAATTTTGGCGTATCTACAGCTGTCCCGCCTAGGCGTATGCTTTGTAAGGGAGCGACACGGAATGGAGTGGAATGGAATGAAGTGAAACGGCATGGAATGGAAAGGAGTGAGAGCGGACTGAAAAGTAGATGTCAAGGTGTGATGAGATATGCGATCAACATCACCTGATAGGAATTGGGTCAAAAGCTCAAGATGATGTAATCTTAAGAAGATTCAATGAAAAGCAACAATTGTTTGGATGAAGGGAGTGTACACGCAGGCAGAAAGGAGATAATAAAAGAAAGCGATCAACTTCCAGCGTAGTGGAAGTACCCCAGGTCACAAACCTATAGGTTTCACCATTGGGGAGCGGTTACCAGCCAATGTGGACGTGCTACAAGTAAGGTGGATAGAAGGAAAAGGATTGAAATAAGAGGATAGAAATCCAAACTAAGGAGTTTTCAAGGAAACAGTCGAAAACCGCAGCAAGGCGAACTGAGGACCCAATTCGACAATGAATATCTCATATCTCAAAAAATTAGGATTGATTGACTCTCAAGATGAATTATTAGAATGATTTTCTAACGTTAATTCAAAGTCCTACATGAATGCATGCTGGGCTAAAAGAAAAAAATAAAACAAATGAAAATAGAAAATAATCAAGGATAATATTGTTAAGCTGTCCAGACTGAGTCAAGATATCGATTTGTGAGCTGATACTAAGCCGAAGCCCGTTTATCCGCGCACCAACTCGCAAAAGGGAACCATCATCCCCAGTCTTGGACGGCTCAACGGCCTATCCATATGACTAAGATTTCTCTAAAATCATCATCATTTTTGATGAAGGGGAACTCAGATTCCAGATTTACCAAGTCACAAGGTCCTTGATATAATCTACTAGCGTAGATATCATATAGTAAAATGCATATAGGGAGGATGGTGATAGCCATAAGCATGAGGGAACTGAGAAATGACGTGCAAGCACCGTGGGACCTGAGTGATGATGTCTAGACGGTGGGAACAAAGAAGCTCCTTCCTGCGCTCAAAATTTTATTAGCCAAGATATAAAGGGTAACAAGCAATGAACATAGCAATTGCAAGCATAGCATTAACCAAAGCATTCACTCAATTATTGAAGACATAGCAGGAAAAGCATGGAGCAAAGCATTCTAAATGTATAGCATCGAATCATGAATAGCATCATTTTCAACATGGATAGAAGCATCGAGCATATGTGAGGTATAGTAGGAATAGCGTTGAAGCATGTAAGGCATCATTGTTCATTTGTTGGTATGAGGATGACCATCTTGCATATCATAAGATTTGGAGTTAGAATGATCAAGATCAAGTAAAGCCCAGTGGTAGGAGTGATCAAGTGAAATCAACAGGACATGATCGATCAATTGATGCCCAGCGTGGCGATTTGTGAGGGTGTTAATCATCATAGGGAAGAATCGAAAGATTGATAGCAATGAACGAAGAGGACTCATCCCGAGTTTTTGGTCCTGTGAAAGTATTTGTCCCTGCAAAAGGCACCGTCAAGAAAATACAATGCAATGTAATTTTTTTTGGATTTTGAAATGGATTTTTTGCATGAAAACCATTGTTAGAGGTGAATTTACAAAAAAACAATTCATAGAATTGCATTAGCAGACATATCATTGGGTTAATTCAAATAGTACATAAATGTCATTTAAGCGTGATGTTTTTGCAAGTTGTTGGTAAAAAGAAGTGATATGCATGCAAATAAATATGACATTTTTGCACAATTCAGATTTACACAGTGATATACCTGCTAATGCATTTCTAGGAATGGTTTTTTTACAAATTAACATCTAACAATGGTTTTCATGCAAAAAACCCATTTTGAAATATGTAAATTTTTATGGTTTTGAAAAATATTCAACTTTTTTGTGGATTTCTTGGAGATATTTAAATTTTTTTGGATTTTAGAAAATATTTGACCTTTTTATGGATTTTGGTTTAGACTTTGCTAAGGCAGCATCAAAGGGTGTTTTAAACCACTGGCTAGGGGTCATCGTTCCCTCCCCTCTCGCTAAAAACTGCCCGAAGTTGGGCGTGCATTGAAGTGGTGCCCTATAACCGGCTGCCCTGAGCTAACGGTGCCCCTACCAAGGCCATACCTAAGAAACACTCGGTCTTAGAGGGAGAAGAGAAGAAAAATTTAGAGATAAGCTTGATATAAGTTAAGAAGATATCGGGTTTTGACTTCCGTCTATAGCACGACCCCTGGAGATTCGGTCTGTTGCGTCGGGGCTTTGTGTCATATCATCGAACCTTACATTCTCTTATAGACACGCATAAAAATCGGGCTCATAACGTCCCGCAGGGAAACTTTACTACCCTCTTGCCATGCCATAACTCTTTGATTTTTCTTTCTTTTTGCACTATATATATATATATATATATATGTTCACTTGATTTTTCACTATAGTGTCCTTTGTACTTTGAGAGATATTACAATTGAGCTTAATATTTGAGAATAAGGTCATAATTGACTGCCCCTATTTGAGACTTCCTCTTGTTGGGGTGTGCTTAGGTTAGTTGTTTTGCCCATAATATCTCTATCCTCATATTTCAACCGAGTAGAGAAGAGAAAAAGACATCGTATCCTCGAGCATGGCGCAAGTAGCAATGGTGTTTTACCAAGGAGACGGCTAAGGATGTGTGAAGTGTGTGCGGTGCCCAGCTAAGGGTTACCCTTAATAAGCGGGGAGAGAATGCCGAACTCCCAGCACGGGGTTCTTATAATCGAAGTGCTGCAGAAGCAAGCCTAATGACTCTCTCTCTCTCTCTTTTTTGACATTGATTTAATAAAGAACTAGGATAGAGGCCTAGAACAACCACTCTTAATCATGTTAAGAAGCACTTCAATTTGAACGTGCATAAAGGTGAATGAAGATGCATAAGAATGCACACTTACGCACATACGTTACCTTGTAACCTTTGTAGAAGCAGCTACTGTCAAAGGCGATCTTGGGATTTGTCGTCCTCTTAGCACATAAGAATATAAGATGCAATGATTTAAAAGTGGCTTAACAAGAAGGAGTGGTGTGTAGACAAGACGCATACGAAATAAGGAGGAACGGAAGAGAGGTGAGGGCTAGAACTCCCTCACTAAGGTGTAGAGACCCTGATCACATGAAAAGGCGTACAAAAGGAAAAGGGAATTAAGAGGTGGAGTGAGGACTAAAGCCTTGAAAGCAGTGGGAGAACGGGCAGATGCCCAAAGTGGTGGATGTGGAAGAAGTCGGGTCGGACCCAGGATCATGAGGGATTAAGAGAAGAAATTGGTAGATGGAAAGTGGCAGATCCGAAGGGTCCGGAGGCAAAGGAGGAGAATCATGATGGAAAGAAGAATCATCCGGAGGCTCCGGAGGGAGAAAATACCGAGGGACGCGATGTCCCGGAAAAAGGTATGGAAAAAGATGGGTTAAGAGGAAGAAGAGAACAAAGGATACGATGTCCCGGAGGAGTAGAAGGATAACCCGGAAGAAAGATGGGAGGTCCGGAGGTTCCGGGGGGAGAAGATACCATGGGGCGCGATGCCCCGGGAGGTCCAGAAGTTCCGGTGGAAGAAAGTGGGATAGGGCGCAATGCCCCAGGAGATCCAAAGGTTCTGGAGGGGTAAGATTCGGGTTCGGAACCTCGGGAAAGAAGGAATGCATATGAATGCAATGAAATGGATGCAGGGGATGCAAAGAATGCATGGGATGCAAGGAGTGCATGGAATGCAAAGAATGCAAGGAGTGCAAGGAAGGAAGTCTTCTTCTCACCCCGTGAGTGGCCCATGTAGAGGAAGTTGTGATGGATAGAATAGAATAAGGAGTGGGCGAATTGGTGGAATGCCCCTTAGCAAAAGAAGGTCCGGCCCTCCATGGCGAAGAACGTGCCCGACCAAACGGCTCAAAAGATGGAATCAATGCCCGAGTGCTCTCATCAACAGTAGAATGTGTTATAGTAATGCATAAAGAGAACCCCTTAGGAAGTTGTATAATAATGGAGCGAGGGGTAATGAGAGCATCCAAAGTGGCTCGGCCAACAAGTAACGCGACCTTGACAATCCAGGCCTTAGCCCTTGGTGGCATCAACTCATGAGAAATCCTCATAGCAAGCATTGGTGGAGCCCTTTCAAAAATTCCCGGTACAAAGACACGGATCGGCATCCAACAAATAAACTCTTGACTTTGACATAGCATAGCCATGGCCAAATCTTTCTTGCCCGACTCTTGAACATCGCCCTCGGCACATGTGCTTGTAGACACACACCCATTTCGAGTAGTGGCAAAGGAAAATGTGGAAGCGGAGGTGGAGGGCTTAATAACCGATGGAGGTTTAATGGAGGGTGTTAACGGAAGGGTAAGTGGAAGCGGAGAGTCAAACACGTCAGGCTTCTCCCCTTGCTCGGAAGGGGATGGGGTTGGCTCGAGTGCAACAAGGGGTAAACCCTGCTCAAGATTAGCCATGGGTTTGGATGAAGGGTTAAGTGGAAGAATAGTCAAAGAGGGGTTTGGTGTAATTGGCTTTGGGGTGACAGGGATAGCGGAGGCCTCCGGTGGCGGCAATGGTGGGTTGATTGGTTTAGGAAAAGGTTTAACGGGAGGTTTGGCGGAGGCCGATGGCATGGAGGTTGATGATGCGGAGGCTAATGATGTGGCGGGTTTGGTTTGTAGAAAGCATCAAATTTTGGGGCGAGAGGTTTATAGTGTAGGGGAAGAATCATGATGCGCCGGTATGGGTGATTGGAGTATCGACCCATCATAGTAACACCAATTGGTTTGGTAAATGGGGTTGGGGACGGTGGCATCGTCCCAAGCAGGGGGTTCATCGGGTAATGGAGGGAGTGGAAAACGGAGGAAACTTGGAGTGGGTACCTTTTGAAAGATCTCAACATCTTGTGCCGGCTCCAACTCTTCATAAAGAACTTCCAATTCATCATCAACATTAAACTCAAGTGGACGCCGTGGTGGGGGCATAATGACGGGTGATGGAGGAATGTAATGTGGAGGATTATGTGAAAGCAGAGGCAGAGATGGAGGGCTACACGACTGAGCGGAATATATAGGCGGTGGAGGGTGGATGGCGTCCACTTGGTCATTGAAAATTGTCGGCTGATCTTGCTCACTTGAATCTATGATGCCATTATCTCTCCTCTCCTTCCAATCTTTTCCATCTTAGTGATGTTATTTATAAAAGCATGAAGAGGATTGACTTGAGGAGGAGGAGGAGGAGCGGGCCGCGGACTTGTGACCCTCTTCAATTGTTCCTCGATCAAAGTGATTTTATCGAGAAGAGTGCGTTAGAGGGGTGTAACTTGAACCACGGAGGGTTGGCCTTGAGAGGAAGACCGTGGAGGGGCGGCTTGATGTAGATGGCGTGGAGCTTGGAGGGGTTGACTCGCAAAAGGACCTGGACGGGCTGGGTTACAAGAAGCATGTGGGCCTTGGGGCCGTGAAAGAGGAGGAATAGAGGGAGGCGAGTGATGGATCACCCGAGGAGGAATATGTGGAGAAGAAGGCGGGTGATGAGCCACCCAAGGAGGAGTGTACATAGAAGAAGACGGGTGATGGGTCACCCGAGAAGGAGGATGAATAGGAGAGGGAGGCGGGTGATGGGCCACCCATGAGGGAATAGAAGGAGGATGAGAAAGAGGAGATGGACCCTCAACAATAGCCTTAAGGGTTTGGATTTGTTGAGGGGTGAGATGATCTAATGCATGCAAGACTTGGGAAACCTTCTCATCATGGGGAGGAGATGATTCCGGGGGAATAGTGGCTCGCAATGGATGTAAGGGACCACAAGATTGGAAATTGCCCATGGGTTGGGCAAGACCATAGGAGTGAGGACGTGGTTCCTTAGAAAATCTGTGGTGAGAATTATAAAATTGAGGATCATAGGATGTAACGACCCGAGAATCCCGATTACCGAGAAGGCCCGATAACCCGAGACTCGCATCGCCACCCACGAGCCCGAAGACTCGGAAGGGTTAAAGGAATGGTGTGGAGACTACACAAGTATCACAAATAATTGTAGAATTAAACAGTTATAATATTAAGCAGGAAATAATTTAACAGTATACATAATACATAGTCCACAAGATATAAATAACAACAACAGTAGTAGTCCACAACTAGCACAGAGATAAGAAAGAAAAGTACAGCTACACGGGGCATATCCCGGCTCTGACCTCTGGGCACCCGCACCACGCTGCACCCCAGACGCGCTCCCCTGGGGCGGCGCCTCACCTGAAACACGGTGAAAATACGCAGGGAATGAGTCTCGGAATAAGACTCAGTAGGGATCACTCGCACCCCACCTCGTAAAATGGGAAACCACTACGCTAGCGGTAGGAGAGTACCTCGGGAAAGGAAAGCCCTGTACTCTACAAAACAAAGGTCCTACGGCACGCAAACCGGCACACGTGCCACGGTGCGACAACTGAAGGTCAACGGTCGACCCGGTAAGGAAAACCCGAAGGTCGAAGTCACAAAACTGACAGTCTGACACTCCGTACTCGACAGGAGTACCTCCCACTAGAAGCACAGCCGGTAGCGTCCCCTGACGACTTACACCGCACCGCAGGTGAACTGCCTGACGTGGTAGCGCCTACCCAAGGCACGAACACCGCACAAGTAACCACAAACAAGTGACTAGCTGGGGTCACGCCCGTCGATGTAGGTCCAACCGCCCCCAACCACGTGTGCACACACAGATCACGCGTCCCTGGTCTGGCCCTCTGACCGGTTTTTCCCTCAGCCGGACTCTGACTGCAAGACGTGGGGCCCGACGGCAACCGGTCCACAAACCGTCTCTAAGGGTAAGCCCGTACACCACTCCCTGGTGCGACCAGCACCGCGTACTGGTAGGCTACGACTAGTGGAGGGTCACTGAAGGAGTAGACTCTCAAGTCAACAAAAAATAATGTCCGCATCCGACGACGTACGGGGACCACCCCACGTACCGGCCCCGTCGCACGGTGACCACAGTCGGACTAAAAACGGGGTTGCAACCCTCTCGGGGCAACCAGGAGCCTAACGGTCCACCCCTGGACCGTCACAGGAAGCCTGACGGTCCTAGGCTGGACCGTCACAGATACCTGACGGTCCGACGCCGGCCGTCATGCTCCCAGCGCAAAGCAAAGTGTAACGCGCCTGCCCTGGCGCGTTACAGACTGTGACGCCCCCACGCAGGCGCGTCACGGGGTGTGACGGTCCACACCAGGAGCGTCACACCGCCTGGGGTTTCAAACGCTCAAAAGCGCCCTGACGCACCCACCCTGGGCCGTCACAAGGATGTGACGCGCCAGGCCTGGTGCGTCACATACCTTGACCCCCATCGGTCAAAAACAACAGTCACATGCCAACGGTCGGATGCCTCTGACGGCCCAACCCAGGCGCGTCACACGCCTGTGGCGGTCTATCACGGGACCGTCACAGTCCTTGACCCCAGTTGGCTAAACAAAGGGCATGTGACGCACCCACCCAGGCGCGTCACACTGTGTGACGGTCCCTAGAAGGACCGTTACACTCGACCGACGGTGAAACGGCGAGAAACGCCCAAAAACTCCAACCACGCCCCCATGCCTCCACCGGAGAGGGGAAAATCAACGGGGAAGACCCCTGGGGACCCCTAGCATGATTCTAGGCCATCAAAACGCAAACTCATGCATCAAATCCATAGATCGGGCGAGCTCTCCCCAAATAATGGAAAACCCCAAACCCGCTCAATCACGCCCCTCTCGGCCTCCCCTCGACCTATAAATCACAGAAATGAACGGCGGGGAGCTAGGGAACGTCACCCTACCTCAATGGAGCGAATGCTCCGCCGAATTGACCACGAACGCAAGAAATCGCTTTAGAAAACCTCGCCTCTTCACGCTTCCCACGCTCCCCGCACGCCCACGAGATCGCCTCGCCGTCACCCACGTCGTCGCGCCATCACCCCGCCACCGTCTGCAGCCGGAAGGGAGCTCGCCGCGGTTGAATGGGAGAGAGAGAGGGAGAGCTCACGGTGGGAGGAAACGGAGGAGGAAGATGAAGAAGAAAGAGAAGGTGGGGGAGAGAGAGAAAATAGGGGGTATTTATAGAAAATCCATAAAATTTAGAAAATATCAAAAAATGGAAAATTACGTTTCCGGAATCCTCGGAACGTACCGATCGCAACGGTACCACTCGTGCCCAGGTGAACGACCCGGTTCACCTGCAGCGAGGTTCCGAAGGAATTGCCGGAACACACACCGAAAATCAGAAAACACGCGCGAAAAAACTGCGGAACGCTTCCGGGCCTCCGAAACAACTCCGGATCGCACCGATCCGAACATGAAAGATGTCCGAAATGAAATTTCGGACACAACGGAGCCAGACACTCCGAAAAACCAGATCCGAGATCCAAGAAGAAGGATCCAAAGGGTCCGGGATATTACATCCCTCCCCCCTTAAGGAATTTCGTCCTCGAAATTGAGAACAACCCAAGGGGAAAGAAGAAGAAGGCTCACTCAAACAGGTACAGGAACTGCTGACGCATCTCGTCCTCACGCTCCCAAGAAGCCTCACCTCCAGAGTGCCGCTGCCACACCACCTTAACCAAGGGGATGACCTTGTTCCGCAGGCGCTGCTCTTGCCTATCCTCCACGCGGATCGGAAACTCTGGGAGAGAAAGATCTGGAGTCATCTCGGGCCAAACAGAAACCTCGAGCACATGAGAGTCATCGGGCATATACTTCCGCAACATTGAGACGTGAAACACGTCATGCACCGACACCAACTCAGGGGGTAACTGCAACCGATAAGCAACCTCACCGATGCGCTCCAAAATCACTAAAGGATTAATATAGCGAGGACTCAGCTTCCCACGCCGTCCAAAACGCATCACCCCCTTCATCGGAGAAACTCTCAAGAACACACGATCGCCCACGGCAAACTCGAGGGGCTACCTCCTCCGGTCGGCATAACTCTTCTGCCGACTCTGGGCCGCCAACATGTTCTGATGAACCAGGTGCACCACATCCACACATTGCTGCACCAACTCTGGTCCCATCAAAACACGCTCACCAACCTCAAACCAATCAAGTGGAGTCCGACAAGGACGCCCATACAAAGCCTCATAAGGAGCCATACCAATGCTCGAATGATAGCTATTGTTATAGGTAAACTCCACCAACGGCAGGTGATGAATCCAACTCCCTTGCCACTCCAGGTAGCAGGATCTCAGCATGTCCTCCAAAGTCTGAATGGTCCTCTCAGACTGACCATCTGACTGAGGATGATACGCCGAGCTAAAAGCCAACTCCGTGCCAAGGGCTTGCTAGAAACTCCTCCAGAATCCAGAAGTGAAGCGCGGATCCCGATCCGACACGATCGAAATGGGAACCCCATGCAACGGCACGATCTGCTCCACATAAAGACGAGCCAACTTGGACACGCTCCAGCTGACTTTGACTGGTAACAACCGAGTCACCTTCGTCAGCCTATCCACCAGCAACCAAATACTGTCCTGCCCACTCGGGGTCCTCGGCAACCCCACCATAAAATCTATGGTCACGTGTGTAGACACGCTAAAATTGATGCTACGTTGAGTAAATCTCATGTCACCATGTGACGCCCCAAAGTGAACTTCAATATTGATTTAATATGAAGTTTTTCTATTTTCTCTAAATTAATTGTGATTTCTTGTTTTTTTCTTGAGAAATTGAAATTAACGCCCTGATAAGGGGCGCTATTTAAATTGACGGCGTGACCAAGGGCGCCTCTTTTAACAATGGACGACTACAATACGGGTGTCATTTTCTGGAAATTTCAAATTTCAAATAAAACGAAAATTGTAGAATTAACGTCTTTCATAAAGGCGTTTATTATTTGACGTCTGTCTGGCAGGCGTCAGTTGATAATTTTAAATAAGGAAAGTTATTTGTTTCTATAAATAAATTCAGGAATTGACGCCTTGATGGGAGTCGTTATTCTAATTAATGCCTTTGGATGTGTCGTCATTTTTAATTGACGCCCTTCATGGGGTCGTCATTTTCAATTCCGTCTCCCTTTCGCCTGCTTCTTTCCAGTAATGGTTCCTTCCTCATTTTGAGCCTTGTATTCGACTGGGAAGGGAGTTTCTTAATGGAAGATTTTTACCTTGTTTTAATCCTTGTTCTCTAAGGATCTTAGCCCTATAAATACCCCTCCTGGGTCTCTTCGTGCGGGAGGACGAGAGAACAGAAAACAGAAAAAGAGATCATTATTAAGAGAACAGAGCTAACATAGAGAAGAGTGTCTTATTTGTTTTGCAGGTTCTTCATCCAAACGAGCTTTCCTTCCAGGCGATGCTTTTCTCCTTCCACAGATAAACCATCGCAGTTCCATCACATGCTGAAGCTCTCCTCCCTTTACTGCTGCACGCACAGCAGAAAGGAATCCTTACTTTAGCTATTTAGTTGTTATTTTCATTACACATCCTCCCTCCCTCTAGTTCTTGTTAGATCTCATACTCTACATATTATTGCTTTGCATTACATCCATATTTTTCCAAACCTTGTTACTCCTCTTAGGGGTTTAAAACCAAAACACACAAGGTGTGTTCATGTTCATGTTTAATTTGATTAATTTCATAATCTTAGAACTTTGATATTACACCTTTTGGCTAATCCACTCTTTTATTTGATATGTGTGTTCTTGCAAGGTAATCAAGACTAAGAACCCCCTTCATCGGCCGGCCGGTAGAAGGAGGAAGAAAGGATTCATAATCTCCCCCGCTTAATACAAGGTACTCGCGATCATCCTTTTTCTTATTTGAGGTAACCCCTCTGGCAATCACATTCTCCTTTAGCATCCCACGCATGCTCTTCCTTTCACCTATTAATTTTTAAGCTTTAGAAATTGAGTTTGGGTTTCAATCCCCTTTTTCATTAAGTGGATTTCTCATAATCTACAAATTGGCGATCACGGTGGGACTTCTAGTGTTTTTAGTTTGATTACCCCTCCCATGTGCTCCACGTAGCACACTCCCATTGGCACCCTCGCGTGCCCCTCCCATTGACACCCTCGCGTGTCCCTCCCATTGGTACCCTCGCGTACCCCTCCCTCGTGCTCCACGTAGCACCCTCCCATTGGCGCCCCCGGTGCCCCTCCTTTGACACCCTCACATGTGCCTCCCTTGTGCTCCACGTAGCACACTCCCCATTGTGCACCACGTGCACACCTCCCCACTGATTAGCCAGTTTTACAGTTTCCACTGGTTTATTCTGATTGTCAGTTCATTAAGCTGAAGTAACGCCCTCCCTGCTGCCGTCATTTTCTTATTCACGCCTCGTACAGAGGCGTCATTTCTTCATAAGACGCCTTACAGAAAGGCGTCATTTCCATTGTTACTGTTTGTTTTGATGCGATTGGATCATTGTTCAGTGATTTTGACGCCCCAACTCCCGGGCGTCATTTTATCATTGGACGCCTTAGCTTAAGGTGCCATTTTTTATTATTGGTGATTTGGTTATTTCCTGAGTATTTGTTTACAGTGCTTTGCGCCTCTGCCCAGAGGTGTTCTTTTCACTGTTCGCGGTGATTAGCGCCTGCACTCCAGGCGCTGTTCATTAAATTAGCGACCTGCCACGGGTCGTGTTTTGTTCTGTGCCCACAAAACTGCTCTTTTTGTCCATTTGATTGACTGATCATATATCTGTTGGTGATATTACCTGTTTGCATTCATCTTGGCATACGGTTTGGGAGACCTCCTCTCCCCACACTTGTTAGGAGTTTTCACCCCTCTTGGTGAAGGAAGGACCCTCCATTGAGCATTCCGTCTCTTTGGACCGGAAATTCCTAAGCCAAGCCTCCGTAAGTCCTCGCACCCGTGGATTCCCTCACGGACGCTAGGCAGGTTGTACCATTGAAGTACCCAGAGCATAGTTGACCCATTCGTTGGAAAGGAGAGAAAATCTAGATACCCGGAGATTATACCCAAATTTTCAACCAGGATCCACCTTTGAAAGAAAGTACTTAATATTGAATCCACCCTAATTTCCAAGAGAAATCTTAAAATCTTGCGCTCATTACAACTTGTGTGTTTCTTTTGAAAAGGTGATATCTTTTGGGTTATATCTTATTGCGAGACATTCATCTCTTTCTCCCTAAGTATGAAATTGCGTTCAGGTAAAATTCTCAACATGGCCAACTACGGATACACTTATGATGGTAATGAGGAGGGTCATTCTGACCCGTTTATGAGATTCCCTCTCAAGATTCTGTTTATTATGAGGGAAACTACTATTCTTCCTCCAATCAAGTCCATATGGTGGACACCACCACTACTGCTTTAGAGGTTGAGCCTTCTTCCCAGGCCCGACCTACTACCCAGAATACTCCAGGGGACACTTCCTCTTCCCTCAATCTCAATGAAATTCTCAAGGCTATTGCTCAGCTGGATGATTCTCAGCGCCAGGCAGCTCAAGCCGCTCTTCTGAAGGGAAAGTTCATCCCGTCGTCTTCTAACCCTCATCAGGCCATGGGTGGCCACTCCGCTAATTCTCCTAATGACCCATCGGTCGTCCCTAGGGTACCCTCGCGCCCATCAACTCCTGTTGTGACTATGCCAGACCAACCGGCAAGTCACTCCATTGTTAGGCCTCAGCAGCCCCTTGGTTCCCAAATTCTAAGAAGGCATATAACAAACCAACATTCCTTTCATCAGGCCCCAGTCGAGTCTGATAACCATGCTCTGTTATTCCAAAGGATGGCCAAAATGGGGGAACAGCTTAAGAGGGTCACTACACCCAAGGTTTCTCCTGAGATCGTGCTTCCCCCTATGCCGGTTTTCCATCTACCACCATCAGAAATGCCGAATTTCTGGCGATATAATGGCACGGGCAACCCGAACATCCACCTGAAGGATTTTATGTATGAAGCGTCATTTTGGCAAGATAATAAAAATTCATTGTCTTATCTCTTCAGGCGGTCTTTGGATGGCCCCGCACTTGAATGGTTTTATTCCCTGGAGCCGGCCGATGCCGGTGATTTTGATATAGTTCAACGAAAATTCATACAGAAGTACAAGGACCGTGTGGGTCCCTCCTTGTCCGTTACAGACCTGGTTGCTGAAAAGATGAAGCCCAAGGAAGACTTTGTTTTATTTGCTGATAGGTGGAGGGCCATGGCCGAGAAATTGAAAGACACATTGTCAGAGATGGAGCAAGTCAAAATGATTATTTCAAATTCTACTCCACAATTCCGTCATATCCTGGCCATGAATAAACTAAGCACTATGGAAGAGCTCTATGAAAGAGCTAGATATATTCAGACACAAATGAAGGATTCGCCAATCATGGGCATGTTCGAGCCAAGGCCAAAGGTGATAAAGAGGAATGTTAATATTGGTAATACTGGGGCAACCACTGAAGGCACCGTTACCAACGAGCAGGTGAGCGCATTTGGCAATTCCACACCCTTCCGCCATCCTTCAAACCCAGGGCCGTCACCACAACAGCCCACCTTCCATAATCAAGTCCACCAGCCAAATAACAACCCTCCTCAGACCTTACGGCCTCCTCCACCTCCTCAACAACAACCCCACATTGCTCCACCAAATCAAACCCCACAATATCACCAAGTTCCACCACCGGCCAATTATGCACCACAACAATTTCAACAAAGAAGACCTTTGGGCCCCCGAAGGGCACAGTACTCCCCTCTTCCCGAAAGCTTATTGGATATCTTTAATGCCCTCATGGCCGCTAACCTACTCACATTGCCAAAGGAAAGAGCAATATGGCCCCAACATGTGGATACATCCCGGTATTGCGTCTTTCACCGACAACCGGGGCACAATATCGATCATTGCTTTCACTTCAAAGATTATATACATGACATGAATGATCAAGGTGATATTGATTGGGATGAAATGAGGAAGGTCATTGCTTCTCTAAAAATCCGAAGGCCTCCTCGGCAGCCAGCAGCTCAACAGCATCAGCAACAAGGACAACCACAAGCTCCACATCAACAACAGGTTCCTGCTCCCCAACCCAATATGGGGATTGTTAATAATCCACTACCGGAACATCCGGTCCCAAATCAGCAAGTGAATATTGTCACCTCGATCCATGAAGTGGAGAGAGGACAAATTTGGCACAATGAAAATGCCTATGTCGGGACTATTAATCAGAATTCTAATCCACCACCCTCATTGATAAGAAGGCACCAGCCTATCCCTCCTTCCCAACCACAACGTCCCCTTATATGCTCCCTCACTCCTAAGCCATCCAATGCCAATATCGTCCCTTCACGTCCCCTTCTTTTGCGCCAGCCCACAATTTCTCCCTCACCCCAAAACCCTCCACCAAACAGACCTCCTCTTATTCGTACCTCGTCGGCAGCCGTCGCCCCTCCCGTTCCACCTCCATCTACCGCCACCATGATTCCAAGGCCCCTTCTTGTTACACAATCACCATCACCTCATTCCAATAATCCACGGCCGGCGAGGCCCCTTATAAGAACCCTTCCTCCCACCAACCCTGCGCCCACACCCAGCACCACTCCCTCTACTTCCTCCACCCCTTTACCCACACCGGTCCCGACAAAGGCGCAGAGAACAATGGTGCTCCGTAGCGGACGGATGTTTCAACGAGTGTTTCCCCAGCGGGAGCAGGAGCCACCACAGGAACAAGGAGAGCAAGAACAAGAATCTACACAGGGCACGGAGTATGATTTATTGAAGCATCTGGACAGAACACCGGCCCGTATTTCTATTCTGGAACTGATTAAAAGATCTGCCACACATCAGTAAGCTTTGAAACAATACCTGCAAAAAAGTAATGGTGAATGAAGATATCCTGGCCGAACAGGTCACCACTGTCTTAAACACAGTTAGCAATCAGCCGGCTATTACTTTTTATGAACATGAGTTGGCTCCGCAGCCGGCCAGGAAATATGCACTGTGCATCACCATTGATATCAACAAAATAGCCGTGAAGCAATGTTTGGTTGATACTGGGGCATCCATTAATGTTTTGCCACCAAGCACTTTAGAGATGTGCGGCATTCCGGAGAGTCAGATTCGACCGTCCACTATAACAGTCACAGCTTATGATAACACAAGAAAGCCTCCATTGGGAATGATTACTCTGAAAGTCGGCTTGGGGCCAGTCTCGGTCACGGTAGATTTCCATATTTTGGATATGGACCCGACATTTAATGGTATTTTGGGCCGCCCTTACATTCAGGAACTGGATGCCGTGCCTTCCACGAATCATCAATGCATCAAATTTCCACATAAAGGACGTATCATTAAAGTGACCAGTATGCCCATTTTGCCGACCGAAGACATACATTCTGCAACATCAGTGCCCTCCATGTGGCCTTCCAATATGCCTTTGCTCTCAGTATTGGATGTTGCCGATCTGCGGCAAGACCCGATGAGGTCATCATCTCCTTCAACCCCTTCCACCACACAACTATCCAAGGGCAAGAAAAAGAAAGGTTTGATGAATACGCCTGGATGGAACATCTTAATGAAAATGGGGTACCAAACTGGTAAAGGCTTAGGTGCCAATCTCCAAGGGAGAGTTAAGCCTATCAAGCCTCAAAAGATGATTCTCCGAGGTGGCCTCGGATATAAAGCACCAGGCAAAGAGGAAAAAGAACCGTGGGCCGTTATGACTTCCACCCTCAAGACTGACCGGCAACCTCTTACATGGACCCTTCAAACACATTTTGTAACAGGAGGTATTCAGAATGATGATGATTATACTACAGTAATCACTTCTATGCTGGATTGTCGAGACGTACATGCACGACAGTTTGCTCGCCATATAGCGCCACTAGCCACATATAAAGCTTAGGAATCATTAAGGCCGGATAAGCGAAGGAAAATGGATGATCCTGAATGTGACTGGTATAGGTGGTTTGACATGAATGATATCTCTATTACTCTAAGCCGCTTGTTCATGCCGACTGATCCAGAATGGCCGCCGTTGATTCATGAGTTGATTGAAAAGCCAGCATTAATTACAGACAAGAGGCAGCTTCTGAGTGACTATTCAGATACTGGAGAACTCGATGTGCCGTTTGAAGAGGGTTTTAATACAGACAGGCTGTGGGCCGGCCTTTTCATTACCAAATCTATTCACCCGACGGCTGTTGTCCGTTTGATTGATCAGGTGTTCTTTTCAGATATACCTAGGCCGCCTGCGGTCTTAATAAACTTCTCTCCAAATTCACTACAAGTTTCTCTTCCAATTCCTCCCTTGCTCCTCGAGCGGTTTTCCAAACTCTCCATTACGCCCCCGCGTGGGTCATCATTGATTCAATCCTTCACCAAACTTTCAATTTCAACACTCTCCCCTGTTTCCACTCCCCATTGCTTTCTCCTTGAAAATGAAAAAAAATGCCAAAATTCAAATTTCCCAATCCATCTCCGTTGAGGAGACCTCCTATCTTCTTCCCGAGTGTGTCCCGATCCCGGGGCCGCTCTTCCCGGATCTGTTAAGGGACCTCCCCTACCCCTCCGATGAGGGGACTTCGTCTGTATCCCTTTCTGTACCCACTTTTTCTGCCCCATCTTCTAGTGATCAAGCTAGTTGTTCTTTTTCCTCTAGTTTTCAAACTCATGGGGTAGCTTCACATAAGAAGTCCAAGGGTAAGCAGATTCCCCGTAGATTCTTGTTGGAGTTAGCTAGAAGATGTCAAGCTTGCCTAGCCATCCCAGAATTTGTGGAAAATCCGATCATCCTGCCAGAGATAGAATATGAGAGTATTTATGCTTCTAATGAGGGCTTTGGTGTCTATGAGATTATGAATGATGAAGACCCTGTTGAAGAGGGGGATGAAAGTTACGAAGAATATGAGGACGGGGCTGATGCTTTTGCTAGTGGCATGAGAAGATTTGATGAACCATCAGCCTCAGTAGAAGAACCTACCAAAGAAATAAATCTGGGTACGGAAGAAGACCCTAGGATCATCCTCATTTCAAAGAACTTGCCACCATCCGAAGAGGAGGCGCTCATTTTGGTTCTTCAAGAATACAAGAACACATTTGCATGGAGTTACGAAGATATGCCCGGACTAGATCCTGCGCTCGTTGAACATCGGCTTACACTTAAACCAGGAAGTGTCCCGGTCAAACAGCGATTGAGACGTTTCCACCCTAATATGGTTTTAAAAATGAAAGAAGAGGTCGATAAGCTGCATAAGGCCAGATTTGTTAGAGTTATCCTCTATCCTAATTGGGTGGCTAACATCGTCCCAGTCATGAAGAAAGATGGAAAGGTCAGGATTTGTATAGACTTCCGGGACCTCAACAGTGCATGTCCTAAAGATGACTTCCCCCTCCCTCATATCGATGTTTTGATTGACAACACGGAAGGATTTGAGACTCTCTCCTTTATGGATGGCTTTTCAGGTTACAATCAGATTCGCTTGGCCGAGGAGGATCAAGAGAAAACGTCGTTCACTACACCATGGGGAACTTATTGTTATGTGGTCATGCCTTTTGGACTTAAGAACGCTGGAGCCACCTATCAAAGGGCCATGATGGCTATTTTTCATGATATGATCCACATTTATATTGAGGTGTATGTGGATGACCTGGTAGTAAAATCAAGTACAAGGATTGAGCATCCCGGGGTTCTAGCTAAAGTCTTGCAAAGAGCACGGGAGTACCATTTGAAAATGAACCCTAAGAAGTGCGTATTTGGAGTTTCATCAGGGAAGTTGCTTGGATTCATTGTTAGGAAGAGGGGTATTGAGATTGATCCCAATAAGGCGAAGGCCATAAGAGAAATGCCTCCTCCCAGGAATTTGAAAGAAGTTCGGGGATTAATTGGGAGGTTACAATTTATTCGCCGATTTGTCTCTCAGCATTCACAAAGATGCAGGCCGTTCTACGAGCTTACCAAGCCGGGAGTCAAGTTTCTTTGGGATGACAAGTGTCAGGCAGCTTTTAACGGATTGAAGGATTATCTATCAAATCCTCCTATCCTGAGGCCGCCAGTTCAGGGCAAACCGCTTGTTCTTTATATTTTTGTCCTGGATGACTCTGTAGGCGCTGTCCTAGCCCAAGTTGATGAAGAAGGAAAAGAGAGGGCAGCCAACTACTTGTCAAAACTCTTTAACCCATGTGAGCAGAGGTACTCAGCCATGGAGAAGACTTGTGCAGCTTTAGTCTGGGTAGTTCAGAAACTCAAGCATTATTTCTTAGCTCACGAGGTTCATCTCATTGCTCGTATGAATCCAATCAAGTTCCTTCTTGAAAAATCTGTTCTCACTGACCGATTGACGCGATGGCAAAGCTTCCTCTCTCAGTTTGACATCATCTACATTCAGCAAAAAGCGATTAAAGGCTACGCCATAGCAGAACATCTTGCTCATCACCCTCTCCCCAGATTTGACCCTGTTTGCTCAGAGTTTCCAGATGAGGAACTAATGTCCATCAATCAACCCGATTCGATGTGGACGTTACATTTTGATGGAACTTTGAATTCAAAAGGGAAAGGGATTGGTATTGTTCTTCTATCACCTGAGGGTATCACCATTCCGCTCGCTTCTCAGCTTGCATTTCCAGTTACAAACAATATAGCTGAGTACGAGGATCTTTTGGCCGGACTAGAGGCCGCTCATCAACTCGGTGTTACCCAATTGCGAATTGTAGGTGATAGTCAGCTTATTCTTCGCCAAGTGCTCTCCAAGTGCCGCACGCTTAATCCTAAACTCAAGCCCTATCAGGAATTGACCTCTGCTTATACTAAGCTTTTCACCAAACTAATCTTCGTTCACGTCCCTCATGACCATAACATTCTAGCTGATGCTCTTGCTTCTCTTGCATCTTCCTTGGTTCTCCTTCCCAAAAGGGATTCCCACTCCATCACTGTTCGTAAGCGGCTCATTCCCGCTATTCAAGACCCATCTTTTCTTAGGATTAAGGAAGAGGTGCTTAGGAAGGTTGAGCAAGGCAGAATTATTGAGAATAAGGAGGTCATGCTATTGGACTTGGAAGAAGAATTGGATGATGAAGAAAAGCCGTGGTATTATGAAATTGCTACATATTGCCAGGATCAATCATATCCTGAAGAAGCTACAGCGGAAGAAAAGAAAGCCATTAGAAGGGTTGCCCAGCGATACACTCTAATTGGAGGTGTGCTTTACAGAAGAGGTCTCACTGGAGTTTTATTAAGATGCCTAGATGATGATGAATCCTGGAAAGTTGTGGAAGAGGCCCATTCGGGAGTGTGTGGTGGTCATGTCAATAGTCAGATGCTTGCTAAGAAGATCCTTAGGCTATGTTTCTATTGGCCCACTCTAGAAGATGATTGTTCTATCTATGTCCGAAGGTGTGTTAAGTGCCAACTGCACGCCGACAAAATTCATTCTCCTGCTTTTTCACTCCATCCCGTATCTTCCCCATGGCCTTTCTCCATGTGGGCTTTTGATATCATTGGACCCCTTGGTGATCCGACCCTCCTCACAAAACCAAAGTCATTCATACTGACGGCGACAGAATACTTCACCAAGTGGGCGGAAGCGGAAGCTTACGTGGAGATAAAAGCGTCAACCGTCTGCAAGTTCATAATGAAGAATATCATCGCAAGATTCGGCATCCCAAGTACCATCATCACTGACAATGGACCCCAATTCATCTCTCAGGAACTTCAGGACCTCTGCAACAGGTATAACATTGCATTGCATCATTCATCTCCTTATTATCCGCAGGGCAATGGCCAAGCAGAGGCAACTAATAAGACTTTGATTAAGATTGTCAAGAAAACGTGTGAGGCTAACAAATTTGCGGATTGGCCAGAAAAATTGGTTGAAGCTCTTTGGGCCTATCGCACTTCCATTCGTACTCCTACTGGGCAAACCCCTTTCGCCCTAACTTATGGAATGGAGGCGGTAGTTCCTTATGAAATTCTTGTTCCTTCTCTGTGAGTACAATTGGACAAGGAATTCTCAATTGATGAGCGTCGTGAATCCCTCCTTGCTCAGTTGGAACTCCTAGATGAGAAGCGTCTGGCTGCCGCCGAGCATGCGCGTATTTATCAAAACCGGCTTTCATGTTTTTATCAAAAGAAAGTAATTGAGAGAAAATTCAAAGTTGGTGATGGAGAGGGGGATTTCTGCAGCCCACTCAAAGAGCAGCCCAACAAGACCCAACAGGGTCCAACGAGGCAAGCTCACCTGAGTGACAGCCCACAGGGCCCACTTAGGAAAGAAAAGCCAAATGAACAAACACTCGAGGAACCAACTCTCCCCGGCGGCCCCTAGGCTCGGAGGGCCCGAGTAATGGTCAGGTCACAAGGAGGGTCCGGCCCAAGCCGTTTCCCCGCCCGGGAGAGACAGGCATTCGCCGACCTATCCGACCCCTCTTCCGCCGAGCTACGCTCATCGCCCGGACAGGGCTGACGTTTCAGAAGCTTGGCCAGACCGGATATTATCCGTTCGTGCTGCCGTTAAGAGTCCCCAACGGATAGGGGAATCAATCTTCAAGTCTACACATTGGTCTTTACTTGAAGTATATACACTGTTTCACTGCTCATCGCCTTTGGGCATCAAAGTCTATACAATGGCTTTGGGTCTCCAAGTCTATACAGCCTTCTGCTTCGTCAAAGTCTGTACATCACACTTCATATACAAAGTCCAAGTCTGTACAGCGTGAAGTCTCACCTCGTGTTACTTTCAGTGCCACTTGAGTCACACTTCGTGTTATTTCCTCTCACTAACACGAAAAGATTTCGTGTCGTCTGAGCTTACGACACTTCGTGTTGATTTCCATGTTTGACAGGAAAAACTTGTATGAGGTTATACTTCGTGTCGTTTCTATTTTTATGACTTCGTGTTGTATCCTTGTTGTGGTCAGCCCGTGTCATTTTCACCTCGTGCTGTTCTCATAACTTCGTGTCGTGTTTCTGAGGCAGCTCGAATAGTTCTGATGAACTTCGAGTCGTTTCCCTGTAGACCTCGTGTCGTTCCTGTTTAGTAACCACACTTCGTGTCGGTTACTGTTGTTTCTTTGACTTCGTGTCGTTTTCCTTGTCTTTCGTCTTCGTGTTGTTTTCAACCCGTGTCAACTTCTGTTTTCGTCTTCGTGTTGTTTTCAACGCGTGTCAACTTCTATTTTCGACTTCGTGTTGTTTTCAACTCGTGTCGGTTACTGTTTCGTCTCCGTGTTGTTTCATGTCTTCGTGTCGTGTTTCCTACACCTCGTGTCTTTGTCGCTTTGTGACTTCACCTCGTGTCGTTTTCATCGTCTTCGTGTCGTTTTTGTTCTATTGCGTGCAGGACATCGTAGCACCTCGTGTTGCTTTCTGTGCCACTTCGTGTCGTTCTCTGTGTAGTGTGTGTTTCTGTCACTACTACACTTCGTGTCGTTCTCGTTTCACTTCGTGCTGTCTCTGCGTCTGAGTCTTCTTTGTTATTTCTGTCTTCGTGCTGTTTCGTTCTAACCTCGTCCAGGTTTCTTCTAAAACGCTGTTCTCCTGATAAGTCTATACAAAGTTGTTCTTTAAACTGATGACTTATCCGATACTCTGTTTAACAGGTGCTTTGATCGTGAAGCTTAAGGAGGGCACGTGATCCAAGGTTGAAGGACTGACAGAAAGCTGACACGTGGCCAAAAGTTCTGGGCGGGAAATGTGGAAGCCACACGCACCCAGTGCTGCCCTCCTACTAGCTGCTGTTATAAAAGGAGGTCTTCGTCCACAGATGAAGACAGATCGAGTTGGCGAGAAGAAAAGTCCATACAGAGAGCCACGATCCAGATAGAAAGAGAAAAGAGAAGAAGAAGAAAAGAAAGAGGGAAGAAGCAGAAGAGAAGAAGAAGAGAGGCAGAGAGCTCAATAAGAGTGTGAAGAGAAGAAGAAGAAGAGAGAGAGAGAAGGAGTTCGTTCCTCAGATCTTTGGTTCAAAACTAGATCTGAAGTTGCTCATTGTTGAGCTATATTTTGTGCTTTATTGCTTCAGCTTTCCGTTGCTGTCTTGTTCTATTTTCATTTTCCTTTATACATTTCTTCAAGCTGTTTGTCAGCGGTTTGCAGAGGTGCTGCCTCTGGACAGCAAGCTGTGTTGCTCAGCGGGCAGTGGAGGTTTCCACTGGACAGCAAGCTGTGTTGCTCAGCGGGCAGTGGAGGTTTCCACTGGACAGGTAAAGCTGTAATCCTCAGCTGGCGAGACTTGGTCTCGGACGGGTTAAGCTGTATTCCCCAGCGGGTTCAAGCTGTGAGTCAGCGATGGCTAAGTTGTATTGCCCAGCGGAAGCAAGCTGTGATGCTCAGCGGTTGGCAAGCTGTGAGGCCCAGCTGATTGTTGGCAAGCTGTGTTGCCCAGCGGTTAGTGAAGCCACACTCGGGTTGAGTGTGGGGTGGATGTAGGTCTGCTGGACCGAACCACCGAAAAACCCTTGTGCATTGTGGTTTGATTTGTTCATTTGTGCTTTCGCTAGATGAATGCATAGGGGCGCTCCATGTGTCTGCTAACTGGTAGAACAGAATAGTTGATTAGCTTTCAGATTTGGTAAATCTATCTAGTTAGCATCATAGTTCCTTTTTGAGCGAAATTTTATTATTGGGTGAAAGTTTTTATAGGCCATATTCATTCACCCCCCCCTCTGAATACTAGCACTGAACCCAACACTTCTGAGCAAGTTCCTCTTCACCCCTCTGGTGGAGAGGAATCTCGCGCACTAGTTTTTCTCCTCCCCATTATTGCTTCCACCACAGCTCTACTGACTTAGCCATCGGAGGGTTTTTCCCCAGGGAAATCCCCTGGGCCCTCTGATACGTTTCCCTATCTTGCAGTTCATCTTCTGGTGATCCACAGCCCGCTCAGGACACAGCGCGAGATTTTGCCTCTTCATCTGGCGCCGTCTGTGGGAAACGCACGAAGAGCCAAGATGGTGAGAAGAAGCTCAGGGAGGAGGTCCGCCGGCGAGAGGGGTAAGGCCGTGGTGACGGCAGGAGATGGCCCCTCTAGGGCCTCACAGAACCCTCCCTCCAACGCCAGCGTCCCCACCAATGGGCCGCCGCCCCCTTCGACGGCGACAGGGGCACCCCCCAACGGTGGCGACGAGGTCTCCCAGGCCCTCAATAAGAAGCTTGACGTCCTCGTGGAGCTCATGAGGGCCCAGGCGGCAAGGGACGCCAGGTCCCACGCCCCGTCCAGGAGCCCCCCCCGTCGAAGTGCGTCCCAGCATACCATTGGGGCCGCTTCACCCTCCGCGGTCAACAGCTCATCCGCAACAACGTGGGAGGACCCTCGCAAGCTCCGCCCCCAGAGCAAGAGGCTTCCTCCACTCCCAGAAAAGGGAAACAGGGGGCGAGGCCTCCGCGCCCGGGCGTTGACGTTCCTGAGGATCGCCACGACGCTCCCCCCAGTCCCACGGCACGACCGCAGCCGGAACTATCCCTCCGACTGAGGGATTTCGAAAGACGTTTTGCAGAGCAAGAGCGCGCCCTCCGCGCCCTGCAAAAAACCTCTTTCCCGGAGGACGAGGAGAAATCCCCTTTCTCCGAATACATCTTGAAGGTAGAGGTGTCTCCCAGAACCTCCATTCCGACCTTCAAGCTCTATGATGGCCAGGGCGACCCAGCCGACCACTACGATAGCTTCGACGCCCTGGTAACTCTGCATGGAACGCTGGATCCTATCAAATGCCGAGCCTTTGCGGCCACCCTGGTCCAAGGCGCTCAGGCATGGTTCCGGGCCCTCGCCCCTGGGTCCATCCGGGATTTCAGGCAATTCGGGCGAGTCTTCAAGGAGAGCTTCGCCGGAAGCGCCCCCCCAAGGTCAGTAGCGGGGCTCCTGGCCCTAAAACAGGCGTAAGGGGAAAGGCTCCGGGCTTATGTCCACCGATTTAAATCGGAAGCCCTCAGAATTCCCCGCCTGGATGTGGCCTCGGCCACGACCGCTCTGACCGGGGGCACCCGGGACGAGAATCTCCGCGGCGAGCTGGTCCTCCACCCTCCCTCGACCCTTGCCGAGCTAGTGACTCTGGCACTGCGCCACGCCGAGTGCGAGGAAGTACTTAGCGCCTGCCGAGACACAACCGGCTCGGGTCGGGAGGGGGACAAGAAGCGGGCCTCCGAGCCAAATCTTGGCTCGGGCAAGAAGCGCGATCGGGAAGGAAAGCACAAACGGAAGTATGAGCGGTACACCCCGTTGACCGCACCAGTCTACGAGATCTATGAAGACATCAAAGACTCGGGACTCCTCCGCCAGCCCGAACCAATGAGGCCGAACGGAGGTACCCCGCAACCGAGAAACTCGTGCTAGCGTTGGTTACCTCCGCAAGGCGCCTCCGACCCTACTTCCAGGGGCACCCCATCACCGTGCTAACCGGCGAGCCGTTGAAGAAGATTCTGGCCCACCCCGAGGCCTCAGGGCGACTCGTCAAATGGGCCATTATGCTCGGGGCCTACGACATCTCGTACCGGCCATGATCAGCAATCAAAGGCCAAGCGCTCGCTGACTTCATTGCCGAAAGCACCATCCCGGCCGAAGACAGGCCTCCGACCACGACCGAGCCAACCTGGGAACTGTTCGTCGATGGATCGTCCAATTCGGCAGGCAGCGGTGCAGGGATCCTCCTGAGGTCCCCCGAAGGGATAGAGCTACAGTACGCCTTGAAATTCAACTTTCAGGCATCCAACAATGCTTCCGAGTACGAGGCCCTTATCTCGGGAGCACACATGGCCCGACGGTTGGGGGTCGAGCGAGTCAGGATCCACACTGACTCTCAGCTGGTCGCGAGCCAGGTCAACGGCGAGTACGAAGCTCGAGAGGCACCCATGATCAAATACCTCCAGCTGGTCAGGAGCTTGGCCCAACGATTCGAGGGATTCAAGGTAGTCCGAATAGCCCGGGAAGAAAACTCCCGAGCGGACGCCCTCTCTCGGTTGGCCTCCTCCTTAGACCCAGAAGGTACCCGATCGGTCCTCCTCGAAGAGCTAGAGCGCCCGAGCATCGACTCGGAGCTCCTCGCTGTTGACTCGGCCGACCCGAGCGACTGGCGCACCCCCTACCTGTCTTGGCTTCAAGACTCCCAAGAGCCCTCCGACCCTCGGGAAGCACGCCGAATGAAGTACCAAGCCCGGCGCTTCGTCGTCCTGGACGACACGCTCTACCGAAGGTCCTTCGCCGGCCCTCTCCTGAAGTGCCTCGGCCCCGACGACGCCAGCCGAGCCATTCGAGAGGTTCATGAAGGCCTGTCCGGAGCGCACTCAGGGGCAAGGTCACTGGCCAGAATCCTGTTACGACAGGGGTACTGGTGGCCCACCCTGCAGCGCGACTGCACGGCTCACGCACGACAGTGCGACCGATGCCAGTGGTTCATTTTTTTATTTTATTTAAAATAATTTATAAATTAATTTATTTTACAATTTTTTTCTTTTCCTGCTAGGATTGGAAATCTTGTATTTTACATATCCATACGATCGAGTCCTTGGGTTCCGAAATCGTGTAATGTAAAAAGAAGTGCTTCGAATCATTGCTATTTGACTCGGACCTGTTCTGAAAAAGTCCATCAGCCGGCTACGGAACTTGTCACCCTAGCCGAGCCTTACCCTTTCGCTCGGTGGGGAATCGATATCCTTGGGCCATTCCCGACGGCCCAGTCCCAGAAGAAGTTCATCATCGTCGCCATCGACTACTTCACCAAGTGGATCGAGACCGAGGCTACGGCAAGGATCACCGAGACAGTCGTTTGGGGCTTTGTTTGGAAATCAATCATTTGTCGCTTTGGCATCCCCCGAGTGATAGTAAGCGATAACAGTCGGTAATTCGACTCTCGATATTTCCGAGACAGATGCGCCGACCTAAATATCCGTAACCACTTCACTTCGGTCGCCCACCCTCAGGCCAACGGGCTGATTGAAAATGCCAACAAGACTATCTTGAAAGGCATAAAAACCAGACTCGGCAAGGCTAAGGGTAGCTGGCTCGAGGAATTGCCTAGCGTACTATGGTCACACCGAACGACCCCCAGGACGGCAACCGGTGAAAGCCCTTTTCAGTTGGTATATGGCACCGAAGCCGTTGTTCCATTAGAGATCGCCAATCTGTCTCTCCGAGTGATCAGCTTCTCACCCGAGGCAAACGGGCAAAAGTTGCTCGAGAACCTCGACCTGGCAGATGAACTCTGAGAGATCGCGAACGTCCGAGCAACGGAGTACCAGCGCCGCCTCACTCGATACTACAACGCCAAGGTTCGAGACAGACGTTTCCAACCGGGGGACTTCATCCTCAGGAAGGCCGAAGCCTCTCGACCACTAGAGGCGGCGGGCAAGCTGTCCCCTAACTGGGAAGGCCCCTACCGAGTGGTCGAGACGCTCGGAAAAGGTGCGTACAGGTTAGCAACAATGGAAGGGGAACCCATTCCTCGGACATGGAACGCAGCCGCACTACGCAAATTCTATTTTTAAAATTGTACAGCAAGATGGACGGAATAAATCCCTTTTTTTCATTCCAAACCATTGGTACATCAGATAGGCAAATGCCAGTACATCACATAGCAAAAAGAAAAAATCCTTCTAACACCGCTTCAAGGGGCCATCGCTCGGCTGACTCGGTCTTGATCTCCTCGCATCCAGCCACTGACTCTGCCTCGTGTGGAAACTGGCTCGGACAAGAGGTGGTCGAGCCAGTTGGCTCGGGTGGTCCGTGACAAAGGTGACAGAGGGACTGCAGATGGGAGGCCACCTTTAACGTTGAGGAAAGCTACCTCCCAAGTTGGCAACAACCAGGAAAAAGGAGCGCCGTGAAGGCCTCCCCTCTTCCAATCTGCTAACTCCTTGGAAGGAAGGAGAGAGCAAGCAGCCCCCGAAGAGTGAAAGAAATGAAGAGCAGAAGAGGGAAAAAGAGGCTGCGGACGGAGGAAGGCTTCGGTGAGGAGGGAGCTTGATGCGCCCCCCCCATCCAGAGGGGGAGTGGCGGCAGGTTTCCCTGATACCCCCATCCGTCCTCCGCCTCGGCGTCCACCCGGAAGCCTCGCCGGAGCTAAGAAGAGGCAAACGGCGTGCTTCCACACGCCGTAGCCCTCCCCAGATCCGCGCGGCGACCATCGGACCCGTCTCGTGCACGCGCGACGACCGTGGGATCCGTTCAACATTCCAGGACAGCGGGAGCCCGCCGCTCCCCGTCGTCGGCAGCGTCCCCCTCCGCGAGACCGCTCCGCCCTGGGCACCCCGCCAGAAGGCTCTGCTCGAGCAACGGAGCCGACCGCCTCACGCGCCACGGTCGGTTGGGGTTGCGACGCCTCCCCGGGCGAACCCCCAGCCTCGACCGGCGCCGCGGGACCGACCGCACCGGGAGCTTCAAGCGCCTGGGGCTGCAACGCCCTGGCGGGCGAACCCCCAGCCCTGCCTGTCTCGGCCCGCACCTTGTCGACCGAGGCCTCACCGCCTCCGACCGATCCCCCGATCTCGGTGTCAACTACCTCGGCATCGGCCCCCTCTACCCCCGTGGGGGGGAGAGCCGACCCATCGCCGCCCTCTAAAGGGCCCCCGGTCTCCTCGGCCCCCTCCCGCCTGGCAGGTGGGGGAGCTGGCCCCGAGGGGTCGGCCCCATCTTGCCCCCGAGAGGGGAGCGCCGCCGAGCCAGAGTCACCCCCGGCGGTAGTAGGAAGACCTACCTTCTTGGCCCGTTTCCTGGCCTTCGCGGCCTCCCGCAACTTTCCCACCGTGGGATCCTTGCGCTTCGTACCAGTTGGTCGTGAAGATCCCTCGGGGGCCACCCCCTTGCCCTTATCTTGGGCTTGGGAGCGACCCGCATGAGCATCTGGTTCGTCAGCCGCCGAGTCATCTTCTCCCAGATCGATGACCTCAGCAGCTTTTTCCAGAGGTTCCCACCTCACGTCTACAACAAAGGAAGAAGACCCGGTCAGGAGAAGGAAAGTAACTACCACCCCAGGAGAAGAACCTCGAGAGCGGTACCCGTCGACATCAACCGCGTAAGAAAACACCGTTCGATGTTCTCCGGCGTCACCAGCTCCTCGGTCGACTGGCGATTATCCAGCAGACGAGCAGCTTGCCGCTCCATGTGGGGAGGGAACTCCTCCTGGCGAGGGGGAACATTCGGATGAAAATTGGGCGAAACCAGACATCTCCAAGACTCGTCCGTCGCCTCCACCTTCACCCAGAAGAATTGGGTCTTCCACCAGTTGTGCGAGGAGTCCTTCGCTGCGAGTGAGATGCAACTCCTGTTCCTCCTCGCCTGGATAAAGCAGAAGCCCTTCCCCGTCGATGGGTGTGCTTTCAACTCGAAAAAGTAGTGAAAGAGGTCCAAGGAAGGAAAAATGTCGTGCTGACGATAGAGAATTCGAAAGGCGGAGAGAAGGAGATACGAGTTGGCCACCAACTGAATAGGCGCCAACCGGAAAAACTCGAGAAGCTTAAGTACAAAAGGCTCGAAGGACCGGCGGAACCCACTCTTCCAAGCCAGAAGAAAAGTGCAAATGTGCCCCGTACGGCTGTCCAGACTCGTCTCATACGGGGCGACGGCAGCAAAGCTGTACCTGAGAGGCAAGCGAAAACGATGCTCCAGGTTCCTCACCTCGGCTTCCCCCAACTCACTGCAATTGGGGACGGGCTCCCGCCTCACCTGCTCGATTTCCAAAGGTAGATCCGCCATCGAGCTGGAAGATGATCCCTCGCACGAGCTCGAAGACTCCGGGGGGGGGAGGAAGTTGTCGGACCGCCTCCGCGGTTACCCTCGCCAACTCCTCAAACGCCGCCGCAAGACTTTGCGTCTCCACTGTGCTCTCACGGCGCATCAAGGAGCCCCAGAAGCAAAGAAACTAAGGAAAGCCTAAAACCCTGAGAAGCCTAGAACGACGAATAGCGCCCAACGCCTATAAAACCCTGGGGGAAGGTGATGCGTCGTTCCGTGCTCTGAGAAAAGGGGGACCCCTTCATTTCAAATCCGTCAGGATCATCATTACGGGCCCAGGCGACCACTACATGTGGCTTCATAACGCCAACAGAATTCCACCCACCTGAGCCACGCCAGTCCAAAGCCTCAAAAACTACTCGACCGATCATCCATGGCTCAGGAGTAGGAGGGGGACAAGTGGAGAGGGGGATTTCTGCAGCCCACTCAAAGAGCAGCCCAACAAGACCCAACAGGGTCCAACGAGGCAAGCTCACCTGAGTGACAGCCCACAGGGCCCACTTAGGAAAGAAAAGCCAAATGAACAAACACTCGAGGAACCAACTCTCCCCGGCGGCCCCTAGGCTCGGAGGGCCCGAGTAATGGTCAGGTCACAAGGAGGGTCCGGCCCAAGCCGTTTCCCCGCCCGAGAGAGACAGGCATTCGCCGACCTATCCGACCCCTCTTCCGCCGAGCTACGCTCATCGCCCGGACAGGGCTGACGTTTCAGAAGCTCGGCCAGACCGGATATTATCCGTTCGTGCTGCCGTTAAGAGTCCCCAACGAACAGGGGAATCAAGAAGCCGCCGGACTTCGAGGTGATAACGTTCCCACGATAAGGCCATGAAAGCCCACGTTGAGGACGTAACTCCCGCCGGAAACCCCTCAGCTTGCAGGACTTAATTCACGCACACTCTACATGCTTTATTCTTAAACTCGAGCAGCCTGGAATTCAAGGAAAGTCTGACCCAATCAAGAGTGTAAAAGCCTTACCTATTCTCTTCCTTTCGGCTCACGAGAGGGAACACAAGTTAGGGGTTACCAACCAAGCCTGCCTGCCGCCCTAGTAGGTAGAAGTCAGGGCCCAAAAGGGAACAAACTGCTTAAAGCCCAAGTACAATTAGGTCTTTATCTGTTTAAGAAAAGAAGAAAAGAAAAGGAAGTTATGATAAAAGAAAGCATGTCAAGAGGGCAAAGTCCCCGCAAGAAAAACCTTGGTCGTAAGCATGCATGAATAAGGGTAAAAAGAGCAACAAAATTTCCCTAAGCCGAAGACCGAATCCCAACAGGCATTAGGGCAGGGGAGGAGTGTGCCCCGTTCTTGAAAATCTTTCGTGAGCTTCCTTAATCATTCTTCCCTTCTCCCTCCATGGTAGGTTGTGAACTCAAAGAATGGCAAAGACCAACTAAGAAGGATGGGCTGCGAGAAAATATGAGTAAAAGCCTAAGTATAAATCACGTTGACTCTTTTGTTAAGGCTCTTGAGAAAATCTAATGAATTTTAGATTATGATGGTCAAGGTTTCAAAGCTCTATACCATACTCGCCTCTAAAACAAAATTTTCAAATAGGCATCCTTGTCAAAATTAAGTGTCACTTTCAAAACAAAAATTCAAACAAAAAAAGGCATATATATCAATAATGACAAAAAAAATGACTGTGGAATTTCAAGCCCTTTGTTTCTCATATGCTTGATTGCATTCTTATATGGGCATCTTTTATTTTTAGTTTGCATTTGCTTGCTTGCAAGACGCATTTTTTTTATCTACTCTTTGCCTTCATTGATTAAAGGCTTGGCCCCTTGACTCGTTATCAAGGTCAAAGTGAAGACATCCCTTGCTTATTGAGCAAGGGGCCAAGTCGAACAGATGAATTAACCTGTTTATTCAAGTGTGGAAGCACAGAGCAAAAGTAAAAGACGAGAAGGAAAAGAAGACACAAGTACACAACTACACAAGTGCTCAGGTAACAAAATCTCAATTTCATATATATATACATCATAAATGTCTGAGTACAGGTGTGAGGGTGGAGGAGTACAAGTAAGACTCTCAGCTCTCGCCTCCACCCTCCTCTCTCCTACTCTCTGCCTCACTCTCGTCCTCCCGACGAGGCGCTGGTGGAGGGGGCATGGGCCCCCGGGAAGTAGCTGGAGCTCGAGCCGGCTCCTCTGCCTCACTCCTCTACCGGAGAGAGGAACCCGCCACAAAAGTAGAGCTGGTGAAGCTGTACCCTGCAGCTCGCGCCCGCTCCCGACCTCGCTGAAGACGCTCCTCGGTCGCTCGTAGCCGCTCCTGTGCAACGGCTAGCTGGGCCCTCAAGGCTGTAAGCTCTCGATCGCAAGCTGACCGCTCCTCACGATCCCGGGCACGCTCCGCCTGGTACTGCTCGCGATCCCGGACACGCTCCGCCTGATGCTCCTCACGCTCCCGAGTACGCTCTCTCCGCTCCATCTCGAGGGCGACTCGCAGCTCCGCCACGTCCTGAGGCAGCTCCTCTCACCGCCTCAAGGCCCGCTCCAGCTCCACGACCCGTTGCTCACGGATCACCAACTCTGTCCCGACCAGGGCAGCCCGAGTATGTGTCGCCTGTAACTGTGAAGTCTGCAAACATTTAAACAGATTATCAGTTCCACATTTAATGCAATAATTCAATAATTCATGGAATAAGCAACATACAATTGAAAATAAATAACTCACCTGCGTGGCCATCGCCCGCTGTCCCTCCTCGATGCAAGTAAGAGCGGCCCGGAGTTCCTCGGTCTGTAAAGAAAATAATCTTCATGAATATATTATATAAACAAATGAATAATTTTGAGTTTAAGATTTAAGGCATACCTGTGAGGCAAGGTTGCGCTCTGCTGCCTTGGCCCATGCCACTGCCCCTGCTAGCTGCTCTGCTAATGCAGTCACCTCTGCACTAGGCTCTCTCGAGCTGGAGGCCTCTCTTGTTTCTCTCCCTACTGCTCCCTGCTGGGCACACTGCATTTATTGAGATTGTCAGTAGCTAATCATCAATAAAAAAAAATTTCATTTGCATATGGGAATAAGTTAAACACTCACCAAGGTCTCAAGGTCTGCCCGTGTGGTGGCTAGCTGTGCCTCTAGGCTATGTAGGTGGGCCTGTGCATCCATCGCTACTATATCCCGCGCATCCTGCATTCATCACATATTAGTCGCATGATAGATATACAAAGCATTTGCATTTAATTTAGAAATAAGTGCATTCATACATACCCCTAAGACCCTCATCTGGGGTCGGCCGGCGTAGACCTCCCAGTAGCATCGGAGGTACTCGGAGCTATCGGTCGCCTGTGAAGTGACCCGGGTCCCGCCACGCTGCCAGTCTGCGTACTGGTCGGAGAACCGCACTCTCCAGTCGATCGCTTTCGTGCGACCGCGCGTCTTCTTGCCTACTCCCCGTGGCTCTCCTACCTCGATCCACTCCTGGTGTAGATCGAGGGTCCTCATCACCAACCTAAGCCGTAACGGCTCAATCTCGTTCAGGCAATGAACCCAAAGCTCATGCCCAAAACGAGGTCGGCCCGCTACGACCCACGGCTGGCCCTCGTCGGTCATCCCTTCATAGGGTCTCCACCTCACCTGCATTCACAAACATGCATTCACATCATTATATCATCATCATATTTCACATAAAAACAAAAATAAAAATTACATCATGCATACCAGTGAGGCGGGGAAGTCTCGGAACTCCCGTCGCAATACGTGCAGCTCATATGCAAGTGGGGCTCCGATCACCACTGGCAGCCAGCGTAGCGCCAGAGGGAAGGACCCCTCATCTCCGGGTCGTAGATCAACACGCCCCATGGGCATGTACAAATGGCTCCAAATCTGCATCCATACATTGCATTAGTTAACCATGCATATGCATATAATAAAAGGAAAAGAATAAAAACAACAAAAAATGCATACCTGAAGAAAAGGTGAAAAGCCACTAACTGTCGTCTCTCGACCTGTCCCAGTGGATAGGTCGGCTATCAAGTGTGCCAGCAGTGCTGCTCCCCAGGCGTATCTGCCCACGCCCTCTAAGTCCTCAAGTATCCCTAGGAAGCGGCAGTTGATGACGTCGCCCTTCGTGCCGAGTAGCAGTCTCCCGAGCATCAAAAATAGAAACCTTCTCAAATCTCTGTCTGCTCTCTCTCTGTCAGCTGGATCCTGGCAGTAGGTAGCCCTAGCCCCATCTATCAATCTCTGTGAAAACTGCTCTAAGGACTCCGTAGATCTCTGCCTAGAGTCCCCCAATCCCATAGCTATGGTAAGGTCAGTACGGAAAACGGTCCTACACTCGCTCGGTGTCTCGTACACCGTCTCTAGCCCTAATAGCCTCTGGGTCAGCTCACTATAATCAGGTAAGGTGATCCCGCTCACAGCCTCACCATCTACCCTCAGCCCGGTGATCCTAGCCACATCCTCCAAACTAGGAACCATATGCCCCCATGGCATCAGAAATGCCCGGCTAGACCTATCCCATCTCTCTCTCAAAACCTAAATCAAAGGCAGGTCGGGTCTGACTGGCTCAATGCTGGGGAAGGCTCCAAACCCCATAGCATCTACCCTAGCTCTCTGGAACTCGGGGAGGCCGTAATACGCTGCACGAACCTGGACCCAAGAAATCCGTGTCCTCATCAGCCCCTGCATGCATATAAGAGAACTTTTTGCTTAAGTTTTCATGTGGAAATTCATTTAAGCTCATTAATTGTGATATTTGCTGTTTGGATAATTAACGACCTACCGTGGGTCATGGTTTTCACGATTGACGCCCCTGAGGGCGACGTTATTTCCAAATAGGTTTCAAGTGGTACTGTACGTTCATTTAATTGACGACCTACCCGGGGTCGTTGTTTATCTAATTGACGCCCCTGTGGGCGACGTTGTTTGAAAGTGATATTCTAAAAATCTAAAAAAATTATAATTGACGCCCAACCCTGGGTCGTCAGTTATCTAAGTAACGCCCCTGTGGAAGGGCGCGGCTCATGAAGTAACTTTCTATCCTAAAGTGCATTTCTGGAAAATGCTGAATTGACGGCCACCCTGTGGTCGTTACCTATCTAATTAACGTCCCGATGGGGGGCGTGATTGTCCTGGGGTTTCAAGGTTTTAATGTGCGAAATTGAAATAACAGAAATACATACAGTTTAAAATTTAAATGAAATCACAGGGAAATAACAGCATGCTGGCGAAACATGATAAAATTAAAATAACGACATGCTGCAGGCCGTTTCTTTCATGCGATTAATTATCAAAAAAAATGTAATTAACGACCCATTGTGGGACGTTATTTAAATTCATGACACCCCCCGGGGCGTCATTTTTCTGCGTCTCTGGTTTGCCCTCTCCCGAGAGCTATGGAAATGGAAGAAAATGGAAACAAAAATAAAAATAGTGGGAAATGGGTGTGGGGGCCTACCTTCTGTCGTTTTGGTCCAATTAATCCCCCACGGGGGGGGTTGCTGTGGTTGGCGTGGCCGCCAGAGCTGCCCAGGCCGACGGGCCACCGCTGCCGCCGCCGTCGGTGGGTCTTCGTCACCCCCTCCCTCTTCACTTCCGTCGCATTCCTCTCCCTCTTCACTTTCATCGCCGTCGTCTTCCTGTTCTCCTCCGTCATCGCCTTCGTCATGATCCCCTTCACCGGCCGCCGCCGGTACTTCTTCGACCGCCGCGGGAGGGGGCCCCTCCACTGCTTGCTCTTCCTCCAAGTCCACCACGGCCGGGGCAGTAACCCTCTGGCATTTGGGAGCGCCGCCAGCCATCGGATTGAGAAGGGAGAGAGAGTAGAAAGGGAGAATGAGGGAGAGATAGATGAGGGGGGTTTCGGTTAGGGTTTTGCAGAGAAAAGAAGGAGATAAACGAAGGAAGGAAGAAGAAAGGGGGAAAGTAGGGTTTAATGGTCGAGAATAGATGACGCCCAAGAGGAAGGCGTCTCTTCTTAAATTGACGGTTTGAGGTAAGGCGTATATTTTAGATTTAACACCTTGAGGATGGACGTCATTTGTGTTCTGCATGGGAATTTGTAAACGTCGTCAGACGCATTAATGGGATTTGATTGACGAGAGAGGGTGTAATTATTACCCCTTTGAATTTGACGACGAACGGATCGGGTGTCCATTCTTTAATACGCGACGTGAGTAAAGGCGTGTTTTATAAGAAATTAAGGAATTATCTCGAAAATTATTTGAAAATTTGAATTGATTAATGCCTTGTTTAAAGACGTGAGTTAAGAAACACCAGTGCCTTGGGCGTCAATTATGAGTTTGAAATATAATGGACGGCTTCAGCTGAGGCGTGTCTTAAGTAATTAACGCCGTTGATAGGGGCGCTATTCAGAACAGAAGGACCGGAACTCCTTGTTATCAGACAGAATTGCTTGAAATATCAGAACTGATCACTTTCATACATTGCTTTGATAAAAGAGGAATTCTTATTGCATTCATGAAAATCTTTGGTTGCATTCTAAGCCACTGTGGGCCTTATCTTCTTGAGGGCCAGTACATAGGCTTTACATTTGTTCTCTTCTTCTTCAACATGAGTCTTGGATTTGTGGAGAAGTGCCACCTTCCATTGAGCCATTATGGTCCTGATTTCTTCATGATCACCACTTGAGCATAGATCCCACTTCTTGATTGGAGGAAGGTGAGAGGGTCCTTCGAAGAGATGTCGAGGAAGTCCGAGTTGTGGGAGGCATCGGTGTGCGTTGTAAAGGATGAAGTCGGTCCCGCCAATTAAACGGAGCTCGATGCCGGAGGATAACCTTGAGCGAAGTTCTTGGGTTTTGAGAAAACCCGGTGTGCATGTGAAATTGCTCTTTGGCATTGTTTTGAAGTAATCTCTCCATTCATTCCTCTTCTTGAGCTTGGGAACTCTATTAGTAACTCTTTCACATAAGCCCAATGAGCTTGTCATATACCTAAGTTGTTGTGTCCCTGAGGTCATTTGAGTCATTCTGTGGTCTCTTGGGTCATTCGACATCATGCTATAGTCATATGAGTTCTGTGATATTCTTGGTTTTGATAATGGCTTAACACTATGAGTCCTTGTTGTTTATCACTCTCCATGTCTTTGGTTTCATGATGCCTATTCACAACGTGCATTATATGTTTTCACATTGCATTAATACCAAGGAACATGTGGTTCTTGAATGCTCACATCCCTCTTGACACTTTGGGTTACATGATGATCATCCATTCGTTTAAATTCATTGTCATATGAACTTGATCTTTTGATATGGATGGTTAATTTGAGAATGAGCTTTTCTATCCTTCTTGTTATTGAGATTCCATGAGTGTGTTTCATGGATATTTTACTTGGGGTGGTTGAGCTCTTATCTCTTGATCTTTAGCCCAGAACACTTGTGATTCAAAGTGTTCACATATAACTAATTCATGAGATTTCATATGTGTATTTCATACATTTATTATATGGATTATTGAGCTAAAAGTTCTAATCCTTTTTATATGATTTTACAGGTCAAAACACTCAATATATATTCCCCAAGATCAAAGGAGTTTGATGCCACAGAGTTCGGAAGAGTTACAATGATATTTGGGGCTGAATTGTGTTAATCTGGAATTTACTGTAGCTTTAGGTCGACCGGCGGCACTGTAGCTAGGTCGACCGAATTTCCCAGAACCAAAAGGTTCGGGGTCTGTGACATTCCGGTCGACCGCCCCATGAATTCCGGTCGACCGGTTTTGCCAGAGCCGAAAAGTTCTGGCTGCAGCAGGTTCTGGTCGACCGGCCCATGAATTCCGGTCGACCGCCAGCCCCGATGCAGCCTTGTTTGACTTCGAAATCAACCTCGTGGCTAGCCCCTTTCCATGGATTTGTTTAATCAAACCTTACCTAATCTTCCATGATTTGTGGATCTGGTCTAGGGGGCATCTATGGACCATTCAAGGGTTATAAAACTAACACATGAGGGGTTAGAAACCCTAATGCTTCAAGGGACTTCTTGTGAGATCTAGGGTGGCTGCAAGGGAGGTTACAAGAGAGCTTGGAGATGAGCTACTGTTCACGTGAACAGTAGTTCGTGAAGGTGTTCTTCATCCAATCAAAGGGAAATCAAGCTCAAATCAAAGCCAGCAAACCTCAAGGAAGATTACATCAAAGCAAGGCTATCAAAGTGATCCAAGGAAGCCGATTTGATTCAAGTTCTTCAAGGGAAATCATCTACATCCATTCAAGCTCTTTCAAGCTCATCCAAGGTGATCTTTCAAGCATTCAAACTCCTAGGAGCTAAAGAAGCAATCAAGATTCAAGGTAGCTTCATCATCTCCTTCATTCATTCAAAGAAATTCAAAGAGAAGATCAAGAGAGAAGAATTGAAGGAAGAGGTACTGTTCACGTGAACAGTACTCCGTGAAGAACATTCATCCAATCAAGGGTGAATCAAGAAGATTGAGTTGAAGCCAAGAGGAGCCTTGTTGCTGATCAACGTTCCATACAAGGGCCAATTCATTTTCACTCATAACTCAATCTCTTGTTTTAGTTCATTCACATTTGTTTCATTTTCATTATTGTTTAAACATTGAAAGTGTGATTCATCCCTACCGGTGGTTAGTAGGAAGGTAATTGGAGGTTGTTCCAATTTGCAGTTGACATCCCTACTAGGTGGTGAGTAGGAAGGCAATCGGTGGTTTCCGATTTGCGGTTCTGTGCGCTGCACAAGTGAAGCCTCACCGGGTTTTGGTGAGGGGTGGACGTAGGGCTGAGGATTCAGTTCGAACCACCTTAAAATCCTGTCTAGTGTGGTTTGCTTGTGTGATTGATTCGTTCTAGGTGCATGCTTAGGATCGAATTGTTATATATCTTGCTAAGCAAATCATAACGCACTTGGAAGCTAGTTTCTATTCCGCTGCAATTTATTTTAACTAGCTATATAGAGGGCCACATTGCGAAAAGTGGGGCTGATCTATTCACCCCTCCCCTCTAGATCCGCTGTCCACTACACAACATAAGTGGGCTCTTGGAGAAGATTTTGGAGGCCGTTTGGTTTGCTTGACATGGATCAAACTTAAAGTGTAAATCTATCCAACAAGTTAGAAGAAGCATTGATCCAAATAAAGGCCGTCCTAGTGAAGCCGAGGTAAGCCCATTGTATAGGTTGGCTAGTATTGCCCCACCTATTTTCTTTCCCTCCCACATGCTTGCTATTGCACTCAAGTGTTGTTCCTCTAAATGATCCTCCAATGAAGGGAAGAATAAAGCTCCTCCTACACATATGACAAACCCCTTCATCACTCTCTCCAAAAGGGCTTCATCTCCTTGAGTCTTATCCATGTTTTTATATACCCAAGAAGCCAACTTCAAAAGATTGATTCCCTTGTTGGCCTTCATTTGATTCACCAAACTTGAGCTTTGAACAAGGCTCATGAGCATATCATGGGCTTGTATGGGCTTAGTCATATGGGCCATCTTTGTTTCCTCTCCTTGCTTCATCTTCTTCAAACCCAAGAGCATCTCCACTTCTTCTAGGAGGATGGTTGCTTCAAAGGTTGGGAATAGAAAAGTATGGGTGTGAGGGTGCCATAATTCTATAAGAGCTCCAATGGAAGCCCAATCAAGATGGATATCATTATAATGGGTGGCATGGGTGATAAGGCCTAGAAGGTTCCACTTAGCAAGGACGGATCTCATGTCTAGAGAGAGCTTGGAGAGTAGCAAAGGAAGCCACTTGACCTTTAGAAATCTTCTTGGACCAGGAATAATGGGGTAATCCTGAAAACATAAAAGAAAGGCAGAAGAAAGAGAATAACATCAGAAATTTTGAAAAGAAAGAAAGACAGAACGAAATAAAATCTCCAAACACAAAGAACACTTACTTGGTCTTTAGCAATTTTTCCACTAATATGGCCTGGCAGTTCACAAATTCTTGGAAAACTCATCCTTGACCTCTTGGAAGGCCTCTGCTGCATTAACTGGTTCATCCTTCTAATAATGTTACTTGTTCTGATCTGTTTTTCTTCTGCTGCTAATTATTCTACGAGTTCTTCTGTCTGTCTGTCTATCTATAGAAGATGGCTTCGGTGCTATGGCTTCGATGATCTGATGTTTGGAAACACCAGCAGTTTCTCTATTTATAGTGTTTTGAACGTTAACGGGCAGCATGGTTTGTGTTTGAATAAAACGATTTGCTGGAAGTTTAACTCCGAGCAGGAAACGAAAACAGCTAATTAACGACGTGCTGTGTGGCGTCATTTGTTAAATTGACGACACTTTCTGGGTCGTCATTTATCTAGCGCCTCCATGAAGGTCGTCATTTGCATTCCAATTCCAAGTTAAACCTTTAATGCAATTAATGCCTCAGTGCACGTCGTCATTTCTTAATTTGACGCCTATCCGAAGGGTCGTCATTTTCTGAGCTTGTGCGTTTAAATTGTTGGATTTCTCATGAACTTAAGTGCTGCTATATCATGATTAAATTATTTTTATCAAGCACTTATGATCATATTTTAAGCTAATGATCTTTTGAGCTTTGAAGTGCAGGTTGTGTAAGTCTATACATCCTTCTAAAGTCCATACGTTCCATTATCAAGTCTATACACTCCATTCCTCAAAGTCTGCACATCCGTTCTCATCCTTCAAGTCTATACACTCCATTCCTCAAAGTCTGCACATCCATTCTCATCCTTCAAGTCTATACATCCATTCCCTTCACCAAATCAATTCCATCCTTCAAGTCTATACATCCATTCTCATCCTTCAAGTCTATACATCCATTCCCTTCACCAAGTCCATGCATCCTTCCCAAGTCTATACATCCATTCTCATCCTTCGAGTCTATACATCCATTCTCATACTTCACAAGTCTATACATTGCCAAGTCTATACATTCATAAAGTCTATACGTTCCAAAGTCTATACACACCATTCCATAAGTCTATACAATGCTAAGTCTACACATTTGTTCCATAAGTCTATACATTTCAAAAGTCTGTACGTTTCAATAAAAATTCATAAATTCTCAAAAATTTTAATAAAAATTTATAAATTCTCAAAAAATTTTAATAAAAATTCATAAATTCTCAAAAATTTTAATAAAAATTCATAAAGTCTCAAAAATTTCAACAAAATTCATAAATTCTTAAAATTTCAATAAAATTTCAATAAAAATTCAAAAATTTCAATAAAATTTCATAAATTCTCAAAATTCTAATAAAAATTCATAAATTCTTAAAATTTCAATAGAATTCCAATAAAAATTCAAAAAAATTCAATAAAAATTCATAATTTTTTTTCTAAATTCCAAAATTCCAAAACTCCAAAAAAATCCAAATAAATCCAAAAAAATTCTAAAAATTCAAATCGGTGTTGTTGAGTATGTTTTATGCATTTTTATATCATGGCTAATGAAATTTTGAGTGCAGGTTAAGAAGCTCTTGGTCCCACCGACTGGGCCTCGGCATCCAAGCCCCACGGTGACTGCACCTCATTTCTCAGTTCCCTCATTGCTCACCATCATCCTGTATGCATTCATGTATGCATTCCTGTATGCATTGTTACTATAAGGTATCTACGCTATTATAACATATCAAGGACCTTGTGGTTCTGATGAACCTGGAATTTGAGTTCCCCTTCATCAAAAACAGTGATAATTCCAGGGGAATCTTGATCACACGGATAGGCCGTTGAGTCATTCAAAGTTTGGGACGATGGTTCCTCTTTCTGAGTTGATGCGTGGACAAACGGGCTTCGGCTTAGTATCAGCTCAGAGATCTGGATTCTTGACCAAATCTGGGTGGCTTAACAATATTTTCCTTGATTATCTTTTATTTTAGTTTGTTTTAATTTTTCTTTAGCCCAGCATGCATCATGTAGGACTTTGAGCTTAATGATGAAAATCTTCATATTACGCCAATAATGAAGGTCGCTCGTTCTTAGTTGAATTGACATGAGATGTTCCGTTCCAAATCAAGTACTTTATTCTCTTTGAAACCATTCAGGCTGGTCCCTTGAAAATCATCCCTTTGCTGGATCTTTATCTCAACTCACTTTACTTTTCTGCAAACCCACCTTGGTTGTAGCACGTCCACATTGGCTGGTAACTGCTCTCCAATGGTGCCTCCCTGCCGTGCCCTCGCGCACATTTTATTTATCTAGTTTAGTCTCCTTTATCCAGCTAATCGATGCTTTCTTGGAATCATCCGGAGTTGTTTTATTCAGAATCTTGGAAAGGTTTCCAAACGCTTAGTGTCGAAAGTGTGTCACATCACACCTTGGCATCTACTTATCAGTACGTTCCACCTCATTCCACTTGTTTGACTTTCGCTTCATTCCGTCTCACTCCCTTGCAAAGCAGACGCCAAGGCGGGGCAGCTGTAGACACGCTAAAATTGATGCTACGTTGAGTAAATCTCATGTCACCATGTGACGCCCCAAAGTGGACTTCAATATTGATTTAATATGAAAATTTTCTATTTTCTCTAAATTAATTGTGATTTCTTGTTTTTTTCTTGAGAAATTGAAATTAACGCCCTGATAAGGGGCGCTATTTAAATTGACGGCGTGACCAAGGGCGCCTCTTTTAACAATGGACGACTACAATACGGGTGTCATTTTCTAGAAATTCCGAATTTCAAATAAAATGAAAATTGTAGAATTAACGTCTTTCATAAAGGTGTTTATTATTTGACGTCTGTCTGGCAGGCGTCAGTTGATAATTTTAAATAAGGAAAGTTATTTGTTTCTATAAATAAATTCAGGAATTGACGCCTTGATGGGAGTCGTTATTCTAATTAACGCCTTTGGATGTGTCGTCATTTTTAATTAACGCCCTTCATGGGGTCGTCATTTTCAATTCTGTCTCCCTTTCGCCTGCTTCTTTCCAGTAATGGTTCCTTCCTCATTTTGAGCCTTGTATTCGACTGGGAAGGGAGTTTCTTAATGGAAGATTTTTACCTTGTTTTAATCCTTGTTCTCCAAGGATCTTAGCCCTATAAATACCCCTCCTGGGTCTCTTCGCGCAGGAGGACGAGAGAACAGAAAACAGAAAAAGAGATCATTATTAAGAGAGTAGAGCTAACAGAGAGAAGAGTGTCTTATTTGTTTTGCAGGTTCTTCATCCAAACGAGCTTTCCTTCCAGGCGATGCTTTTCTCCTTCCACAGATAAACCATCGCAGTTCCATCACATGCTGAAGCTCTCCTCCCTTTACTGCTGCACACATAGCAGAAAGGAATCCTTACTTTAGCTATTTAGTTGTTATTTTCATTACACATCCTCCCTCCCTCTAGTTCTTGTTAGATCTCATACTCTACATATTATTGCTTAGCATTACATCCATATTTTTCCAAACATTGTTACTCCTCTTAGGGGTTTAAAACCAAAACACACAAGGTGTGTTCATGTTCATGTTTAATTTGATTAATTTCATAATCTTAGAACTTTGATATTACACCTTTTGGCTAATCCACTCTTTTATTTGATATATGTGTTCTTGCAAGGTAATCAAGACTAAGAACCCCCTTCATCGGCCGGCCGGTAGAAGGAGGAAGAAAGGATTCATAATCTCCCCCGCTTAATACAAGATACTCGCGATCATCCTTTTTCTTATTTGAGGTAACCCCTCTGGCGATCACATTCTCCTTTAGCATCCCACGCATGCTCTTCCTTTCACCTATTAATTTTTAAGCTTTAGAAATTGAGTTTGGGTTTCAATCCCCTTTTTCATTAAGTGGATTTCTCATAATCTACAACGTGGTCCCACTTCCACGCAGGAACATCCAAGGGCTGGAGAGTATCTCCTGGTTGCTGATGCTCCGCCTTCACCTGCTGACAGATCAGGCACCTGGCCACAAACTCGGCGACATCTCTCTTCATGCCAGGCCACCAGAACTGCCTCCGCAAGTTCTGATACATCTTTGTCACACCCGGGTGTATGGTATACCTGCTCCCATGAGCCTCGCGTAACACCGCACGACGAACCTGCTCCTCCGCTGGGACGTACAGCCTGCCATGAAACCTCGCAGCACCGTCCTCGCCGAGCTCCACATCAGCCATCACCAGAATCCGGGGCAACTCGGGCTCTGCATGCTGAGCCTCTATCACCTGACAACGGATAGCAGGAGTGACAGTCAGACTCGCAAGCACTGCCAACCCTGGCTCCTGGGGAATCTTGAGCCTGAAAGATACTTCGGGCACTTGTTCCCAGAGCCTCCACTACCTCAACATCAAGGCACTGACCGTGACCTTCCGACTCAAGGCATCGGTGACGACATTCATCCTGCCCGGCTGATAAGACAGGGTGAAGGCATAATCCTTCATGAACTCCATCCAACGCCTTTGCCTGAGGTTCAGGTCCTTCTGCGAGAACACATATCTCAAACTCTGATGGTCAGTGAACACCTCGAACTTCTCACCGTAGAGATAATGCCTCCAGATCTTCAGCACGAAGATCACCGTCGCCAACTCAAGGTCATGGGTAGGGTAGTTCTCCTCATGGGGCTTTAGCTACCGAGACGCATAAGCCACCACTCTACCATGCTGCATCAACACAGCACCCAATCTGACCCCGGAAGCATCTGTACACACCACAAAACCTCCCGAGCCAGAAGGTAAAACCAACACCAGAGCCGAGGTGAGCAATCTCTTCAGTTCCCTGAAGCTCCGCTCACACTCCTCAGACCAGATGAAAGGCACATCCTTCCGTGTGAGTCTAGTCATCGGGGCCGCAATGCGAGAAAAATCCTAGATAAACCGGCGATAATAGCCCGCAAGCCCCAAGAAACTCCGGATCTCCGTCACAGACCTCGGCCTCGGCCACTGCATTACAGCCTCAACCTTGGCGGGGTCCACGAAAATGCCATCACCAGAAATCACGTGCCCCAGAAAGTGCACCTCGCAGAGCCAGAACTCGCACTTGCTGAGCTTCGCATACAACTGGTGATCTCGCAACGTCTGCAGCACCACACCCAAATGGTACGCGTGCTCCTCGGCAGACCGCGAATAAACAAGGATGTCATCCACGAATATGACCACGAACTGGTTCAAATACGGACGAAACACCCTCTGCATCAAGTCCATGAAGGCTGCAGGGGCATTGGTGAGCCCGAACGGCATCACCAAAAACTCATAATGCCCGTACCTCGTACTGAACGCCGTCTTCTCCACATCGGACTCACGAATTCTCAGCTGATAGTAACCGGACCGCAAATCAATCCACGAGAACACTCGCGCAGACTGAAGCTGGTCGAACAAATCATCAATCCATGGCAACGGATACTTGTTCTTAATGGTCACTTCATTCAGCTGCCGATAGTCAATGCACAGCCGCAAGCTATCGTCCTTCTTCTTCACAAACAACACGGGCGCACCCCAAGGGGAAAATCTAGGACGAATATACCCCTTGGCCAGCAGCTCCTGCAACTGCGCCCTCAACTCCCTCAACTCAGCAGGGGCCATACGGTAGGGAGCCTTCGCCAAAGGTCCCGTACTAGGCACAACCTCGATCACAAAATCGATCTCCCGCTGGGGAGGTAACCCAGGCAATTCCTAGGGAAAAACGTCGGGAAACTCGCACACCACCGGAACGTCCTAGACATTCGGCTCCATCCGTTCAGTCACAACTACGGACGCGAGAAAACCCTGACAACCAGAGTCAAGCAATCGACGAGCTCGAATAACAGAGATGAGGAATCGAGAAGAGGTGGAACGGATACCTTGGAAATAGAAGGTCCGCTTGCTCGGATGCTGGAAGTAGACCCTCTTCATTCCACAATCCACCACCGCTCCATGAGTCTTGAGCCAATACATGCCTAGAATCACATCGTAATCTCGAAGCTGCAACGCATACAACTTGCCTGGCATACTCCGCCCATCGATCCAAACCGGAACCTGATCGAAGCAATACGGGGTGACCATGAAATCACCCGGAGGCAGCTCCACTGCCAAATCACAAGGCAACTGGGTCATCGGCTCCTCGATGCTCAGCGTGAAATCCTCCGAAATAAATGAATGAGACGCGTGAGAATCAAACAAAACTCGAGCCGCGCAACCCAAAATTTGGACGGTACCTTCCACGAGCTACGATGCCACTGCCTCTGCCCTGGTCATGTGCGTGATCTGGCCTCGAGCTCTCTGCCTGCCTCCCACACTAGCTGACCTGGGTAGCGGCGGATACAGTCCCTGCTGCTGCTGCTGCTGCTGCTGCTGCCTCTGCTGCTGGGGAACCTGCTACTGCTAAGGAAACTGCTGCTGCGGCTGCCTCTGAGGACAGTCACGCGCCATGTGCCCTGTCTGGTCACACTGAAAATAGATGATCGGCGCCGTGCACTGCCTGCCTGGGTGGAACCCACTACACCGTGGACACGACACTCGCGACCCACCCACTGATCCCTGACGCTGTAAGGGAATCGGCTGCTGTACACTGCCCGACGAAGTTTGCCCCTGATCCTTGGACTTCTTCTTACCGAACCCTTTCTTGAAAAACTTCTTGACCTTCGTGCCAAAAGATGCAGATCCCGTCACCGACGCTGCCGGTGCCGGCGCTCTCAAACCACCCGACGCATGCTGGAAGGAACCCTGCTGCTGGGTAGCCGACTGCTGACTGCGACCTGATAAAGACTGCCCCTGGCTGATCGGTCCTCGGGTCCTCTGCATATCCATCTCCAAAGAAGCCGCAACACGAGACGCTGTCTCTAGATCAGTGGCCCCGTTCGCGATCAGATGGTGCCTCAGCTCCTGCCTCAAGCCCTAAACGAACTGCGCGGTCTTCACCCTCTCATGCTCCATGATGTGAGGTGCATACCGATCCAGCTCGACGAACCGACCCCTGTACTGTAACACGGACATGTCACCCTACACCAGCTCCAGAAACTCCCACATCCGCTGCGTAGCAACGTAGTCTGGACAGTACGTATGCTCGAAAGCACTGACGAAGTCGTCCCACTTGACCTGCTCAAGTGGACGAAGCTGAAAAGACGTCTTCCACTCGAAAGACCACCACTTCCGAGCCGTACCCTACAACTGGTTGGAGGCCAACACCACTCTGTCCTCGGCAGCACTCTTCGCAGAACTGAACACCCGCTCCATCTCATCAAGCCAATCACGAGCCGCATCAGGGTCTGGCTGGCCGCTGAAGTAAGGTGGATGGAACTGCATGAAGTTCCTCACTGCTCGGCCTGGCCCACCCCTAGCAGACGAGCCCTCAGCAGCCTCTCCGCCGAACTGCTGAGACATAAGCTGGTACATGCCACGGAAGAAATCCTCGACCCCCGGAAACCTCGCAGTATCCACTGCCTCGGTGGCCGCTGGTGGCGCTCTACTATGCTCCTCCTGGTCCCTCTGGACCCCCTGCTGGATCTCCTGACCTCCAGCCGACTGCCCCTGCTAAGAGCAAGTGCTCCGCCTCGGCGCCATGCTCGCTCCTGAAGCAAAAGATAGAAAACACAAAAACGGCAAGGTCAAGAAAACGCACGATGCCCAATGCCAGCGTCATCTGTACATCATCACTGTGGACTAGTGGACCACTACAATCACTTATGATTCTCGAGCAATCCCACAACCCCTGCTCTGATACCAGCTGTAACGACCCGAGAATCCGATTACCGGGAAGGCCCGATACCCCGAGACTCGCATCGCCACCCACGAGCCCGAAGACTCGGAAGGGTTAAAGGAATGGTGTGGAGACTACACAAGTATCACAAATAATTGTAGAATTAAACAGTTATAATATTAAGCAGGAAATAATTTAACAGTTTACATAATACATGGTCCACAAGATATAAATAACAACAACAGTAGTAGTCCACAACTAGCACAAAGACAAGAAAGAAAAGTACAGCTACACGGGGCATACCCCGGCTCTGACCTCTGGCACTACCTCTGGGCACCCGCACCACGCTGCACCCCAGACGTGCTCCCCTGGGGCGGCGCCTCACCTGAAACACGGTGAAAATACGCAGGGAATGAGTCTCGGAAAAAGACTCAGTAGGGATCACTCGCACCCCACCTCGTAAAATGGGAAACCACTACGCTAGCGGTAGGAGAGTACCTCGGAAAGGAAAGCCCTGTACTCTACAAAACAAAGGTCCTACGGCACGCAAACTGGCACACGTGCCACGGTGCGACAACCGAAGCTCAACGGTCGACCCGGTAAGGAAAACCCGAAGGTCAAAGTCACAAAATTGACAGTCTGACACTCCGTACTCGACAGGAGTACCTCCCACTAGAAGCACAGCCGGTAGCGTCCCCTGACGACTTACACCGCACCGCAGGTGAACTGCTTGACATGGTAGCGCCTAGCCAAGGCACGAACACCGCACAAGTAACCACAAACAAGTGACTAGCTGGGGTCACGCCCGTCGACGTGGGTCCAACCGCCCCCAACCACGTGTGCACACATAGACCGCGCGTCCTTGGTCTGGCCCTCTGACCGGTTTTCCCCTCAGCCAGACTCTGACTGCAAGACGTGGGGCCCGACGGCAACCGATCCACAAATCGTCTCTAAGGGTAAGCCCGTACACCACTCCCTGGTGCGACCAGCACCGCATACTGGTAGGCTACGACTAGTGGAGGGTCACTGAAGGAGTAGACTCTCAAGTCAACGGAAAATAACGTCCGCATCCGACGACGTACGGGGACCACCCCACGTACCGGCCCCGTCGCACGGTGACCACAGTCAGACTAAAAATGGGGTTGCAACCCTCTTGGGGCAACCAGGAGCCTGACGGTCCACCCCTGGACCGTCACAGGCACGTGACGGTCTAGGCAGGACCGTCACAGGAAGCCTGACGGTCCTAGGCTGGACCGTCACAGATACCTGACGATCCAACGTCGGCCGTCACGCTCCCAGCGTAAAGCAAAGTGTAACGCGCTTGCCCTGGCGCGTTACAGACTGTGACGCCCCCACGCAGGCACGTCACGGGGTGTGACGGTCCACACCAGGAGCGTCACACCGCCTGGGATTTCAAACGCTCAAAAGCACCCTGACGCACCCACCCTGGGCCGTCACAAGGATGTGACGCGCCAGGCATGGTGCGTCACATACCTTGACCCCCATCGGTCAAAAACAACGGTCACATGCCAATGGTCGGATGCCTCTGACGGCCCGACCCAAGCGCGTCACACGCCTGTGGCGGTCTATCGCGGGACCGTCACAGTCCCTGACCCCAGTTGGCTAAACAAAGGGCATGTGACGCACCCACCCAGGAGCGTCACACTGTGTGACGGTCCCTGGAAGGACCGTTACACTCGCTCGACGGCGAAACGGCGGGAAACGCCCAAAAACTCCAACCACGCCCCCATGCCTCCACCGGAGAGGGGGAAATCAACGGGGAAGACCCCTGGGGACCCCTAGCATGAATCTAGGCCATCAAAACGCAAAATCATGCATCAAATCCATAGATCGGGCGAGCTCTCCCCAAATCATGGAAAACCCCAAGCCCGCTCAATCACGCCCCTCTCGGCCTCCCCTCGGCCTATAAATCACGAAAATGAACGGCGGGGAGCTAGGGAATGTCACCCTACCTCAATGGAGCGAATGCTTCGCCGAATCGACCACGAACGCAAGAAATCGCTTTAGAAAACATCGCCTCTTCATGCTTCCCACGCTCACCGCACGCCCACGAGATCGCCTCGCAGTCACCCACGTCGTAGCGCCGTCGCCCCGCCGCCGTCTGCAGTCGGAAGGGAGCTCGCCGCGGTCGAATGGGAGAGAGAGAGGGAGAGCTCACGGTGGGAGGAAACGGAGGAGGAAGAAGAAGAAGAAAGAGAAGGTGGGGGAGAGAGAGAAAATAGGGGGGTATTTATAGAAAATCCTGAAAATCCGAAAAATACCAAAAAATGGAAAATTACGTTTCCGGAATCCTCGGAACACACCGATCGCAACGGTACCACTCGTGCCCAGGTGAACGACCCTGTTCACCCGTAGCGAGGTTCCGAAGGAATTGCCGGAACACACATCGGAAATCAGAAAACACGCGCGGAAAAGTCGCGGAACGCTTCCGGGCCTCCGAAATAACTCCGGATCGCGCCGATCCGAACATAAAAGATGTCCGAAATGAAATTTTGGACACAACAGAGCCAGACACTCCGAAAAACCAGATCCGAGACCCAAGAAGAAGGATCCAAAGGGTCTGGGATATTACATAGGATATGCTCGGTTGTTCATCCTCATGAATATATGATTGTTTTTACATGGTTTGATTATCAAAGCAAAACATTATGCAAACAAATAATGTTCAATCAAAGCAATGTTGCAAAGATATCAAACAAGTTGGAATGCTTATGCTTGATTTCTTAAGTTAAACCTTGATGGGAATTAAGTGATTTTAACAATATTTATGTGATTCACTCAAGGTAAGAACCTAGTTTCAATATGGTTTCCTTCAATGCCAACTAGATATACTCTTCCACCACGTATAGGCCAACTAAACCCGGGGAACTTTAAGGTACAACCTGCCCGGCGTCCATGAGGGAATCCACGGGTGCGGGGACTTATGGAGGCTTGGTTTAGAAATTTTCGGTTCAAAGAGATGGAATGTTCAATGGAGGGTCCTTCCTTCACCAAGAGGGGGTAAGATCTCCTAGAAAGGGTGGGGGGAGGAGGTCTCCCAAGCCAAATGCACTATGAATGCAAAACTAATGCAAAAGAGTAGAAATATGAATGTATGAACATGATGTATAAGAGAACGATGCAGAATTAGTCACAAAAGAAGCAGTTTCTGTGAAAAACACAGGAAATAGGTGCCCTGATCAGTGCCACCAATTCCTGAATGGGTGCCCTTTGCATGGGCGCCAATTCATTTTTTGTCTCAGAAGGGGCAGGGAATTGGCACCCTGCACCATGCCATTAATTGAAGAATTGGCGCCCTTCAGATGGGCGCCAATTACAATTTTTTTTTTAGGAAATCGAGGAATTGACGCCCAAACAGGTGCCACTAATTCTTGAATGGGCACCCACTGTATGGGCGTCAATTCCTTCCTATTCCATAAAGCTTAAAACACTAGCCAGAAAGCTTTAAACAATGCAAAATACCAATGGAAGTCAAAGGAAAGCACTCACAATCACAAAATATGGATCATGGCAATCAATAGGATTATGAAACAAAGCATGTGATGTGACACGATCTAGGATGGATGTGGTAACCCCAACATCGAGTGGTACGTAGCGAAGGACGAGCCCGAAGGCTTCCTCGACGCTAGAAAGGTCGCGCTCCAAACTGGCATAACCGGAACGTCCCGCGACGTCTTTTGATATACCACTTGATGACGAGGACCACAATGGGTATGATAAACCTATGGGAATGCAGCAACTAATCTAATGACCCCATGGACCTAGCAAGCAAGCACATTTACAGACCGGTATCGTCACTCGAGCGGACTCGCCCGCTAAGGGCACACTAATGCCCGTAGGCAACTCGGTGACGGTGGTGAGGGTCCAGGACAGGGCCTCGCTGCTCCGGGGATTGGCTAGCTTGGGATTGAACCCCCAAGGGTCCAGGGATGCCCACTCTCACGGGCGGCCAGCACGCCGAGGGCGTGGGATGTAATGGCTCTCTCGCAACTCGCCCGCGGTAGTCACTCAAATATTAGCAATTCGTGATCAGGCACTCAACTCACCGTCCGACGGCACTAGCGGTGATACTAAACTAGAAAGGTAAAGATCAGAAAGGGGGTAACTGAGGCTCACCTGATCGGTGTGAAGACACCGATCCTAATCGGAGACGAGGGCGAGCGAGGAAGCGTGGGCTTACCCACACGCCGCGTCGGAGAAGCTTCAACCTGAAAATTTCAATGTACATGCACTACGCCCCTTGCAAGGGGGTTGGACAAGGGGTGGGGAATTAAGTGAATTACAGTCAAATACTACCTCCCGCAGGGTGGGGCTGTAAGCCGGCCAGGCGGGGTTGGGGAGCTAAGTTAGAAACCGAGTCGCCGAGATCTGCCGATTCTGCCAGCTTCTAGAACAGCTTGACAGACAATCAATGACAGCACCGCCGCGGGCACTGCCGAGCTCCGATGAGGCTGAAACTAGTGTCGAAAGTTTCTGAGTTGACCTAGGAGGACGCCTAAATTTTTGGGGAATTTCCTGACGACGTCGGTGACGGGGGCAGGGTCTAGAACAGGACTGCTCTACGCTGGTTCTGGTTGTTCCCAGACTTCTGCTGCTAGAAGACGAAGGCGCCACGAACACTCCCAGGGTCCAAATAATGCGGGACCAGAACTGCTGCGATCGTGGACGAGTCCTCTTTGAGCTGGGGCCAATGGGGCCATCGTTGGAGGTCGGAGTTGACCATGAAGATAGGAACAGTGGAAGGATATCTGACCAGACTCTGGAGGAACTGACCTTGCGCACCTCGGGGAGAAAATCTGGAACTCTTGACTCCGAGCTCCAAAAATTGCTATGCTTCTTGGAGATGGTAGGGGACTTGCAGGAGAAGCCCTCAGCCAAATGGCGTCCCAAGAATCTCAGAACTCAGGCCGTGGGAGCTTCTGCAAGCCGCTTCCGATTGTCTGCTTGGGAGTAATTGCGTAGTCTGGCGAGGACGAGTCTTCTGGGTAGCCCTAAAGTCGGATGCCGGCGAGACCACCACGCTTGGAAAGCTGCTTTGAAGAGCTTTCCAGAAATGTAAGGCTTGCCACCAGGTGCTTTGTGAGGACAATGGGGCATGCTCTGAAAATCAGGGGATGATCCTGCTCCTGCTGCTTCTGGGTGACAGCTGCGGTGAGGGATGGGAAACTAGGGTAGATGGAAGGGGAAATGGGGTGTAAGGGTATGGGGGTGACCCCTGGCTGTTAGGGGGTCTGGGAGGGGGCAAACCAAGGTGAGAGAGGGGGAGAATGGGGGCTGGAAGGGGGTCTAGCAGGTGGTGGGAGGAGGAGCTACGAATTTGGGGCTGGGGGAGAGAGGGAGATCTCTCTCCAGGGTTTGAATTAGGATTAATGGGGGTGGTTAATGGGGGCCTTGGGGATGGGAAGGGTTGTGTTGGGGAGTGAAAGGGTGTGTTGGGGAGAGGGATTCTCTCTTGGGATGGTGGAAGGGTGGCTTGGGAGAATGAAAGGGTGTGTTGGGAAGGGGAAAGGTTGCTTTGGAACGGGGAGGGAGTAATGGGTGGAGTTAATGTTCTTTAGGGAGGTGAAGGGCCTCTAGATGAGGTGGAGGGTGATGTGGAGGGGTGAGGAGAGAGAAGGGGGCGCAGGTTTTAGAGAGAGAAAATGGTGCCCTAGAGAGAGAGGGGGAGAGAGAGAGGTAGTAGAGAGAGAGAGAGATAGGGGGGAGCTTCTCACTCCACTCTTGACTTATCACCAAAAGATTTAAACTGGGATCTAAAAATTTCAAATAATAATTCTTCATTAACAAAAAATGGGGGGAATGAGGTCCTATTTATAGGGATCCCACAATTTACATCAAGTCCCTGACTTTTGGACCAATGACAAATAACCAAGGGTGAAGGGGGCGTCCTTGGGCCAAGCCCACTGAAATGGGCCCAATAACCAACTTAAACAACCTAATGACACATAACTTAGGTGAATGACATCCTAACCTAGGTACTGGACTCAAATAAAAGGAAAATTACATAATTATGACTCAAGGAAAATATGAAAATTACATGACTCGACTCAAAAAAATGTGACGGACACAATAGAGCCATGCTGGCGAGCAATCGGAGCTGTGAAAAAAAATGTGAAGGGCGAGAGATGCTCCCATCATATCCCCGGGGTGCGAAGAACTCGACTTCGTCTAGTATGGGTCCGTCGGGGAAGTGGTCCTCCAATGCAGCTCCGGGCGAGCCACAACCTCCAAACTTAACCTCGCGTCCTTAGCTAGGGGACGGCTCTTCAGCGTCTCAAGGTGGCTCGGGCACACCCTCTTGCTGGCGATGGTACCCTACTTGCCTAGTATTGCCTCCGTTGCACACGTCAGATTTTTAGGCTAATATGTGGATGCACTCCGAGGGTGTCACTCTCAAGGATAGGTAGAGGCTCAAGATGCTCACTGGGTTTCACCGCGGTGCCCTTAGAGGGTGATGGATCTGCCACGTGAGAAGTGGGGTATATCCCAAAATCCCTTCGGTAAGTCCAACCCGTGAGCCAGGTTGCCAAAGTCACTCGGAACATGGAAGGTCCAAGTTATCGTGCCCTCGACTTGGAGGTGACCCTAAGGTAGAGCCACTCCAATGTCACCATCGCATGGTTACCTACTTGGAATCCCAAGTGGCACTCGCGAGCTTTTGCCCGCTCATTATAAACCTCACCGTCCGTTGCTAGATGCTTGCTTGAATGCTTATGCCATGAGCTACGGTGCGGTGCGGGTGGGAAGTGTGTGGTATGCAAAGGTGGACCGGGGCAACCATATGTGGACCTATCATGCAATGCTGCAATGTAGACTTTGGTGGACCTAGGTGGGCCGGGGCATTCATAGGTGAACATATCATACAAAGTGGTGATAAATGCCGGGGGACCCGGACATCCGTAAATGCTCCTAACATGCGTATGACCAATGTTGAATGGGGGAGGGCCGTTACACCCCAATATGGACCACTCATGTCTCCGACTTGACATGTGGTTGTCATGAATGCAAGGACCCGACTTACTAATCATGCCAAGTGGTGGGAGGTGCTAAGACATATGCATTCCTACTCCAAGGATGACTTCCATGTGTGGGGTGGCGGGATGGCCTTTGAACTTCCATTTGAAAGGATCAAAGGAATCTAGAAAGGTGGACATCTTGGAGAGAGGCTCCTCCTTAATCCCTATGTGTATTTTACCTAAAGTCATGGCTCCCATGGTGTAACCCAAGTCTAGGAAGGGGTGGATTGGGTCAAATGTGGTGGGTTGGGGTAGGAAAAGGTGGGTGGTGGGTAAGATGGTTAGGTCACATGGGTGCCTTGGCTCCCATTAGAAGGGATCAAAGGGATCATGAAATGGGTTACCAAGAGAGAGGAGCTCTATGTCCTCAAGGTCCTCAATTGGTGGTGGATCATCCTCCTTTAATGAAACAATTGGGCCGAAGTCTTTGGTGAGTGGGTCGGCCATGAGGGGATGGCTTGGCTTCCTACCTGAGATAAGAAGCTCCAAATTGAGGAGAAGGTCGGGCTCATCGGGTGTGGGGAGGAATAATAGAAGGTCACTAGTGTAGCAACCAATGGTGCAAATTGAGGTGATAGACCCAACACAAAGGTGTAGGAGGTCAAGACTCCTAGATTGGTTGGTCACCGTGGCCAACATGCTCGTGAACTTTATTTGCCATGCTAAGCCCTTAAGAAGATCCCCTAAGGTCTCCACTTGGTAGGATGATTGGATTGTGGTGTGATAGGATGAGAAGGGTACTATGGGGAGGTCTAGCTTAATGGGAGGACAAACATGGGCCATGATCTCTCTAATTGGGTTTTCCCTTAGCCAACAAGCAAGGGGTTCTCCTAAGATGAGCTCGGCCTTAACTAGGGAGGGTGGGGTAAGGTGAAGACCACCGTGCGAGGCTCTTCCTTCAGCTTGGACATGGGTGGTCTCCATGGGGGGAATAGGGTCCGGAGTGTTCACCACTATGGGGTCGGGTATGGGTTTCTCTACCAAGGAGGTGAGTGGGTCTTTTGGGGGTGGGGTGATGAGGGTTGGTGTATGGTGCACCCGGGGTGGTTGGTAAAGGGAAACTTGGTTTGGGATCGGTAGGGGAAGTAGTGGAGGCCTAGGTTGGGGTTGGATTGGAGTTGGGAGGGGGAGATGGGTTAGTTGAGGTAGCTTGGGTTGGTTGATCTTGGGGGGAGTGTCCCTTATGGGGGAAGGTGGAAAGGCAGAGGCCAATTGGGTTTGGGTGTGGGTTGGAAAAGGTAGTGTGGGTCGGTTGGTGGTTGTCTTTGTGGGGGGAACCAGGTGGGTTAAGGGTCTCTTGCCCTTGGGATCGGCCGGTTGTGGAGGAGTGAATGTGGGGAACAATTTGGTTTGAATGGTGGAGGTTGGGTGGCAAAGTGTAGAGGTGTTGATTGGGGTAGGAAGTGGTGGGTGTTGTGGGGGTTGGGAGGTGTAGAGAGACTTTATGGTGGCCTTGAACTGGCCGGGTGAGAATGGAGGAGTGGTAGTGCTCATCGGGCTAGGGGTCTTTGAGTAGGAGGAGGGGGAACGTTTGGAGACGTAGATCTTCCTAAGTTCTACCTTCATCTCTTCCCATGAGTGAATGGGTTCTTGTCTCCTAACATCCCTTAAGCCCACTATGTTCCGCCACTTTTCCTTGGCTTGACCCCGAAGTCGCCCCTTGGCAACTCAGACTCTTGCGGGTCCATATACCATAGTCCTATCAAAGTCTTTATCAATGGTAGCCTCCCATTTTAGGTAGGCATTAGGACTAGTTCTGTCAAAACGAAGGTCCCCATCTACAATGATGTCCATGAGGAGGGGGTCAATAGGACCCTTGTGGAAGGCCGAGTTGTGGGGAATTGACCAAAGAGGGGTATACATGATGATGCATTGAGTGACACAAAATGTAAATGCACCCTAGGACCAACTTGATAGAGACAAGTTGTGAACTTGTTCTGATACCAAATCTGATGTGACACGATCTATGATGGATGTGGTAACCCCAACACTGAGTGGTACGTGGCGAAGGACGAGCCCGAAGGCTTCCTCGACGCTAGAAAGGCCGCGCTCCGAACCGGCGTAACCGGAACGTCCCGCGACGTCTTTTGATATACCACTTGATGACGAGGACCACAATGGGTATGATAAACCTATGGGAATGCAGCAACTAATCTAACGACCCCTTGGACCTAGCAAGCAAGCACATTTACGGACCGGTATCGTCACTCGAGCGGACTCGCCCGCTAAGCGCACACTAATGCCCATAGGCAACTCGGTGATGGTGGTGAGGGTCCAGGACAGGGCCTCGCGGCTCCGGGGATTGGCTAGCTTGGGATTGAACCCCCAAGGGTCCAGGGATGTCCACTCTAGCGGGCGGCTAGCACGCCGAGGGCGTGGGATATAATGGCTCTCTCGCAACTCGCCCGCGGTAGTCACTCAAATATTAGCAATTCGTGATCGGGCACTCAACTCACCGTCCGATGGCACTAGCGGCGATACTAAACCAGCAAGGTAAAGATCAGCAAGGGGGTAACTGAGGCTCACCTGATCGGTGTGAAGAGACCGATCTCGGTCGGAGATTAAGGCGAGCGAGGAAGCGTGGGCTTACCCGCACGCCGCGCCGGAGAAGCTTCAACCTAAAAATTTCAATGTACATGCACTACGCCCCTTGCAAGGGGGTTGGACAAGGTGTCGGGAATTAAGTGGATTACAGTCAAATACTACCTCCTGCAGGGAGGGGCTGTAAGCCGGCCAGGCGGGGTAGGGGAGCTAAGTTAGAAATCGAGTCGCCGAGCTCTGCCGATTCTGCCAGCTTCTAGAACAGCTTGATAGAGAGTCGATGACAGCACCACCGCAGGCACTGCTGAGCTCCGATGAGGCTAAAACTGGTGCCAAAAGTTCTTGAGTTGACCCAGGAGGACGCCTAAATTTTTGGGGAATTTCCTGATGACATCGGTGGTGGGGGCAGGGTCTGGCACAGAACTGCTCTGCGCTGGTTCTGGTTGTTCCCAGACTGCTACTGCTAGAAGACGAAGGCGCCACGAACACTCCCGAGGTCCAAATAATGCGGGACCAGAACCGCTGCGATCGTGGACGAGTCCTCTTTGAGCTGGGACCAACGGGGCCATCGTCGGAGGTCGGAGCTGACCGTGAAGACAGGAACAGTGGAAGGATATTGGACCAGACTCTAGAGGAACTGACCTTGCGCACCTCGGGGAGAAAATCTGGAACTCTTGACTCCGAGCTCCAAAAATTGCTATGCTTCTTGGAGATGGCAGGGGACTTGCAGGAGAAGCCCTCAGCCAAATGGCGCCCCAAGAATCTCAGAACTTAGGCCGTGGGAGCTTCTGCAAGCCGCTTCCAATTGCCTGCCTGGGAGTAACTGCGCAGTCTAGCGAGGACGAGTCTTCTGGGCAGCCCCGAAGTCGGATGACGGCAAGACCACCACGCCTAGAAAGCTACTTCGAAGAGATTTCCAGAAATGTAAGGCTTGCCACCTGTTGCTTCGTGAGGATGATGAGACAGGCTCTGAAAATCAGGGGATGATCCTGCTCCTGCTGCTTCTGGGTGACAGCTGCGGTGAGGGATGGGAAACTAGGGTAGATGAAAGGGGAAATGGGGTGGAAGGGTGTGGGGGCGACCCCTGGCTGTTAGGGGGTCTGGGAGGGGGCAAACCAAGGTGAGAGAGGGGGAGAATGGGGGCTGGAAGGGGGTCTAGAAGGTGGTGGGAGGAGGAGCTACGAATTTGGGGCTGGGGGAGAGAGGGAGATCTCTCTCTAAGGTTTGAATTAGGATTAATGGTGGTGGTTAATGGGGGCCTTGGGGATGGGAAGGGTTGTGTTGGGGAGTGAAAGGGTGTGTTGGGGAGAGGGATTCTCTCTTGAGATGGTGGAAGGGTGGCTTGGGAGAATGAAAGGGTGTGTTGGGATGGGGAAAGGTTGCTTTGGAACGGGGAGGGAGTAATGGGTGGAGTTAATGTTCTCTAGGGAGGTGAAGGGCCTCTAGATGAGGTGGAGGGTGATGTGGAGGGGTGAGGAGAGAGAAGGGGGCGTAGGTTTTAGAGAGAGAAAATAGAGGAGAGAGAAAATGGCACCCTAGAGAGAGGGGGGAGAGAGAGAGGTAATAGAGAGAGAGATAGGGGGAGCTTCTCACTCCACTCTTGGCTTCTCACCAAAAGATTTAAACCGGGATCTGACAATTTCAAATAATAATTCTTCATTAACATAAAATGTGGGGAATGTGGTCCTATTTATAGGGATCCCACAATTTACATCAAGTCCCTAACTTTTAGACCAATGACAAATAACCAAGGGGGAAGGGGGCGCCCCTGGGCCAAGCCCACTGAAATGGGCCCAATAACCAACTTAAACAACAGAATGACACATAACTTAGGTGAATGACAGCCTAACCTAGGTACTGAACTCAAATAAAAGGAGAATTACACTATTATGACTCAAGGATAATATGAAAATTACATGACTCGGCTCAGAAAAATTTGACGGACATAATGGAGCCATGCTGGCGAGCAATCGGAGCTGTGAAAAAAAATGTGAAGGGCGAGAGATGCCCATATCAGCATGACATGCTCAGCCCCTTTTTTTCTTTTTTTAGGTGGATAAATAGATAGATGGAAGGAAATTTCCAAAAATCAAACAAATTACCAATCATATGTGGGGGGTGTAAAAATAAAAAGAGTGCTACGTGGAGCACAAAGGGAGGTGCACCGTGGGTGCAAAGGGGAAAGGGTAATCAAAGAAAAATAATGGTGGTCCCACCGTGATCGCCAATTTGTGGATTATGAAAACTCCACTAAGGAAATAAGAATAATAAAGCTATGAATGATGGGAGAAAGGAAAAAGAAAAAGAAAAGAATGGGAAAGAGAGAGAAAGAGGGGGCATGCGTGGATGCTATATAAAGTGTGATCGCCAGAGACACGCGTGCCTCAAATGGATATAACAACAATAACATGGAGGGATCGCGATTAAATACCTTAAAAGCGGGGGAGATTGTGAGTGCATCTTCTCTTCTAATCGGCCGACCGATGAAGAGAGTCTCTCTTGTCTTGATTACCCTTGCAAAGAAAATAAAGAAAACACCAATGAAGATGTGGAATAGAAACCAAAGTGAGTGTAACATCAAATTCTTAACGTAAGATAAACATGAAGCATGAAAATAGACACACCTTGTTGGTGTTTTGGCTTTAAACCCCTATGCAAAAGGGTATGGAAAATATGATGGATGATATGGAGGGTGCAAGTGTTGCACAATTTGGAGGTGTGCTAGAGTGCACAAGAGGGAGATCTAAATGTTGAGATGAAAAGATAAAAGAAAGGGGAAGAAGCATGATGCATGAGCTAAATGAAATGCATGAAAGAAATAAAAGAGGTAAGGGAATGTTGCGGGGGTTTTTATGCCGATGACCGGGGTGAAGGTAGAATACAGCGGGGAAGGAAAATATGAGAGTTTGATGTATCTCAGGTATCCTCTTTGCGGTTGTATTCCCCTCACGGCGGTACCGGGCACTCTCCTCTTACGAAAAGTCGAAAAGGGTCGAGTGGCATGAAAATATTGGGGTGTCGGTTAGCTGGACAGGGTGCGGGCATGCCGGTCGATTTCTCAACAATCACCTATGGAACTAAGGATTGATCGGGGAAGCGTCGTTAGGATGCGGCACGTGGCCCAAGAGATCAGGCGACACATGGATAGAAGGGGTTCCACGGGTGCGAGTGCGCAGGCGATTGTGGGAATCATGTACTGGACGTCTTTCCCCATTGACCGAAAGTGATCAGTGTTTATTTACATCGGATTGAATCCGAACACCTTCGTTCTGTGCTGAAGAAAAGTATGTATGTGTCTGAAGCCATGGGTAGAGGGCCGGGAGCATTCCCCTGCTGTAGGTGCACTTTTGACCCGGAGGTGTTTGCTGGGGTCTGGGGTATCAGGCATACATGCCAAGTGGTGTAGGTAGAAGACTGGGGCCCACATACGGGCGCTTCTGTTCAACTGGTTTGATGCTATATGAGAGGCACACGGGCTTTACAAATGGGCCAAGAGGGCCAAAGTACAATGGGCGCAAGCCGCGGGACAATTCTGACGCGTGGGTCGGTCCCCGAGTCAATGCGTAATAAGGCAGATATCCGCGTGTTTTACAGAGGCTCCCCATGAGGAGATTGAGACAAGTCCGACTGCCTCGGTGGCAGGGGCGGTTGTGGGCTGGCGCTTGACAGAGGTTGGACGCGGCTCAAGGTGAGCGGTCGGGTCCAAGCCTCGGAAGGCGAATGTCATCGTGCTGGGGAGTCGAGGCCGGCCCCGAGAGTGTTACTCCTGGGCCAGGGTCTGGCTAGTTCGAGTCATCTGTTAGAGCAGTTGGCGGCTCGCTCGAGGCGAGCGGTAGTCACGTAGTTCCGTGTCGGACGTAGGTGTGGCATCGTGTCGCATGCGTGGCCACAGTGGGTTGTCACGTACGGGCGGACCCGGGATGCGGGTGTGTTCGTCGTCGTCATAACGCCTTACGTGCGACGGGGATAAACATGGGTGCGATGTCTAGACGCCGCGTAAGGGGAGTACGTGTGACATACCCTCGGCGTGTACAAGCCGATCAACAAGCCACCAGCACGCGCACCTAGCTCCTCGCATCCTCGACCCTTGCTGGATGCCTGCGGAAGTTTGAGGGTGCAGCAATTAGGTCGAAGGTTCTTCTCTTACTGTCTATGCATTTCATTGAGCCCCTAGGGGGTTTTTATAGGGGATGGGGAAGGGGCATGGAGGGTTTAGGTGGACCAAGTTAAGGGTTGAACTTGGTCTGACTAAACCCTTAAAAAAGATTTTTTTTTGTTTTATGAGTGGGGGAGGGAGGGTTTAGGCAGACCAGCCCAAAGGGCTGCTCTCGTCCGCCTAAACCCTCCACGGAGGGTTTTTTTTTGATAAAAAAACCCTTTTTTATGTTTTGGAATGGGTTTGGGCGGACCAGCCTGGGGGGGCAAGCTGGTCCGCCTAAACCCCTGGGTTTAGGTGGACCAGCCTGGGCCTCCAGGCTAGTCTGCCTAAACCCCATGGGGGTTGGCCCAACCGGGGCTGGGGTTTTTTTGAAAAAAAACTTTTTTTTATTTGGGATGAGTTTAGGCGGATCAAAGGGAGAGAGAGAGACAGGGGGCAGTCCCCACCTCTATAAAATTGGATTTTTACCCCTATTTCTATCCTAATTTGACCAAGTGCAAGAGGACAAAGGATACTGGAAGGATATTGGCCGCTGGAGGATATTGGTTGACCAGTTGCGTGCGTGCGAGGAACACGAGTGTTGACGTGGGACTTGCGCGATCTCGAGCTCCCGTTGGCGAGTTCTTCGTCGTAGAATCCTTCCACGCACGGGTACGATAGATATCGCATGAAACTAGGAGTGACTGGGGCCAAAGGATGGCCATGGGGCCATTGGGCTGGAAGGAGGGCACGCCCCCCAAGGGAGGGGTTCGCCCTCCCGGGGCACGGCCGCGCCCAGGGCAAACTCTCCCCGGGTGAGCCATAGCCCCAAGGGGTGGCCCTCGGGGGTCTTCTTTCGTCATCTGGGGGTGTCCTTTGAAGGACAAAGGGTTCTGGGACGCTGGGATTAGCCTATGGGGGATGTTGTTGTGAAGTCGTAGTTTCCGCTAGCAATGTGTTCGGGTAAATGCCCGACACACCCCGGGTTGTCGAAAGGCCTAGATAGCTGGCTGAGGGGCCTTGGAATGGGCCTTGGGCTGAGGATATGAGCTCGTGGGAGCTTAGAGGAGGCACTTCGGGCACTTGGGCCCGGCCCCAAGGCGTGTGCCGCGTTGCACGGCTAGTCGGCAGGGTAGCCTCGGGTTGGCCTGAGAGCTAAAGATAAACGGCTCGTCGCCGTGTGTCTGGGGGTCGGGAGTGGTCCCGACTTACTAGAGGGTTGTTGTAGAACCTGGATGGTGTGCTGGAGCCGTGGGTTGACCCACAGTTTGTTGTAGAAGGGTTGGGACATATGCGCCCACAAGGTGTTCGGGGAAATGCCCGACACCCGTGCGTGAGCCGTATACACGTGCTGCGGGCCTCCAAACCCTGTGGTTGACTTAGTTAAGTCTCCCTTTGACCTTGGAGGGCCGGAAGAAGGCATCTCGGGGTGGGCCCCGGCCTTTTTACTGGGTGCCGCGTGGCACGACTTGTAGTCGGGGCACCCCCGGGTTGGCCCGGGTGGCTGTGTAGAATGCGGGAAAAACCCACCACCGAGTGATTGGGGGTAGTCCCGACCAATTGTTGATGTCGCCGTATGTCACGGCTAGCTGGTTGGGACCCTTGGTAGGGTTGGCAAGTTGTAGGAGAGGCTGGGTAGTCGTGCCTTAAAGGTGTTCGGGGAAATTCTCGAACCCTTATCCTTTAAGATTTTACCGGGGAAATTGTCCGGGTACAACAGGGAAGAATTAGGCTTATTGGATTTTCTCCATGGCTTTAGATCTTCAATGGGGAAGAAGTCTCCATAGGATGAAGCTTTGGCACATGGGAGACTCCCTCCTTAAGCCTTCAAACCAACATCACCTCCCCTTAAATTAAGATTGATGCCTCTTACACAAGGGAGAGAAGGGTCCTATTTATAGGGCTAAAATTCAGAGTTTAATCCAAGAGAAATTAGGAAATCATGTTTAAGTTGGATTTGGAAGAAGATATACATTGCCCCAGTGTTCCCTTAGCCTTAGAAACTTTTAGGACCCTTTCCCAAGTGAAAAAGGGGCTCAAAACGGAGAAAGAAGGAGGTTCTACCGGAGTTCGAAATTCTGGAAGAATTGGCGACCAGACAGATGGTCGCTATTTAAAAGGACGGTAGACAGAAGCGTCGCCAATTCCAAGACATTTTAAGATGGATTAGGACTTTCTAAAATTTGAAAAGAATTGGCGCCCATGAGGCGGTCGTTAATTAGGAATTAATACGAATTTCGGATGGAGTTAAAAGCTCAAAATATGGCAACGAAATTGGCGACTTTCCGCGCGGGCGCCCATTTATCAAATAGTGACCTTTCGAACAGTCATGGAATCAAAAATAATCTAAATTTGACTCAAAATATGAAGAAATGAATTGGCGATCTTCCGAACGGTCGCTATTTAACAATTGCCGACTTTCCGGAGTGTCACTAATTCTTACGTTTCGAAAAACTGGGCAAACGGAAGACTGAGGAAATGGGCGCCCAGGTCATGGGTGCCCATTAAATAATGACAGGTAGACCGCCATTAATTAGAAAAGGCCCTGGAAAAATAGAGAAAAAACTCAGAAAAATATGAAAAAATAGGAAAACATGTGGGAAAGTTGGAGATTCAAGAAAAAAAATGAGGAAAATCACTCAATTGAGTCGATTTGAGGGTCAAATTGGGGCATCGCAATGCGATAGGGGATATGCTCAAAATGATGTCAATTTTGGTGTGTCTACAGGGGACCGCCCCGCCGTGGCCATGGCCTGACTTTGCCTTGGGCTAAGAACCCTTCGAATCTGACGTATTTCCACCGAGATTCATCCTGCTTCTTTTATCACCGAACATCAAACTTGCCATATTCCCGACAAACATTTTCCCAAATATCTTTCATGTTTTCGCTATGCTTCCTACTCGAAATACTTTCTGAACACGGAACATGCGATGAATAAATGAAGAGGCTTAAGTGTCCTTGTTCTAACGCGGTACATTTCGCTATGTTTTAGAATTATCCATTCTTTCTTTTATCGTTAATGCAAATTTTAGGCTATAGGACCCTTCTTTCTGGCAACTAATTAAAGGTTTTCTTCTCTTTGGGGAGATGTAATTAACGTCGTGACCTTTATGGCACGACGGGTTCCAGTTCCGACACGCTATCCACCATCGTCTGATCGGTCAGACGACGTACGCACTAACTAGTCCAAGTCATCTCGATCTTTGGAGTCCGAATAAACCGTATGTGGCTGGCACGCCTGCGCACTAATAAATGATATAAAGTAAATAAATAAAATAGGATAAAGAAAAAGAGTGCATCAACATGGACTTGTAGACTGAGATTTGTGTTTTCTCAGGTTTTCCACCTTGTCTATGTCGAGGAGTGCTATGAGTATTTTCCACTCCTTGGCTTGTTCTCCTGTGAGCACTGTTGGGTGTGCCAATAGGATCTAGAGGGGGGGGGGTGAATAGATCCCTTCACAAATGATGCCTAATTTAAAACTTGGATCCGGTTACAGAAGAAAAAGTAGAACAACAGAACACAAATGTTCCCAGCAGAGTATGATGAATAGGAAGTAAGCATTCCTTCATAAGAGATGATCAAAAGGCACCATGAAGAAGATAGATCATGCCAAGTTGTGTGTGATCATAATGATGAAAACATTAAGGCTCTATGATTGTCTCTATATAGGACAACGTGCAAGTGTTTGAGTTCGAATGGGAACCGATCCAGCTGGAGAATGTGCGTACGGTGCACAGACTAAATAGAAAGTGTGTAGATTTGAAATATACAAGTACCTACGAATGGGGATGGAAGATAAGGAGCAATCATAGAAATCACAACCCACTACACATGGATTTTTAAGGTGGTTCGGTCTGCAAACCCATAGACCTACGTCCACCCCTCACTCAACCGAGTGAGGCTTCCTGCTGACTAACAGCTTGAATACCGCTGACTAACAGCTGGACCACTGATTTACAGCTTCACCATGGGGACGAACCCCCCCCCCCCCCCCCCCACACACACACACATGCTGATACACAGCTTACACCATGGGGACGAGCCCCCCCTCCATACACACACGCTGATACATAGCTTTTCGCTGATTCACAGCTTCAACACGGGGACAAGCCCCAAAGAAAGAAAACAAACACACGCTGCAAGGGTGCAGCAAAACATGGGGACAACTCCCCAAGACACACACGGCTGCACTGCAGCCTATACCACACTTCCAGTTTCTAAACAAAGCACTGGACACACTGCTGTAAGCACATCGCTACACACTGAAATATGGATTCAAAGTTTCAAAACAAAACACAAAATGAAATGAGGAAAAACAAATATAGCTTCAGAACTAAGTCTTGAAGCTGTAATGATTGATTAGAAATCAGATCTGATGATTACTTACGCTCTCTTTCTCCTCGCTCTACGCTCAGTTCGCTCAAGCCACTCGGCTAGAATGTTCTTCTCGCTTTTTCTTCTTTTTCAGCACTGGACTGGTCGACCATTTGCTGGGCTACTCACTTTCTTCTCTTTTCTTCCTCACAAGTCTTCTGCTATGGCACGTGCTCTCTTCTACTTTCTCCAGCTCTTTTCTTCTCTAAGGCAACAACAACCTTCTTCAGCCAAGAGCTTCATATTTATAGATGAGATGGTAGAAAGTTTTCCCTCCAAGAATCTATAATTTAATTGGTTAGAATAAAAATGAAGTTCTTGTCCACAAACCTTTTCCCTTGCAGTTTTGATTGGTCCAGCATATATGGGAGAGCAGGGTCAAAAACCTATTTCCAGACTGTAGTCTGATTGGCCCAGGGGAAAAGGAAGATTTCTTATCTTCAACCCTTTTTAGATCTGTACTTTGATTGGCCCATGGCAAAATAAATCTTTGCCTGAAATCCCTTTTTGAAATCTGCCGCATTATTGGCTTAGGACAGAAAAGGGCGGTCCTCTGTCCTAGGTACTTTTCAAGGACTAAACCTGATTGGTTGACTGCAGAACCAAGGACATCAGGAAAAGTGACATTTCCTAAATTTGTTATCTGACAGATCCTTGTGACAAAAGAGTTTTTTGACTTCCTCATGATGAATAGGACAATTCTCTATCCTAAGACCTTCTTTTCAGACCTTGAGACGCAAGTCCAAGAGCCAAAGATGTTGAACTGGAGCTAACAGACATGTAATCATTTAAGTTGTCACGTGCTCTGTTGATTTTGAAGAGACTCTTCATGTGCATCGACGCAGTTGGTCCATTGCATCAACACAGCTTCCACTCTTCTTGAGCTGCTACGAGCTAGGTGCATAGTGCGTCGACGCAGCTGGGAGGGTGCGTCGACGCAACCTTGTAAAATTGCGTCCAAAGTGGTTTCTGTGAGAAGCCCTTGTGTTGACCTACTGTAAAAATAGTGTTGACTTAATCTGATGAATGTATCCTGTTTGACAAATGCTAGAACTGAACCTGCATCGACGCATGAGATGCTTGCGTCGACGCACTCGTTGACGTGCGCTTGAAGCTACTTCTGAAGACTGTTCGGAGTCGATGCAATGATGAAGTGGGGTCGACGCATCTTGAAGAGCACTTGAAGTGGATTCAAAAGACTGTCTGGAGTCGACGCAACATGACGATGGAGTCGACACAACCTTGTTAGTTTTGGTTCTTTTCTTGGAGTCGACGCAGCCTTAAGGTTGATTGAATTTTCCTTGACTCTCTTCTATTACAAAAGGTTTGTGTCTTCCATACCTATCCAGTCTTCATTCAAACTTGGTTGGCACATCATTGGAGCTCTTTTATTCACTTGACTCGTCTGACTTCTTGAGATCTGACTTGCTCTGTAGTTGCTGAAATCTGTTGACATTCTTTGAACTGAACTTCATGCATGTTGACATTATCAAAATTGAAGAGTGATCTAGAGGGGGGTGAATAGATCAATCACCCAATAAAAACTTACCACAGCAGCTACAAGTGCGGAATTAAAACGGGCTACTGCAGGAAGGTCTGAAAGCACTCAATAGCAACCAAAATATAACTAATCAAGTAGATCGGCCCTTACGCGATCCTAAACAACCATCTACTGAGCGATTAACTAAATGCAATGATGAACACAGGTCACAAAGCAATCGCATAATAGACAAGGGGTTTTTAGGTGGCTCAACCTCAATCCAGAGGTCTATGTCCACCCCACACTCAAACCAGAGTGTGGCTTCACTACTGACTCATAGCTTGCCGCTGATCCACAGCTTCAGGGACGAATCCCTACAACCCGCTGAGCTTCACAGCTTGCTATCCAGAGGAATCCTCCTCTGCAACCACTGAGGGTTACAGCTTAACATGTCTAGAGGAATCCACCTGTGCACGTAGAGGATTACAGCTTAACCTCTACTGACACACAACTTGAACAAGAGTTTCAAAAAAATGAAATGAAACAAAGCAAAAATCAGGAAACCCAAATGGGAATGTAGCCCAACAACGAGCAATATCAACTCCGGTTCTGAACCTGGAGACTGATGACAGACACTCTCTGAAATTCTTCTCTCCAAGCTCTCTTCCTTTTTCTCTTCTTAGATTTGCTCTCTATCAATCTAGATCGGGCTTGCTCTTGTTCTTACTCAGCTTCTTCTCCCAATATTACACTCGACTCTTCTGCCGCGATCACTTTTCTCTTGAACCAACATCTTCTTATTTGTAGGCAGCAACAAAGATGTAGGGCGCGTGCTTACCATGTTTCCCGCCCAAATGCCTCATCTAGATCTGAGGTTGTCGGGCCACGTGGCAACATCCCAGCTTGACTGCTTTCCACGTGTCACGATCAGCGCACCTCCTCAATTCTTGGATCACGTGCCTTTCTTAAATTTCATGAACAAACATCCTGTTCAAAGTGTCAGACTCAGTATCGGCTTATGACAGTTATATAAGAGATAAAGAGATTGCACGGAGTTGAAATATAGTTAGAACTGAAGTGCATAGACTCAACATAGCATTTGATTATATGTGCACGGACTCAATGTACACACAGCAAGCATATGCACAGACATGATCCCAGTGCAGGACTACAAAGTGCACATACTACGTGTGTGCGAAGCACAAACATTGTACTAACTAAATGTGCCGTGAGCAACCTTGCACAGATATAGTGCGTGCAAGGAACTGGATTGCACAGACCTTCTACGCTGTGCGACAGTGATGTGCACAGACTTAGCTAAACACAAGGCGTGACATGCACAGACTTATTATGCAGCATGTCTTGACTTGCACAGACTCACGACTCACAGACTACTCATGCATAGACAAGCCAACGAAGTTTGCACATACTCTATGTGCACGGTGCAAGAGTTGCACCGACTTGATGGCGTGCGACAGCAATTGTTGCACAGACTTGCTGTGCCTAGAGCTCAACATGCACGGACTTAGTCGCGTCTGTTGACACCCGTTTTAGCCCACAAGTTGTGTCATTTCTCTTATTCATCATTCTTGATGCCCCGAATTAGCCATTGTTTTGGAGCTTTCTCGGATGGATTTCAAGCCCATTTTTACCATTTCATATCCTTTGAGTCTCGGAGATCATGATTTCCAAGAGCCCTGGAGCTTATTTTATCAAATTCCGGCTTCCAAGTCAACTTACGGCCCATTTAGGCCAGCTTCTCTCAAGTAATCAGCTCTCTCTCACTACGCAATCCTGAAAGTGGTTCTTTTTCACCCTCTTCTAGTCCTCTATTCAAAAAGTTGTCTTCACCAAAGTTGTGCATCTTTCAAAGATCTACAATTTCTTCTTCTACACCGTTGGCCAGTTCTGCCCCTTTTGTGAGCTATTTGCATATTTCCAGCAGGCTGTGCTGTTCACCTATGTCCCAGAATTTTCCTCTCTCTTCCAGCCCCATTTTCACCATCTTCTGATCATTTTCTTAAAATGCTTTCTTCATGAAAGTTGTTCCTCTCTCAGTTATCTACAATTTCTTCTTCTACCACTTTCGCTAGTTCTGTCCCGTTTGAGAGATACGCTTCAATTTCTGAAGTCGCGCGTAGTCTGCCCAGAATCTACCTCCATCAATGTGACGGCCCAATACAGGTGCGTTACATCAGTGTGACGGTCCTACGATAGACCGTCACACCGAAACTTGCCCGAAACACCCTGTTCAACCCCCAGAATGTGGCGGTCCTACCCTAGACCGTTAGAGTCCATGTGACGGTCTAGTATGGGTGCGTTACATCGAAACTTGCCCGAAATCATCCCGTTCGACCTCCAGAGTGTGACGGACCCACCCTAGTCCGTTACATCACTCTAACGGTCGTACGATAGACCGTTACACGCACCTGAGAGTCCAATTCGTGCTGGACTCTGCTCCGTTTCTGTGCGCCGTGGCCCTCTTATAGAGTCCATAACTTCTTGAATTCTACTCCAAATTGAGCACCGTTTGTTCCTATGGTTTATCCTTGGTATTATCTTGAATTCAGTCTGAAGAAGTCCAAATTTAATTGGCTATCTTGCTCAGGATCTGGGTCGAAAGTTGAGAGTTTAGGTGTCCTGGTTTAACTCAAACTCTGCAGATTAAGCTCCGGGGCTCCCTTCTAGAAGCCATATCTTCCAGATCCTTCATCCAAATAGAGTCTTATTTTCTCCTATGACTTATCTTGACTATTATCTCGAGATTGATCCATAGATCTCAAGATTTGATGGACTCTATCTCTTAAACTCGTGGAGGAAAGTTGGGGGTTTCATCACTTTTCTATAAAAACTGCCCAGTTCGCAGTCGCGAAGGGGGGCTCTTTCCGGACGTGGGGCGAAGCCATGCTGTACCGCCGACTCAATCCTTCAACCCTGGCTTGAAGAGGGAAGTATTAGCTTTCAATTCCATCCTTCTGGGCTTGATTTCATGGTCTACACTCTTAGTTCTCTTCTCCTCAAAATCACAAATCATCACAGTTTCCTGCACTTTCTGCTACACATGCATTTTTCTCCGTTTTGCATCATTGATTTCTCTCTATTCTCTCAATCAAATCTCGTGATTTCAAATCCTATGCATGCAAAACACACCCACCTATCTTTTCCACCTTTCCACAGGGGTTAAAAACCTCCCCTCGGTGAGTTTGCCCTCAATTTCTACCCCTATTTTATCACTGCGGGATTGATACTACACATGCATGTTCTAATGAGTTTTTTATCCTTGTTTTGACTTTGTTTTGTAGGAGAGCATGAATACAACGTGAGGCCTTCTTCATCTAGCCGACTGGAAGGAGAAGAGGTTTGAGTCCACAAGTTCCCCGCGTCCCGTTCTTAAGCGTGATCGATTCTTTAAGTTCCAAGGTACACGGCGCCGTTCCTCTCATTTCTTCATCCTTTGGCGTTGTTGGAACCTTGGTGGCGATCACGGTTAGTATTTCTCATTCTTTCATCCCCCTTGTCTTTCATTCACATGTTTATGCATGTATGTATTTAAAGGGGGCGGGATAGGAATCTAATTAAAAAATAAATCAACACTTTTTTGGCGATCACGGTGGGACACCAATGCCCATCACACTTGTTTTCATGCTCTTTTGTAGGTTGGGTGGGTGCATGTTCATGTTTAGGTAGTATTTCCTCTATTCTCCCACTATTTTTGGTGTTTTATGGGCTCTGGTTATGTGACGGTCTTATGGTAGACCGTCACGGTCATATAACGGTCATTTGGTAGACCGTTACAACTTCTGGCAGTCTTGCGCGTATGCTCACAGGGCCATATTCATCGGGGCATAACGTTTGATCCCGGAGTCCGATTGAGCTGATTCTTGTTGCGTTGGATAGCCCTATATATTGTCTTTCCATCCATATATCATTTGCATCATTTGGTTAAAATTTTCATATTCTAATATTGTCCAACTTTTTGAGTTTTCTGCATAAGTTCTATAGGCAGGCTCAGGGACAAGTTCACAGGTACATCTTTACTCAGTGATTTGACTACCTTCCCGGTGTCTGATTGCACTGATTTTTATTCCATTGGATAGTCATTTGTATTGTCTTTCCATCCATAGCTTATTTGCATCATTTGGGTCTCATTTGCTTAGTTAAAAATTGTCATCATTTTAGCATTTTGTCCATAAAATCTGCATGTGGTCTGCGCACAGGTTCACGGGGGCAACTTTACTCAGTGATTTGATTGACCTCCTAGGGTCAGATTGATCTGTTCTTGGGCCCGTTGTGCAGACCTTTGTATTATCTTTCCATCCATATACTATTTGTTTTAGTTGGATCATGTTTGCATAGTTTAATCTAGTCTTGATTTTCTAGTTTTAAGTTAGAAATTGCATGCACTCCGGTGCACATAGGGTCATACATTACATATCATAGTTGCATTTCCTACCTTGGTAAGTGATCCTCTCACTCTCATATTCCTTGGGGTCGACTAGGTGATCTTATCCGGGACCTCCATAAGTCCCCGCGAGCCGTGGATTCCCACACGGACGTCGGGCCGGTTGTACCTTTCCACACCTTAGGCTTGCATTTGCATACGTGTAAGGGAGTTAACCTTAGTCAACACAAAGTTTGGACCTTATTCCCATAGGATTCCTATCTTGAGGGAATTTTTCCTAATTCAAATCATTAAAAGGTCTATTAAAACCACTAAAAGATTTCCCATCATATCAACTTGTTTGACTTGGGTGAAAACTCTCACATTGCATTGTTTGTGTTGTTTGGGCTTGTCCAAGCCCATTAGTGGTTTTTGTGTTGCATTCTTTCATCATCCATATGTTTTGTTGTTGTTAGGCCCATTTTGTGTGTCCATTATCTAGTCCATTATCCCCTGATCCGTTGTCCATTAGTGGGTCAGTCCCCTCTTGTCCTCGAGCCCATTAAGCCATTGCTTCCCCACTTGTATTCTCCTTGATATCCTTGTATTAAGTCTCCATTTGCCCTCATGGAGCAGTATTCTAACCCCTTGTATCATTCTTTTTCCCAATCTGCTTCTTATTCCCGCGTGGAATCCTCTTCCCATGCGGGCCCATCTTCCCGTGGTCCTTCTGATCCATCCGAGGAACATGCTAATCTCATGGCCCATCTTTCAAGCCTTGTTCACCAAATGGACCCGGCCCAGGCCCAACACATCATTACGTCTCATCTTAATGGGCCTTCTTCTCATAATGGGCCATCTTCTGTTCATGGGCCTCCTTCTTCTCCTTCATATGCTACTGGCCCGATTTCTAATGGGACTTATTCTCTTAATGGGCCTCATCCTTCTGCCCATGTTGCTGCCAGCCCAATGGGTCCTTATGCTCATGCTTCTTCCAGGCCCACATATCCTTCCATTCTTGGAATGGGCCCTTTTTCTTCTCAGCCCGGACCCTCTTATCTGGCCCAATACCATGCTCCTGGTCCTAATTCACAACCTCTTGCTCAAGCTGGCCCATATTCTTCTCGATCTCTCCCTACCCAGGAGATGATTGCTCAAACCCAACGCCAGCTTGATGAGCTTCAACGCCGGATCGATCCCAAATCCTCCTTAAGTGTTCCGTTCGCATTTCAAGGTCTTCGGCTTTCGTCTCCATCACAAATTCCCACATATCGCCGTTATAGTGGAGTCGGTGACCCGTATGTGCACTTGAAGGAGTTCGTTTATGAGTCGGCCCAATTTCGACATGACCAACACTTGATGGCTTATCTGTTTGGTCTGTCATTGGAAGGCTCGGCTCGGGATTGGTTCTTCTCTCTTCTGCAAGAGCAAGTTGTGAGTTTTCTAGCCATTCAAGAAAAGTTTATTCAGCAGTATCGAGACCAGGTTGGGCCCAAGTACTCTATTGTGGATCTGGCCCATGAGATGATGAAGCCCGAAGAGGAGTTTTCTACCTTTGCTGATCGTTGGCGTCGCTTGGCCGCTCAAGTCCCGGGGCACATACCGGAGGGAGAACAAATCAAGATGCTGATATCCAATGCCGCGCCTGAGTATCGGTTTATCTTAGCCCTCAACAACATCACCTCCTGGCAGCAACTTTACAGCCGAGCTCGCTTCATTCGCCAACAAATCCAAGATTCCCTTGACCTCGAGTCTCCACCATCCACCTCCACATATCAACCTTCACCCTCCACATGCCAACCCTACGCTCCCATGAGTCGGCCCGTCATGAGTCAGCCTTCCGCCACATATCCCTCCACAAGCCAACCTCTCGCCTCTACGTACCCATACGCCTCCGCATATCAACCTTCCATGAGTCAGCCTCCCGCATCCACATACCCGTCTCCATCTCCACTTCCGGTCAAGGGAACACCACATCCCGAGCAAGTAGATGTCGTCTACATACCCCCTCATCCTGTTCCACACATGCCTTCACCAAAGCCCTCCACCACTAGTCACGCACTCTTGCCTATGCGACCTCCACTTCCGTCTCCACAACCTTCTCCACCATTACATATCCCTCGGCATCCACCTTGCCCGAAGCAGGCTCCTCGTCTTCCGTTTCCAGAGTGTTTCACTGATATATTTTGGGCTTTGATGGCCACTCACGCGTTGCCGCTCTCTCCGATTGTGCCTTGCCGACCCGCGGTCGGGGATATGCTCCAGTTCTGTTATTTCCACCGCCAGCAGGGGCATTTGGTTGAGGATTGCCCCGAGTTCTGGGATTATATTTATGATCAGGAAGCTAAGAAAAGGATTGATTGGGCCGCTATTCACAAAGTCATTTTACATCTTCGCAGCCAACAGCAGCAGCAAGAAGTGCCGCTGGGGCAGCCGTCTCTGTTACTTCAAGGCCAGGGGCACCCCTGTGATTCCTCATCTAGTGCTGCACTCGCTCCGTCACCTACTCCGTTACCTTCGTCATCTCCTACCCCGGCTCTATCGCCGCCACAAACCCAAGCCTTTGCTCATGCTAGTGCCTCCCCTTCTTCTCCCACCGCCACTACCACTACTTCTATCCCTAACACCGCTCGACGAGTTGTGTTGACACGTCGATGGTGGACACCACAACCTCCCTCTTCACCCTCTCCACCTCCATGTCCACTACCCCCATCGCCTTCATCACCATCCTCACCATCTCCATTGCCATCACCATCATCTCCATCTCCATTGCCATCACCACCTCCATCTCCACCCTTGCCTCCATCTCCGCCATCACCTTTGCCCGAGCCTGAGCAAGCCACACATTTGCCTTTACCTTTACCCTTAGCCACACTTTCACCTTCGCCTTTGTCGCCACCCGAGCCTATCATCGCCACATCGCCTGCGCCTTCACTTTCCATCACCACTCCCGTTGGAGCCTCCATGCCTTCCAAACCTTCACGTGTTCCACCCAAACATATTCCCTTTACTTCTCCAACCACTTCCACCCCACGGAGCGGGTGTGCGCTTCCTTTGGTGCCTCTCGGGTCTAATCCCCAGGGAGATAATAAGCCAAGTCAGGATGATTCAGTGTCGGCCTTGCATTTCAAGATTCAAGATTTTATCTGTCGAATGCCGGTTCGTGTCCTCGTCCCTGGTTATTTTGGGGATGATGTGCCTCTACTTTCAAAGATGACAGTTGCTAAGAAGAGTTCCCTTGAGTTGATGCCAGTTTCTTCCCGAGCGAGGCCGGTGGCAATCTCCTTGCTCGCTGGAGAGTTCACCGTTGATGCTATTATTTCTCCTCGCTCTATTGCTGTTCAGATGACAGGCCAAGAAGGGTTCTCTACTCGTGTTGTGCTAACGCATACGGTCGCCAAGCAGATTATGGATTCTATGTTCAAGGGGCAATTGGCCGTATCTTCTACACTTTCCAAGGATATTCTGCACTTGTTATGCAATCTTCCTCGGTTTATTAGCAAATCGGCCATGTCAACGCCGTGTATTACTCTCCCTCAGCTTCACCCGTCTCTTTTATCAAGGGAGTTGTGCTTCAAGGCTGAGTTCCGAGTGGAGTTGTCGAATCTCATGCTTCTAGTGCCGAGAGACAAAACGCCGTGGGTTTGTGATATTCACCACTCTGAAGGGTTACTTGTCCAAGAATGCCCACTTACTATTGTTAGCACCGGGAGTCTAGGGGCAACCGCCCCGATGAAGCTGCATGTCCATAGTCGGGCAAGGCCATCTGCTAGGTGGGCTCACTATTTGAGAAGATATTGCAAGGCAAGGTGCCCAAGGATTCAAGCCCGGGCCAAGCGGGTCCATTTCAAGCCAATTTCAGCTAAGAAGAGACGGCGATGCAGGTTCAAGAGCCGTCAGTTGTGCATTCAGGGGTCCGCCTATTCCTCCCTTTCTTTTCATTCATCCTTCTTTCTACTCACTTCCCACCCTTGGGTGGTGTACCTTCCTCCATCTGATCCTATTTCCATCATTTTCTCCTCCTTCCATAGGTCCATGCGTCCCCATTCCTCTCCTTTTTCCCCGGATCCTCCAGATTTTCCCTCCTCTCACGATTCTAGGCCCCGGCCTATGTCATCCTTCCATCCCAATCTCGGGACATCACCTGATTCTTCTTCCCTGGGACTTCCGGGTGTTGCCACTAATTCTTCCCCAAGACTTCCGGGTGTTGCTTTTGATCCTTTTCTGGCCCTGCCGGATGACTACTACTTTCCTTCTCCGGCCACGTCGGATGATCATTCTCTTTCTTCCTCATCTTCACAGCAATCCTCTCACTGTCTTTCTATTCTCTCCTCTTCTCCCTTTCAGGGTCATTGCCCTTTTTCATGCTATTTTCGAGACTTTAGCCCGCCTTGATCTCGGCTAATCTAGTTTCTTCTGTAATTGGTTCCTTGTTATCAAGGTCTCTGCGCCTTAACGAGGGAGTTCTAGCCCTCGTCTCTCTTCCTTTTTATCCTTATTCATCTAGTTTAATGTCTGCCGCTCCTCCGTGTAGAGGAATCTTTGATCCTTTGCTATCCTCTCCCTTTCGTCCTGTCAAGCAAGGAATACATAGCTACTCGTGCTCCTCAAAGCTCGATGATCGAGATCGCTTCAGGATGCCGATTTTCACGCCATGGATTTGCAAAGGTATCTTTATTTTGAGCAAAGAAACATGCTTTCATTCTCATTATTTCTATTGTTTCTACACATGGTTATAATGCTATTCCTCAACATGGTTAAGTGGCTTTTAGAGATTTTCTTAGTTAAGCCTAGTCAAATGAGTTCGCTTCTGCAACATCCTTAGGCCGGTGATAGCTCCGCACTGGGAGTCTAGTTCTTTCCCCGATCGTTGAGGGTGAACTTTGAGCATGGGTTTTCACACACTACACAGCGAGCCATAGTCGATTCCTCTAAGGCACACCGTTGCTGCTTTGGCCATACCATGGGTATGCACAAAGGCCTTTTTCTCTTCTTTACTCGGCCAAGTGCAAGGGGCAAGAGATTGATAGATGAGATGACCAACCTAGGCACTCCCTGATACGAGAGAAGTCTCAAATAGGGGTAGTCCTGACCCTCAAAAATGAGCTTTCATGCAATATCTAGCCAACAAGGGCTGCCAAATGAAAATCAATGATGAATCAAAAGAAAATTATGAATCAAAGGCATGGCAAGAGTGGCAGTACAGTTCCCCGCGGGACGTCATGAGCCCGGTCGCATGCGTGCCTGATAAATATGGGTCTCAAAATCAAAGATACAAAGTCCCGGCGCAACAGACCTACTCTTTGAGGGGTGGTGCCTTGGAAGGAATTCAAATCTTGATACCTCCCATCCTGCATAAAGCTTGTCTCCAATTTTCTTCTGCTCCTCCCTCTTAGGCTGGGTTGTATCCCGGGTATGGCCTTAGTAGGGGCACCGGTCTTTAGAGGCGGTTGGTTGTGGTAAGCCTCCCTCACGTGCACGCCCTACTTAAGGGAAGTCTTTAATGAGAGGAGTAGGAACGACGATCCCTAGCCAGTAGTTCGAGCTTGTCTTTGGGTGCTGCAGATTGATATTTCAAAATCCAAAAAAAAATAAAATATGGTTCAATTTTTTTTTTTAAAAACCAAATATGTCAAAATTTAAAAAAAAATCAAATATGTCAAAATTCCAAAAAAAAATCAAATATGTCAAAATTCCAAAAAAAAAATCAAATGTGTCAAAAAATAACAAAATTTTGAATATGGAAAAAAAATCCAAAAATACTTCTCTTTTGTTCATTTTATTTTTATCTTGAGGACAGATACGTAATCTGTTTGCTAAGTGTGCAGGCTGCAGGTTGCATGTTCAAGCTTTCCTTGCTCTATCTTTTCGCTCTGCCTCCTGTTCATATTCTTCGATCTGTTCTCATCTCTTCAATCCTATCTCTGGATCTGTTCTGAAGCTCATGGCCTTCTCAGCTTTTGCTTATATGCTTAATCATGTTTCCATGGGATGGAATTGTCCCACGATTTTGAACCTGGCGGTTCCGCTTCATCTAATCTTGGGCTTTGATTGAAGAGTGTGTTTGTTGTCTTTATCATGTCTATGGTCCTCCATGTCTTTTGTCCCACTGTGTCCTTGTCATATGTGTCTATGTCCTCTCATGTTGGTTGTATCTTTTATCCTGCCGTGTCATTTGTCACGCGTGTCCCTATCCCGTCGAGTCATTCATCACACGTGTCTTTGTCCTCCGTGGTATTTTCGTCCCACGTGTCTTTGTCCCACCATGTCCTTATACCACCGCGTGTGCTGTTCCACCGTGTGCGTGTTTTCTTGTCCCACCGTGCCTTTAGTCGCATGTATGCTTGCCATTTGTTTGTTTGTTATGTTTCATCCATCTTCGTTATGTTATGTTGTGCCATATTTTGTTCATATTTCTCTTATTATATTATGTTCATGTCATGCTCGTTCATATTCGTTCATGTTCACATCATGTCATGTCATGTGTTGTTGTCTTATTTGAAAATCCATAAAAATAAAAATCTGAAAATTCTAAAAAGATGCCGCTTCGCTTGGCAGGTAAGTCAGGTATGGCTCTCTATCCCTACTCATTGTTGCATTACTATATGGTATCTACATTATTATAGCCTCTCAAGGACCGGCTGGTTGACCGTGTGTTCTGGGATCTGATGTTCCCCTTTAACAAAAACGATGATGATCTAGGAGCATACGGTTAATCGTTGGATAGGCCGCTTGGTTGAGCCGGGTGGGGGACGATAGACTCTATCTCGCACGCCGTGGTTGCAAGAAGACTCTTGACCCCGTCTTGCTCAGTCTAGCAATATTATCCTTGAGTACTTTCTATTTTATCTTTCTTTGCATTCGTTTTAATGATTTCTTTATTTTAGCCCAGCATGCATCATGTCATTTTGAGCATTCATGTCTCGTGATCCATTCAATGATTTCTCCTCAGCAATGGTTAATTGCACCTCAAGTCTCTTGGGTAAGAGATTCCTCATTCCACTCTGAATTCAAACGATTTCTCTGATCTTGCCGCTTGGTCTGGTTGGCCAGCGTGATTCCTGTCTGGATTTTATCTCAGTTCTTATCTCTCCTTTTCCAGCTCTTATGCTGTGTTCCTTCCGACCCACTCATTGTCCGTGGATTGTGTCCCCGATGAGGCTGGTCGTGTTTCCTCTCCCTTAGTTAGTTCTCCAGACATGTCTCATCCTTGTCATCCATTCAGGTGGTTAGTTCGGCTTTTTCGGGAAAATTCCTATCGCTTGTTGGTTGTGACGGGTGTCTTTTTGCCTTGATGCCCGCTTATCAGTTCTCTCCGCTTCATCTCCGCTTCATCTCCATTTCACGTCGCTATCACTTTCGCTCCATCTCCTTTCCATTTCGCCTCCGCGTCACTTTCGCTCGTTCCCTTGCAAAGCGGACATCAAGGAGGGGCATCTGTTGACACCCGTTTTAGCCCACAAGTTGTGTCATTTCTCTTATTCATCATTTTTGATGTCCCGAATTAGCCATTATTTTGGAGCTTCCTGGATGGATTTTGAGCCCATTTTTACCATTTCATATCCTTTGAGTCTTGAGATCATGATTTCCTAGAGCCCTGGAGCTTATCTTATCAAATTCCGGCTTCCAAGTCGACTTTCGGCACATTTAGGCCAGCTTCTCTCAAGTAATCGGCTCTCTCTCACTGCGCAGTCCTGAAAGTGGTTCTTTTTCACCCTCTTCCAGTCCTCTATTCAAAAAGTTGTCTTCATCAACGTTGTTCATCTTTCAAAGATCTACAACTTCTTCTTCTACACCGTTGGCCAGTTCTGCCCCGTTTGTGAGCTATTCGCATATTTCCAGCAGGCTGTGCTGTTCACCTATTGTCCAGAATTTTCCTCTCTCTTCCAGCCCCATTTTCTCCATCTTCTGATCATTTTCTCAAAATTCTTTCTTCATGAAAGTTGTTCCTCTCTCAGTTATCTACAATTTCTTCTTCTACCACTTTCGCTAGTTCAGCCCGTTTGAGAGATACGCTTCAATTTCTGAAGTCGCGCGCAGTCTGCCCAGAATCTGCCTCCATTAATGTGACGGCCCTATACAGGTGCGTTACATCAGTGTGACGGTCCTACGATAGACCGTCACACCGAAACTTGCCCGAAACACCCTGTTCAACCCCCAGAATGTGGCGGTCCTACCCTAGACGTTAGAGTCCATGTGACGGTCTAGTATGGGTGCGTTACATCGAAACTTGCCCGAAATCATCCCGTTCGACCCCCAGAGTGTGACGGACCTACCCTAGTCCGTTACATCACTCTGACGGTCTTACGATAGACCGTTACACGCACCTGAGAGTCCAATTCGTGCTGGACTCTGCTCGTTTCTGTGCGTCGTGGCCCCCTTGCAGAGTCCATAACTTCTTGAATTCTACTCCGAATTGAGCGCCGTTTGTTCCTATGGTTTATCCTTGGTATTATCTTGAATTCAGTCTGAAGAACTCCAAATTTAATTGGCTATCTTGCTCAGGATCTGGGTCAAAAGTTGAGAGTTTAGGTGTCCTGGTTCAACTCAAACTCTGCAGATTAAGCTCCGGGGCTCCCTTCTAGAAGCCATATCTTCCAGATCCTTCATCCAAATAGAGTCTTGTTTTCTCCTATGACTTATCTTGACTATTATCTCGAGATTGATCTATAGATCTCGAGATCTGATGGACTCTATCTCTTAAACTCGTGGAGAAAAGTTGGGGGTTTCATCACTTTTCTATAAAAACTGCCCAGTTCGCAGTCGCGAAGGGGGGCTCTTTCCGGACGTGGGGCGAAGCCATGCTGCAACTCCAACTCAAACTTCACCCCTGGCTTGAAGAGGGAAGTATTAGCTTTCAATTCCATCCTTCTGGGCTTGATTTCATGGTCTACACTCTTAGTTCTCTTCTCCTCAAAATCACAAACCATCACAGTTTCCTGCACTTTCTGCTACACGTGTTTTTCTCCGTTTTGCATCATTGATTTCTCTCTATTCTCTCAATCAAATCTCGTGATTTCAAATCTCATGCATGCACAACACACCCACCTATCTTTTCCACCCTTCCACAGGGGTTAAAAACCTCCCCCCGGTGCGTTCTCCCCCTTTTATTCATGCTATTTTATCACTTTGGGCAGATTTCTACACTTCATGTTCTAATGGGTTTTTTGCCTTTGTGTTTCATCTTTGTTTTGCAGGAGAGCATGAATACAACGTGAGGCCCTCTTCCTCTAGCCGGCTGGAAGGAGAGGAGGTTTGAATCCACAAGTTCCCCGCACCCGTTCTAAGCGCGATCAAGTCTTTAAGTTCCAAGGTACACGGCGCCGTTCCTCTCATTTCTTCATCCTTTGGCGTTGTTGGAACCTTGGTGGCGATCACGGTTAGTATTTCTCATTCTTTCATCCCCCTTGTCTTTCATTCACATGTTTATGCATGTATGTATTTAAAGGGGGCGGGATAGGAATCTAATTAAAAAATAAATCAACAGCGTCTATCAACGAAGGTTGCACCGACTTAACTAGTGCACTGACCTAGATATGGACTACCAGAGACATGCACCGAGGTCCCATGAACTAAGTGTTACATCGACTCTGTTCTTATGCAAAGACTAAGTATAAAATGCCAACAACATTTATGATCAACTGACATATGAAATTCATCAAAATACATATCAAAATACACACATCATCATGTAAAGATAAAGTTGACAAAGTCAACACGTCAGTCAACCAAGTCAAACAGACTGTTGCCATCACTCAAAACGATTCATTATATTGCCAATTATTTAAAAATAATTCAGCCCAAAGCACTACACATACTACTTATCAATCCAGAGGATATCCAACATTCTCCCCCATCATACCATCTCAGAGAAGACCCAACATTCTCTCCCTTTTTGATGATGGCAACCCCAATAGCCCCAATGGCAATCCCAAAAATTAATGCCATAAGGATGACGCATTTTGATGAGACATGAAGCATAGTCCAATGATATTCATGCAAATGCAGACTCTTTTAAGATGCTCCCCCTGAACTTATGACTCCTCCTTAATCAAAATAGCCTGAACACTTTCTCTTCCCTTCTTGTAGCTATTTCCATTAAGAATTCTCCCCTAAATGCATAGACTTTCCCCCTTTGCCATCAGAACGCGAAGAAGAGACAATAAACTCTCCCCCTTTGCCATCAGCAAATAAGGAGGACAGAGGAGATAGAGGAGACTGAACAACAATCTATGTAAAGGTTCAAAATATGAGCAAATTATGGAACAGTTCTTCAGGTATACGAATCAAGCAATATGCATTATTGATATCATTCAGGTTTAACAGTTATAGAAAGTAGAGTAAATTCACTGACTCTCTGAAATAGTGCTATAGTGTCCGTTTATAGCAAAGAACCTAAGTCACATAACCATAATAGACTAGTTCAAGACTATATCTTACTGATTTCAGAATCAATGAATATCAAGAAGAGTGACCTGAATTTGTATTGAGGTTAAATAGTTGACACTTCATAACAATTTGAACTTGAAGGGTTACAGCATACTATTTCACTTTTGATTTTTAATCTGAACTCGGTGAACAGACAAGTGTCATTTATACCGTTGACATTAAGGGTACACGTGGGTTAGACGCAAGTGCCCCCAGTTACTAAGCATAAACTACTATATCTGCCTCTGATAAAAAACTACCAAGATGATTTGCAACTTTGACATTAAGGGTACACGTTTATCAGACGCCAGTACCCCCAGTTACTCAGTGAAACCAGCCCTATAGATTTGACCATGTGATCAGAGATAACATGAAGCACTTCATGACATGAGGTCCTCTCCACTTCTTTGATGGAGGGTTCAGTTTCTCAGTGCAATTCAGTCATTGCTCTGTCACTTTGTTCATCTCTTTCATTACAGATTTCATTTTTGCTGCCCTTTTTACTTTTCAAAGTGACTTGTTTGAAAACAATACCCATTCTAGTCTTCCCAGTCTAGACATCACTAAGACTGCAGTGTTCAGATACTGTAAAGATCTTCCCTATTAAAATCATGAAAGAGAGGTTAAGAGCTATAAATGTTTTCTATCACCTTATTGTCTGAAGAACAGTCTTTTGACTCTGCAGTCTATTAAAATTAAACCTTTAGCTCATTCAATGAGCAAATGAGATTCTTATAAGAGAAGACTTGAATTAATTCATGCTCATGACAATGAACCAATTACTAGACTGTCATCCATTCTAAGTGAAGGAAGTAGACGATGAAGTGTAGAATCAATTCAAGGGAATTTTAAAGAGAGAAGTTCCATGCAAGGCCCATTGATACCAAATGTACATGATGCCATGTGATAATAGCTTCTGAGAATTAGGAGAGAGTAGAAGGGGTTGTACTCAGATCAGACTCTACTTAACTCCCCCTGACATCATGATGCATCGACTTTGATATGCAAAAAGTAGACCTTGCACCGACCTTAACATGCAGGACGTAGACAATGCACCGACTATGTGTGCGAATGATGTGAAGATGCATGGACTATGACATGTGAAGACACGAGATGCACGGACGTTCATGTGGCTTAAACACAAGGTGCACCGACCTTGTATGCAGAAAACTCACATTATGCATCGACTATGTGCAAAATTGTATTGACAGAAGCTCGGTGCAGAACATGCATTAAACTTAAATGCTCACACAATGCATCGACTATATGCGAGATATGCAACGACTTATACTCTGTGCAAGAATATGCATCGACTTCAAAACTCAACAGTGCAAGGCATGCATATGACATTTCAACTGTGCAAAGCAATTGTTCAGACATCAGAAACTGTTTATTCAAAATTCAGAAACAGGTTGACACAGAATTATTCCCAAAGCAATTCAAGTCAAGTCAAGAATGAAATCAAAAATCATCTTCATGCTGAAATTTACATAGCCCCAATTCTCTTCTTAGATATTTAAATCTTTCATTTCCAAGAGGCTTAGTAAAAATATCAGCAATCTATTTTTCGGTTTCAACAAAATGTAATTCAATTTCATTCTTGCTTACTGCATCTCTAAGAAAATGGTGTTTGATTTCAATGTGCTTAGTCCTAGAGTGATGAACATGATTTTTGGTAAGGCAAATAGCACTAGTATTATCACATAAAATTGGAATACATCCCAAATTTATCTGATAATCTGAAAGTTGGTGCTTAATCCATAGTACCTGAGCTGTACAATTCCCTACAGCGACATATTCTGCCATGCAGTGGACAAGGCAATTGTGTGTTGCTTCTTGGAAGCCCAAGATACTAGGCAACCACCTAGAAATTGGCTGTAGCCACTAGTGCTTTTCCTATCTACCCGACACCCAGCATAGTCTGCATCAGTGTATGCTAGAAGCTCTAGCTCACACTTAGCAGGGTACCAAAGACCAATTTCTTGGGTGTCCGATAGATACCTAAAAATCCTTTTCACTGCACTAAAATGAGACTCCTTAGGACTAGCCTGAAATCTAGCACATAAGCACACTGCAAATTATATATCAGGCCTAGATGCAGTAAGGTAAAGAAGGGATCCGATCATACCTCTATACAACTTGTTATCAATTGTTTTACCTTTGGAGTCTTCATCAAGACTTGTTGAAGTACCCATTGGTGCTGCAAGTTCCTTGAGGTTTTCAAATTTGAATTTCTTAAGCATGTCCCTTATGTATCTAGACTGGGTGATGAATGTTCCATCTTTGGTTTGTGTCACCTGCAGTCCAAGAAATAATTTTAGCTCACCCATTGAGCTCATCTCAAATTCTTGTGTCATTAAATCAGACAATTCCTTACACATCTTTGGGTTAGTTGAACCAAAAACAATATCATCCACATATATTTGAACTATGAGAATGTCTAGATGACATACCTTGGTAAACAACGTTTGGTCAATCTTACCTCTTGAGAATTTCTTTATGGTATGGAATTTGCTAAGCCTGTCATACCAAGCTCTTGGAGCTTGCTTCAAACCATAGAGAGCTTTATTCAATTTATAAACATGACTAGGGAAATCTAAACATTCAAAACCAGGAGGTTGTCTTACAAAGACATCCTCTCTTATTTCTCCATTTAAGAAAGCAGATTTCACATCCATCTGCTGGAGAGTTATTCCTAGTGAGCATGCATAAGCAAGTAAAATCTTAATTGCCTCTAACCTAGCTACAAGGGGCAAAAGACTCTTCGAAGTCAATGCCAAATTCTTGATTGTACCCCTGAGCTACAAGTCTGACTTTATTCTTAACCACATTTCCCTGCTCATCAGTTTTATTTCTAAAAACCTATTTAGTCCCAATGACAGTCCCATGATCAGGAGGTGGGGCTAGGTGCCACACCTTGTTCTTGTCAAACTGATTCAGCTCCTCGTGCATGGCATTGATCCAATGCACATCATTTAGGGCACTGTCAATGGTCTTGGGTTCTGTTGTGTCCCTGAGGTCATTTGAGTCATTCTATGGTCACATGGGTCATTCGACATCACTCTATAGTCATATGAGTTTTGTGTATTCTTGGTTTTGATAATGGCTTAACACTATTAGTCATTGTTCTTTTCCACTATCTTATGACTGACATATGTGATGTTTTGTTCATGACAGATATGCACATGAAAGCTCAATGTTGCGCCCTCGCACGCGGATCGACCTATCTTGGCTTGAAGACTCAGTAATAAAACTTCAAGACAATCAAGGTCGATGCCACAGACATGAACGGGCGGCTAACGGACTCAAGCGACGGAGCTGGTGCGGCCAACGGACCGAACCTGGGTGACCCGGGTTCTGCCCAGCTGGCGGTCGACCGCCAGCACAGGGGCGGTCGACCGCCCCAGCCAGGGACTCCCAAGTCTGCACGTTTCTCAGTGGCGGTCGATCGCCAGCCAGTGGCGGTCGACCGGAATTCCCAGGGGCCATTCGTCTACAGCATTTTACAGTGGCGGTCGACCGCCAGGAGCTGCAGGTCAACCGCCAGCCCCGAGCCTTCATTTTTGACTTTGTTTCCAACTTCGAAAAGGGCCATTCTACATGGATTTCTTTAGTCAAAAAGTCACCTAATCACCCACAAATTGTGGATCTGGTCTAAGGCTTGTCCATAGACCATTCAAGGTCTATAAAATCAATACAAGAGGGTTGGAAACCCTAATGCTTCAAGGGGTTACAAGGGTGGCTGCAAGGGAGGTTGCAAGAGAGCTTGGAGACGAGCTACTTTTCACGTGAACAGTAGTTCGTGAAGGTGTTCTTCATCCAATCAAAGGGGAATCAAGCTCAAATCAAAGCCAGCAAACTTCAAGGAAGATTACATCAAAGCAAGGCTATCAAAGTGATCCAAGGAAGCCGGTTTGATTCAAGTTCTTCAAGGGAAATCATCTTCATCCATTCAAGTTCTTTCAAGTTCATTCAAGGTGATATTTCAAGCATTCAAACTCCTAGAAGCTCAAGAAGCAATCAAGGTTCAAGGTAGCTTCATCATCTCCTTCATTCATTCAAAGAAGTTCAAAGAGAAGATCAAGAGAGAAGAATTGAAGGAAGAGGTACTGTTCACGTGAACAGTACTCCGTGAAGAACATTCATCCAATCAAGGGTGAATCAAGAAGATTGAGTTGAAGCCAAGAGGAGCCTTGTTGCTGATCAACATTCCATACAAGGGCCAATTCATTTTCACTCATAACTCAATCTCTTGTTTTAGTTCCTTCACATTTGTTTCATTTTCATTATTGTTAAACATTGAAAGTGTGATTCATCCCTACCGGTGGTTAGTAGGAAGGTAATTGGAGGGTGTTCCAATTTGCAGTTGACGTCCCTACCAGGTGGTGAGTAGGAAGGCAATCGGTAGTTTCCGATTTGCGGTTTGGTGCGCTACACAAGTGAAGCCTCACTGGGTTTTGGTGAGGGGTGGACGTAGGACTGAGGATTCAGTCCGAACCACCTTAAAAATCCTGTCTAGGGTGGTTTGTTTGTGTGATTGAATCGTTCTAGGTGCATGCTTAGGATCGAATTATTATATATCTTGCTTATCTTGCTAAGTGAATCATAGCATACTTGGAAGCTAGTTTCTATTCCGCTGCAATTTATTTTAACTAGCTATATAGAGGGCCACATTGCGAAAAGTGGGGCTGATCTATTCACCCCTCCCCTCTAGATCCGCTGTCCACTACACAACAGGTTCTACATGAGAAACTAATGCAAAGGCATTCAATTCATTTTGAGCTCGAAAGTAACCTCTAGTCCTAGGGGGTTCATGCAAGTTACCAATGACATTATCTACAGGATGGTCTCTAAGAAATCTAACATTGATAACTTGGTTACCTTGACCTTCATTTACCTCCCCCTGAACAGCAGGCTCCTCTACATTGTTATCTTCAAGTTCATCTTCCTGATCTGATTGGTCTGCAGACTTTCCTTCCTTCAGAATTTCTCCATCATCTTCTTTCCTGCACAGACCATTATCAGATTTAGTTAGGGTTTCATCGAAGATTACATGTGGAGACTCTTCAACAGTTTTGGAATTTAGATTGTACACCCTATATGCTCTAGTAGTTTCAGAATATCCTAAGAAAATTCCTGGATCACTTTTAGGTTCAAACTTATCAAGGTCTCTTTTATCATTGACATGAATAAAACACCTACATCCAAAGACCTTGAAGTGAGCAAGTGAAGGTTTCTTACCTTTGAGGATTTCATATGGAGTTTTCTGGGTAAACGGCCTTACCATGGCTCTGTTAATTACATGACATGCATTATTGACTGCCTCTGCCCAAAACTTCCTTGGTAGGCTACCTTCCACTAGCAGAGTACGGGCCATCTCCACAAGAGTCCGGTTCCTCCTTTCCACTACTCCATTTTGCTCTGGTGTTCTAGGGGAGGAGAACCGATGAGTGATGCCATTGTCCCTGCAAAAATCATCAAATTGTGAGTTTTCAAACTCACCGCCATGATCAGATAAAATATTTTCAATTGAATTTTCATTTTTCTATTTGATTTTCAAATAGAACTCCTGAAATTCTGTGAATACATCATTTTTATGAGTAAGGAAAAATACCCAAGTAAATCTAGAGAAGTCATCAACAAGTACATATCCATATCTTCTACCTGACAAGCTGACAGATCTTGTGGGTCCAAAAAGGTCCATATGAATCAGCTCATAAGGTTTGGAAGACATGTTTTCAGTTCTAGATTTAAATGACTTCCTAGTTTGCTTGGACTGTGTGCATGCATCACAAACTTTATTTTCCTTTTTGAACGAAATTTCAGGGAGTCCTCTAACCTTGCTATGTTTATTCAATTTATGCAAAACAGTGTAGCTAGCATGGCCTAATCTACGATGCCATAAATATGCTAAATCATCTTTATTTGCAGTGAGGCACAGATTCGAGTGAGCAATGTCATCTACATCTACCAAGTAGATGTTATTTACTCTCTTTCCAGAAAACTTAACTACATTGGAATCTGGTTCAAAAATTTTGTAATTATGAGAATCAAAGACTACCTTATGTCCTTTATCACATAGCTGGCTGATACTAAGTAAATTATATGCAAGACCAACAACCAGCAACACCTCCTCAATGCAGCAGGTAGTACACTTACCTATCTTACCTGACCCGATGATTTTACCCTTTGTATTTCCTCCGAAGGTGACAAGGCCTCCATTCTTCTCAGTCAGCATGCAAAATTTAGCCTTGTCTCCTGTCATATGCTTGGAGCAGCCACTATCCAGGTACCACATGTTGTGCTTGGCTGCCAGGCATACCTGCAATCACAATCACAGATAAAAGTTTGGAACCCAAAACTGTTTGGGCTCCAGAGCAGATGCAGAGCTACTCAAACAAGACACCAAATTCCTTGGAATCCACATTTGTTTAAACGTTGTTTGTTTGGTGGATTTTTCAACATTCCTTTTATTGTTTCTCTTCCTTTCAGCATTGACAAATTGAGTCTTTCCTTTCTTCTTTTTGTGTCCTGGCACCATGGTTATTAGCAGTGTGAGTTTGTTTGTGCCAGTGCCTAGGCCAATGAGCATTCAGAAAATTGTGGCCAGTGTTGGTCCTAGGCTGACCGAGAGGAGTTTGTCTGCTAGGAGCCCATGTCCTAGACAGCATAACCCAGTTCATGGTTTGAGGTCTATAACTCTGAGTCAGATAAAGATAAAATTCAGACCTCCCTTGAATTCTATTCCATCCAGACTTATTGATATGATGTGGCTGTGCATGATAATGAGTGTGATAGGTCTGGACTCTGGGTTGGTAGAACTTACTCGATTGACCCCTAACCTGAGCCCTTCCCTGAGGAGTGGGACAGTGTGTACTAACATGGCTAGACTCACCAACTTTCTGCTTGCCCTTGTCTTTGGCACTGGGTATTTTGGAATTAGCATTTTTAATAGCAGAATTTCCACAGTTCATCTTAATAAGAGGTCTCTTCTCCTTCTTAACCACAAATGAGATTATTTTCAATTCAAAGCTTTTCTTGGCTGTGGAATTAAAGTCGAGACCCTCTTTTCTGTAATTAACTTTAGACCCCAACAGAGCATTCAAATTTTCTGTTCCTTGGGTCATGCTTTCAATGATTTTCTGTTTGTCCTGATTATCTTTTTCAGATTTTTCTATCGTTTTCTTCAATTCTCCATTAACACAAAACACATCATCATATATCTCATTTACAATTTTCATTTCATTCTCACATTTCTACAATTTAAGTTTCAATTCATCAATGTCATTTTTCAGCATTTCATTTTCTTCTCTAGCATCAGTCAAGGCAATTTTCATGTCATCAGATTCAGCACAAGTTTTCTTTAGCATATCATTCTCAGTTTCAAGATAGGCAACTCTATCAGACAAAGTAGTATCATTCATGAGAGAATTAACTTTCTTCCTTAAATGTCTATTTTCTTTTCTGATGTCATCAGCTTTATCTAACAAATCACCATATGCATCCTCCCAATCAGCAATAGTATAATGTTCAAAAGGAGAGGATACCTCATCAGCTTCTTCTTCATTTTCACCATCTTTAGCCATCAGGCAGATTGGCTTTTCTTCATCTTCACTTTCCGAGGTACAGCTCAAGGTGCCCTCGTCCTCAACGCTCCAGGTACTCACCATGGCTTTCCTATTAGAATTCTTCTTCTTGGCTTTCTCCTTAAACTTCTGGAGCTCCGGGCAGTCTACCTTCATGTGGCCCGCCTTCCTACAGTGATAGCAAACATTAGCATCAATTTTATTTGCAGGATTAGATTTATACCTGGTTTGCCTTCGGCCACCATACTGTCTTCTGCTGAAATTTGTTCCTTCCTTTCTCAGAAACCTTCTGAACTTTCTGGTCAGCATTGCTAATTGATCTCCTTCGAACTCTGACCCAGAGAGACTCTGATCGCTTGACGATCCACTGTAACTGGATCGACTGGAACTAGCCTTCAGCGCTATAGGCTTCTTCTTCTTCTCCACTCTTCGGCCTTGGGCAGATTCATCTCGTAAGTCATCAATGAACCGATAAGCTCATCTACCTTGGTGTTATAAAGATCTCTAGACTCTTCAATCACAGTTGCTTTGGTGTGCCAAATCGGAGTCAGAGATCGCAGTATCTTCCTCACTATCTCATAATCAGAATAATTTTTTCTCAAGCTTCTGAGACCATTGATAATTATCGCGAGACGTGCGTACATCTCTGTAATGGTCTCGCTGGGCTCAATGCTTCATATTCCGACACCAGTAGATTCACCTTGGTCTCCCTCACTTGCGAGGTTCCTTCGTATATAACCTCTAGTTTATCCCACATCTCCTTTGCAGTCGCGCATGATGAAATCCCGGAGAACTCTGTGGGGTGAAGAGCGCACTGAATTGCGTTGATGGCGCTCCAGTTGAGAGTGGACTTTCTGATTTTTTCTCTCATCCAAACATCCTCATTCGGGTGCAACTCGAACGGTCCTTTGCTTACCACCTTCCAGATCTCATAGTCCTTCGCCCTCAGAAAGACTTACATACGGTTCTTCCAGTATGCGTAGTTAGATCCATCGAAGTATGGGGGCTTGGTGGTAGAATGTCCCTCAGCCGTGATTCCTCTAGCGTCCATGGCCGTTTCCTCTTTAGGATGTTGATCCCTGCAAAAGAGTTAGGCTCTGATACCAACTGAAGAGTGATCTAGAGGGGGGTGAATAGATCAATCACCCAATAAAAACTTACCACAACAGCTACAAGTGCGGAATTAAAATGGGCTACTACAGGAAGGTCTGAAAGCACTCAATAGCAACCAAAATATAACTAATCAAGTAGATCGGCCCTTACACGATCCTAAACAACCATCTACTGAGCGATGAACTAAATGCAACGATGAACACAAGTCACAAAGCAATCGCACAATAGACAAGGGGTTTTTAGGTGGTTCAACCTCAGTCCAGAGGTCTACGTCCACCCCACACTCAAACCAGAGTGTGGCTTCACTGTTGACTCACAGCTTGCCGCTGATCCATAGCTTCGGGGACGAATCCCTACAACCCGCTGAGCTTCACAGCTTGCTATCCAGAGGAATCCTCCTCTACAACCGCTGAGGATTACAACTTAACATGTCCAGAGGAATCCACCTCTGCCCGCTGAGGATTACAGCTTAACCTCTACTGACATACAACTTGAACAAGAGTTTCAAAAAATAAAATGAAACAAAGCAAAAATCAGGAAACCCAAACGGGAATGTAGCTCAACAACGAGCAAGATCAGCTCCGGTTCTGAACCTGGAGACTGATGACAGACACTCTCTGAAATTCTTCTCTCGAAGCTCTCTTCCTTTTTCTCTTCTCAGATTTGCTCTCTATCAATCTGGATCGGGCTTGCTCTTGTTCTCACTCAGCTTCTTCTCCCAATATTACACTCGACTCTTCTGCCGCGATCACTTTTCTCTTGAACGGACATCTTGTTATTTGTAGGCATCAACAAAGATGTAGGGCGTGTGCTTACCACGTTTCCCGCCCAAATGCCTTATCCAGATCTAAGGTATTTAGGCCACGTGGCAGCATCCCAGCTTGACTGATTTCCACGTCTCACGATCAGAGCACCTCCTCCATTCTTGGATGACGTGCCTTTCTTAAATTTCATGAACAAACATCCTTTTCAAAGTGTCAGACTCATTATCGGCTTATGACAGTTATATAAGAGATAAAGAGATTGCACGGAGTTGAAATATAGTCAGAACTGAAGTGCACAGACTCAACATAGCATTTGATTATATGTGCATGGACTCAATGTATACGCAGCAAGCATATGCACAGACATGATCCCAGCGCAGGACTACAAAGTGCACATACTACGTGTGTGCGAAGCACAAACACTGTACTGACTAAATGTGCCGTGAGCAACCTTGCACAGACATAGTACGTGCAAGGAAATGGATTGCACAGACCTTCTACGCTGTGCGACAGTGATGTGCACAGACTCAGCTAAACACAAGGCGTGACATGCACGGAATTATTATGCAGCATGCCTTGACCTGCACAGACTCACGACTCACAGACTACTCATGCACAGACAAGCCAACGAAGTGTGCACAGACTTTATGTGCACAGTGCAAGAGTTGCACCGACTTGATGGCGTGCGACAGCAATTGTTGCACAGACTTGCTGTGCCTAGAGCTCAACATGCACGGACTTAGTCACGTCTATCAACGAAGGTTGCACCGACTTAACTAGTGCACTAACCTAGATATGGACTACCAGAGACATGCACTGAGGTCCCATGAACTAAGTGTTGCATCGACTCTGTTCTTATGCAAAGACTAAGTATAAAATGCCAACAACATTTATGATCAACTGACATATGAAAGTCATCAAAATACATATCAAAATACACATATCATCATGTAAAGATAAAGTTGACAAAGTCAACACGTCAATCAACCAAGTCAAATAGACTGTTGCCATCACTCAAAACGATTCATTATATTGCCAATTATTTAAAAATAATTCAGCCCAAAGCAGTACACATACTGTTTATCAATCCAGAGGATATCCAACATTCTCTCTCATCATACCATCTCAGAGGAGACCCAACAAAAATCTCTTTAGACTTATCAATTAGTCATAGTCAGATATCATCAAAACCTGGGACACAACATTTCTCCCCCTTTTTGATGCTAGCAACTATGTGCCATTGATGTCATTAAAATCAACATTCAATGCAGGCAAGATATGATTCAACATGATAAACATGATTCCAAAGTTTAATGACGCAACATTCTCTCCCCCTTTTCTGAATGATCTAGTTTTTCAATGACTCAACACTCTCTCCCCCTTTGACATCATCAAAGCTGAATTGATAGAGAGAGTCTAGACAAAAGGGGATACCACTTGATACTAAATGAAGAGTTCAAGGGTAGAACCGGCTATGGAGAGACTAACAGTCAAAGCCATAAATGGATTGCAGATCTTTTGCAGCCACGAGATTACATTGAAAATGTTTCAAGAATGGCAATCAACATGTAGACATGAACACTGAGCCATTTGAATGGAGATCAAAAAGATGTCAATAATGAATTGACCTGATTCTAAATAACTGAGAGAATTGCAGCAAGGAGGCCAATTGTCTTCATGACAAATGCCAGGAAAACCCAGGCAATAGTATGGACAAAAGTGGTCGACCCTTGGGGTCGACACCTGAGCAGCAGGGTCCTAGACAGACCCAGACCCTAAGATGGTTGACTCTGGGAGTCGACACTTTCCAGTGCAGGAGCAAGTCTTCCAGCAAAGAAGGCTGGGCTGTAAATTGATACCACTTGTGTAGATTGCAGATTTTTCAGATACCAAATGGCAGTAAACAAGTAGGCATGAGCATGGAATTATTTTGATTGGAGAACAATCAGATATCAACAATGGAATTGTAGGTTTTTCAGAAATTGCAGATGGAACTTTTTCAAGAGTTTTTAGAACTAAGAGCTTTCAGTCTGATACATTTCTCATAAAAGCAGAGTTATTGGTTTTTCAGAGTCTTCTGTTATAGAGCTACCATAAGTCCCTTATCTTTCTGATTGGTTTAAGTCTGATGAATTTTGAATTTTTCAATTTATGAATGTTGAAAATTTATGTATTCAAAATTAATAGAAATAAACCAATATTACATATTAAAGTCCAGGTTAACCTCCCTCCATCCTACTCATTCAATTCCATTGGCCCCTTTAAAAGTAACTACAATTAGTATTGAGGTTAAACACCTTATGAAGTTTCTGATTTTATCCATGGGGTGCTACCATTTTCAGATTTTTCTTTTGCTTTTCTTTTCACCAGAGCAATCAAGTGAAGCATGCACCTTTTGACATGAGGATGCACGTTGATTAGACGCCAGCATCCCCAGTTACTTAGTGTAGCTCACCATTCTCCATCATTTAGAGTAGAGGTAGCAGGGAACGTCATGACTCTGTCCACTCCACTTCATTGGTGAAGGGACTCGATTTCTCAGTGAACCTTTTGCCATTGCTCTGCCTTAGAGTATTGATTTTAGTACACACCTTTTTACGTGAGGATACACGTTTATCAGACACCAGTATCCCTAGTTACTCGGTGGGACTAAAGTCATTGCTATCATTATGTGCAGCCCTTCGAGAATTTTCAGATTAGCATAGTGTTTAAAAATAATACTAAATTAGAGTTCCTTAAATAAAGATGCCTTTGTACTTAAAATAAGCTTTCAGAATTAGAAGGTATAGTAGGACACAACATGGAAAACTGGTTTAGGTCCATTAAGTTTGAATACAGCCACTTTCAAGACCATTTAGCTTTAAAGCTCAAGAGCTCATTAAACTTAAACCAATAGTTTTTATGTTCTGGGCAATCATAGAACTCCATAAAAGAAGATTCCTTTCAAAGATATACTCTGATAAATGAACTTAGTAACAGATTGAAGTTTACCTCATGAATTCAAGCGGATCCAAGAAAATTTGGAGCAGGCAGCCAAGGATTGAGTAAACAGAGGATGATCCAAAGGTATTCAACCATTTGAGAATAGGTGGCAGATTTTCAAAGGTTCCAGAGAACAATTGAGAGTTGCATTTTTATAGATTCAAAAGTAGACTCAATAACAAAGCAGGTGAGCACAGTAAGACATGCAGCAAGATGCAAGGATCGATTTGTGCCTTGAGTGTAGTTTTGAAGAAGATAAAATCTCTCCCTTAATGAGAGACTTACAAGAATGTTGTCAGAAGAAACAAAGGAAGTGATGCTCATTAAACGTGAGTGAGCACTATTCAATCTTAAGTATGGACTTAAGAAATAGACAAGAGCATCATATGAACTGGTGCGTCGACGCAGACATCACATGGGGTCGACACACAATGCTTAGATAGAACGCAGATTTCAGGAACACTTAACTGCTGTGTCGACACACTCAAGGTTGGTGTCGACACTGACATCTGTCAAAGCAACCAATCAAGCACATTTAACGCAATGCACAAACATAAGATGATGTATCATGTTTGACAAGTGTTGTGTTGGGAAAGAATGAATGTGCAACCAAGACCTACAGCAAGTCAGGTCCCTCAAGGTTGGTGATATCATGCAGCCAGGAAAATTTTCAAAAAGTTTACAGCTTAAGGTAGCATAGGGTGTTGCAAGATTCCAAAAATATTCAGCAAGCATTTTTCTTTTTTCTTTTAAATAAACATGAATCATGGCAAGGTTTTCATTTAGCAATAACACATTGAGTCAATATTTACACATCAAGAAATCAAATTCAAATGTGCTTACAATTTTGTTCAAAAATTGAAACTCCTCCCTGAGTTGAATCATTTTTTATTCAAAAGGCATGCAACGGATGCACACAATTCCAACAGTGAGCATGTTTGTCAAAATAGATCAAACTCTTCCTAAAAGAATGCACTTAATTTAGATGTTTACATGATGATGCTGAAAGTTTAGAAAAAGGCATTATACAAATATGCAAACTTAGCTCTTGTGCTGACTCCCCCTTACTATATGCATGGACTTCAAAATGCCTTTGTGAGATTTAACAAAGGGGTATGCAGCCTAAGACTTATATGAACATTTGACCCATGGTACCAGGCGGAGGCACATTCTCACGCATGGTGATAGCTTTCGGGCAGGCTTGACCTGCCCTTCCACATGTCAACATTTTATATACCAAAAGGTCATGATATGATGGTGCATTGAAAGCACAATACATTCTAACCTGAAGAGTAGATTTTTCAAATTCCCTCTTAGCATGATATGCATGAGAGTGCATGAGAAGCTAGAATGATATTCATTATTCATGACACATGCAAACTCAAGGTATGTGCAATGCATTCTAATTTGAAAAGCAAAAGTCTCACACTCCCCCTTAATCAATGCACATGAAAGTGTCTACAGAATTGAATTTTACTGCTGTCAAGGCAGACATCATCAAGTAATTGTTAACAATGATAAACAAAAGATTCATATGGCTGCTAAAGGTGGGAGAGCAACAAGCCGAACCTAAAGCCTTGCAGATTATTAACATCAAACTCATCATCACATCAATTCCATCAGTATAACAAATTTTTCATGAATTAAGCATGTGAGATTGTGAAATCTGATACCAGGTGGAGAACCTAGATCCGAAGATCACCTCACGCAAAGTGTTGTCTTCCTGATAGGCTTAGCCCATCACTCCAACGCACACCTTTTGATATACCAGACATCCAGATATTCTCAATATCAAATGGGATTCTAAATTCTGGTACCAGGTGGAGAACTTAGATCCGAAGATCACCTCACACAAAGTGTTGTCTTCCTGATAGGCTTAGCCCATCACTCCAACACACACCTTTTGATATACCAGACATCTAGATATTCTCAATATCAAATGAATCACATAGGCTAATCATATTATCATGCTCAACCAAGGAGAGGTTTTCAGCAATCCAGAGATGAGTTCTTTTTTTTTTCAACTTGTGCAGAATTTATTGAAAGCACAAAAAAACTTAACTGCAATAACTAAGAGAGAACCTAACATGCAGAGTTAACATGAACTGAAATTTTTATTTACAAACACTTACCTTGAGCATTCATTTCTTGCTGATCATTTGTTCAACTCCAAGACATCCTAAAACACAAGTTCTCATTTTGTATTTTTAGGTACCCAAGCTTTCTTGGGTCCTAGCACATGTCTAGTATGCACATCTCTTTTCCTTATGGCATTCAACTCATCAAACCAAGGACAATCATCAAATACATGTCCACATTCACCGCAATAAAAATAGCATACGAGGGATTTCACATTTTTCTTATGTGCATATCCATTGAATCTTGGTGGGTGAACAGAGATCTTAGTATTTTTGTCATGGGAATGAGTTCTTCCTTTTAGATGCCAACAATCCTTGACTGTGTGGCCAGTTTTTCCACAATGAACACAACAAACAGAAGATTTCACATTCTTCTTTTTCAGTTTCTAGCAGTTTGACACTGAGTGTCCATGCTTTCCACAATGATGACATTGCCAAGATGGAGTTTTCTTGGTAGGTCTGTTATTATGTCTGAAAACATGTTTCCTCTTGCATGCCATTTGTTCATCCTTTTTCATGAGATGACAATCATGCATAATATGACCATGCATACTACAATAGAAGCAGGAAACATTCATTCTTTATGATGCATGAAAATGTCTAACAAGAACATTATTTTTCTATTTTTGATATGGGTTCATTCTCTTTTTCTAATTTTTATTTTATTTTTGATTTTTCTGGGATGCATGCGATTTTAGGGAAACACTAGAGGTACTGGCTTCATGTGAGCCAGAGACAAAAGAGGTGTACAACTTATTTTCGAAGGACTTTTTATTTACAGGTGTATACCCCAAACCTTCTATCTGAAAGTTGATTTTTATTCCCAAAAGTCTGTCTAAATTTTCTTTGCCCTTAACAAATTTTGATAGAGAATCATTCAAGTCTTTAATTTCATTCTCCAATGAAGAGATGTGCAGTTCTGAATTAGCGAGATCCTCCTCGCATGTAGTAATCTGCTCATTGAGCATGGCATTCACAGTTTTATAGATCTCGATTTCTAGTTGAAGCTCATTCAATTTTTCAGAACTATCATTAACTGCCACATGCTTCCCCTTTTCGTAAGCACTCATTTTTTCAATCAAAACTTTATTTTGTTCTTTTGATTCCCTCTCAACTTCTTCCAGCTCAGACATCTTAACCATTAGAGCTTCATTTTCAGCTCTCAAACCACCAACATGCTCTTTGTTTAACTCTATGTTAATCAAAAAGGCTTCATTTAACTCTTCTAGAGCAGAACAATTTTTACATGATGAGCTATTGATGAGTGTGCATTTTTACATGTTAATTTATGATATACATACACTTTTTAGGAGCTTTAATCTTAATAAATTTGCACTTATCACAATTAATCTCAGTCTCATGCTAAAATGATAAGATTGATGAAATTAATTATAATTTGAGAAATAAACTATTTCATTTTGCAGGACTCGGTCAATACGAAGAGGTACACAAGTCTGCACAAATAGTGAAGAAAATAATGGGCTAAAGACCATTAATATGAAAAGATGAGATGAGAAGAAGAAAAACAAAAAAAGAAAAATGGGCCAAAGGCCCATGACCAATGGCCAGCATGGGCCTCTCCAACATGCACGACCTCCTCCCCCTTGGCGTTTCCCACAGCGGGCCCCCCATGCATGCAAGAACATCAATGCGGCCAAGTCGGCTACGGCTTCTTCACGCGGCCAAAGTCCGTTCTTCACGCTCGTCTTCAACCTTGGCGGATTCAAAGTGGGCGATGCGGCGTCGACTCCGGCGGGCGAACGCCCCATGCAGCTGGGCCCTCTTCACGCGGGCCCCCTCCCGTTTCACCCTTCTCACGCACATGGCCTCTTCACAGCGGCAGCATCTTCAACGAGGGCCCAAGCGGCTATGGTTTCCCCTTGCATGCATGCAACGTGGGCGGCCAAGCCCCCTTCAACGCAGCTAGCGCCCTTCACATTTCCCCTTCACGTGGCCAAGTCGGCCGATCTTCACGCCAACCCATGCATGCAAGCCCTCTCATGCACGTAACCATGTTCTTCACGCGAGAGCCCCATGCATGGGAGCATGGTCTTCACGCGAGAGCACCCCCCTTCGCGGTGCGGCTTCACCGTTGGCAGCTTCAGGGCAAGCAACCCATTCATGCATGCAACACCTTTACACAACGGCTTCTCACTCGGCCTCAACGTGGCCTTCTTTACATGGCCTCCCGTTTCACCTCTTCACGCGGGAGAGTCTTCACGCATGAACGGCAGCCATTCCATTCAAATGCGCGCGAGCTCCCTTCATGTGGTGGATGGCAGACAAAGGAGAGGAAAAAGAGAGAGAAGCGAGAGAGAGAGAAGACAAATACATGGTGGGCTTGGATTTTCAACAAAAATAGAAAGGAGATGCTGCTGGGTGTTCACATGGCAAACACAGAAGAACAGAGGCTACTTTGAGCCCTATAAAAGGAGGGCATGAGATGGGAAGGGGCTCTCTAACAAAGATAGAAAGCTTTCATTATTTTCCCCCTTCACTTCTAGTTCCTTAGTGTTAGAGTAGGATCTCTCTACCTCTCTGTCTCCCTTGTGATTCTTATTGTTCTAACTTTGTTGTAATTTATTTCATTTTTGTTATAATGCACTTGTGATTTGGTTAATTTAAGTTTAATTCTAGTGTTATTTTTATGCAATTCTTCATTTTGTTGCACAATCTTTTCCCATTTCACTCTAATGTTTCTTCAAAAATTCTTTCTCTATCATCTTCTAAACTTCTTCTAAAGATGGTCAAGAGAAACAATTCTCAAAACTCCGGTCGAGTGTACACGGTTGTCCCCGACAACGCGTAAATCAAAGGCTCGAGGAGACGATGCCGACCCTCACACCACGACCGCAAAACTCTCTATCTCACTTCGTCTATTTTAGTTAGCATTTAATTTTGTTTGATTAAAATTTTCCCTCTCTAGATTTTCATATTTCTATTTCTTAACCCTCCATATTTCTTTAGATTTATTTTATGTTCTTTTCAATTCTAAAAACCAAAAAGAAAACGTTCATCTATTCTTTCTCTAAAAAAATTTCTAAGTTTCTAATTTTAAAACTCCTCTCTGTGGATTCGACCCGTGCTCGCTAATGTACTACGGTTCATTTGAATTATGTTGTGAGTTCGATATTTTGATTAATTGCTGCATGTTTTTAACGACGAACATTTCGGCACATCAGCTATCATTGGAGTTGGTTTCAAGTCCCCTTATCAATCTTTTGTTTTTCGATTTTAACCTTTTGTATTGTTTCACTAACTCATCATAAGCATCCATCAGCTCTTCGAAGGTAAAATCTTCAGAGTCAGAGCTTACCTGAGATGAGGAAGGATCACTTGGCTGATCTGAACTGTCGGCCATGAGGCATTCGTGCCTTTCTTCTCCTCGGTGGATGCTAACCAAGCCATCCAGGATCTGCTTAGCTGTGTTGCAGGTAGACATAAAAGGGAAAGACCGGGGATCTACTGCAGCTTTTATCAAATTCAAAGCAACGAGATTATCAATACTTTTGGTCCTATGTTCAGCGGACCATTTAGACTCATCTGATGGCAGCTCATGAGGACCGTGGGAGATAAGATTCCATAATCTCGGATCAATGGAGTTAACAAAGACCCATATCTTTCCTAGCCAAAGAGTAAAGTTTGAGCCATCAAAAACAAGCAGAGACATCATAGAAACTTGTTCAATGAAGGAGTTCATGATTGCAGGCGCGCTAGGATCTTCTCTACAAATCGTTGGATCTGTTTGGCAGAGAACCCGCTCTGATACCACTTGTTGGGTGTGCCAATAGGATCTAGAGGGGGGGGGGTGAATAGATCGCTTCACAAATAATGCCCAATTTAAAACTTGGATCTAGTTACACAAGAAAAAGTAGAACACCGGAACACAAATGTTCCCAGCAGAGTATGCTGAACAGGAAGTAAGGAGTCCTTCATAAGAGATGATCACAAGACACCATGAAGAAGATGGATCCTGGCAGTTGTGTGTGATCATAATGATGAAAACATTAAGGCTATATGACTATCTCTATGCAGGATAACGTGCAAGTGTTTGAGTCCGAATGGGAACTGGAGAGGGGGATTTCTGTAGCCCATACGGTTGCTTATCCACGCTGCCATTGAGAACCCCTTCTGAGCAGGAGTTTACGAGGATAAGGGGGTCCACGAATCCTCAAGGCTATAAAGAGCCCATGATGAGGACGTAAAGAGTCCACATCGAGGACTTAACCCCCGCCTGAAACTCCTCAGCTTACGGGACTCATAAGGCTAGCGCACTATTTAAACCTGGGACTCCCTCCAGCGAAAGGTAAGGCCAACACACGTCTAAAACTCCCTGAGCAGGAACCACTTCACCACCTTGGTGGAGAGGGATCTCGTGCATCTCCTTCTTCCTCCCTTCATAGCTTCCACCACTGCTCTACTGACTTAGGCATCGGAGGGTTTTCCCCAGGGAACCATCCCTGGGCCCCCTGATCCGTTTCCCTTCCTTGCAGTTCACTATTCGGTGATCATCTCCTCCAGCTCAAGACCAGCACGAGATCGCCCCTCTTCATCTGGCCCGTCTATGGGATGGGTTCTCCTTCCATAGTAGATAGCCGATACGCTCCTTTCCCGAGCGTCTCGACCACTCGGTAGGGGCCTTCCCAATTAGGGGATAGCTTGCCCGCCGCCTCAAGTGGTCGAGAGGCTTCGGCTTTTCTGAGAACGAAGTCTCTCGGCTGGAAGTGTCTATCTCAGACTTTGGTGTTGTAGTATCGAGTGAGGCGATGTTGATATTCCGTTACTCGGATGCTGGCAATCTCTCGGACTTCATCTGCTAGGTCGAGGTTTTCGAGCAGTTTCTCGTCGTTTGCCTCGGGCGAGAAGTAGATGACTCGGAGGGAGGGATTGCCAGCATCCGAGCAACGGAATATCAATGCTACCTCACTCGATACTACAACGCCAAGTCCGAGACAGACACTTCCAGCCGGGAGACTTTGTTCTCAGAAAAGCCAAAGCCTCTCGACCACTTGAGGCGGCGGGCAAGCTATCCCCTAATTGGGAAGGCCCCTACCGAGTGGTCGAGACGCTCAGGAAAGGAGCGTACCGGCTATCTACTATGGAAGGAGAACCGATCCCCCGGACGTGGAACGTGACTACACTACGCAAGTTCTACTTCTGAACACTTCAGTCGTGTAAGCAATATGAGATAAAGCAAAAATTTTCTTCCACTTTTATTTAAATAACTATTTGTACATCAGAAAGGCCGAAGCCAATACAATACATGTCAAAGAGACCGAAGTAGTACTACCAGGGCAGGAGAAACTGGTGCTCAAACCGCTTCACCTCCGCCTCCCCCAGCTCGCTGTAGTTCAGAGCCGGTGGTATAACCACCACCCTTGCCTCAGGCTCACCCTCCAACTCCTCGACCTCTGGACGCTGGTCCGCCATGAAATCTGAAGAGGAACTTAAAGAGGAAGGCTCCCAAGACTCTGAAGACTCTGGAGGAAGGGGAAGTTGTCGGACCGCCTCTGCAGTTATCTCCGCCAACTCTACGAACGCCGCTGCGTGTCTCTGCTCTTCCGCCGTATCCCCACGGCTCATCAGAGAGCCCCGAAAGCAAGTACAAAGGAGAGCAAAACCCTAAAGCGGAGGGAGTATGGAATGACAGCAAGCGCACAACGCTTATATCCCCTCGCGGAAGGCGGCGCGTCGTTCCGACCTCCGAGAAAGGGGGGCCCCTTCATTTCAAATCCGTCAGGATTATCATTATTATGGGCTAGGTGACCACGACACGTGGCTTCTTAACACCGCCAGATCTCCACCCACCCGAGTCACGCTGGTCCAAAACCCCAACGACTACTCTTCCGAGCCTGCCAAGGCTCGGGAGTAGGAGGGGGACAAGTGGAGAGGGGGATTTCTGTAGCCCATCTAAGAGCGGCCGAACTAGGTCCAACGAGACCAAACGAGGCCCATCTCATCTAAGTGACCGCCACGCAGGGCCCACTTAGCATAAAAGCCCAATAAGTTCGCTCAGGATCAAGCACTTCCTAGGCGGCCATTAGGCTTGGAAGACCGAGCGCCGGTCCGGTCGGAGGAAGACCCACGCCCGACCTATCCCCCTCGCAAGGACAAGGGCTGGCGCCTAGCGCCCACTCCGACCGAACCTCACCCAAGCCATGCCTATCGCCCGGGATAGGGCTGGCACTCTTCACACTTGGGTCGACCGACGGTTGCTTATCCACGCTGCCATTGAGAACCCTTTCTGAGCAGGAGTTTACGAGGATAAGGGGGCCCAAGAATCCTCAAGGCTATAAAGATCTCACGACAAGGACGTAAAGAGCCCACGTCTAGGACGTAACCCCTGTCTGAAACTCCTCAGCTTATGGGACTCATAAGGCAAGCACACTATTTAAACCTGGGACTCCCTCCAGCGAAAGGTAAGGCCAACACACGTCTAAAACGCCCTGAGCAGGAACCACTTCACCACCTTGGTGGAGAGGGATCTCGTGCACTTCCTTCTTCCTCCCTGCATAGCTTCCACCACTGCTCTACTGACTTAGGCATTGGAGGGTTTTCCCCAGGGAACCATCCCTGGGCCCCCTGATCCGTTTCCCTTCCTTGCAGTTCACTATTCGGTGATCATCTCCTCTAGCTCAGGACCAGCACGAGATCGCCCCTTTTCACCAAGGTGGTGAAGTGGTTCCTACTCAGGGAGTTTTAGACGTGTGTTGGCCTTACCTTTCGCTGAAGGGAGTCCCAAGTTTAAATAGTGCGCTAGCCTTATGAGTCCCGTAAGTCGAGGAGTTTCATGCGGGGGTTACGTCCTCGACGTGGGATCTTTATGCCCTCGTCGTGGGCTCTTTATAGCATTGAGGATTCCTGGGCCCCCTTATCCTCATAAACTCCTGCTCAGAAAGGGTTCTCAATGGCAGCATGGATAAGCAATCGTCGGTCGACCCAAGCGTGAAGAGTGTCATCCCTGTCCCGGGCGATAGGCATGGCTTGGGTGAGGTTCGGTCGGAGTGGGCGCCAGCCCTTATCCCTACGAGGGGGATAGGTTGGGCGTGGGTCTTCCTCCGACCGGATCGACGCTCGGTCTTCCGAGCCTAATGGCCGCCTAGGAAGTGCTTGATCCCGAGCGAACTTATTGGGCTTTTATGCTAAGTGGGCCCTGCGGGCGGTCACTTAGATGAGCTGGGTCTCATTTGGTCTCGCTGGACCTAGTTCGGCCGCTCTTAGATGGGCTATAGAAATCCCCCTCTCCACTTGTCCCCCTCCTACTCTCGAGCCTTGGTAGGCTCGGAAGAGTAGCCGTTGGGGTTTTGGACCAGCGTGGCTCGGATGGGTGGAGATCTGGCTGTGTTAAGAAGTCACGTGTCATGGTCACCTAGGCCCATAATAATGATAATCCTGACAGATTTGAAACGAAGGGGCCCCCCTTTCTCGGAGGTCGGAACGACGCGTCACCTTCCGCGAGGGGATATAAGCATTGTGCCCTTGCTGTCGTTCCAGACTCCCTCCGCTTTAGGGTTTTGCCCTCCTTTGTACTTGCTTTTGGGGCTCTCTGATGCGCCGTGGGGATACGGCGGAAGAGCAGAGACACGTAGCGGCGCTCGCAGAGTTGGCGGAGATAACTGCGGAGGCGGTCTGACAGCTTCCCCTTCCTCCAGAGTCTTCGGAGTCTTGGGAGCATTCCTCTTCAGGTTCCTCTTCAGATTTCATGGCGGACCAGCGTCCGGAGGTCGAGGAGTTGGAGGGTGAGCCTGAGGCGAGGGTGGTGGTGATACCGTCGGCTCCGAACTGCAGCGAGCTGGGGGAGGCAGAGGTGAAGCGGTTGGAGCACCAGTTTTGCCTACCCTGGCAAGCTGGCGGTATTCGTAACAGGTCAGGAGGACCTTCACAAGCCCCTCCTCCGGAGCAAGAGGCCTCCTCCGCATCGAAAAGGGGAAAACTTGGGGCACACCGTCCGCACCCAGAGACCGAAGTCCCTGGGGAACGCCAGGACAGCCCGCCAGCGCGCCCCCTAGCCCCACAGCGTAACGGCAGCCGAAGTTATCCCTCCAACTGTGAGAGTTCGAGAGGCGCTTCGCAGAGCAGGAGCGCGCCTTATGCGCCTTGCAGAAGACCTCCCCAATGGAGGACGAGGAGAAATCCCCATTCTCTGACTACATCTTGAAAGCTGAGATATCTCCCAGAATCTCCATTCCGACCTTCAAGTCTTACGACAGCCATGGTGACCCGGCCGACCACTTCGACAGCTTTGACGCCCTGATGACCCTTCACGGGGCGTCCGACACCATCAAAGTGCCGAGCCTCCGTGACCACCCTAGTCCAAGGTGCCCAAGCATGGTTCCGGGCCCTCGCCCCCAGATCCATCTAGGACTTCAAGCAATTTGGGCGAGTGTTTAAGGAGAGTTTCGCCGATAGCGGCCCCCCAAGGTCGGTAGCGGGGCTATTGGCTCTAAAACAGGAGCAAGGGGAGAAACTCCGGGCTTATATCAACCGATTCAAGTCGGAAGCCCTGAGAATCCCCCGCCTGGATGTTGCCTCCGCCATAACTGCGCTGACCGGGGGCACCCGTGACAAGAACCTCCGCCGCGAACTTGTCCTCCACCCTCCCTCGACCCTTGCCGAGCTAGTGACTCTGGCTTTACGCCATGCTGAGTGCGAAGAAGTTCTCAGCGCATGCCGAGGCGCAACCGGCTCGGGTCGGGAGGGGGACAAGAAGCGAGCACCCGAGCCAAGCTCGGACCAAGGAAAAAGGCGGAACCGAGACGGGGAGCACAAAGAACCGTCCTGGAAGTACGAGCAGTACACTCCCTTAACCGCTCCGATGTACGAGATCTATGAAGACATCAAAGGCTCAGGCCTCCTCTCTAACCCGAGCCAATGAGGTCGAAGAACCACAATCGTAGTAAGCACTGCCTATTCCACAGCGACCACGGGCATCATACCGGTGACTGCCGCCAGCTCCAGGATGAGATCGAGCACCTCGTCCGCCAGGAACACCTATCCCGGTTCGTGGCTGGGCATAAGGAAGACCAAGGCACCCCTGAGGAGATCGATAACACCCCTCGCGGGGTCCACATGAATGTCATCGCTGGAGGAGCTACTTCAGGAGGAGACAGTAGCCGAGGAAGGAAGCGTCATGCTGAGCGGGCGAGCTGAGCCATCGAGCCTCCCAAGGCCCCGCCAAGTGAGCCACATGTCATAGTCTTCTCCGACCAAGACCTGGAAGGGCTGACCACCCCTTATGATGATGCCCTAGTTGTATCGGCTACGATAAACCATTGTAACGTAGATAGGATTCTAGTTGACAATGGAAGCGCCCCTGATGTATTGTCTTATGAGTGTTTTCTTAAGATGGGGGAGAGTCTGTCTAAACTCCACCTGATCTGAACCCCCCTTTGCGGGTTCAATGGCCAGGCCACTTATCCCGAGGGAGCCCTGAGCCTGCCGGTTACTCTCTGCACCCCACCCAAAACCGTTACGGTTATGGTGGACTTCATAGTGATCAAGGGTATGACGGCATACAACGCAATCTTCGGTCGGGGGATCCTTAGCCGAACGAAAGCGGTGCCCTCTACCTATCACCAAAAGATGAAGTTCCCCACTAAACATGGGGTGGGGGAAGTCCGGGGCAACCAGGCGTTGGCCAGAAGGTGCTATATTATCTCGGTCGAAGCCACAAGGCCGGACGGGAAGAACAAGGGCCCCCGGGAAGTCGAGGAAAAACCCGCAACATCCGAGCCTGGAGGCGAGTTGTTAACGGTTTTCCTAAATGATGACCCGACCCTAGGAGTAAAGATTGGAGTCGACCTACCATCTGAGGTTCAGCAGCAGTACAAAGAATTTCTTTCCGGGTACATCCGAGTCTTTGCATGGTCTGATGATCAACCCCCTGGGATACCGGGAGAGATAGTAGTGCATAAACTCAACCTTGACCCGACCGTGAAGCCCGTATAACAACGCATAAGGAAGCACGCGCCAGAGAAGCAGACGGTCATCAAGGAGCAAGTCACCAAGGGGCAGAAGACTGGTCTTTTTCGATCGGTCCTGTACCCGACGTGGCTGGCTAACGTCGTCCTGGTGCCAAAAGCTTCGGGAAAGTGGCGAATGTGCGTGGACTTCACCGACTTGAACAAAGCCACACCAAAAGACTGCTATCCGTTGCCGAGCAATGACCAACTGGTTGACTCAACCTCGGGCAACGAGATACTCAGCTTCCTGGATGCCTATTCAGGTTACCACCAGATCAGAATGGATCCAGAAGATATCGAGAAGAGCACCTTCATCACTGACTTCGGCGTACACTGCTACACCCGGATGCCCTTCGGGCTGAAAAACGTTGGAGCCACGTACCAGAGGTTGGTCAACCATATGTTCGAGGGATAGCTCGGTCGGAACGTCGAGGCCTATATTGATGACATGCTCGTCAAGACCCCCAAGGCCGATGACCACTTCGCCGACCTAGCTGAGACCTTCGACACTCTCCTGAGGTACAATATGAAGCTCAACCCCGCCAAGTGTGCCTTTGGAGTAAGGTCTGGGAAATTCCTGGGCTTCTTGGTGACCCAGCGTGGGATCGAGGCCAACCCCGACAAGGTCTAGGCCATCCTGGACATGCGGCCACCCACCTGCACCAAGAACGTTCAATGCCTTACCGGGCGCATTACTGCGCTCAACCGATTCCTGTCCCGTGCGGCCGAACGATGCCTACCCTTCTTCAAACTGTTGAGGGGGCCCAAAATGGCATCTGCTATGTTCGCATGGGACGAGGACTGCCAAAAGGCGTTCGCTGAGCTTAAGGAGTTCCTGGCTTCACCCCCGGTGCCGTCCAAGCCTGTTCCAGGTGAAGCATTACATCTCTACCTCTCGATAACTCCATCCACAATTAGCTCGGTCCTGGTCAGAAAAGACTCGAGAGTCGAGAGACCGGTCTACTACACCAGCAAGGTGCTCAACGAGGCTGAAAGAAGGTACCCCGCAACCGAGAGACTCGTGCTAGCGTTGGTTACCTCGGCCAAGCATCTTCGACCCTACTTTCAAGGGCACTCCATCATCGTGTTGACCGGCGAACCACTGAAGAGGATCCTCGCTCACCCTGAAGCCTCGGGACGCCTCGTCAAGTGGGTCATTATGCTCGGGGCCTACGATATATCATACCGGCCTCGCTCGGCTATCAAGGGACAGGCGCTCGTTGACTTCATCGCCGAGAGCACCATCCCGACCGAAGAAAAATCTCCGTCCGCGCCCGGGCCAACCTGGGAATTGTTCGTCGACGGATCCTCCAACTCGGCCAGGAGCGGCGTCGGTATCCTCCTGAAGTCCCCCGAAGGAGCAGAGCTGCAATACGCCTTGAAGTTCAACTTCCAGGCATCCAACAATGCCTCCGAGTACGAAGCCCTTATCTCGGGAGCCCGCATGGCCCGGCGGTTGGGGGCTGAGTGAGTCAGAATTCACACTGACTCCCAACTGGTCGCTAGCCAGGTCAACAGCGATTACGAAGCTCGGGAAGAACCGATGGTCAAATACCTCCAGCTGGTCAAAACCGTGGCACAACAGTTCGAGAGTTTTGAGGTAGTCCGAATAGCTCGGGAGGAAAACTCCCGAGTGGATGCCCTCTCTCGGCTGGCCTCCTCTCTTGACCCCGAGGGTACTCGATCAGTCCTTCTCGAAGAGCTAGAGCAACCAAGCATTGATTCGGAGCTCATGGCTGTTGACTCGGCCTCCCCAAGCAACTGGCGTACCCCCTATCTATCGTGGCTCCAAGACTCTCAGGAGCCTCCCGACCCTCGGGAAGCCCGGAGATTGAAATACCAAGCTCGGCGATTCGTCATTCTGGACGGCACTTTATACCGCAGATCCTTCTCTGGTCCCCTCTTGAAGTGCATCAGTACTGACGAAGCCAGTCGAGCGATATAATAGGTTCACGAAGTCCTGTGCAGAGCGCATCAAGGGGGAAGGTCGCTCGCCAGGATCTTGCTTCGATAGGGTTACTGGTGGCCCACTCTGCAGCGCGACTGCTCGACCTATGTGCAACAGTGTGACCGATGCCAGCGATTTGACCATTTGGTCCATCAGCCGGAAACGGAGCTCGTCACCCTAGCCGAGCCTTATCCTTTCACTCGGTGGGGGATCGACATCCTTGGGCCGTTCCCTATGGCTCAGGCCCAGAAGAAGTTCATCATCGTTGCCATCGACTACTTCACCAAGTGGATCGAGGCCGAAGCTACAGCTAGGATCACCGAGATAGTCGTGTGGAGTTTCATCTGGAAGTCGATCATCTGTCGCTACAGCATCCCCCGGGTGATAGTGAGCGATAATGGTTGGCAATTTGATTCTCATTATTTTCGAGATAGATGTGCTGACCTAAACATTCGCAATCACTTCACTTCGGTCGCCCACCCTCAGGCTAATGGGCTGGTCGAAAATGCCAATAAGACTATCTTAAAAGGCATCAAGACTAGGCTCGACAAAGCCAAGGGCAGTTGGCTCGAGGAATTGCCGAACGTACTTTGGTCGCACTGAACGACTCCCAGAACGGTAACCGGTGAGAGTCCCTTTCAATTGGTGTCCGGCACAGAGGCCGTGATCCCGTTGGAGATTGGCAATCCCTCCCTCCGAGTCATCTGCTTCTCGCCCGAGGCAAACGACCATAAACTGCTCAAAAACCTCGACCTAGCAGATGAAGTCTGAGAGATTGCCAGCATCCGAGCAACGGAATATCAACGCCGCCTCACTTGATACTACAACGCCAAAGTCTGAGACAGACACTTCCAGCCGGGAGACTTCGTTCTCAAAAAAGCCGAAGCCTCTCGACCACTTGAGACGGCGGGCATGCTATCCCCTAATTGGGAAGGCCCCTATCGAGTGGTCGAGACGCTCGGGAAAGGAGCGTACCGGCTATCTACTATGGAAGGAGAACCCATCCCTCAGACGGCGCCAGATGCAGAGGGAGCTGCAATACGCCTTGAAGTTCAACTTCCAGGCATCCAACAACGCCTCCGAGTACGAAGCCCTTATCTCGGGAGCCCGCATGGTCCGGCGGTTGGGGGCTGAGCGAGTCAGAATTCACACTGACTCCCAACTGGTCGCTAGCCAGGTCAATGGTGATTACGAAGCTCAGGAAGAACCGATGTTCAAATACCTCCAGCTAGTCAAAACCGTGGCACAACAGTTCGAGAGTTTTAAGGTAGTCCGAATAGCTCGGGAGGAAAACTCCCGAGCGGACGCCCTCTCTTGGCTGGCCTCCTCTCTTGACCCCGAGGGTACTCGATAAGTCCTTCTCGAAGAGCTAGAGTGACCGAGCATTGATTCGGAGCTCATGGCTGTTGACTCGGCCTCCCCAAGCCACTGGCGTACCCCCTATCTATCGTGGCTCCAAGACTCTCAGGAGCCTCCCAACCCTCGGGAAACCCAGAGATTGAAATACAAAGCTCGGCGATTTGTCATTCTGGACAGCACTTTATACCACAAATTTCCTTCCTATTTTATTCAAATAACTGTTTGTACATCAGAAAGGCTGAAGCCAATACAATACATGTCAAAAAAGTAAAAATCCATCTGGCGCCACCGTACGAGCCCATCGCTCGGCTGACTCGGTTAACCTTCCTGCGTCCAGCCACTTACTCTGTCTCGTGCGGAAACTGGCTCGGATAAAGGATAGTCAACCCCGTTGGCTCGGGTAACGTGGAACAAAGGTGACAGAGGGATTAGGAAGATGAAGGCTACCTTCCAAGTTGCACAGGGTAGATGAAGGGGAACAGGAAGCCAACTCATCGCAGGGAATGCCGAGAGACATCCTGTAAAGAGTGAAAGAAATGATAAGAAGGGTAGAAGAGAGAGAAAGAGGCTGCGGGGAGAAGGGAGGAGAAGCAGGAAGTGGAGAGGAATCTTGAGAGGGATCCCCTCCAGAGAGTGAGCGGGAAGGGATGAGGGAAGGGGGTGCCTGATCCCCCTATCCGTCCGCCATTACGTCCCTCCCCGCAAGCGCCACCGGAACTGATAAAAAGAAGGCGACGTGCTTCCGCACGTCGAACCCCCTTGTAACCCACCCGCTGGCCATCGAACTCCCTTCAGACCTGAAGCAGCAAAGACTCTCTGCCCTCCATCGTCTGCAACTTCATCTTCCAGAGCGTCTTCCATGCTTCAAATTTGACAGCACAACGCTTCGTGAAGAAGGAGGGAGGAAAGACTGTCAGAGAAGACCCTAAGCGGTGGAGAGGAAGAGACGCCCTTCAGACCTTTTATAGGTGAAGGGAGGCTACTTGCCTTAAATGATTCTCCCCTCGAAAACACGCTAAAGGGACCTCTCCCTACGAACGGTCACCTCAGGCTCCTCGGTTCCATCCCAGTGGGACACATGAAGCGGCCTGGCATTTAAAGCATGAGAAAACGGAAAGACACCATGTTAGACGCCCGCCCAACCATCATGCGAGATCCACGTAGAAAGTATCGGTATTTCCCAACTACTGCGGATACATTGGTCAAACCACGGTAATGGCGGTAAAAAATAGTCAAGTCTTTATCATAACACTACTGCCTTACGTTCTTGACCTTCCTTTACACAAAAAGTGAAGTTTTTCTTCAAAAAAGGAAAAACGTACAAGGGGAAAAAGAAAAATAGATACATCAGGCCCCTGGCCCATCCTGAGGCTCGGAAGTTGAAGGCTCGAACGGTCTGCCCCCGGCACCCTCGGCGATCGCTGACCCTGGCACGGACCCCACCTGCATAGGAACTGCCTCGATTGCGCGCCCTCCTGAGGCATCGGGAGTTGGCGACCCCTCGGACGAAGACGAGTCCCCCTGGTCTCCTCCTTCCCCCAACGTCGAAACAGAGGAATCGGAGGACGCCAAATCTGAGTCGTAGCATTCCTCGGATAGGAAACTAATTGTCCCGGGTGCCTGCTCCTCTGCGTGGAAGACGACCCGACCGTAGCCATGCTCGAACCCCTTGCAGATTCCCCGGCGAAGTGCTAACTCGTAGTAAGGGAGGGCAGCCTCCTTAAGGTCGACCCGGTAGGCCTCCGAGCATTTGTATTGCTCGAGTGCCTCCGCCCCGGCTGATCCCACCCTACTAGTGACTCGGCCTTCTCCCGCTCCGCCTCGGCCAACCTCCGCTCTACCTCGGCCCGATCAGCCTCGGCCTCCAGCCGAAGACGCATGGCTTCCTCCGCTCAGCCTAATAGCTCGGTGCGCTCGACCTCCCACTGGCCATCTCGCTCGGCGCGGGCCATGCGCTCCTCCTCTAGAAGCTTGCTCTTCCTCTCGAGCGACCCGTGGGCCTAAGCCAGCTGCTCGGTCAGTGTCTTAGCCTCCGCTTGGCTGACCCTCGCCAGATCTCTAATAGAGGAGAGCTCCCGTCGAAGCCCATCACGCTCCTCAGTGAGCCGAGCTACCTTCCCGTCAGACGCGCCAAGGGTCCAGGCAAGGTTCGCCCGTTCTGACTCCGACCGAGCATAAGCTTCAGCCAGAGAGGCCCCCAACTGGGCCAGGATCAGGCCACCCTCCATAACCATCTCAAGGGCCACGGGTGGAGAGCGTTGCCTGTCTCCTCCCCTCACCACCTTTGTAGCTATGCTGCGACATTTCTGGTACAGAGGGCCCCGGATGCCCAGCCTCTCCAGAGCAGCCGGAATAGGGGCCCCCCTCAGAGCGGCATCCCCTCGGGAGCCCCGCCGGCCAGCCCGGATTGAGCCGCTGCTTCATCCGCCCCTCTTACCTTGGTTGGTTGGGGCTGCGTCGCCTCTCCTTGCGACCCCCCGGCCTCGATCGGCTCGGCCCCGGTGTCACCACCCGGAGCGCCGCCTTCCTCGCTCAACACTCCAGTCTCGGCCGCGATCCTGGAGTCGGTCGCTTCTGCCTCGGCCCCCTCTGCTCTTGTAGAGGGGAGAGCTGAGCCAGCGCCGCCGCCAACCGCAGAAACGACCCTAGCCTCCTCGGCCCCCTCTTGCTCGGCGGACGGAAGAGCTGGCCTAATAGGGTCGGCCTTGCCACGCTCGGTAGAGGGGCGAGCCAAGCTAGAGCCACCTTCGACTGCGGGGATGGCCCCGGCCTTGTTGGCCCACTTCTTGGCCTTCACGGCGTCCCCCGCGACCTTCTCGGGCCACCCCCTTGCCCTTATCTCGGGCTCGGGAGCGACCCTTGGGAGCTCGCGACTCAACGACAGCCGAGTCGTCGCCCAGATCGATCACTTCCCGCTCGGTCACATGCTCCTCCTCCGCAGCCGGTCGCCTGGTGTCTGCGCAAAAGAAGACATGGTCAGGAAAAGAAAAATGGCTTCATCATCCGATGAGAAAGCTGATTCATGGTGCCTGTACTTGCCGACCTTAGCCGCTGGAGAAGGCATCGCTTGATGTTCTCCGGGGTCACCAGCTCCTCCGTGGACTGGCGATGCTTCCACAGAATGGCCGCGTACTTCTCCACATCTGGAGAGAACTCATCTTGCCTCAGAGGGATGTTTGGGTGAAAGTTGGGGATTACAGGACACCTCCAAGACTCCTCCACCGAACAAATCTCCACACAGAAGAACTGAGTCTTCCACCTCTTGTGGGAAGAGTCCTTCACGGCTAAGGAGACACAGCTCTTGTTTCACCTCGCCTGGATGAAATAGAAGCCCTTCCCGGTCGAGGAATGCTCCTTCAACTCAAAAAAGTAATGGAAAAGGTCCAAGGAAGGAGGAACCCCGCACTGGAGGCAGAGGATGCGGAAGGCGGAGAGAAGAAGATAAGAGTTGGCTACCAACTGTATGGGAGCCAACAGGAAGAAATTGAGGAGGTTAAGAACAAAAGGGTCGAAGGGAAGATGGAACCAACCCTTCCACGATAGAAGGAAGGAGCAGAAATGGCCCGTACGAGAATCCAAGCTCGTCTCGTTTGGGGTAGCCGCGGCGAAGTAGTACTGCCAGGGCAGGCGAAACTGGTGCTCCAGCCGCTTCACCTCCGCCTCCCCCAGCTCACCACAGTTCGGAGCCGGTGGTATCACCACTACCCTCGAATCAGGCTCACCCTCCAACTCCTCGACCCCCGGACGTTGGTCCGCCATGAAATCTGAAGAGGAACTTGAAGAGGAAGGCTCCCAAGACTCCGAAGACTCTGGAGAAAGGGGAAGCTGTCGGACCGCCTCCGCAGTTATCTCCGTCAACTATGCGAATGTCGTGGCGTGTCTCTGCTCTTCCACCGTATCCCCACGGCGCATCAGAGAGCCCCAAAAGCAAGTACAAAGGAGGGCAAAACCCTAAAGCGGAGGGAGTATGGAACGACATCAAGCGCACAACACTTATATCCCCTCGCGGAAGGCGGCGCGCTGTTCCGACCTCCGAGAAAGGGGGGTGATAAGTGTGTATTTTTCCTTGTTAATTCATAATTATTCACATTTTTATGAGCTTAAATTATGATCAATATACACTTCTCACACTTATTGTTGATTTTATATCAAATGTTTCTTTTTATGAAATTAAATAAATTTTAATTACATTTTTTTTGTATTTGTGCAGGCACGTAGTACGAGAAAAGCTCCACGAAAAAGAAAATAAAGAAAATAAAAATTATATTTTGAATGGGCCAAAAGCCCAGGAAATTGTTCAAAAAGAAAATAAAAAAATTTTAGAAAAAAAAATAAATTTATTTACTATTTTTTAGAAATTTCTAACTATATATATACTAGATATATATATATAGATATATATATATAGATATATATATATTATATATAATAAAATTAAAAAAAAAAGATTCAAAACCACCGCCCCCGCCCCGCCCTTCCCGCCTTCGTCGCCCGGGCACGGGCGACGAGGCGCGAAGGCGAAGCGGGGGGGGGTTCGTGGGGGCTCGTGGCGGGCCGTGGCGAGCGGCCCGGCGGGGGTCGTGGCGGCAGCGGCGAGGCGCGGAGGCGGAAGCGGGGCGCACGCGCCCAGGTGGCCACGCGGCCGGACGCAGGCGGGCGGGCGCACGGGGGCCCACGGCAGGCGGCCGAACCGGCCGAACATTTCGGCGCGTTGCGCCCGCAGAGAGAGGAAATGAGAGAAAGGCAAGGAAACAAGGCCAAATAAAATCAGAAAAATTCCCAAAAAAATGGAAATGTGTGCTAAACATGTTAGCACCCAATTTAGGTCAAAGTTAGGCAAATGTCAAAGTTAGGCAAGTGCCAAAGTTAGGCAAGTGTCCATTATATTTGGCAATCAAAGTGGCCAAATTCACTCCTATAAAAGGGGGTGGAGAGGCTGTATGTGGAGAGTTGTTCTTGGAGAGAATTTAGTGATAAGGCTCTGTAAGGGTGTGGTTTGGGAGAATTTTGTTGTAAACTTTGTTAATTTTCCCTTTATTCTTATGATATGTTCATGGTGTTCTTATGAAATTTAGACTGTTGTTTGCCCTTTTTCAACGTGTTGTGTACTTCATTTGAGGTTAGTGTCTTCATCAAAGTTCTTTGTTTTTCTGTTCTCCACACTTTTTATGTTTACCATTTCTTTTGATTCCTCCTCGTGTTTAAGGTATGGCGTGATTTTCTAAGTGCTGTCCTGGCGTGGTACTATTCATCCGTGGTTATAGTCTTCCCCATTCTTCTATTTTGAAGTCCTTCTTAATCTCTTTTCCCCCTGCTTTCTTCACAAAAGTTCTTCCTCTCTTTTAGATCTACAATTCATATTTCTTCCACTTCTTCTAAATCTCATCATTTTGAAAGTTAAAAATTAGTTTCTAGAGATCTCTGTTATCCGGTTTAGTTTTATGTTTATCTATGTGTATCATTAATTTTCACTGAACTTCTTTCTAAGTTTTCACCCTCTTCTGGTCGTAATTTGTTCTTGAGTTCTTCACCAAAGTTGTGTGTTTTTAAGTCCTCTTCAACCTCTTCTTCTACATCTTCTTCAAATTCTTACTGGTTTGAGAGATAGAATCAATTTTCTACACTTCTGATTTCCTGTCAGTTACTATTCATCCGACCCCTGTTTTTAAAACTTTTCACCTTCTTCCTTTCATTTTCTGATTTTCAGTCCTTCATCAATCTTTTTCCTCTCGTGTTTCTCTACAACTTTGCTGTTTTCCACTTTTTCTAAATCCTTCTAGTTTTAAAGATATGTTATTTCCAAACTTGCTGTTATTCTGAGTCAACATTCCTTGTAGTTCTTAATCATGTGTAATTAGTGTAATTAGTGTAAATCCATGTCAAATTATACTTTTTCAATCAAAAGAAATCACATCCTTATCATTTCAAAAACTTTGTTCCCTGTGGATCGACCCGTCTTCACCACTTTACTCGAATCTAAATCCTTTTAAGTGTGTGAGTTCGGCATAATATAACTTTGATAAGCGGGCGTATTAACGACGTGCGGTTACCGCTTCATCAATTTTTGGCGCCGTTGCCGGGGAACAAATATTTTTTTTAATGGTTGGATACTCTTTTGGTTGATTTGTAAATTTGTATATTAATTGGCTTCTTTTTATTTTGCAGGAAAAAGAAAACAAAAAGAGAAAAGCAAAGATATTGGAAATACGGGCCTGAAATTGATTGGATATTATCTGTCGCAGAAAGCCTGGAAGCGTCGCTGAAAGCCTGCAGACGTAGGTATTCTGGAATTCTGAAAAATCTTACAAAAATCAACCGTCGCTAAAGGTCAGTAAGCGTAGGTACAGGTCCTGTTTTTTCAAATTGTTGAAAAATCTTTAAAAAATCAGAAAAATTCATGAAAAATACATAAAAATCAGACAAATTCAGAAAACACAAAAATACCATTGTAGGCTTCCTTTTGTGATAAATTTGCATGTTATTGTTATTTTGTCATTTATACCTTTATTTATACATCTCTTAGTGAAAAATTCAACAAAAAAATCAAATATCAAAACAAAAGAAAAGATTTTGCTGGTTAGATAGGATCATTAACTAAAAAAAGAGAACCACTACTTGAACCCAAATAAAAAAAAAACTCATTTCAAGATTAGAAACCATACACATCATGTTGTAGGTCATTCATCATCTACGTGCATTAAATTCATTCCATATTGTGTTTAGTAACTAATTGTTCATACATTTGCATATTAAACCCCTTGTTTGAACATTGATTGTGCATTTCATATTAAATCACTCTAAGGGCATTACCCTTAAACAAGATAAGGTGGGGATTTCATCACCCTCCCTTAGCCCAAAAATCACAAACCTCTTCATCTGTGCATCACCTAATCCATTAATAAAAATTCAGTAGATGTTGGCCCTAGGATCACACTGTGATTTCATTACGATTTGAGTTTATCCTCTGGTGGAAACCGGTGCCTAAGGCAAGACGGTCGAACGGCAAACGCCTTAAGCGGGCTAGTGGTTACTTAATTAGGACCTTGTGAAAGCAAGGGGAGCCTCCCACTACCCCACCCCTTACCTGGCTGGTGGAAATTTTGAGGATGAACTTTCATTGTACTTTGATCACTTTGTGAAACCCCATCTGTAGATTCAGAGTACCCCTAGGTGTCTTAGGTTGAATTGTGTGATAACTTGTTCGTGCCTTCTTAAATTAAAACAACAAAAAAAAGGGAGTAATATTCTATGCATAATTCAATCTAAGGAATCAGAGTGTATGCATGGTAGAAGATCTCTTTGTCCTGATCTAGCTCAGCTTGATTCTGAGATTGAGAGAACTCTACAACACAGTCTTAAAAACACAAGAGTTGAGTCTATAAAGATGGAAGCCCCAAAAGAAGGAATTGTCGCTCAACCTAGAACATTAAAAGATTACATGTATCCTTCGAGGGCCAGCCAACCCTCTTGCATTCAGTTATCTGAACATAATGGGCATTTTGAGCTTAAGTCAGGAATTATCCAAATGTTGCCTGTCTTTAGAGGGGAGGAAGCTGAGAACCCATATCATCATGTCAGAGATTTTGAGGAGATTTGCAGTACAATGAGCTTCACTAATCTAAGTGCTGAGTCCCTTAAGTTAAGATTATTTCCATTCTCTTTAAGGGATAAAGCCAAGAACTGGTTGTACTCATTACGGCCTCGGTCGATTACAACATGGGATGGCTTATCTACTGAATTTTTAAGGAAATTTTTTCCAAATCACAAGACTGCCACCATTAGACAAAAACTCAATAGCTTTATTCAGCTCGATGGTGAAACTCTGTGGAGATACATGGAAAGATTCAATGATCTTCTGCTGCAATGCCCTCACCATGGATTTGAACAATGGAGATTAGTCCAAATTCTATACGAAGGGTTGGATTTCAATACTCGGACTATGGTAGAGTCCATGTGTAATGGGGGATTCACCAATAAAAAAGCAGAAGAAGCTTGGGCATTTTTAGATGAAATTGCAGAAAAATCACAACAGTGGGAAACTATTAAGGAACCAAGGAGGACAGTCACAAGGGGCGGTTTGTTCCAAGTGGACAAAGAAGTTGATATGGAAGTCAAAATGGGAGCATTGGCCAGAAGACTGGAGGCCTTAGAAATGACAAAAATTGAAAAAACTTATGAAACTGCCAAAAATATTGAGCCTTTTATGTGTGTCTTATGCAATGGTTCGGATCACCTGGTTGAGAATTGCTCTGAAATCCAGAACTTTAGGGAGACTAGGTCACAAGCCAATTCCTATCAAAGACCTAACAACAATCCCTATAGTGACACCTATAACCCAGGATGGAGGAACCATCCCAACTTCTCTTGGAAGTCACAACAGGTTCAGGCCCAAAATTCTCAGACTAATAATTTTCCAAATAAGGCCCAATATCAGACCAACTTCCAAAACCAAGCTTTTAACAGAGGGCAACCTTCTCATCCATTACCTACACAACCACATCAACAATTTGTCCCACCCACGTATGGTCAATCATCTCAATCTCAGCTATCCACTCAAGATGAGGATAGGTTTTTACAAAAATTCCAACAACTTCTTTTGGCTCAACAACAATCTTTTACTGCCCAACTTCAACAAGCTGTTTCTAGGATGGAGGCCCAGGTTGGTCAAATGACTGAAGCCAATATGAGGAGGGAACCAGGCCAATTGCCTAGCCAACCCATAGCAAATCCTAGGAACTATCCACCTGGTTTTAATCCACAGCCATCACTACAAGTACAACCTAAGAACCCTCATGTTGAGAATGCTAAAGCCATTACTACATTAAGAAGTGGAAAGATCCTTGCAGATCCATACAATGAGGGAAGGGGCGAAGCCAGCTCAAGCCAACCCAAGATTTCGGATCATAAGGATGAGGAACCCATATCTACTTCCACAAGTACAGTGGGTCATGAGGAGAATAAGAAGGACAAAGGGAAAGTTCAAGTTGAGGATACCCCTGAGATTTATCAGCCTAAAATCCCTTTTCCATCAGCCTTAGGAACAAGAAAGGAGAAAAAGGAACAACGAGCTCAGGTCCGTAATGAGCAAATGTTGGAGATATTCAAGCAAGTTCATATCAACATCCCACTTCTAGATGCTATCCAACATGTGCCCGCTTATGCTAAATTCCTCAAAGATCTGTGCACACAAAAGAGGGAGCCTAGGACAGCCACTAGGAAAATTTTACTGTCAGAGGATGTAAGTGCGGTCTTGTTGAACCAACTTCCACAGAAAATGAAAGATCCTGGTGCACCACTCATCTCTTGTATCATCGGAGGTATAACCTTTGAAAAAGCCCTATTGGACTTAGGGGCTAGTGTGAATTTACTGCCAACTTCTGTTTATCAAAAGTTCGGGATAGGAGAACTTAAACCAACCCCGGTGATCCTCCAATTAGCAGATAGATCTGTTAGGACACCAAGGGGATTGGTGGAGGATGTCCTTGTCAAGATAGACACTTGCTACTTTCCTGTAGACTTTTTGATTCTTGACATGGAACTTAGCCATGACCTGGCTCAAAGTCCCATCATTTTAGGACGACCTTTCCTGGCCACTGCCAATGCCAATATTAATTGTAAGTCGGGACTCATGGATATCTCTTTTGGAAATCAGAAAATCACTCTCAATGTCTTCAAAGCTTCTAAACACATGGGGAATGAAGAAGACTGTTACACAGTTGATGTAATTGAGGATCTCATTGAAAATTGTTCTCCCTTAAATAAACCCATTGATTTAGATGAGTTGGATGATAAGGAATTCATGGAAGATGTCTATGGGCTTGACTCAAGGAACATTATATTGTGGCCTACTAAGGTGGAGCCTTGGCCACAATTCAAAACTGAGCCGGTGATACCTTCACTCCAGGCCCCACCACAATTGGAACTCAAACCCTTGCCTAAGTCTTTGAAGTATACATTTCTAGGGCCCAAGGAGACTTTACCTGTGATAATTGCTTCTGATTTGTCTCCCACACAAGAAGCCCAGCTACACGAACTCCTTAAAACTCATAAAGCTGCCATTGGATGGACTGTGGCTGACCTCAAAGGTATTAGCCCCTCAATCTGCATGCATCACATCTACTCTGAGCCAAATGCTAAGCCTATTAGAGAGTCACAAAGAAGACTAAACCCCAATATGAGAGAAGTGGTGAAAAAGGAGGTGGTTAAATGGTTAGATGCTGGAATCATCTACCCCATTTCGGATAGCAATTGGGTGAGCCCTACGCAAATTGTTCCCAAGAAGTCAGGACTCACAGTCATTGAAAATGAACAAGGCGAGTCCTTGTCTACTCGATTGACTACGGGATGGAGGGTGTGCATAGACTACAGGAAGTTAAATGCAGTCACTAAGAAAGATCACTTCCCTTTACCTTTCATTGACCAAATCCTAGAGAAACTTGCTGGACAAAAGTACTTTTGCTTTTTGGATGGTTACTCAGGATACAATCAAGTGGCCATGTACCCAGAGGATCAAGAGAAGACCACCTTCACATGTCCATATGGTACATTTGCTTTTCGACGAATGCCTTTTGGATTGTGTAATGCACCAGCCACTTTTCAACGGTGCATGATGGCTATCTTTTCTGACATGGTGGGTGATTTTCTTGAAATCTTTATGGATGATTTCTCTGTTTTTGGGGATTCATTTGAGATTTGTTTACAAAACTTGGAAAGAATCTTGAAACGGTGTATAGAAACAAATCTGGTTTTGAGTTGGGAAAAGAGCCATTTCATGGTAAAGGAAGGAATTGTGTTGGGACATGTTATTTCTGAAAGGGGAATCGAGGTAGATAAAGCAAAAATTGATTTAATTTCTAGTTTGCCTCCCCCAACATCAGTTAAACAGATCCGATCATTTCTGGGCCACGTTGGTTTCTACCGACGATTCATTAAGGACTTTTCAAAGATTTCTCGTCCTTTGTGTAACTTGTTGGCCAAAGATACGCCCTTCCACTTTGATGATTCATGTCTTCAAGCACACAACTTCTTGAAAAAGGCAGTGACTCAAGCTCCAATCCTACAACCCCCAGATTGGTCATTACCTTTTGAAATCATGTGTGATGCTTCTGATTATGCCATAGGGGCGGTATTGGGCCAAAGGATGAATAAGAGCCCAGTTGTGATTTACTATGCCAGTCGAACCCTGGGTGAGGCCCAAAAGAACTACACCACAACTGAGAAAGAATTGTTGGCTGTAGTCTTTGCACTCGAGAAGTTCCGATCCTATCTTTTAGGATCCAAAGTCATCATCTATTCGGACCATTCCGCTCTGAGATACCTATTGTCCAAAAAGGAGGCCAAACCACGTTTAATCAGGTGGATCTTGCTCTTACAAGAATTTGACATTGAAATTCGGGACAAAAAGGGGTCCGAAAATGTTGTAGCAGATCACTTGTCTAGGATCCTAGTGCAAGAGAGTGAACCTATTCAAGACTCCTTCCCTGATGAACAATTACTGGCCGTTTCTCAAAGGAGACCTCCATGGTTTGCTGATATTGTTAACTATTTGGCCGTAGGATTAATTCCTAATGGCTGGTCCAAACAAGAGAAAGATCGATTTCTTTCTCAGATAAAATATCACTTTTGGGAGGACCCAGAACTTTTCCGAATCTGTGCTGATAATGTCATAAGAAGGTGCGTCCCAGAAAATGAACATCAAAGCATTCTTACCTTCTGTCATACTCTTTCATGTGGGGGGCATTTTTCTGGGAAGAAAACTGCGATAAAAATCCTACAAAGTGGTTTCTATTGGCCCACTCTATTCAAGGATGCTCACGCATTCAGTCAATCTTGTCCCAAGTGTCAAACCATGGGCAACATTTCTAAGAGAGACATGATGCCATTAAACCCCATCCTTGTGGTGGAAATCTTTGATGTCTGGGGGATTGATTTCATGGGTCCATTCCCATCATCTTTTGGACATGAGTACATTCTGGTAGCTGTTGATTATGTCTCCAAATGGATTGAGGCAGTGGCTACTAGAACCAATGATCACAAAGTGGTTCTAAAGTTCATTCAGAAAAATATCTTTTCAAGGTTTGGGTTCCCAAGAGCAATAATTAGTGATGGGGGTAGTCATTTCACCAACTCCCAGTTCAAAACCTTGTTAAGAAAATATGGGATCACTCACAAGGTAGCCACACCTTACCATCCTCAAACAAGTGGACAAGTGGAAGTCTCTAATAGAGAAATCAAGAACATTCTACAGAAAACAGTCCGACCTGATAGGAAGGACTGGTCAGAGAGACTGGATGATGCTCTGTGGGCTTATAGGACAGCCTACAAGACCCCCATTGGAATGTCTCCTTTTAGGTTGATCTACGGGAAAGCATGTCATCTTCCGGTGGAATTGGAACACAAAGCATACTGGGCTGTAAAGCAATTTAATTTGGATTTGGCCCAAGCAGGAGAAAATCGAGCACTACAATTAAGTGAGTTGGATGAGTTCCGAATGGAATCTTATGAAAATTCGAGGATTTATAAGGCTAAAATGAAAGCTTTTCATGACAAGCACATCTCTCGAAAAAATTTTGAGCCTAACCAACGAGTTTGGTTGTTCAACTCTAGGCTCAAACTTTTTCCAGGAAAGCTTAGATCTAGGTGGGAGGGTCCTTTCATAGTGCATTCGGTGTCCCCACACGGTACAGTTGAAATTCTTGATCCTAAGAGTGGGACTATTTTTAAAGTTAATGGCCAACGACTCAAACCCTATATTGAGGGAGTTGCAGTTGACTTGCACATTGATGATGTGCACTTCACAAACTCACTATGAGTTACATTGCGTCTGGCTGAAGACGTTAAACAAAGCGCTTCCTGGGAGGCAACCCATGATTTTTATGATTTGATGATTTGTTTTAGTGTGTTTCTTTTACAGTTCTCAATCCACAACGCAATGAAGCCTTCATCACTTCGCCCGACCCATCAGGTTGTATCCTTCCATCCCAACTATATTATCTCTTTACATGTCCTCTGATCTTTCTACTGTTTATGCCATTGAGGACAATGTCATTTAAGTTGGGGGGTGGGGAGATAAATTTCAAAAATAAAAAAAAATAAAAATTTTTTTTGCTTTCTTGAATTGTCATGTGAAACAACAGTTTTCCCCTAGTTGAATTTCTTGATTCATGTCGCATGAAAAGTGATTCTAGAATGGAAATGACTAAAGAATCGGATGATGGATAATTTATTTCCTCTAGCCATGGAAAACTGATTTAAAGAATCTCTTTAAAGTTCAGATGCACTTTCAAAGAAAAATAAAATCACGTTGCACGCTAATGAAACAAGAAGGACAAGCCTTCTGTTATTTTAGACCGACTGTCTGATATTCTGCATTTTCTGAAGAAGAAATATGTTAGAAGCTTTCTGCCATAGAAAAGTATGAGAAAAAAAAATAAAGCACCATGAAAAATGCTCCAATTCTGAGTAACCGGGCCTACTTCACCTAAGACGTGTTGAGGTTCGCGTCAAAAGGAAAAGGGAACTTGGATCTGTGGAACCGGGCCTACTTCACCTAAGACGTGTTGAGGTTCGCGTAAAACAGTGAAGGGTAGTGCAGCATCATGTGTGTAAAAAAACCAAAAAAAAGAGGGAAAAAGAAAGTAGAAAAGAAAAAATATATATATATAGTGATCCCAAAAGGGACATATAAATAAGGCAGACAAAAAGCTAGTGAGCTTAAAGCTCTGATTAAGAAGTGCAGAACTGAAAGGCATTTGTTCAGAATAGCAAATGGAGGATGCAATTGTCTTCACTGTGGACTTAGCATTACACATGCACAAGTGCTACTGAATTTTGATTAGAATTCTTGATCATGTTCCTAATGCTAGTCTGTGGTAATTATTCCAAATTCCTGATCTTTAGTTAACTCTATGAAAGATGATCTAGCAATGAGGCATGGATATCTTTTAAACTCTTGTTAGTCCTAAATTTTTCATTATGTGCATTGCTAAGGGACTAGCAATGAGTAAGTTGGGGGGTGTGATAAGTGTGTATTTTTCCTTGTTAATTCATAATTATTCACATTTTTATGAGCTTAAATTATGATCAATATACACTTCTCACACTTATTGTTGATTTTATATCAAATGTTTCTTTTTATGAAATTAAATAAATTTTAATTACATTTTTTTTGTATTTGTGCAGGCACGTAGTACGAGAAAAGCTCCACGAAAAAGAAAATAAAGAAAATAAAAATTATATTTTGAATGGGCCAAAAGCCCAGGAAATTGTTCAAAAAGAAAATAAAAAAATTTTAGAAAAAAAAATAAATTTATTTACTATTTTTTAGAATTTTCTAACTATATATATACTAGATATATATATATAGATATATATATATAGATATATATATATTATATATATAATAAAATTAAAAAAAAAAGATTCAAAACCACCGCCCCCGCCCCGCCCTTCCCGCCTTCGTCGCCCGGGCACGGGCGACGAGGCGCGAAGGCGAAGCGGGGGGGGGTTCGTGGGGGCTCGTGGCGGGCCGTGGCGAGCGGCCCGGCGGGGGTCGTGGCGGCAGCGGCGAGGCGCGGAGGCGGAAGCGGGGCGCACGCGCCCAGGTGGCCACGCGGCCGGACGCAGGCGGGCGGGCGCACGGGGGCCCACGGCAGGCGGCCGAACCGGCCGAACATTTCGGCGCGTTGCGCCCGCAGAGAGAGGAAATGAGAGAAAGGCAAGGAAACAAGGCCAAATAAAATCAGAAAAATTCCCAAAAAAATGGAAATGTGTGCTAAACATGTTAGCACCCAATTTAGGTCAAAGTTAGGCAAATGTCAAAGTTAGGCAAGTGCCAAAGTTAGGCAAGTGTCCATTATATTTGGCAATCAAAGTGGCCAAATTCACTCCTATAAAAGGGGGTGGAGAGGCTGTATGTGGAGAGTTGTTCTTGGAGAGAATTTAGTGATAAGGCTCTGTAAGGGTGTGGTTTGGGAGAATTTTGTTGTAAACTTTGTTAATTTTCCCTTTATTCTTATGATATGTTCATGGTGTTCTTATGAAATTTAGACTGTTGTTTGCCCTTTTTCAACGTGTTGTGTACTTCATTTGAGGTTAGTGTCTTCATCAAAGTTCTTTGTTTTTCTGTTCTCCACACTTTTTATGTTTACCATTTCTTTTGATTCCTCCTCGTGTTTAAGGTATGGCGTGATTTTCTAAGTGCTGTCCTGGCGTGGTACTATTCATCCGTGGTTATAGTCTTCCCCATTCTTCTATTTTGAAGTCCTTCTTAATCTCTTTTCCCCCTGCTTTCTTCACAAAAGTTCTTCCTCTCTTTTAGATCTACAATTCATATTTCTTCCACTTCTTCTAAATCTCATCATTTTGAAAGTTAAAAATTAGTTTCTAGAGATCTCTGTTATCCGGTTTAGTTTTATGTTTATCTATGTGTATCATTAATTTTCACTGAACTTCTTTCTAAGTTTTCACCCTCTTCTGGTCGTAATTTGTTCTTGAGTTCTTCACCAAAGTTGTGTGTTTTTAAGTCCTCTTCAACCTCTTCTTCTACATCTTCTTCAAATTCTTACTGGTTTGAGAGATAGAATCAATTTTCTACACTTCTGATTTCCTGTCAGTTACTATTCATCCGACCCCTGTTTTTAAAACTTTTCACCTTCTTCCTTTCATTTTCTGATTTTCAGTCCTTCATCAATCTTTTTCCTCTCGTGTTTCTCTACAACTTTGCTGTTTTCCACTTTTTCTAAATCCTTCTAGTTTTAAAGATATGTTATTTCCAAACTTGCTGTTATTCTGAGTCAACATTCCTTGTAGTTCTTAATCATGTGTAATTAGTGTAATTAGTGTAAATCCATGTCAAATTATACTTTTTCAATCAAAAGAAATCACATCCTTATCATTTCAAAAACTTTGTTCCCTGTGGATCGACCCGTCTTCACCACTTTACTCGAATCTAAATCCTTTTAAGTGTGTGAGTTCGGCATAATATAACTTTGATAAGCGGGCGTATTAACGACGTGCGGTTACCGCTTCATCAGGGGGCCCCTTCGTTTCAAATCCGTTAGGATTATCATTATTACGGGCCTAGGTGACCACGACACGTGGCTTCTTAACACCGCCAGATCTCCACCCACCCGAGCCACGCTGGTCCAAAACCCCAACGGCTACTCTTCCAATCCTGCCAAGGCTTGGGAGTAGGAGGGGGACAAGTGGAGAGGGGGATTTCTGTAGGCCATCTAAGAGCGGTCGAACTAGGTCCAGCGAGACTAAACGAGGCCCATCTCATCTAAGTGACTGCCCCGCAGGGCCCACTTAGCATAAAAGCCTAAAAAGTTCGCTCGGGATCAAGCACTTCCTAGGCGGCCATTAGGCTCGAAAGACCGAGCGTCGGTCCGGTCGGAGGAAGACCCACGCCTGACCTATCCCCCTCGCCAGGATAGGGGCTGGCGCCCAGCGCCCACTCCGACCGAACCTCACCCAAGCCATGCCTATCGCCCGGGACAGGGCTGACACTCTTCACGCTTGGGTCGACTGATGGTTGCTTATCCACGCTACCATTGAGAACTCTTTCTGAGCAGGAGTTTACGAGGATAAGGGGGTCCATGAATCCTTAAGGCTATATAGAGCCCACGACGAGGATGTAAAGAGCTCATGTCGAGGACATAACCCCCGCCTGAAACTCCTCGGCTTACAGGACTCATAAGACTAGCGCACTATTTAAACCTGGGACTCCCTCCAGCGAAAGGTAAGGCCAACACACGTCTAAAACTCCCTGAGCAGGAACCACTTCACCACCTTGGTGGAGAGGGATCTCGTGCATCTCCTTCTTCCTCCCTTCATAGCTTCCACCACTGCTCTACTGACTTAGGCATCAGAGGGTTTTCCCCAGGGAACCATCCCTGGGCCCCCTGATCAGTTTCCCTTCCTTGTAGTTCACTATTTGGTGATCATCTGCTCCAGCTCAGGACCAACACGAGATCGCCCCTCTTCAGGAACCGATCCAGGTAGAGAATGTGTGTGTGGTGCACAGACTAAACAGAAACTGTGCATATCTGAAATATACAAGTACCTACGAATGGGGATGGAAGATAAGGAGCAATCACACAAATCACAACCCACTACACAGGGATTTTTAAGGTGGTTCGGTCTGCAAATCCGCCGACCTACATCCTCCCCTCACTCAACTGAGTGAGGCTTCCCACTGACTGACGTGCCGAAATGTTCATCGTTAAAAATGTGCGGCAATCAATCAAAATATCGAACTTGCAACACAATTTAAATGAACCATAGTACACTGGCGAGGATGGGTCGAATCCACAGAGAGGTTGAGTTTGAAATTGAAAATTTAGAATTTCTTTTTAAAGCAAAAATGAATGAATGTTTTCTTTTTGGTTTTTATAGAATTTAAATGAACATGAAATAAATCTAAAGAAATATGGAGGGTTAAGAATAGAAATTTGGAAATCTAGAGAAGGAATTTTAATCTAACAAAATTAAATATGAAATAAAAATGGACGAAGTGGGATAGTTTTGCAACCGTGGCATGATAACAACGTAGTCTCCTCGAGCCTTTGATTTACGCGTTGTCGGGGACAACCACGTACACTCGACTCGAGCTACGGAACTGCTTCTCTTGATGGTCTTTGGAAGAAATATTCGAGAGAGATGGGAAAAGATTGTGCAACAAAATAAAGAATTGCATAAAAATAACACCAGAATTAAACTTAAATTAAACCAACTCACAAGTGCATACAAATTATAACAAGAACAAAATAAATTACAACAGAACTAGAACAATAAGAAAGAGAGATAGAAATAGAAAGCCTAATCCTAGCACCAAGGGACTAGAAGTGAAGGGGAAATAATGAAAGCTTCCTACGTATATGTCTATTGGAGAGAGCCCCTTCCCATTCCCTCCTTTTATAGGGATCAAGCTAACCCATTCCATATTTACACATTTGCTACAATTTTTGATTTGGGATTGTGTGCATGCATGTGTTGTACACTTTGCCATTTTTTCTAAGTTTTTTCTCTATTTTTTCTCCTCTTTTCTCCTCTTTCTCCTCCTTCTTTCTCTTTCTCTCTCTTTCTCCCGCCCCCGCGCTTCTCTCTCTCTCCTTATCTCTCTTCTCCCGCGTCTGCTGCGCTCCCACCTCCAGCAGCTGCCACGTTGACTGCGCCCGCGTATGCTCGAACAAGTCGCATGCCGCCGCCCGCATAACACACGCGGCTGGCCGTCGCATGTCTCATGCGAGCGGCCAACGTGTGCTTGCGTTGGATATATATTTTTTATTTTTTTAATAGGTTGGTGCTCTTTTTTTTTAACTAAACCCATGGGCCTTGGTCGCCAATTTGCACATCCTCTTCTTTCTTTCTTTTTCTTTTTTAACCAAACCTTTGGCCCATTTGTGTAAACTTGTGTAGATTTTCGTTCTTTCTCCTTCTTCGTGATGACTAAGTTCCTGCAAAATATAATAATTTATTCTTAAATTTTAATTAATTTCATGAAACTAAATATTTTGATCGGAATTGTGATTAAGTGTGATAAGTGTATATTTATTAAGATTAAAGCTCTTAAAAATTGTGATTTATCATAAATGTAAAAATGCACACCCATCACACCCCCAACTTACTCATTACTTTTTTTTTTGTAAAGCCCTGCCTAGGGATAGAAGGTGACTTACTCATTACTAGTCCCTTAACAATGCAAATAATTTTCAAGTTTAGGACTAACAAGAGTTTAAAATATTCAGACCTCATTTCCAAATCATCTTTCATAGAATTGACTTAGGAGCAAGATTTCCAGACCATTTAAGCGTACTAGCCTTTAAATGAGATATTAATAGACATAACTGAGAATACACCCAAAGTTCAATAGCACTCGTGCTCGTGAAATCTAAATCCACAGCACGACAATTGCATCCCTCATATTATTGTTCTAGATAGGTGTCATTCAACTTTATAGTTTTCAGTTCAGAACATTGAGCATGGTAGCTTTCACTCTACCTTGTTTCAATATTTTTTTTCAAACACATGGTGCTGTACATCCCTTCACCGATTGACGCGAACCTCATCTCTTGCCTTAAGAGAAGTAGGCCCGGCTACTAAAATCCATGGCATTTTCCATGGTTTTTATTATCATACTTTTTTTTGATTTTCACACTTGATTTGACAGGTAGCTTTTTCAAAAGGATATCTTCACTGAAAATGATAAACTGTCAAACACCACACTTAAATAACAAAAGGCTTGTCCTGCTTGCTTTATTAGTGTGTAAGTGATTTTCTTTTTGTCAGTTCTAATGGACTTTTAGAATATTCTAAGTCAATTTTCCTTAGCTAGATTACAAAACAATTTCCATCATCCCTCTCCATAGCCTCTTTCATTCTGGATTCCCTTTAGTGAGAGCATGAATCAAGTAAACTCAATTGAGTTTTTATTTATTTATTTTTTTGTGAAATTTTTGTCGAAAAATTAGGTTGTATAAGAATGTAACATGATTTCCATTCCCCCCAACTTAAATGACATTGTCCTCAATGGCATGAACAATATGGAATGATAGAATAATGTAGACATGAAATTTTTAGGAAAGAACGGGACAACCTGATGGAGGTGAACTTCGACGGGCTTGGCTTTTGATGGCTTGGCAGAGGTGTAAGCAATCTCCTCTCTCCCCCCAACTCATCCTTTATTCACACTTGTAAAATAAAAACAATCACAATAAAAACTTGGGTTGCCTCACAAGAAGCCATTTATTAACACACGGAAATTACTAAAATTTTGGGTTGCCTCCCAAAAAGCGTTAAGTTTAACATCTTCAGCCAGACACAATGTAGCTCAAGAACCAACGTGTGGCATTCAGAATGAGCCACCAAGTGATCTTATCCTCCGAGAAATTCCAGCCCTTGTACTATTAGAGGAAAAAATTATGCCTCGACGCATGTGGGCTAAAAGCATGCCAAGGTGGGTCTAGGAATCCAGACGGACCCCCTTGGTTAGAGAATGATTGAGGAATTATCATATTTTTAATTATAAAATATTTCTTTGTATTTTGAAGGTCTTTATAAGTATTAAACACATCAATGCAGACCTTAATTTCCCTTAGCTTTTCTCTCATATCCTCACTGTTAGGATTTACTTGCGTATTGTTCAAGTGAGAATGGATGAGGGTGGTATGTGTTTTTGGGGATTCCACTACATGGCCAGTGTCAAGGAGACATAGAGGATCGTGAATGAAATAGGTATCCTCCTCAACACAAGGATTCTCATAATGCTCAGATGGATCTGACCAGTTGGCGAGTTGCAGAATATTCGAGATGATTTTGGATTCACCAAGGTCAAGGATGCGTAAAAGATCCACATCCTCCCCTAAATCAGGAGATGCCTGGCTAGAGTGAATTTCAAGTGGAGGACCTGGTTCCTAAATTATCGAAGAAGAATGATTCATGGCTACACTCAATTCACTCTCCAAGCTCACATTTTCTTTGTCCATTATTTGGAACAAGGACTCAGCAATTTTAGGAAGGGCAAGCAAAGGAATTTGCTCATTAATCAGTGCATCGACTGCCCCCTCTTCTCTCCCCAACTTAAAATCGACAGACTCATCATTACCTTCGTCACAAATGGAGTTGGGCTTAGGCATGTTAGGGTGCTCTTCACTAACTCCCTCTAAGTCCTTCTCACAAGACTCCTCTATTCCCCCCTCAAGATCAAAGGTGATATGAGTGTTGGATTGGGGAATCATAGATGGATCATATGGACTTTAACATCCAGAAAGTCGGCATTCAGGGCTTGCAATGGGGTAGGAAGAAAATTGGTCCACTTCCATTCTTGGCATGTTTACAGTGAGCTGGCTCATCAGAGCCTCTAGCCTGGAAATGGATTGATCATTAGCCAAGATGAGCTGTTGCATTTGATTAATCATCTCTTCTCTATGATCTGTGGATGGAGGAGATAGATATGTGGGCTGAGAGTCAGACTGCGATGGATAGAAATTTGGAGAGTAATTAGTCTGAAAATGAGGTGATGGAGAGTGTATGGGTCGTCCTCTAGACAGGGCTTGATCATAGGAATCATTTGGGTGTTGAGCCCAATTTTGAAAATCTTGTTCTAGAGGACGTTGGGCTTGATCTTGATAAGACTCCCAAGAAGAATCATGTTGATCTCTCCAACCAGAATTAAAGGTGTGTGGACATGGGTCATAATAAGGTGTGGAGAGGTCTTGAGACATTTGGGATTGCCTTGCTTGGTCCATCCAAGAGATATTTGGGTGATCTTCTCAGATAGATTTATAAATATCAGAAGATGATTTGTAATCGGGCTGAGAAAATCGTTGGACATATTGAGCTGGCTCCAAGGTGAAAGGTAGATCATGGCCCCCGTGGAAGAACTAAGTGGTTTGAGCCTGGTCCTGAGTAAATGATGGAAACTGGGCCGTCATAGGTGAGGAGATCTCTTTTTGGGTCGACCACGAGTATGAACTTTCATAGTAGGCCGAGCTGTTTTGGGTGGGAAATTAGATTTGGTTTGGGTAACCACCTACATAATGGGCCGGGCTGGCCCATATGTGATCATTGTCATGGTGACTAGGTGGTATAAAGGGGTTTTGATCTATGGCTAGAAATTGATCGATTTTATGAGTCAATGAGTCAAACTTGTCTAATTTATGTGCCCAATCCATAAATGAGAAATTTTCTCTCACCGATTTTTTATGTCATTTTGTTCATTTTTTTATTTTTTTGAATTATTTGAGTTTTTATTTTCCCTCCCTTTATTCATCTCCTGTTTATTTTTTTTATTTTTTACTAAATACAAACAAGTGACAACCAAATTAACATGAGACTCTTAAGGGCAACCTAGGTCTACAAGTTGGGTTTCACAAAATGACTATGGCACCACTAAAGCTTACCCTCAAGTTCATTCATTGGCCAGGTAAGAGGTGGGGTAGTGGGAGACTCCCCTTGCTTTCGCAAGGTCCTAATTAAAAATCACTTGCCCGCTTATAGCGTTTACCGTTGACCTCTAGCCTTAGTCACCAGTTTCAAAACTGAGAACAGACTCACTGGTACCAAAATCTCAATGTAATCCTAGGGCCGAGTCTACTTGCTTTTATTAGGCTAGTGATGAGGACATCTCCCGGCATTCCCTATGGCACGAGGCGACTCCGACTTCGTGACCCCTTGGAGATGTGGTCCTCATGGCTATCTTTATTTGTTGCTTATGTAGTTTCTTTATTTGAGTCATATCATGTGTAATTTTCCTTTATTTGAGTCCATTATCTAGGTCTTAGAGTTAATTATCCAAGTCTTGAGTCATTTGGACCCTTAGTTGAGGACATTGGGCCCAGTTAGTGGGCTTGGCCCATGGGCGCCCCCCCTGTCTCTTGGTCTTTTGCATTTATGCACTTTGTTAGGGGGTTTTGTGCAAATGGTCCAACTCTATATAAGGACCCCCCCCTCTCCCATTTGTAACAACTTTTGATGAATTGAAAAATTAAACCCTCAAGTATTCTCTCTCCCTCTCTCTATAGTTCTCTCTCTCTCTCTCACTACTTCTCCCTCTCTCTCTCTAAATTTCGAAATCCCCTCTCTCTCCTCCCTAATCACCCTTCTTTAAGACCCCTCCCCCTTCCCTATACACTCATTCAATTCCCCCTCCAACCCCTAGGTGGAAACCCCTTCTCCTAGGCACCCTTTCATCTTCCCAGGCACCCTTTCACCTTCCCAAGGCCACTCCCCACCCTTCCCAAGCCATATTCCTCCACCCAAGACCCCTTTCCCCTCTCCAAGGGACCCCTTCACCTCCCTAGGTCGTCCATCCCCTTCCCCTCCCTCCTAGGGTCGCACCCCCCTCCATCTCCACCCACATACACCACCACCACCTTAGCCTCCCCTCCACAAATCCATTCCAGCCCGCAGGCAGTTTCTGGCCCCAACTTGCAGAGCATTTTCCAACCCGTTCCAGGAGGATTCGGCATCCAAGCGCTTCAGTAAACTTGTGCATCCACGAGTCTTCTCCGCAGGCGAGTTGGAATCGCTCTGTTCCAAGATCGTGGCCGGCCGCTAGCTCCGTTCTACCGCGACTGCGCACTGGGGGCTCAACCAGAAGGCCATCTCTGTTCGACCCTCGTGCAGCGGCCAAGACTGGAGGAATCGGTCATCAAACTCTTCATCAAAATTCTTCCTCCCCCTGTCAGCTTTCAGAAGCCGAAGACGGAGCATCGTTTGAACGCCGTAAGTGGAAGTTACCATTTTTATACCGCCGGGCGTTCGTTCTGCCTCCTGTCTGTCTTCCCCGACCTGTCCCCCTTCAACGGGACCATCCTGTCCACACGGACTTCAGACAGTGGCGAGGCCGGCTCCGTTGGAAAGTAGACTTCCCCACGCTTCCATCGACACCGGCCGTTTGCAAAACAGAGCCCGGGAGCGTTCGTGGCGTCCTCAGCAATCTGCTGTTCAGAAGCTGAACCTGTGCAGGTCCTGAACAGGGACCCCGTTCGGTCGATCGTGGCAGCCCGGCTCGTGCAGAACGAAAATCCATAAAATTTGAGGCGCACCCCTATTCTGTTACGAAGCCAACGACACCGACCGCGCCTCCGGCAAAATTCCAGAAAGTGTTCTACGGCTACATCAGTGACTGCTGGTCCAGAATCCCAGAACCGGACAGGTTTCGGTATCGACCGCCGGTGTGATAATTAACCAATTTTCCCCACCCCGCTTGGCCGGCTGAAGGCCCCACCCTGCGTGGTGGTAGTGTTTGGTGTAAACTCCATAACCCCCACCCCGAGATCCCCCCTCCTGCGAGAGGCGTAGTTGTGTAATTAACTAACCAGCAGGTCAAGCTACCCCGCCGCGGCGTTCGGGTGCATACCCACGCCTCCCGGCGCGCCCATCGTCTCCGGCCGGGATCGGTGTCTTCACACCGATCAGGTGAGCTTCTGGTCCCTCTCCTGGTCCTCATTTACTTTGCTTAGCTAGTATCGTTTCCTTAGCTCGTTGGCGGTAATTGAGTGCCCGGACTTGATTGTTTGTGAAACCACGAGCGCACCACCGTGGCAAGTGAGAGAGCGCCACCCAAGCCCACGCCCCAGCGTGCTAGCCCGCCCATAAATTGGGTATCCCAGGCCCATTAGGGGTCAGCCATAAGCCCACCAACCGGTGGAAACCTTAGGGTCCCACCCCGGATCCTCGCCGGCATCACTCGGACCCACCGGGAGCGCATGTGCGTCGCGTGAGATAGGTCGCACGGTGAGCCAACTTGAGAGCTTGTATGTTTGTGGATGCATAGGTCTAAGGGTCATTATCATCCTAGGTAGACCGTTTCACATCAAGTGGTATCAGAGCAAGTTTTAGACTTGTCTCTACTAAGTCTAGTCCTAGGGCGCATTGTCATCTAGTTCATGAATCATGGCTACCACATACCCATCCCACTCGGCCCACTACCGGGATCCGATCAACCCAATACTTTGGGACATTATTCGAGATGAGGGTGTTACCTTTGATGGGTCGCATGCTAGTGATTACCTCAAGTGGGAGGCTGCAATGGAAAGGAACTTTGAGAGGAATCGGGTATACGGACACACAAGAGTTTGTAGGGCCAAGGGACAAATTCGGGGTCAAGCCAAGATAGAATTGGAACACATAGAGGCCATAAGAAGGATTGAGAGGCAAGAGCCCATTCACTCGTGGGAAGAGATGACGAGAGAACTTAGGAAAGTCTACATTCCAAAACCTTCCTACTCTTCCTACTCACACACCCCTAGCCCGAGGAGCACCACCACTACTCAATCCCAACCCGGCCAACTTAAGACCATCCATAGGACTCCGCCCCCACCACCCCTAACCGATTCCCTCTCCACATTTCGCCACCAACTCCTCTCCCTTAGAACCCAACTGTCCCAACTACCCACCCCTCCACCTAGGCCCCCAAAGACCACCACCCTCCAACCCACAAATCCCTACCAAACCCCTCCACCCCAAAGAGTTGAGAAAGTGATTGAAGTTCATGAAGCTCCCCTTGAATGGGAGGAAGAATTTGAGGCACAATGCCAAGAGTCAAGTCAGGAAAACCCAATCCCCACCAACCTTCCCCAACTAAAACTCACTTCCATAACCCTCACCGTTCAAACCCAAGTGGATCCCGTGCCCACCCCTCCACCTAGGCCCGCACCGGTCACCACCCCGCAACTCACTATTCCCCATGAGACCCATACTCCCCAAACCCCCGTAGCCCCTACTACTACCCCTCCATTATCCCCTATAAGGGATGCCCCACCCAAGATCGACCAATCCAACTGTCTTCACCCAACCCACCTTCCACTTCCAACTACAAACCTACCCCAACCTAGACTCCCACTACCTCCACTTCCAACCCCAACCCAATTCCGACCTTGCTCATCACCTTGGGGGCGCCATGCACCTACCATCACCACCCCACCCCGAACATACTCTCTCACCTCTTTGGAGGAGGAACCCATACCCGACCCCAAAGTGGTGAACACCCCGGACCCAATTCCCAACATGGAGACCACACATGTCCAAATTGAAGAAAAAAACTCACATGGTAACCTTCACCCTACACCACCCTCTCTAGATGGGACCGAGCTTATTTTAGGAGAGACCCTTGTTAGCTGGTTGATGGGTAGCCCAATTAGAGAGATAATGGCCCATGCCTACCCTCCCATGGAACAACACCTCCCCATAGTCCCTCTCTCCTCTTATCACACCACTATCCAATCCTCCTATGAGGTTGAGAGTTGGGATGACCTTCTTAAGGGCCTAGCATGGCAAATAGAGTTGACCGACATGTTGGCCACAATGGCTGACCAACCTAGGAGCGTTGACCTCCTACATCTATGTGTCGGATCCATCACCACAGCTTACACTGTAGGTTGCTACACTAGCGACCTCCTTCTAATCCTCCCTACACCGGATGAGCCTGCTGCTCTCCATGAATTAGAATTGCTTATCTCGGGTAGAGTGTCAAACCATCCCTTCCTGGCTGATCCACCCACCAAAGACTTCGGCCCAATTATTTCTTTAGAGAAGGATGACTCACCGCAACATGAGGACCTGGAGTTCCTCTCCCTAGGGGACCCTTACCATGACCCCTTTGACCCCTTCCTATGGGAGTCTAGACCCCCATGCAACCCACCCCCCTTACCCACCACCCACCCTTTCCTACCCTCACCCACCTTAATAGACCAGGCCCACTCTATTTTCCCAGACCCATTTGACCCCTATGAGAGGAAACTCCCACACCAAGCCATACACATTAGGGATGCCATTTGGGAAGGAATGCATGTGTCTAGACACACCACACCGCTTGACATGATTCATGAGTCGGGTCCATTCATTCAAATCACCCACATGACATGTAAGAAGTATGAGTGGTCTATGTACGGATGTAATGGCCCACCCTCGTTCGTCGCAAGTCTTAGGCATGAGAGAAATATTCAAGGAAGTTCGGGTTCCCCGGTAATTATCACCACCATGCATGATAGATCCATCTATGGTTGCCCTGGCCCACCTAGGTCTATTAGGGCCTACATGGCATGGCATGATAGGTCCCTTTATGGGTTTTCCGGGTCTTCCATCCCCACCCCCTTTGACAAGACGCATAAGCCTCCTAGGTCTACCAAAGTCTGTGTAGCACCACTGCATGATAGGTCCACTTTTGGTTGTCCAGGACCCCCATTATCTCCTAGTGAGTCAACATCCACAAAGATACATGAAAACATCCGCAAGCATATAGGCAAAAGCAACGAGGCTTACAAAAGGCAGGCCGATGCTCATCGTCGTCACTATGAATACCAAGTGGGAGACCATGTGATGGTGAGAACGGAGCGGCTCCTCCCAGGGCCCGCCTCCAAATTGAGGACACGGGGTTTGGGACCCTTTCGGGTTCTAAGACGGGTTGGTACCAATGCTTATGAGCTCGACTTACCTAAGGGCTTTGGGGTTCACCCCACTTTCAATGTGGCGGATCTGGTTCGCTATAAGGGCCCCACGGTGGAACCCAGTCAGGATCTCGAGCCTTTACCCCCCCTTGTGAGTGACCCTCCCGGAGCGAAACTACCACCCCGATTGAGAGGCCGACTTGAGCAAGTGGAGGCAATACTGGATGAGCAGAGCACACTTACCAGGAACAGGGTCTACCAGCGCTACCTCGTGAGGTGGAAAGGCCGTTCCCCGACCGAGGATGCTTGGGTAAGCCGAGAGGACTTGATGCGCCTAGACCCGGACCTGCTGGTGCAGTACGAGAGCCGATTGGACCCCTACTCGACGGGGTCGAGTTCTCCCCACCCCGGGGGATTTGATGAGGACATCTCCCGGCATTCCCTATGGCACGAGGCGACTCCGACTTCGTGACCCCTTGGAGATGTGGTCCTCATGGCTATCTTTATTTGTTGCTTATGTAGTTTCTTTATTTGAGTCATATCATGTGTAATTTTCCTTTATTTGAGTCCATTATCTAGGTCTTAGAGTTAATTATCCAAGTCTTGAGTCATTTGGACCCTTAGTTGAGGACATTGGGCCCAGTTAGTGGGCTTGGCCCATGGGCGCCCCCCCTGTCTCTTGGTCTTTTGCATTTATGCACTTTGTTAGGGGGTTTTGTGCAAATGGTCCAACTCTATATAAGGACCCCCCCCTCTCCCATTTGTAACAACTTTTGATGAATTGAAAAATTAAACCCTCAAGTATTCTCTCTCCCTCTCTCTATAGTTCTCTCTCTCTCTCTCACTACTTCTCCCTCTCTCTCTCTAAATTTCGAAATCCCCTCTCTCTCCTCCCTAATCACCCTTCTTTAAGACCCCTCCCCCTTCCCTATACACTCATTCAATTCCCCCTCCAACCCCTAGGTGGAAACCCCTTCTCCTAGGCACCCTTTCATCTTCCCAGGCACCCTTTCACCTTCCCAAGGCCACTCCCCACCCTTCCCAAGCCATATTCCTCCACCCAAGACCCCTTTCCCCTCTCCAAGGGACCCCTTCACCTCCCTAGGTCGTCCATCCCCTTCCCCTCCCTCCTAGGGTCGCACCCCCCTCCATCTCCACCCACATACACCACCACCACCTTAGCCTCCCCTCCACAAATCCATTCCAGCCCGCAGGCAGTTTCTGGCCCCAACTTGCAGAGCATTTTCCAACCCGTTCCAGGAGGATTCGGCATCCAAGCGCTTCAGTAAACTTGTGCATCCACGAGTCTTCTCCGCAGGCGAGTTGGAATCGCTCTGTTCCAAGATCGTGGCCGGCCGCTAGCTCCGTTCTACCGCGACTGCGCACTGGGGGCTCAACCAGAAGGCCATCTCTGTTCGACCCTCGTGCAGCGGCCAAGACTGGAGGAATCGGTCATCAAACTCTTCATCAAAATTCTTCCTCCCCCTGTCAGCTTTCAGAAGCCGAAGACGGAGCATCGTTTGAACGCCGTAAGTGGAAGTTACCATTTTTATACCGCCGGGCGTTCGTTCTGCCTCCTGTCTGTCTTCCCCGACCTGTCCCCCTTCAACGGGACCATCCTGTCCACACGGACTTCAGACAGTGGCGAGGCCGGCTCCGTTGGAAAGTAGACTTCCCCACGCTTCCATCGACACCGGCCGTTTGCAAAACAGAGCCCGGGAGCGTTCGTGGCGTCCTCGGCAATCTGCTGTTCAGAAGCTGAACCTGTGCAGGTCCTGAACAGGGACCCCGTTCGGTCGATCGTGGCAGCCCGGCTCGTGCAGAACGAAAATCCATAAAATTTGAGGCGCACCCCTATTCTGTTACGAAGCCAACGACACCGACCGCGCCTCCGGAAAAATTCCAGAAAGTGTTCTACGGCTACATCAGTGACTGCTGGTCCAGAATCCCAGAACCGGACAGGTTTCGGTATCGACCGCCGGTGTGATAATTAACCAATTTTCCCCACCCCGCTTGGCCGGCTGAAGGCCCCACCCTGCGTGGTGGTAGTGTTTGGTGTAAACTCCATAACCCCCACCCCGAGATCCCCCCTCCTGCGAGAGGCGTAGTTGTGTAATTAACTAACCAGCAGGTCAAGCTACCCCGCCGCGGCGTTCGGGTGCATACCCACGCCTCCCGGCGCGCCCATCGTCTCCGGCCGGGATCGGTGTCTTCACACCGATCAGGTGAGCTTCTGGTCCCTCTCCTGGTCCTCATTTACTTTGCTTAGCTAGTATCGTTTCCTTAGCTCGTTGGCGGTAATTGAGTGCCCGGACTTGATTGTTTGTGAAACCACGAGCGCACCACCGTGGCAAGTGAGAGAGCGCCACCCAAGCCCACGCCCCAGCGTGCTAGCCCGCCCATAAATTGGGTATCCCAGGCCCATTAGGGGTCAGCCATAAGCCCACCAACCGGTGGAAACCTTAGGGTCCCACCCCGGATCCTCGCCGGCATCACTCGGACCCACCGGGAGCGCATGTGCGTCGCGTGAGATAGGTCGCACGGTGAGCCAACTTGAGAGCTTGTATGTTTGTGGATGCATAGGTCTAAGGGTCATTCTGCACTAGACCGTAGCCGTTTCACATCAGCTAGGTGTAATGTAAAATGCAAGGGTGGTTATTTTGGGCTAAGGAAGGGTGATGAAATCTCTCTCTTATCTTGCTTAGGGGGTATTGCCCTTAAAGTATTTTGAAATGAGATGCGGCAACTATTGTTTAAACAAGGTGTTTCGATGCAAGATTAAATGTAAAATGCATGAGCTTGATCTTGATAAAAATTAAAGCGCTCACCTTGTCCCCCGCATTCTTCAGAAAAAATAAAATGACTAAAAACAAAAACTGAAATAACTAACTAACTAAGATGCAGCCCTAAATGATGCATGTCCTAAATATGATGTTTCTAATCTTGAGATGAAGTTTTTTTTGTGATCAAGGTTTTTTTTGTTTTTTTAGTTAATGAAGCTACCTAGCCAACACATTTTTTAGAGATTTTTTAAATATAAAAGCTAAAAAATGTAGAAAATAAACTAAACCACAAGAGGGAAGATTGAGATACTTACTTGGATCGTCATCCCTCGTCCTTTATATTTTTTTTTATTTTTGTTAATTTTTTCTTCTTTTTTTAAGGAGATGTAAAAGGGGAGACACACTTCAATTTTTTTATTTTTTCTAGTATAAATATATAGAAAAGAAAAATAAAGTCTTCAACTCAAAATAAACCTCCCCGACAACGTTGCTAAAAATTGACGTGCCGAAATGTTCGTCGTTAAAAATATGCGGTAATCAATCAAAATACCGAACTCGTAACACAATTCAAATGAACTGTAGTACACTGACGAGCTCGGGTCGAATCCACAGAGAGGAGTTTTGAAATTGAAAACTTAGAATTTCTTTTAGAGAAAGATGAATGTTTTTCTTTTTGGTTTTTAGAATTTAAAGAACATGAAATTTATTTAAAGAAATATGGAGGATTAAGAAATAGATATTTAGAAATCTAGAGAGAGTGAATTTTAATCTAACAAAATTAGAAGAAGTGGGATAGTTTTGCGGCCGTGGTATGATAACGGCATCGTCTCCTCGAGCCTTTGATTTACGCGTTGTCGGGGACAACCACGTACACTCGACTGGAGCTACGGAACTGCTTCTCTTGACCTTCTTTAGAAGAAGTTTAGAAGATGATAAAGAATGAACTTTGGAAGAAACATTAGAGAGAGATAGGAAAAGATCGTGCAACAAAATAAAGAATTGCATAAAAATAACACCAGAATTAAACTTAAATTAAACCAACTCACAAGTGCATACAAATTATAACAAGAACAAAATAAGTTACAACAGAACTAGAACAATAAGAAAGAGAGATAGAAATAGAAAGCCTAATCCTAACACTAAAGGAACTAGAAGTGAAGGGGAAATAATGAAAGCTTCCTACATATATGTCTATTGGAGAGAGCCCCTTCCCATGCCCTCCTTTTATAGGGATCAAGATAACCCATTCCATATGAACACATTTGCTGCAATTTTTGATTTGGGAATGTGTGCATGTATGTGTTGCACACTTTGCCATTTTTTTCTAATTTTTTCTCCTCCTTTCTCTTCTTTCTCTTCTTTCTCTCTCTTTCTCTCTCTTTCTCTCTCTTTCTCCCGCCGTCGCGCTTCTCTCTCAATTCCTCTCTCTCCTCCCGCGGTGATAAGTGTGCATTTTTACATGTTAATTTATGTTATAAAACACTTTTATGAGCTTTAATATTCATTACTATGCATTTCTCACACTTAATCACAATTTCAGATCAAAATGTTTAGTTCAAGAAATTTAATTACATTTTGATATTTACAGGCACTCGGTACGATGAGGAAAGCGGCAAGAAAAGTCTGCATAAATGGTGAAGAAATGGGCCAAAGGCCCATAACCCAAGCCCCCTTCGCAAATGAGTCAAAGGCCCAGGATCAATTGTGTTAGTTAAAAGAGAACAAAGAAAAATATATATATAAGAACATAACAATGGGCCAAAGGCCCATTCACATCTTCACATGGGCCAAAGCCCATTCAAACGGCCAAGGCAGGTGACCCAATGGCAGACGCGGCTAGGTCACGCAATGCGCATGGTCGACGATGGGCCAAGGTGAATGGCCAGGGCGACACGTGGCGCACGCGGCGTCTTCAGGCGAGGCTCACGCGGCTGGAAGCGGCGAAGGTCAACGATGGTGGGCGCGGGCGCGGGTGACGAGGCTGGCAGGCGTGAAGCGCCTGGCGGGCGAGAAGATGAGGTGCTGGCGGGCGAACGTCAGCCAAGCACTGGCGCGTCTCATGCGCGGCTCACGCTGGCGAAGCAGCGGGTGGCGAAGGCGTGTCTCGCGTGGTTGCGGGTCAACGTAGGAACCTTCGCGCCGTATCGCACGCGACAGGAGGAGAGAGACAGGTGGTCGCACGCGGCGGCTTCAACGCGGGCGGAGAGAAAAAGAGAGAGAGAGAAAGAGAAAGAGGAGAAGAGAATGGGCAGCTCAAGTTTTCAAAGAAAGTGGGCTTGGGGTGTTCACATGGAGGAACGGGGGTAGCCTTAGCCCTATAAAAGGAGGGCATGAGATGAGAAGGGGCTCCTCCTCTCCTCTGCACTCTTACGAAGTTCCCATTCTTTCCTCCCTTCACTTTTTGTTAGTGATAGAATATGATTTCCCTCCCTCTCAATCTCCCCATCTCTTGATCCTTCACTTATTATAATTTGTTTTATTATTGTCGTTGTAATTTTCATGCATTGTAAGTTTGTTTTAGTTTATATTTAAGTAGTGGTATTGTTCTTCATTTTTATGTTGCACAATCTCTCTTTAATCTCTTTCAAAAATTCTTTCTCTATCATCCTCTAAATTTCTTCTAAAGACGGTCAAGAGAAGTAGTTCCGTAACTCCGGTCGAGTGTACGTGGTTGTCCCCGACAACGCGTAAATCAAAGGCTCGAGGAGACAACACCGTTATCATACCACGGTCGCAAAACTATCCCACTTCGTCTATTTTTGTTGGATTAAAGTTCTCTCTCTCTAGATTTCCAAATATCTATTTCTTAATCCTCCATATTTCTTTAAATAAATTTCATGTTCTTTAAATTCTAAAAAATCAAAAATAAAAACATTCATCTATCTTTCTCTAAAAGAAATTCTAAGTTTTCAATTTCAAAACTCCTCTTTGTGGATTCGACCCGTGCTCGCCAGTGTACTACGGTTCATTTGAATTGTATTGCGAGTTCGGTATTTTGATTGATTACCGCATATTTTTAACGATGAATATTTCGGCACGTCAATTTTTAGTGTCGTTGCCAGGGAGGTTAGTTTTGAGTTGAAAACTTTATTTTTCTTTTGTATATATTTATACTAAAAAAAGAAAAAAAATTTGAAGTGTGTCTCCCTTTTTACATCTCCTTAAAAAAACAAGAAAAAAATCAACAAAAATCAAAAAAATGAAGGACGAGGGATGACGATCTAAATAAGTATCTCAATCTTCCCTCTTGTGATTTAGTTTATTTTCTGCATTTTGTTAGCTTTTATATTAAAAAAATCTCCAGAAAAAATTGTGTTGGCTAGGTAGCTTCATGAACTAAAAAAAAACCTTGATCACAAAAAAAAAACATCATCTCAAGATTAGAAACATCATGTTTAGGACATGCATCCTTTAGGGCTACATCTTAGTTAGTTTGTTATTTCAGTTTTTGTTTTCAGTCATTTTTTTTTTGAGGAATGCGGGGGACAAGGTGAGCACTTTAATTTTTATCAAGATCGTGCTCATGCATTTTACATTTAATCTTGCATCGAAACACCTTGTTTAAAAATTAGTTGCCGCATCTCATTTCAAAATACTTTAAGGGCAATACCCCCTAAGTAAGATACGGGAGAGATTTCATCACCATTCCATAGCCCAAAACAACCACCCTTGCATTTTGCATTACACCTAACCTAATAAAAGCAAGTAGACTTGGCCCTAGGATTACATTGAGATTTTGGTACCACGTGAGTCTATTCTTAGTTTTGAAACTGGTGTCTACGACTAGAGGTCAACGATAAACGCTATAAGCGAGTAAGTGATTTTTAATTATGACCTTGCGAAAGCAAGGGGAGCCTCCCACTATCCCACCTCTTATCTGGCTAGTGAATGAACTTGAGGGTAGGCTTTAGTGGTGCCATAGTCACTTTGTGAAACCCAGCTTATAGACCTAGGTTGCCCTTAAGAGTCTCATGTTAATTTGGTTGTCACTTGTTTGTATTTAGTAAAAAATAAAAAAAATAAACATGAGATGAATAAAGAGAGAGAAAATAAAAACTCAAATAATTCAAAAAAATAAAAAAATGAACAAAATAACATAAAAAATTGGTGACAGAAAATTTCTCATTTATGGATTAGGCACATAAATTAGACAAGTTTGACTCATTGGCAAATATAATCGATCGATTTCTATCCATGTATCAAAACCCCTTTATACCACCTAGTCACCATGACAATGATTACATATGGGCCAGCCCGGCCCATTATGTAGGTAGTTGCCCAAACCAAATATCATCTCTCACCCAAAACAACCCGGCCTATTATGAATGTCCATACTTGTGGTCGGCCCAAAATGAGATCCCGCCACCTATGACGGCCCAGTTTCCATCATTTACCCAAGACCAGGCTCACAACACTCAGTTCTTCTAAGGGGGCCATGATCTACCTTTCAACCCGGAGCAAGCCCAACATGTCCAACGGTTTTCTTAGCCTGATTACGAATCATCTTCAGATACTTATAACTCTACCTGGGAAGATCAACCAACAATCTCTTGGATGGACTAAGTAAGATAACCCCAAATGTCTCAAGACCTCTCCACACTTTATTATGACCCATGTCCACACACCTTTAATTTTGGTTGGAGAGATCAACATTCTAATGCCCCGGATTTTTTGGATATTTGTCGGATCATTTTTAGTGGGTCTCGGAGTTTATTTTGTGCTTTACACGTGTTTTTCCCTGATGTGCCTTCGGAACTCTGTGCAGGGCGAACCGTGGCGTTCTCCGACTCCGGGACAGTTCCTGCGCGTTGTACTCCTTCCGAGGATCGCAGAGGTAATTTTTCGTAATTTTCTGAATTTCTAAAATTTTCAGATTTTTCTATATATATTAACCCTTTTCTCTCTCCCCCTCTCATTCTCTCTTTCTCACTCTCTCTCATCTCTTTCTCTCCCCCTCTCCCCGGGTGGCCGAAGGTGGTGGAGGAGGGCGAGGCGGCGATGGTGGGAGCCGAGGAACGGGGAACGGGTCGAGGATCGAGGGCCGGTGGGGCGTGGAAGCTCGGCCGCGGGTTCGTGGAACGGCCTGAGTTTCACGGCGTTTTCTTCATGGATCGGCGTCCACGGCGCGTCGTTTCTTCGGTGGAGGTAGGGAGATGGACCCCCAGCTCGTGCTTTCCCTTTCCCGCAAGTTTTGTAGGCCGTGGCGAGCCGAGCGGGCGTATTTGGGGATTTTGGGAAAAATCCATGTTTTAGGGCTCGTGAGCCGATCTACCGTTTCATCACGTTTTTGGCCGATCAGAGGCCTTAGATGCATGCTAGGGGCTATTTGGGGGCCTCCCCCTTGTTTTCCCCCTCTCCCGTGGAGGTATGGGGGCGTGGGATGATTTTTGGGTCGTTTCCCGCCGTAGCGTTCTCAGGACGGTGTGACGGTCCTTCCAGAGACCGTCACAGGCCGTGACGCCCTAGAGTAGATGCGTTACAGGCCGTGACGCGCCAAGGAGGGTGCGTTACAGGGTCCTATTTTATAGGCAGGGCATCGGTCGCTCTGACGGTCCCATGATAAACCGCCAGAGGGTGTGACGCGCCTGGGTTCGACCGCTACGCCCGTTTTCGTGTTTTCGGACCATTGGGGTCACGAGTCTTCTGACGCGCCTAGGTAGGACTGTCAGAGCACTGTGACGCCCCTGAATGGGAGCGTTAGAGCTGACGCAGCCCATTCTTCTGACGCGCCTAGGTAGGACCGTCAGAGGCTGTGACGCCCCGAGGGGTATGCATCACAACCTATTTTGTTCTGTCTTCTAACGCACCAGGCTTGGTCTGTTAGAGACTGTGACGCCCCAGGGTGGGTGCGTCACAGTCAGCGTTGCCCCTCTCATGTGACGCTCCTGTGTTGGACTGTTAGAGTGCTGTGACGGTCTAGCCTTGGACTGTTACAGCTGTGACGGCCCAAAGGTAGACCGCCATGCACTGTGTTGCGCCGAAGTGGTTCTTCGTGCTTGCCGTGATTATTTCGCGTTGTGTAGGTCCCTGGTCGACCCGGTTGCGACCCGGTGGTCGACTTGCGGTCTCTTGGATGTCCCAGACACCCCGAGGGTTTTGTGTCTGTGTTTTGAGGGTGTTGGGAGGACTGTGCTACCTCGTTTAGCGTGCCCATAGGTTTGAGAGTCCGGGTGACTCCTCGTGTTCCGGGCTTTTGTGTTACGCTTGACCGAGTCACCGTGTATCGGTGTGTGTGCGGTGGGGTCTCCCCCGCATGCCGTGAGTTTTCCTCAAAGATGATTCCCGAGTGGGCCATGTGTTGGCCTTGGACTGCTAGTCCAGTTATCGGCGTGGCAGCTTGTGCGTTGCCCTGGGAATCGTGCTTCTGTGCTTTCTACGTAGGCCAGGTGTGAGGCCTTGGACCGCGAGTCCAGTTGCCCAGCCTGGGGCTGGAGGGTTCCCGTTGTTCTCTGAGAGTGGAATTCGGTTTGGCGGCCTGTGAGCTACCTCGGGAACCGTACTTTTGTGTTTCTTTGTGGACTGTGAGTCCCATTTCTTCTCCGACTGTGGTCACCGTGCGACGGTGCTGGTACGTGGGATGGTCCGCGTACGTCGTCGGATGCAGACGTTGTTTTTCGTTGACTTGAGAGTCTACTCCTTCAGTGACCCACCACTAGTCGTAGCCCACTAGTACGCGTGTGCTGGTCTCACTTGGGAGTAGGTGTACGGGCTTACCCTGAGGATAGTTTTTAGACTGGTTTCCGTCGGGCCCCGCGTCTAGCAGCCAGAGTCCGGTTGAGGGGAAAATCGGTCAGAGGGCCAGACCAGGGAATGACGGTCTGTGTGTGCACACGTGGTTGGGGGCGGTTGGATCCACGCTGACGGGCGTGACCCCAGCTAGTCACTTGCTTTATGGTTACTTGTATGGTGTCCGTGCCTTTGGTAGGCACTACCACGTCAGGTAGTTCACCTGCGGTGTGGTGTAAATCGTCAGGGGATGCTACCGACTGTGCTTCTAGTGGGAGGTACTCCTGTCGAGTCGAGAGTGACAGACCGTCAGTTTCCGTGACTTTGACCTTCGGGTTTTCGATCGTGTTGACCGTTGAGTTTCGGTTGTTTCACCGTGGCGCGTGTGTCGGTTTTTGTGCCGTGAGACTACTGCTGATAGCTTTACCGAGGTTGCGTCTCATTGTGCGGTACCCGTGACCAGGTGGTCGGGGTTACACCTTGGATAGCGTGTCCAGGTTGGCCGTGTCATGGGAGACATGCCTCTACAGCGGGGTTGCCATAGGTTTTAGTTCGGTAAGTGGTACTAGTGTGGTTCGGTAACCCCCGACCGTGAGATCAGGGTGTGTTCTCTGGTACAGTAGGAGTAGCTGTAGTGTCGAGTTTTGACCGGCCACCGGGTTTACTGTTCCTGCTGTTACTGTTGCACTTGTAGTTTTCCTTTCCGCTACCGCCGTTGTTTCTGGTTGGGGTTCTGCGGGATCCCTGTTGAGTCTCTGTTTTGGAGACTCATTCCCTGCTTTTCAGGTGTGGCGGTTCTTCCTCAAGGTTTGAGGGTGCGGTACGGAGGTTCTCAGTTGCCAGCTCGCCGGGCCGAGTGTTCACTCGGCATGTGGTACGCTTTACTGCTTTAGATTGTACTTTCTGTTGGACTGGACTCTGTTGTAGTAGTAGTTATTTATTTATTTCTGTTAATTGTTGAATTATCCTGCCTTATTTCCTATTTCTTTGTGCCTCCACACTCCTTTTAGCCCTTCCGAGCCCTCCCGACTCGTGGGCGGCGGTTCGAGTCTCGGATTATCGGGCCTTCCCGGTAATCAGATTCTAAGGTCGTTACAAACATGATTCTTCTTGGGAGTCTAATCAAGATCAAGCCCAATATGGAGGACAACCCATACACTCTCCATCACCTCATTCTTAGACTGATTACTCTCCAAATTACTATCCATCATAGTCTGACTCTCAACTCACTTATCTATCTCCTCCATCCACAGATCATAGGGAAGAGATTATTAATCAAATGCAACAGCTCATCTTAGCTAATGATCAATCCAATTCCAGGATAGAGGCTCTGATGAGCCAGCTTACTGAAAACATACCAAGAATGGAAGTAGACAAATTTTCTTCCTACCCCATTGCAAGCCCTGAATGCCAACTTCCTGGATTTCAAAGTCCATATGATCCATCTATGATTCCCCAGTCCAACACTCATATCACCTTTGATCTTGAGGGGAGCATAGAGGAGTCTTGTGAGAAGGACTTGGAGGGAGCTAGTGAAGAGCACGCTAACATGCCTAAGCCCAACTCCATTTGTGACGAGAGTAAGGGTGAGTCTGTAAATTTTAAGTTCGGGGGAGAAGAGGGGGAAGTAGACACACTGATTGATGATCAAACTCCTTATCTTTCCCTTCCTGAAATTGATATGTCCTTGCTTCAAGTGAAGGATGAAGAAAATGTGAGCTTGGAGAGTGAATTGAGTGTAGCCATGAATCATTCTTCATGGGTAATTAAGGAACTGGGTACTCCATTTGAAATTAACTCTGATTGGGCATCTCATGATTTAAGGGAGGATGTGGATCTTTTACCCATCCCTGACCTTGGTGAATCCCAAATCATCCCAGACATTCTAATACCAGCCAACTGGTCAGATCCACTTAAGCCTTATGAGAATCCTTGTGTTGAGGAGCACACTTATTTCATTCCCGATCCTCTATATCTATGACACAGGCCATGTGGTAGAACCCCCAGAAACCTATACCACCCTCATCCTTCCTCACCTGGCCAATACGCAAGTAAATCCTAAACGTGAGGATGAGGGAGAAAAGCTAAGGGAAATTAAGGTCTGCATTGATGTGTTTAATACTTATAAAGACCTTAAATATACAGAGAAATATTTTATAATTGAAGATATGATAATTCCTCCATCACTCCTTGACCGAGGGGGTCCGTCTGGATTCCTAGACCCACCTTGGCATGCTTCTAGCCCACCTTTGTTGAGGCATAATCTTTTCCTTCAATGGTACAAGGGCTGGAATTTATCGGAGGATAAGATCACTTAGTGGCTCATTCTGAATGCCACCCATTGGTTAGCGAGCTACATTGCGTATGGCTGGAGGCGTTAAACTTAGTGCTTCTTGGGAGGCAACCCAAAATTTTAGTGATTTCCGTGTGCTAATAAATGGCTTATTGGGAGGCAACCCAAGTTTTTATTGTGGTTTTGTTTTTATTTTACAGGTGTGAATAAAGGATAAGTTAGGGAGAAAGGAGATTGCTTCCACCTCTGCCAAGCCGTTAAAAGTCAAGCCCATCGAAGTTCACCTCCATAAGGTTGGCCCGTTCTTTCCCAAAACTATCATGTTTACATTGTTCCTTATTCCATATTGTTCATGCCATTGAGGATAATGTCATTTAAGTTGGGGGGGAGAAAATCATGTTGCATTCTTATTAAATCATGT